>JAYESA010000079.1:0-628338 GCA_036927795.1 Iris macrosiphon
GTTGGTGATTTCTGAATGGTCGAGGACATGACTGCTGTCTGTCACATACCACCTAAGTTGTGACACATGGAATACGTCATGTACTCCCTCAAGTGAAGGTGGTAGCGCAAGTCGATACGCCACTTCTTCCACTCTCTCTAGTACGTTAAATGGTCCAATATATCTTGGACTCAACTTGCTGCGCCCTCCGAATCGAATGGTGCCTCTAGGTGGGTGATATCTTTAAGAAGACATGATCGTCCTCTTTAAACTCCAAGGGACGACGATGAAGGTTTACCCATTATTTTTGCCTGTCTTGTGCTGCTTGCAAGTGTCCTTGGATTTTCTTTACCTTCTCCACTGTACGAACAACCAATTCTGGTCCTAGAATCTGCCTCTCGCCCACATCGCTCCAACATACTGGGGAACGACACTTCCTACCATACAATGCTTCGTAGGGAGCCATTTTGAATGCTCGCTTGATAGCTATTATTGTAGGAAAACTCGACCAAATGTAAATGGTCTTCCCATGATCTACTGAAATCAAGCATGCATGCTCTCAACATATCTTCCAGTGTCTGAATAGTATGCTCAGATTGGCCATCTATCTGCGGGTGATACGATGTACTGAACTTTAGGCGGGTACCAAGACTCTCTTGCATGTTCCGCCAAAAGTAAGATGTGAACCTCGTATCCCTGTCAGACACTGTACTGACTGGCACTCCATGCAGTCGCACGATCTCTCTTATATACATGTCTGCTAAGACATCTGTAGATTGCCCAACTCTGAAGGGTAAAAGTGGGCAGCTTTGGTGAGTCGATCTACGATCACCCATACCGCATTACGACCATTATGACTTCTTGGAAAGCCTGTAACGAAGTCCATAGTGATGTGCTCCCATTTCCACTCAGGTATTGGGAGGGGTTGGAGTAAGCCTGCGGTCCTCTGATGTTCAGCCTTAACTTGCTGGCACACCAGGCATTTTGCACAAAGTGGGCTATCTCCCTCTTCATTCCATGCCACCAATAGTACTGTCTCAGGTCTCTGTACATCTTCGTGCCTCCTGGATGAATAAAGTATGATGAGCTGTGTGCCTCTGTCATCAACTCTTGACGAAGTTCTCTATTTGGGACATAGAGACGGTCTCCACATCTTAAAGTCCCGTCCTCATGTATGCATAATTCTGTCTGTATTCCAGCCTCGGTCCTTTGTCGAAGCCTCTGGAATCTGGCATCTGTTGGCAGGGCAGCCTTGATCCTTTCGACCAATGTTGATTGCGACTGGTAACTTAACAACTGGCCTTCAGTTCCTGGCATAATGACTTCTATACTCAGCTGTTCTAGGTCTCTCAATAGATGTTGCTGGGAAGTCAAAAAGAATGCTATGGGCCTCCTGCTTAAAGCGTCGGCTACTACGTTGGCCTTTCCCGGATGGTACTGCAGCTCAATCTCAAAGTCTGTCATCACCTCGAGCTAATGTCTTTGTCTCAGGTTTAAGTTCTTCTGGGTGTATATGTATTTTAGGCTCTTGTGATCAGTGAATATCTCCACTCGTTCTCCGTATAGATAGTGTCTCCAAAGCTTCAAGGCAAAGATGATTGCCACAAGCTCTAGGTCATGAGTGGGATAATTCTTCTCATGGGTCCTCAGTTGTCTAGAGGCGTAGGCCACAACCTTCTTATGTTGTATCAAGACGCAACCTAAATCTTTTTCGGATGCATCGCTGTAGATTACGAATCCTCCGGATCCTGAAGGTATGGTCAAGATAGGTTGCCGTAGTCAGACGCTTTTTTAGCTCGTCGAACGCTATCTGACATTCCTCTGACCAGATAAACTCCTGCTCCTTGCGGGTCAAGCGAGTCATCGGCTCTACGATCCTTGCAAAGTTCTCTACGAACCTCCGGTAATATCCGACAAGTCCTAGGAAACTCCTCACCTCTGAGACGTTGGCAGGGGTCGGCCACGTTTCTACTGACAAAATCTTCGTTGGATCTACCTAAATACCATCTCCTGAGATAACTTGTCCAAGAAAAGTGACACGATCTAGAAAGAACTCGTATTTACTCAGCTTTTCATAAAGCCTCTCTCGCCTTAGCGTCTCTAATACTAGCCTCAAGTGCTTTCCGTGCTCCTCGTGGCTCTTTGAATACACCAAGATGTCGTCGATGAAGACCTACCACGAACCGGTCCAGATATTGATAGAATACTCTGTTCATCAGGTTCAGAAATATGTCAGGTGCATTTGTCAATCCAAAAGGCATCCATAAGAACTCGTAGTTGACCATAACGAGTTCTAAATGCTGTCTTTGGAATATCTTCTCTCCGCACTTTTACCTGATGATAACCTGATCTTAAATCTATCTTTGAGAACACCACCTCTCCTGTCAGTTGGTCGAAAAGATCATCAATCCGCGGCAGAGGGTACTTGTTTTTAATTGTCAAAGCATTAAGGGCTCTGTAATCGATGCACATTCGGAATGTTCTATCCTTTTTTGGTACAAACAACACTGATGCTCTCCAGGATGATGCACTAGGATGAACAAATCCCTTGATCTGTAACTCTTCTAGTTGTAGCTTTAGCTCATCCAATTCTTTCTTAGCCAACCGGTACACATTTGAAGATACCGATGCTACTTCCGGTTCTAATTCAATAGTGAACTCTACCTCTCTATCAGGCGGTAGGCCTGGCAACTCCTCCAAAAATACATCCTCGAATTCTGCAACAATAGCTGGTGGAGCTGCCTCCATAGCCATGTAAGCTCTAGGTGCCTGGACTACTCCTCGCTCGATGGTGCCCCGCATGTACTCGAACTCCGGGTGATCTAGCGGTCTAAAAATAATGCTACCCCCTCCGGTAGTCTAGTATAGCATTGTACTGACTTAACCAGTCAATGCCTAAAACAACGTCGAAGTTTGGCATCGGGAGTACTAAAAATCGTGCTCCCATCTCCCTACTACACACGACTACGGAGCATGTTCTAATAGTGCTGGTAACCGGTACGATGCCTCCTCCGGTAAGAATCTTCCAACTCTTAGGCAAGGGGAGAAGTAGCTACTCTATGCATGGCTACGCAACTACTAGATATAAAAGATAACGTAGCGCCAGAATCAAATAATGCAGTTGCAGGTATTGACGCAACTAAAACGGTACCTGTGATAGTTTCTCCTTTTAGTTCCTCCGCAACTGCTGCTAAGGCAAAGGCCTGCCTATGTCTCTGCCCTCTTGCCTGCTGCCTGGCTCGGTCGAACTGAGCCTCTTGTGGGGCCAAGGGTGATCCCTTCTGAAATCCTCCGGGTGCTAGGGGATGCTGACCTCCAGTCGGGGGTAGTTTCCTCTAGACTGGTGCTGTTGGCCCTTGTCCGTTCTGGAGTGCTGCCTCTCTGCGTCGTGGGTAGTCTCTGGCCAGGTGTTGACTTGCTCCACATAACATGCACAGTCCAAGCTTCTTCCAGCAGTCTCTTACGAAATATCCCTTCTTGCTACAATGGTGACAAGTCGAAAGCTCCTTGTGCTGATATGGCACTGTCCTTTGTTGTGTCTGCATTCCTAGACGATGGATTGGCCCTTCTGCTCTGGGCTGGGCCTTGGCTGGTATGGTCGTGCTAGAGCGCCTCGCTCCTCTGCCAATGGCTTCTTGGATTCTTGCCTCTGAGAGAACCTCCTCACAAGAGATCCTGGACTGCGTGGGTGGTATACCTTTGTAGCTCGAAGGTAAGGCCGTGATAGAACTACTGGCCTTCTCCAGCTCGTTAGGTATCAGGATGGCACCAAATCGACTAAGTCGACTAAACTCTGCGTCGTAGGCATCTACGGTCATAGTTCCTTGTTCCAGGTGTAGAAACTGGGAGTATAGAGCATTCCTGACCGTAGCCGGTAAATACTTCGCATTAAAGTACACTAAGAATTGCTTCCACGTCTGGTTCTTGTCGATGCTGCGCTCTATGGAGTCCCACCAGTGATGGGCGTTGCCTTTGAGTTGGGCCTTCACCGCGGTCATCCAAAGGTCTGGGTGTAGCTGTGAACCTTTCAGCAGCATCTCCGTGTTGGAGACCCAATCTGATATCTCCTCCGGAGTCTCGCTGCCCGAAAATGTTCCCAGGCCCATCTGGCAAAAACCTCGGACAGTACCAGCTGGTTGGATAGGTGCAGGTGTTGGATTAGATGTCCTCTCCAGAGCTGTCATCAAGCTCTGCCTCAAGGTCTCAGTCTGATGCCATTGAGCCTGCATCATGACTTGGAAGAATTGGAACATTTGTGTCTGTCCTTCTAGTTGTGGCATCAGGGCTAGAAGGGGTGGAGGTGGAGGCAAAGGTGTATCTGCCTGTTGTGTCGGTGCCTGGGAGGTCTGTCCTTCTTGCTGAGCTAGTGCAACTTCCTGAGTAGGACCATTATGGAGGTATAGGGTTGATGGATAAACCAGTGTCCACCTCGGGGACTGGTCTCTTGGGGTAGTCGGGGTCCTATTGACATCATGCGAGGTGTCTGTTGCCTGATCAACCCTATCATCTGTGTGTCCACTGGGTACGTCCATAATTCTGGGGGGAAAAAAGGATGCAAGCATTTAATAGAATGTTTGCGTAAAACAGGGTTTCAAGGTTGTTTGCGTAAAACAGGTTGCTAAGCCGCCCGCATAAAACAGAGATTCAAAGAAGTTTGGCGTAACGTAAGACTTCAGAGTTGTCCGCGTAAAGTAGATGTTCAAAATAATTTGGCGTAAAACATGGCTTCAGAGCTATTCGCGTAAAAGTTTGCTATATTTCCTGCGTAAAGTCTGCGTAAAATCTGCACGCAAAAGTCTGCATAAAATCTGTCTGCGCGTAAAAAGATTGCTACGTAAAGTCTGCCTAAAAGTCTGCGCGTAAAATCTGTCTGCGCGTAAAAAGATTGCTGCATAAAGTCTGCCTAAAAGTCTGTGCGTAAAATCTGTCTGCGTAAAGCTCGCGAAAAAGGTCTGCCTAAAATCTGCGCGGTAAAAGTCTAGCATTCGTTGCAGCGTAAAGTTGTACGAGTAAATTCTTTGTTTTGCTTGGACGAATTTCTCAGATAATTCAGTGAAACTGACATCTGACAAAAAGTACAACATGATGATCGAGAGGGTGGCTGTGATGATGTTTCTGCACAGAGACCCAGGTTATCGTTTTAGTGACATATTTGATACACCACTCAAGGAAGGATTGAGTCTTCTGAATACGCTGCCTATTGTTCACAGGAATAAGCTTTTACGCTCAAGTCCGAAATGAGTTTTTACGCTCAGGATAAGACAAAACCTTGATGTTACTTAAAAATTTGTTTCATGCTCAGGGCTTCGAGGCATATTTCTGCATTTAATGCACAAGATTTTCCTTTGTGATGACTGGAAAAGCTAAAATTATGACTAATACACTTATATCACCATCCTTGTGGTTTATGCCTAATCAGGCTACTCTACGCTGGTTATCAAGTTTACGCTGGGGTAGTTTCCTACATGGCTTGCATGACGTGTCATACGCAGGATTAGGAAAACTATGGAAACGTGGTTAGCAGTTGTCATAACCGCAGTGTAAAGTAGGCAATCTTCTGCATATTTGGCCTTTTTACGCCAATAATAGTCACTTGGTTGATCTCTATAAATAGAGGCCCTTGGTCACAGCGTAAAGGATTTCTGGCGTAAAACTCTGTTTATCCAAATATAGGATGGTCGAAAGGAAGAGTGGGGTTTTAGTCAAGTGTGGATGAGATCCTTATGCTCTATTCCTATACGCAGGCTTGTTTGGTACAGTTATATAACCAAGACAATATATTCGAGACCTGCATGGGCCACCACTAAAAATATGTCATGCCCCAGTCCCAAAATACGTAGGACTAGGAATACGTAACACGCCCAGCCGTATGTATACGATCTCTAATATGTGGAAAACATATACACACTTACGCTGTTCATGAATATCCAATTCACCAGTGGTAATATATTGTTACAACAAGTCATACACAATCTATATCTCATCCCCAATATATCAAGGAATACTGAATAAGTACTGGAATATAAGTGTTGAGTCTGAAATGTCATAGTACAATCCAGATATGTCTGGTAGGAACAAACCCACTACAAAAGTCCCAAAGTAAGAGTGCTGAAATATAGCATGACTAAAGCATCGTCTATCTAGATAAGGAGGCTCCAGCTCTAGATGGTGAGTCTACCAAGATCAGGAAAACTCTGATGGCAGCACTTCTAGCTCATCCTCGGATGCGTACCTCGTCTCCTGCCCAGGTCCGTATACCGTGGGATAGTACACCTCATCTAAATCTGGAAGGGAACCAGGTCCTCAGTGGGACATAACAAGATACATAAAAGAATGCCATATATAATACTGAATAAATAAAGGGTGAGCTAACCATCTAAGTGTATGCAAGTGTGAAGACAACCTTGGTACGTATGGGTAGGCGTAGGCATAACGTCCAATGTCCTCTAGAGTGTGGTATCTGCAACGTCCATTATTCCGAAGAATGAGGTATCTATATATATATAACGTCCAACACTCTAAGGGATGTGGTATCTGCAAAGTATATATACGTCCGTATCACTCCGAAGAGTGCGGTATCTGCAATAAAGGAGGTGGGTGTCCCATACGCCTACTAGTCGTCTTCCCTGCCCAATGCAGATATACAAGTCGAATACACGACGTGCATACCACGTAACTATATACCAAGTCACAATTTTCTAGATAATCCTGTTTACGTGCTAAACCGTGTTGTGTGTTCCACGCACCGGTAGCTAGTCGAGTACGCGAACCCGCATCCCAACATGAGTTGCAATCGTGATACGTGTACCAGTATCAGGGTCTAGTAGGATATCAGAATACCCTCGTATCTGCAGGTGGGTCTACTAATGTCTAAGTCAGATACCCTACATATCGACATATTTGTCGACTGTACCCGAGGCAATCTCAGGCACACACAGTTATATGTATTTTGCAACAGGAATATATGCAATAATTTATAATTTAAACAGTAGAATTTGGCAAGGTATACTTGCCGAGTAAGAGATCCGTATAGTGCAAGCGTCCACAACAGTATTAAGTTGAAGAAGTAAGGTTTAGGGTTTTGGGGTGTATTGCATGGATATATATAAAGAATAAGAGGCGGTGGGAAACTTAGTGTTTAAGAAAACTAAAACTACTGTCGCTGCTGTTTCTTTTTTTCATTGGTTTTGGTTTCGGTTGAGGGGTGTTTAGTAATATTAGTGCTAAGGAGCGGTGGAATGAGAAGCTTACACGCGCGGGAAAGCAAAGCAAAGTAAAATTGGGTTTTGCTTCTACTGCTGATATTTTCTTCACCTAATGGGTTGGGGTTTGGGTTTTACGCGCGGAGAAGTATACGCGGGGGGTAAAAGAAAGAGTTTACTCGGGGGAGAAAAGATAGGCGGTGGTTTTGTTACTGTTGCTGCTGTTGTTTACGCGCGTAGAAGTATACGCAGGGGGGGGGTGAAAGGAGGTGGTTAACGGGTTGCGGGTTTGGGTTTTAGGTTTGATCCAATGGGGAAATCTATTCTAATAAATTATATATATATATATATATATATATATATATATATATATATATATATATATATATATATATATATATATATATATATATATATATATATATATATATATATATATATTACATTGGTGCATACGGTTAAGCTAGCAACTGCCCAAAGGATCTCCTTCATGAAATAAATTTTGGAAAATTTATAATGGCTCCATAAATCCTCTAAGTGCTCAAATATCTCAAAATAAAATCTAATAAAATCTATTCTCTCTAATTGTCTGATAATAATACGTTTTCAGGGTTAGGGGTTTTACAGGTATTCCTGTATTTTAGTTGGAGTATAGAAGTAAATGTTGAGAATAGAATAAGAAATGGAAGTTAGTATGAGGGCACAATGCATGTGCTGGGTTAGTAGTGTTGTGGTGAGTGTTTTGAGTGTTAAGGTAGTATTTATAAGAGGGCATTCTCAGTTTTGAAATCAGGCAATGTGAGGGTGGCAGTAGTAGGGTGAGGAGCTCTTAGTCTGGGGTATTAACTGATGGGAAGTAAGGATGCTATCTCCAGGGATGGGGGTGATCTACTGAATTGGGTAACAAGCAATAGCAGCAACATTACAATAAAATAACACCAACAACATGGAGTTAACTTGGCAGCAGATTGCTGCCAAGTGAAGGGGATTGTTGAAGCATTGGAGTTGGGGAGGTCTGAGCCGACCTGTAGCTCAGTAAGGGGATGTGCTTGCAAGTGTTCTCAAGGGGCAGTGGGGCAGTATATCACATGATACACTCTGTGAGAAGGAGATGTTGGTCTCAGTCAAATGATTGTGAGCAAAGTTAGTGTTGGTTCGAGTTTATCCAAGAGTGTGTGCTAATTTAGGCTAGTATGGTGATACTTGGTACACGGGTACTCTGTCATTAGGCCAAGGATAGTTAAGTGTAGTGGTTTAAATAGGTAACTTAGATTTGGGATATTGAAGTTAAGGTATTAGTGCGATATTGATTTGGATTGATACCAAGGCATATCAATAGATGAGGGTATATAGGCTAAGGTATTGGGGAAGTGCCTAGGTAATAGGTTATATCAGTGTATAGTGAGATATAAGTAATATTAAGTTAATTTTAGATATTGATAATAAACTAATTTAAGTTAGTGAGTTAGTACTAGTAAGGTTAAGATATTGGTATTAGGTTAGTGAGATGAGATACTAAGTTAGAGTATCTGGATACCATATATATGGTTAAGGTATAAGTGTTAAGTTAGAGTGTGGTACTAGGATACTATATATATATATATATATATATATATATATATATATATATATATATATATATATATATATATATATATATAGTTATGGTATATATATGTGATACCAATAGGTGAGGTATCGGGGTTATTTCAAGGTATTGGGTAAATATTAGGATACATGTTACGATACTAGGTTACGGGTAAGATAATTGGTTCTAGGCCAAGGTATTACCAGACAATATAGGTATAAGTGTATATATATGTAATATGTGCTAGATACCTACTAGGGAGATATAGAAACCTATAGATAAACTAGTATTAGCTAGTAATGACTAGTTTGACCTCGTTAGCTCTTAAAAACCAAATAGTAGTATGATAATACCAAGTATAAGTTCACAAGCCTTGTAAATAGGTAATCAACCTAGAAACTAGGAAACGACCTAGTTTGGCCTATATTGACTTATATGACCTAGTCTTGACCTATAAAACACATTTTAACTTATTTTAGTATGTTTACTACTCTAATACACCAAATAACATATAATTTCTTATATAGGTCAGTGTGACACCAGTTCAGACACCGATTTGCCTCATTTGCTCAGAACCTCAGGCGAGTACATTCTTTGATAGTTTTTATTATTTGATAATTACTATATTTCAAGTATTTAGACATGTTACATCTGATCCTTGACACTATGGTACCCAAATTGGTATTGACATTAGATCTTTACTCATGAGATGTTACCTTGACTCATTGTAATGGTATCGAATATTGTTCCTTGTTTGGTATTGGATAACATTGGGTAATATTGGTTAATAATGGATACACTGGCTAGTAACGTGTCATGGTTGGATCCATCGTATCAGTCGGGACGGGGAAAGTACTTGTTTGATATGTTATCAAGAACTATTGACAAGTAGTGTAAATCATCGGCTACTAGCTAATCATACACTTCACGTATGGTTGAGAGTTTTTTCCTTAGTATATATCATTTAATCTCCCAAGCCGATCACATATCAAATTAGTATTTTAAAACACCTAGTATAGTTGCAGTTCTTCATATTTAGTTCATAGATTACTCTTCCTTACACCTGATATTGTAGTTTCCTTCTCTTTTATTCCATATATGCACTGGCTATACCCTATTGCTTACATTACCTGTTTCTCTTTACTATTTACTATTGCATCAGTTTATTATTTTCTAATCATATATAATATCCTCTATTTTACTGTTTTATAGTCTTTGTCAATTAATTAGAACTGTTATTGGGTTGTACTTCGCTACAATTCTGACTGGATATATTTTTCAGACGACTACTTAGAGGACTGGTGTCCCACGTACTTGGACCACAAGGGGTATAGCAACCATGGGCCCTGACACTCAAGAGTGATTGCCGGGAGGTCTAGTCGGAATCACTAGTTATCCTCGTTAGCTTTATTAGCATTTTGGTACCGAATTTATTTTCGGTGTATATTCGAGACTTGGGTATTGTTGTTGTATTTGGATGTTGTTGATGTTTAGACTTTATAGTTATATTAGGCTTCTTTGATATCTTATCGTGCTTTAGATTTGTGGTTGAGTGTTTATCATTATTATCATATTGACCTCCTTCTTGGAGTTGGGATATCATTGACAGGTTATATATTGCTGTGTGAGATTGATAGTTAGTTGACCTAGACAACGTTCTACCGTCGATGCTACGACATAGACTAGACGTACCCACATACTCGTGCTCCTTTACCGGGTGTAGGATATGATATATTTTTGTGGTAGCCCATGCAGGTCGAGGTAGTAGTGCTCAGACTTGGAGTACTATTACGAGCCTACTATAGGACTTAGGATATAGGACGAGAGAATACTCAATCATAAATAGAAATTTTTTTAATCTATTGAATTTTTGATAATTCTTATTTATTCTAAATAATTGCCTTCTATGAATATTACTGTCCTTCGTTAATGATATCGTATCTTGTGCTTATTAATATCTTGTTTTGATCTATCTTCAAGATGCCTCCTAAGACCAGGTCAGGGTTCGGCAGCAGCTTCGGAGAGGTTGGCGACTTCTCGACCACCTGTCCAAGCAACAGTAGACACTGTTCCACCTCCACCAGTTCGGAGGGCTGTCTCTCCAGTCCAGGTGGCAGCCTTAGTTGTTTGGGGTGGGGGGGGGGTCCTCCTCCCCTACATGTTCAGAGGATTGTTATAGCCACTGCGAAGGGTTATCCTTCTTCTCCTCCAGCAGTTCAGAGGGCTATTTCAGTAGGATCGGAGGGTCTTCCACCCCCGTTACCAGTGCCAGCTGACGGGGCACAAATGTTTGCCATATTTTGAGAGATGATGGCGGTGCAGTAGAGACAGGCGAATATGTTATGCCAGGGCATTGAGAATGCCCACCAGGTTGTATTGGCTATAGTGGAGAAGGTGGCGTTGCCCCAACCACAGGGTGATCAGTCCAGACCGGGAAACATACAAGATTTCAAGAAGTTGGGTCACCGCAATTTTGAGGGGATGGAGGGTATTATCTACGCTGACGACTAGCTCAAGCACCTCGAGCATATTATGCGCTTGTCCCGCCTTTCTGATGACCTGAGTATATAGGCGACGAGATTGCAGATGTTAGATATTGCTAGGACTTGGTTCCAGATTGAACTACAGATTTCTGATCCAGGGTTGACATGTGACGCGCGGCTTCAAGGATCTGTTCAAGAGGAAGTTCTTCCCGTGCAAGGAGAAACTCAACCTGGAGCGACCATTTCAGAACCTCCAGCAGGAGGGCATGTCGGAAGAGGAGTACGCCGCAGAGTTCGGCAGGCTGAGCAGGTATGTGAAGAATATGGTATGAGATTCGGAGGACAGGGCGAGCCGTTTCATAGAGGGCCTAAACTGGAAAGTAAAGTCCTTTATTACTTTGAGCCATGAGACATACGCGACGATTCTTGTGGAGGCCCGCAAGGTCGAGAGGGACCTGAGTTTGAGGCCCAATAGGGACCGGGAGATAATTGGTAGTAGTAGCGCAGGTCCAGCTAAACGGCCCTATTTTCAACAGCCAAAGGCATTTCAGCCGCAACAGTTTCAGGCGTCGATTCGTTCTCCAGTTAAAGCGCTGGTACAACCGATGCCATAACAACCTCAGAGGCAGGTGCAACGGGCTTCTCAATGCACCTATTGCCGAAAGACTGGGCACACTTGGGAGGTGTGCAGGAAGAGGCTAGGAGCTTGCATTATGGATCAACGGAGCATCTGGTGAAGGATTGTCTCTTGACCCTTTATTATCCAGGCCAGTGTGCAGACCAAGGGCAGAGAGGTAGAGTTAGGGCACCTGTGGCACCACAGATTACCCAGCACCCACAGAGGGAGCCACCCTAGTAGGGCGGGGCATTTGTGATAACGGTCGAGGAGGTCGACGCTACAGGTGATGGGTTAACAAGTTTTATTCCTTCTTTCTATCATTTTCCATCCATTAATTTGATTGATTCCTTAGTACCTTATAGTTTCTTGTGCTATATAGTTAGCGTAATTAGTAGTATACCCTGATAGAGACTGTAATATCATGACAAACAGAAGTCATAACCATGCATCCAATGATAATTAGTGGTTTTTTAAATTGCATGATTGTATGATTTTAGACGGGTTGGGGTTGACCTAGAAGAGAAACGACCATCCTTAAATTCTAAAGACAAAATTTTTCTAAGGGAGGTAGGATTATAACAATCACTTTTCAGGATATAAATATTTTTGTCATTGGTATTATATTTATTAATTTTAAATAATAATTAGTATGGTTGTTTTTTATATAATTAATTAATATAGAGGATGGTGCATGATTAGCCCCTTAGTTAGACTAGTTGCTAATGAATCCAACTTGACTTGAACCCAATTAGACTTGCCATGACCAATAGAGTAACCCAATAAATTAGTTTTAGTTAACTAGTTAAAATAGAGGGAATGAATAGAATCCTCATTCACTTAAATATTAGAACCTTCATTAGTTAAACTCCTCATTAGCTAAATTTTTTATGATAATACTTGGAGGGCAATTTGGAAATTTTGTATAGACCAACCCTAACTCTAGTATGGCCGGCCCTATTTAGGAGGAGGGAGCCCCCCTCTTCTTCATTAGTTATTCATGAAGAAATCCTAAGTTGATTTCTTCCCTCCAAGCATCTTTTCTCCACCAAAATTTTCCAAATCAATCCCAATTTCTCTTATTTTTATCTCCAAAGAGAGCTAGAAGCTTGAAGGTTGCAAGAGGCTTGAGGAAGAGGAGTTTGGTTAGAGATTGGTGCTCATTCCTCACTCTTGTGCTCATTGGAGGAACCATATTGGGAATCCATCTTTCAATAGGTTAAAAATCCTATTTTCTCTTATCATTTCAGATTTTAATGGTGTATTAGACCCATAAAAACCCTTTCTTGATTTAAGGCTACCCATAGAAAGAAGAACTAGGTCCATAGGAGGCCTACGAAGAAAGTTACATTAGGTTTTGTGTCCATTTGAAAAAAACTCCGAGGTGGCACACCAAGTATTTGATGAAATGTGTAATAGATCATTTCTCACTAATTTATATTAATTATTGGTATTGTAGGTGTGTCATGAGGATTTGGTTGTGTGTAGGAGTGATTTGAGTGTGTATCCTAGAGTATCACATGAGAGAGCACCAAGTGTTTAATTTTATGCACTTAGTGCATATGTATCACTATGTACCTATAGATGTGTGTTATATATCTGATATATATATATATATATATATATATATATATATATATATATATATATATATATATATATATATATATATATATATATATTTAATGATATGTCTATATATATAAGTGTATTATGTGCTTGTGAGCTCACTGTCAGTGTTTGTGCACTGTGTTGTGCACGGTGAACTGTGTGTGTGTGTGTGTGTGTTTGTGGATTGATGAGTGTTACATAGGTGTTCGTGTATGGTTTCAGTGTGCAGTGTGTGTGTTACACAGTATTCACTGTGTGTGTGTTTTGTGTAGTATGAGGACTGTTGTACTTATGTGTATCAGTTGTGGGGGCTTCTTGTGTGATACAAGCAGCTAGGGGAGTATCGGGTTCTAGCTAGAGTGCAGCAATCAAGTGTAAACCAGTAGCAGTAGGGGTATTAGTATTGATGTGTGGTGCTAGAAGAGTACTTGGTTGTGTTAGTATTGTATGTGAGAAGGGGAATATGGTTTCGGTTGAACATCAGTAGCAGGAAAGGGGTGCAAAGTAGTCTGGCAACTGGTATTTTTAGGTAGCAACAACATGTAATAGTTGCAGCAACATCAAGCATTCAAGGAATGGATCAGCAGCATTAACAACATGAAGGAAAAGTAGCAAAGGTCACAACAACAGTAGGGGTAACACCATATCAACTGCAAGTAGGTGAAAATACACAGCACATGTAGAAGCGATAACAGTACATAGCATCACAACAAGAGCATTTCAAGTTGCACATAGCAGTTGGCAGAGGAGATGGGAAGTAGTGATGCAATGAAACAAATTGGAAAAATTTGCAACAGGTAAAAAAAGTTAGGGGCATAGAATATGAGGTCTCTGTGCAGAGTGATGTGTGTGTATCCTGGGGGTTTATGAAGGATCGTAAAGCAACTATAGAGGGGGGGGGGGGTGAATAGAGTGCAGCAAAATAATCTACCCAATTAAAAATTAAGCATAGTGAAGGTAGTAAATAACTAGCAGTGTATATGCAATATAATAAAGTAAAAGAAAGAGAGAGCAAACGCAAACACTATGATGTACACTGGTTTCCCTCTGAGAGGACTAGTCCAGTCCCGAGAACTCAAGCTCAGAGTTTTATCCACTATAATCACCAATGGTGAATCACAAGCTTTGATCCGAAGGCTTTCCACTTCTTTACACCACGAGATTTGATTCAAAGTCTTGCAACTTCACACATCACAAGTTTTAATCCGAAGGTTCACAACTTCACACATAATAGGGGCTTGATGAACCAAGCTCTTGACAACTCTATAGACTTCTAGACCGAGACCACACTTGGCATTAGAAGGCTGAAAGTTGATCTTGGAGATAAGAAAGTTTAGGCTCTGAGGGTTTACTTACTATAGGATAGAAAGATTGAGAATGGTTGGGTGAGTAAGAATGTAAAAATCCAACTCTATTTATAGGTTATTACTAATTCGACCAGAATTCGGTAGAAAATATTTGAATTTTTGAACGTTGGAGGCCACAAAATCAGGGATATAACAACTGGATGATTTTATACCAAACAGATAACCGAGTTCGGTACGAATTCGGGGCAAATTCGGTATTAGTTCGGTTTACCTATTTTAGGTAGATCCAAGTTTGTATGTGGACTAGTTTGATGGATAGGTTCAAGATATATTTGGCCTGATTTCTGGGTGGATGGGTTTTAGGCTAGTTGAGTGGAATGAGTTAACTACTTTCTAGTTGCTAGTGCGAATCGACTTACATAAGTCCTAGACTTAAATAAAATATAAGATTACATATAAAACCAAGAGCACTGATGACGCCAAACTTCTGAAACATCTACTAACTAGAAGAGGCTTTTTTCCTTGACGACAGTTGTCCAAAGACAACCAGATCTGGGAATCTGAATACCTTTCAGGGACTTTGCCCCCGAACAAAAAAATATACAGAAGCAAATATTACATATCTGGACTATGCTGAGATTAAGTAAAAGATACTATAGTGATTCATTGATTACCATAATGCTAAATTTAATCGATTAGCCATACTCAAAAACTTAACATAAATATTGTGCCAACAGTTTAGAGGAAGTGAATAACAACTAAAGAGTATGCATTGGTTAGTAATGTGCAGTGATGCACCTTGAGTGCAGATTGTAGATAGATGAATAGGCAAGTCTGCAGGGAGTTTGGACTCGAGTCCTTGGGGTTAATAATAGGCAAGTGTGGGGTTTAAGGCAGCAGGAGCATGTAGCAGTGTGGTGCCAATGAGGTACGGGTATTCCTGTATTTCAGTTGGAGTATAGAAAAAAATATTGAGAATAGAATAAGAAGTGGGAGTTAGTATGAGGGCACAATGCAGGTGTTGTGTTAGTAGTATTGTGGTGAGTATTTTGAGTGTTAAGGTAGTGTTTATAAGAGTGGATTCTCAGGTCTGAAATCAAGCAATACGAGGGTGGCAGTAGTAAGGTGAGTTGCTCTTAGTCTCGGGTATTAACTGATGGGAAGTAAGGATGCTATCTTCAAGGATGGGGGTGCTCTATTAAATTGGGTAATAAGCAATAGCAGCAACATTATAATAAAATAACAGCAGCAACATGGAGTTAACTTGGCAGCAGATTGCTGCCAAGTGAAGGGGACTATTGAAGCGTTACAGTTGGGGAGGTCTGAGCCGACCTTGAGCTCAATAAGGGGATGTGCATGCAAGTATTCTCAAGGGGCAGTGGGGCAGTGTATCCCTTGATACACTCAGTGAGAAGAAGATGTTGGTCTCAGTCAAATGACTGTGAGCAAAGTTAGTATTGGTTCGAGAGTATCCAAGGGTGTATGCTAGTTTAGGCTAGTGTGGTGATACATGGTACAAGGGTACTCTAAGTGTCATTAGGCCAAGGATAGTTAAGTGTAGTGGTTTAGATAGGTAACTTAGATATAGGATATTAAAGTTAAGGTATTAGTATGGTATTGATTTAGATTGATACTAAGGAATATCAATAGATGAGGGTATATAGGCTAAAGCATTGGGGAAGTGCCTAGGTAATAGGTTATATCAGTGTATAGTGAGATATATCAATAAATGAGGGTATATAGGCTAAAGCATTGGGGAAGTGCCTAGGTAATAGGTTATATTAGTGTATAGTGAGATATATAAGTAATAGTAAGTTAAGTTAATATATTGATAATAATACTAATTTAAGTTAGTTAGTACTTGTAAGGTTAAGATATTGGTATTAGGTTAGTGAGATGAGATACTAAGTTAGAGTATCGGGATACCATATATATGGTTAAGGTATAAGTGTTAAGTTAGAGTATGGTACTAGGATACTATATATATAGCTTAGGTATATATATGTGATACCAATAGGTGAGGTATCGGGGTTATTTCAAGGTATTAGGTAAATATTAGGATACAGGTTACGATACTAAGTTATGGGTAAGATAAATGATTCTAGGCCAATGTATTACCAGGCAATATAGGTATAAATGTATATATAGGGAATATATGCTAGATACCTACTAGGAAGATCTAGAAACCTAGAGATAAACTAGTATTAGCTAGTAATGACTAGTTTGACCTAGTTAGCTCTTAAAAATCAAATAGTAGCATGATAATACCAAGTATAAGTTCATAAGCCTTGTAAATAGGTAAAATCAACTTAGAAACTAGAAAATGACCTAGTTTGGCCTAAATTGACTTATATGACCTAGTCTTGACATAGAAAACACATTTTAACTTATCTTAGTATGTTTATTACTCCAATACACCAAATGACATAGAATTTTATATATAGGTCAGTGTGACACTAGTTCGGACACTGATTTGCATTATTTGCTTAGGACCTCGGGCGAGTACATTCTCTGATAGTTTTTATTATTTGATAATTACTATATTTCAAGTATTTAGAAATATTACATCTGATCCTTGATATTATGGTACACAGATTGGTATTGATATTGGATCTTCAGTCATGAGATATAACCTTGACTTATCGCAATGGTATCGAATTTTGTTCCTTGTTTGGTATTAGATAACATTGGATAATATTGGTTAATATTGGATACACTAGCTAGTAACATGTCATGGTTGAATCCATCGTATCAGTCGGGGCGGGGGAAGTACTAGTTAGATATGTGATCAAGAACTATTGACAAGTAGTGTAAATCATCGGCTACTAGCTAATTATATACTTCACGTATGGTTGAGCTAGTTTTTCCCTTAGTGTAAATTATTGAATCTCCCAAGCCGATCACATATCTATTTAGTATTTCAAAATACCTAGTATAGTTGCAGTTCTTCATATTCAGTTCATAGATTACATTGCCTTGCACCTGATATTGTAGTTCCCTTCTCTTTCATTCTATATATGCACTGGCTATACCCTATTGCTTATATTACCTATTTCTCTTTACTATTTGCCATTGCATTAGTTTATTTTTTTATCGTATATAACATCCTCTATTTTACTATTTTATAGTATTTGTTAATTAATTGGAACTGTTATTGGGTTGTACTTTGCTCCAATCCTGACTAGATATATTTTTCAGACGACGACTTAGAGGACTGGTATCCTACGTACTATGGACCACAAGGGGAGATAGCAACCATGGACCCTGACACTCAGGAGTGATTGTCGGGTGGTCTAGCCGGAATCACTAGTTATCCTAATTAGCTTTATTAGCATTTTGGTACCAGATTTATTTTCGGCATATATTCGAGACTTAGGTATTGTTGTTGTATTTGGATGTTGTTGATGTTTAGACTTTATAGTTATATTTGACTTCTTTGATATCTTATCGTGCTTTAGATTTGTGGTTGAGTATTTATCATTATTATCATATTATCCTCCTTCTTGGAGTTGGGATATCATTGACAAGTTATATATTACTGTGTGAGATTAATAGTTAGTTGACCTAGACAACGTTCTACCGCCGATGCTGTGACGTAGGCTGGACGTACCCACGTACTCGTGCCCCTTTACCGGGTGCGGGTCATGACAAATCCTATCTTGATAATTAATGTTGACAACTTAGACAACTCTTACCCTTTTTTACGGAGCTTCATGATTAAGATTGAGGTTCATGATTCTATTCTTTATTATGATAGTTCGAAATGCATTGCTTTTATTCTTACGCTTTCACTCTTTATTAGTTCTTGCAATATTCTAGATTATAAATATATAAATATGTAGATGTGAGATTTGATATTGTGACTTATAGATATAAATAGCATACTACGATAGATACTATGGTATAGACTAGAGGTACTCATGTACGTATATCTAAGTATTTGTAAGCGAGTCATGTTACATTCTTATGGTTATCCTACAGGGCAATCATCACAAATAGTGCAAACTCATTATAGTACTTAAGTTAGTTTTACTATTGTGACCCTATAATTGATCGAGAATATAGAATTTGAGAGTACATCTATAATTAGGGTTATAGGTGTCTCTAGAGTTCTTTCGTGTCATCGTTGCTTCCACATTTATCTTTTGAATCGTTCATTCCGTGAAACTTGATTAACTTTCTTACTATTGTCTCTCTTAACTCTTGCTTTGACTTTTCATTTGTATGATATCATTTTTGAGTTATATATCATGGATTTGGTCGTAGGTATGTTCGATAACTTATTTTGGTGAGGCAGTGAGAACTACAACCATCCCAAGAGTTATTAAACTAAAAGTTCACTACACCCATGCTAGTTGGTGAAGTAGTAACTCTAGGTGACATGATCGTTGGAATATACAGTTCTCATATTTTATTTAGATTATATCAAGTTATGCATCTAGAATTGGCCTATTATCGTCATTTGGAAATTTGTATCATTACCTTTACCTATTTGCTTGATCTTGTCCTTGGTTGATAATTTTATGAGTCTGCCTAACTTACCCTTTGACCATTTTACCATTTTACCCTTTTTCTAGTTATAGTTTGGTCTTGAGTTGTAAGTTGTATTGTCTGGCTAGATAGGTTTGTCTTGTATGTTTGTGATGCTTGGGTTATTAAGGGTGACTTTTAAGGTTATAAGTTTCAAGTTAAATATAATTACCGCCTATATTTGGTAAAAGTTTTGTCAAGAATGATTGCGAGTAGTTGAACTTGAGGATCTCAAAATGGATAAATAGTTTGATAACATATCACTTATGATAGAATAAGGAAACTAATATTGAATAAGATAGTTTAAGTGATCTCGAGCTAACAGGGCACTTGTGGTTGAATGTTGCGATCAATGTTAGGTAAAGGTTATCGAAGAATAGAGATTGATTTTGATTACATAAGTTAGATTGTGTTTGGGAGATTTTTGATGAACCTAGACTATAAAATTTAGTTGATTGATGGAAAATTAAGTATTAGTAGACTATGCATATCTCTTTTTAGGCTTGAAATAGTAGTCTATGGCAAGAAAGATTTTTCTTTTTAGTAAAATAAGATTTCATATTTTAAGTTCTTGTAATCCTTGAATATTTTGTGAAAAAATGATGAATGGTTTATAAGGCATTATTATAGTTGTACAATAAAGAATTCGTGATAAAAAAATTATTTAAGAAATGTAACCGAGTGGTAATAGCTATGATGACTTCATGTTGTTGTACTTGTTTGACTTTAAATTTTTAGGATAATTATTTTCTTCTTGAAGTGATAGTTTGTAGTACCAAAATACTCTAATTAATATGTTAAAAAGTAATCATGTGTGGGTAATTTTTAATTAATTAATGCAACCGAGAAGATATATCTTTAGACTTTCAAGTTGATAACTGAACCCACTTTACCTTAGAAACCCTTTAGTGAGACTTGCTACAATCTTAGGTGGCATTAAAACTCATTATAGCATTTTATAGGATTATGCAAATTTTGAGAGAACACACGAAAGGTACTCAAAATGTTTTAACAACATATAAGAATTACCATTTGAAACCTTAACCATAGAATTATATAAAATGTCATAAACAAACTCTAAAGGCCTAAATATTTTTAGAATTTTTATATAATTTTCTAGAGTTATATAGTATTTTTCTTGGCCCTAAAACAAGTTTTGACTTAAATAAATAATTTAAATAATTTTTTGCAAACAAAAAATCCCTTTTTCTAATTTCCAAAAGGTATTTCAAATAAATCCTATTTTTTCTCTTTCCCAGAGGGTCGAACCCAAACTTGCCTCAAGCTTGACCTGCCCATAATGGCACCCATACCAACTTAATCAGAGCCCTTCTATCAGAATAGCGTATCTGCGCCAAGGACCCGGCTACCAGACCTGATACGACCATTTTGTTGCTATATATAACATCATCGGCCGAGTCTCAAACCCTTGCTAATTTTATCTTAGTGTCCTTTCTATCATCCAAGCTTATTCCTCACCCTCCACGACTTCCCAATAATTCATGCAAGCCCGATTAAAAATTAAAAATATGACACAATCCCCAATTTGTAACATTAAATTTTGCACGATTGCCTCACACAATCCAACCATTGAAATCGCGATTCAATTTTATCTTAGTATTCATGGCATTATCTATTTTAACTTTGAAGAATTTAGTATGTCCACGATAAGGATTGACGGCCAAAATGATTCATAACATTACAACATGTCTACCTTGATTCCAGCAACCCTTGTGACTTCTGAAAGCTCTATATATCTTCCTGACATGATGCCCGATCGACTATAATATAGTGCTAATATCTCTGTATTTAATCTAGACAGTTGTCTCATCTAGTTTTTACTAGTTCATCACATACGAGCCTTGACTTCGCCTACTATCCATATTCGATCTTTGTGCAATAATGGAAGATCTGTCATTGGATCTTTGATTCTTCTCTAATATGATCTTGGTGAGTTATTTATCCTCTTATTAATTTTCATAACAATATAACAATGTTTACTAGATCAATTCAACTCATCAAATTATTAATTAGATCATCATACATATCTCAAAAATATGTGCATTAAAATTGGGATCCGTCGATTCCAACAGACTTGTGTCGCTCAAATCTTTAATCTAATTGTGTGGATCATCAAAACGAGATTGTTAACCTTTTGGCTGCCAACTTGTCTCGGTTTGCATATCATAGGTCCCAATGTGCAAATTTCAATGTACAAACTTGATATCTTAAGACTTAACTCAATAAATTAGAATTTAAAATTGAATAATTATAGTTTATATGGACTAGAATAACCTATAACTAAATAACTTGGCTACTAAAATGCCTAGTTAACTTAGTCAACAAGTAAGCTATGTTCCTAACATAGTATTTTTATTTGACCGTGCTTGTTTGGTTGTCATCTTGCGGGTTTGTTTGTGGGATTCGATGATGATTGTGCACCAAAGCTCATGTGTAGTTCATGGATAGTGTTGCTATTTTTTTCATAATTGAAGTTGTTAGTTTCTAGATGTCTAGAGGCATATACAAGTACAAGTATTACATATTGTCTTACATTTATCATATGTTTCTAATAGTTACTACTTCTATCTCATGATAGTGTTTCTTGATTCATATTATTTGTGCACGAGAGATAATGCTTATCCTGTTATCATTCCAAACATATTTACTTGATGTTTCTCGTTTAAATCAATGTTCATATTTCAAAATTATAGTTCAGAGGTATATGATAAGATTTACAAAGTTTGAGACCGGTTAACGAGGCTTGAGTTTCTGTCTCCAAGTTTTTTCCAGGACCAAAGCTTGAGCTGTAAGCTAGCACCAAGGAGCCATACATGTCCCTATTATATTTTCTTGTAAGAGATAGGTAGATGGATATTAGTATGCATATGGTCATTTCTAATGTGCAACTTCACAATGTTTAACAATGTCTAATATCAGTTATGCATCACACCTGTCGACTAACAAATATCTTATATACTCCATATACGAAAAGTTATTTTCTAAAACACATTGTACACTGATTGCTACTTTTAGATATAGTCTTTCTTGATAGTGTCTTTCATGCTAGTTCCTTATAATATTATTATACACATATTGTCATAGTTCTTGTTTTCTTTTACCTTATCCTGGTTACATGTATAATTGTTATATTGCTTCACAATTCTACTTACTTTTAAGATCCTATTAATTCAAGTACATATATCTTATTATTTAATTTTTTTTTACTATTGCACTTGTATTTTCTCCATTCCTAACTTGATAACTAATAAGACAGCTTAGACGAAGCCCACCATGGTCTATGAAACTCCGCGATTGAGATCGAGGTTTAAAATTATATTCTTCCTTCTAATATGCCAAAATGCATAACTTTCAGTCGTATGCTTTCAATCTTTTTCTTTCTTAGTTCTTTCCATATTATACATGATAGATATATAGATATGTGGATGTGAGAGTTGATATTGTGACTTATAGGTATAGACAATGTACTACAATAGATATTATATAGGCTGGGTGTACTCAAGTACTCGTACCGAAGTGTTTGGGAGTGGGTTGTGATACTATAAGCGTGATATTTGTACCGATCTCTCCTCATTATTACCTAAAAAATAATTTATAGCCTCAAGCAACCAACTAAAAGAGAAAAAAGGCTGATTAGGGATATTAAATCACCCCTAAGCTTGACTTATGTTTGTAAAAGCATAAAAAATCTCTGCCATGCGCCAACAGTAATCAAGAGACATGCGCTACAGTGATCAAGACTCATGCGCCAAAGTGATCCAGAGCCATGCGCCATCTACAACATGAGTAGTGTTCCTATGTGCCAGTAGTACCATACGCCACTACTATCCCATTGATCTCCATGCGCCGGGCGGACGTATTACCAAGGTGCAATCAAAATTATCATATAACACGTGTCAAGAGTATTATGGGCATCATCAACCCCAAATCTTGAATTACCATGTGGCAGCCTATTGTAACATGTACCACTATATTGCAGCATGAGATGCGCACGTGCATGCCTTCTCAAGGCTATAAATAGTGGGCGTCTCCCACACTAAGGAGAAAAAAGAAAGGAGAGAGAAGAAAAAGAAGAAGCGCTGCAAGGGACACCCCAGAAGGGATATCTTTAAAGAAATTATCAGAATAAGATACCTAGTCAGAATCAGCCACCGAATTGAAATGATAATGGTGGGCATGGTCTGAATCAGAATCAAGTACTGACTTTAGACAATCATCATAATGAGCTGTTAAGAAGGCCTAGAGTTTATAACCTGCAGATTGAACGTGAGGGCGTTCACGATGTTGGTGAGTCTGATTTCTTAAGTTTTGAGTATAAAACTTTTTCTTTGTGGGTTATTATGTAGTGCCCTGCTTCTAGAGGCCTACTACGTAATGTTTGTAGCTTGTTGACTCAGTTAAAACTAAGTATTAGGGAAACCTTTTAGCTTAATTGATGATGGTCGAAATGCAATAAACATTTCCAACTTATGGATTGGCTTCTATTATAATGAGTCCAAGAGTTTTTGTTGGATATTTTTGATACTTAGTTTTGATGAATGCATTTTTATATTGATTTTGATGATTGATTTTCATTGTTCGCTTTCATCGCTTTTCACATTCATTCTGAATCTTGAAATAAAGAGATCGAAGGATGCTAATCAAGTGTTGGTGCATTTTTAGGTTGCATAGGAGAGGTGTGACCGTTGTGTGAAGCTCCTATTTTTCTCGAATAAATTTATTTCGGTAAGTGGCTTTGGCCCTTCGATAAATCCTTTATCTTCAGGCCTTAACAAAAGATCCTTTGTCTAATCTAATCCTTTGTCTAATCTAATTATTACATCCCTACGATCAATGATACCAGAATAACAAAGAGAAGATATAAGAGATGAACATGTTTGGAATATAGAACTGTCACCATACTTGTTTAGATTAATGTTATATGTCCCTTTACTCATATGCGATGGAAAGAGAAGTATATTAAAAACCTCTCATGGTTTGAAAGTGATCGATATGAAAAGAAGATAAAAGATAAAAATTTATGCTTTTTGTTTAAACTATTGTACAATAGCATTTTATTTGATAGATGTTATATTCATGCATTGGTCTCAGACAACTATGCACAAGGTCATAATCTCTCGACTAATTCCTGGGGAACTAGGAATCGCTTTGCCTAGGAGGGAACATGGCACCCTGAGGCTTATACGTCCTCGCGATCAGAGGGGTGTCTGTCTATTAGTATGATGGGCTTGTATGTCCTAACTGCTAATTATGGAGAATCATCCATGGACCATCATGTAGTTAGGCCACATGCTAGGGTATCCTTCTTACAAGCCTAACAATTTGATGTAGAGACGGACAATAATTTTTATATGTATATACAAATTGTGCTAACACTTGTATGGTACAGGGACAAACAAATGACTGGGGGGGGGGTAAGAATCACTTATTAAGTGATATTTTTCTATTGTTTATGTTTCTTTATATGAATTATTAAAAATAATCTAGACAAGTAGAAAGATCACTTAATAATAGTTGCTAGCTTTACATGTTTACTTAGTGTTGAATTCAGGTGAGTTCGGTTATGACCGCTCACCAGTACGCGATATATACTAACCCACGTTTGTGGGCATCCCCAGGTTGTGGGAGACAAAAGTATACTCAGGGGTGCTATAAGCTCGTCCAATTTAGTGGAACCATGTTCGACGCCTCAAAGATTTTCTATTTCAGTTTATAATTTTTTTCCAAGGTGTTTTATCTTTGTTCTAGTAAAGGGATATGATGTGAGACTCGTCTCACTATTCTATTATACGTACCCGAGATACGCGTATTATACATTTATAGCTTACTTATTGTTTAATTGCTTACTTTATGCTATATGTCATTCATGCATTGTTTAGGTTATGTTTGTAAAATTTCTCTTAGTTGCATGCTTTGGACCGTTGGTCCCTTAGTTTTTTTTTGTGTGGCTGTGATGAACCCGGGTGAGGGGTATGGATTATGATCCAATAGCCTACAATCCTAGATTTTCCTATATAAGCAATCCCACTCTCTTTCCTTTACTTTTTTTTCCTTTTATTTTTATTTCCTTCTTCACTTCTTCTCCAGCCGAGAACAGCACCCGAGCTTGGCTTTGGCTGTGGGTGACCTTGGTAGTTGTTTGTGTAGTCTAGAACTCGACCGTAGGCAAGTACATCTTGCCAACCGAGTGAACCCATGATTTGGGAGCTTCTTGATAAACCCAAGTTTATATTTATTTGCTAGCTTATTTATCTGAATATCTTTAGTAGCTTAGAACTGTGTTATAGACTTTTTGTAACCTTGGTTTTGTTGCACTCATATTTGATCTTGAACGAAAAAGTCGAGAACAACAAAGTCAGAGCACCAAGTGTGCTGGCCGGAGAAGAATGAGCAAATTCTATGAAAAGTGTGCATGAGACCCTTAAAAACTTGAGCACACAGTGTGCTATCTCATAAATATGCTTGCGTTCAGCTCAACATTCAAATCCTTTCAAAAAGTACGCTAAGATATGTTGATTACTCTGGACGCACTTTACTCCTCTTGCGTACGTTTTGTACGAATATCACCTAATCAAACCCTTGCAAAAGTGAGCCAAGGCTATCAGAAACTTGGGCGCACTTTTGAGGAAAATCCTCAACGATGCATATCTGAGCATTCGATCTCATCAATCAAGAGAAAGTACGCCAAGCCTCTATTGGCGCACTAATTCTTCTCTTTGAGTATTCTTGATGGGCGAGCCTTGACTTTGGCATTGCCTCGACCATCGTGTTCTCAAATATCGTGTCTCGATTGTTGTGCCATGCTTTGAGACTTGTGTTTTGTCTTTGAGTAGACCTTCCTACGATTGTTTGTGTGCCAAACCTCCCTGCTGACATACTTGGTAAAAGTGCGCCAAGTTCATAGCTTGTACACTTTTATTATTATGCGCCAAGGTTCTAGAAGTGCGTTTTAGTATCAATGGTGTGCCATCTTTTGCTTTGAGTACTTTTGTATTAAAGTACGCTAGAACTGCCCGGACTAGTGATTTGTGTGCCAAAACTATTTTAGGTCATTTGTGCGCCAATACTGGTTTTGGCCATTTGTGCGCCAAAACTATTCTTGGTCATTTGTGAGCCAATGCCATTTTTGGCAATTTGTGCGCCAATTGTAGTTTTGGCCCATTATGCGTGGATAATTTATTTTCTTGCCTGATTATGCGTCAACCCTTAATTATTGATTTATGCGCCTGTATGCTATTATTCTCTTTTAGAATTGCTTAGCACTTGATATTTCTCTGGTTCTCTTTTATCCAGTTATTTTAGTTATTCCTGGTTATTTCCTGAATGTGACATGATATGGATCTTGATTTTCTGACATGAGTTAAGTGATTGTACACTATGAATGAACTCCTGAATCTTGATATAGAACTGATAACCTGTCACCCTCACTTTTCCATCTAAGGGTAGTTTGATAATTTGGCATGGGTATTTAAATTCAGGAATAAATATTAATATTAGTATGCTATAGATATTTAATTGATGCTTGTATTATTTATTTATTTATTAGTATGCTATATAATTATTTATGACTGATATTAGTTATTTATAGTTAGGAGGCTAGCTCAATAGTTAGACTAGACACTAGTAAATCCAATTAAACTTGTCATGACAATATTTGAGCCCAACATGGACTAGGTCCATTGAAACACATTTCCTTTAGCTATTTAGGAGGATTAAAGCTAATTTGGATTAGTTAGAGACTTTCCAATATAGCCCTCCTTAATTAGTTACCATTATTAGATAGTGTGGGACAAATTAGACATTGTGAGAAGCTTAGAGAAGGGGAAATTCTGGCCGGCCACATAAAGGGCCTCTCCTCTCTCTCTCTCTCTCTCTCTCCTCTCTCCTCTTTATTTTATACTCATTTTATATCTCCAAATTCATAGATCCCCAATTCACTCCTTTTCCTTCATCAATTCAACCTAATTTTCTTCATTCTCTCTCATTCCCATTCAATAGAAGAAGCATTGGAGCTTGGATTAGCAAGGAGCACAAGGAGGAGGAGCTTTAGGGGTAAGATTGTGTCTGGATCGTGTCCATTGTACTTTTTATTAGAAATCCATCTCCCAATAGGTATTTATATGAATTTATCTCTAAATTGAGTTTCAAATCATGCATTTGACTATTAGGAATATCCCAATGGCATATGGCTACCTATAGGAACAAGTTCTAGATCAATTGGTTATGTATTATGAATTCTATGTGGTAATTTGTGTGTATTTTGGGAGAATTTCGGGATTAACACATCAAGTGTGTGTCATGAGCCTTTTTGAGTTTAATTGGACTTAGATCGGGTTTGGGATACTAGATACATGTCCACAATTGGATACGAGTTGGCTGTATTGCGATACGGTGCGATACCGTATGATACGGAGCCCATTTTATGTATTTCCCTTCAATTCCTTTTGTAATAAGTCGTAATAGTTATTTTTAGATGTAATTGATAGAGTAGATAGTTTAATATGGAGAATTGGAAAATATTGACACTTGATTGAATACGTATCATTGAGTATCATAATTATACACACCAAGTGTTTGATCTAATAATTTATAGTGTAAATATATATATATATATATATATATATATATATATATATATATATATATATATATATATATATATATATAATATAAATTGATAGATATAACTATACTTTTATATAGATATATATGTGTGTATCTTGATAGCATGGATGTGGTGGTGATGTGATCAATGAGGTGAGGGGATTCACTGTATCTCTGTGTGTGTGTATGAGACTGAAACAGAAGGGGTAGGTGCTGTGTGCACTGATTTGAGAGGGGTGTGAATGCTTGATTCAAGTGTACATAGATGAAGAGGAAATTGCAGTTCTGTACAAAGCTATATTAGCACTACAATGCAAGATATTAACGGGGAGTGTTCTTTTGGGATAGTAATGTTAGTTGTGTGTGTCTAATTTAAGTGTTATGTGGTGAATATATACATTAATTATGTGTTAACAGCAACTATGTGAGGGGTCAGGCAATGTATCAGTCAATCGAAGGAATGCAGTGCACGGTGTGTTAGCTTGGGTTGTATTCGCAGGTAAATAGCAGAAGTAGCTGCATTGGTTGCAGTTGTGGGAAAATGGATAGTAGCAGCAACATGAGTTACCGAGCAACCAAATGTCAAGTTTAGGAGCAGTAGCAGCAAAGCAAGGAGTGAGTTCGGGTAGCAAGTAAGATATCAAGGTGTTTTGTTAGTTGAGTTAGATATTAAATTTTGTATGTAGCACAACATGTTAGAGGGGTGAATGTTCAGTAACTGGACACGGATAACCTATATCATTCATGGCCTAATGTTGTATCAGTCATCCGATATAGGCCAAATGAAGGAGTATCAGTATGTGAGTGCTAGTGTTCAATAACATGGGGAGGTCCGAGTTGTGTTAAGTTGAGCACTGACACTTGTATCAGTTAGTTGAGGTACTAGGGTGCCTGAGAATTAGATGGCAATAGTTAGTATTAGATAAGTTAGTGTATGAACATCTCAGTTATGTTATAGTTAGTTATGCCAGTTATAAGTGTGAGCTAGTGAGATATTATTAGTATATGGTCAGTTAGTAATACTATGTAATAGTGTATAAGGAGAGTTTATGTTAAGTTAGGTAATGACCTAGTCTAATTATAATAAGCTAGTATTAGCTAATTGGTAACCCATATTGACCATATAACTTAGTATAGACCTAGTACGACTAGTTAAGATAGAATGACTTAGAAATGGACCCAGAAGCATGTATTAATGCATTTTTTCTCATTTATCCCTCACTACACCAAATTGACGTGATGTTTCCTAAATAGGATTGTGTAACACCAGCTTGGGCATCGATGGACACATCTTGCTCAGGACCAGAGATGAGTACATCTCTCTGTTAGTTTTTATTTTATGATAGTGTATATATCACTTGTTCTAGATTTGCATACTTGATTCTGACACTTGGTTACAAGGACTTGTACTATATGGATCCCGTCAGGAGATGTTATCCCTTACCGTGTTCAGCGGGTACTCCTTCACATGTATTTCATCATATGCATCGGGTATTAATTTTTATGTGTTTTATGTGCATCCACTATTCTATGTGCTAGTTTGACTATATATATTCATTTGTATAATATGTCTTGATTGGATCCATGAGTATTGGTTAGGGAGTTAGAGTAGAAGTTGGTTATGTGATCAAACCCTATTTACCTCATGTGTATATCGATTATACACCTCACGTATAATTGAGTTATCCTATTTACCTCCTGTGCAACCTAAGCCGATCACATAAAGAACTTAGGCTCTAAACCACATAACTAGTATTCATGTTCTTCTACTTTCCATTTCTTTATTGTGATTATTTGCCTGTACTCACCTATATTTTCATTTCATAATACTTATGCAACTCGTATTTTTTTCTATTACTTGTCATATATTCTTTACCATGTATTTGGATCTGCTTTCAGAGTTTTGTACTTCACTCCTTTCCTGATTGGATATATTTTTAGATGATTGGCTAGAAGAGCTGTGTCTCACTTATTGCGGCCCTAAGGATGGTGAGCCACTAGAGGATACTCCCCTAGAGCAGGAAGACATAGTACCAGTGATCGAGGAGGCCTAGTTATCTAGTTTTGGACTTGTACTAGTCTTATTTTGGACTCTTAACATGTATATATTATTTTGGAGAGTTGTTGAGCCTAGACTGATAATATTGGACTTGTGGATGTCTTGTGACTCCTATTTTTTTTTTATTCCATATCGTGTTTTCATCCAACTTAGTTGATATTGTGATTGAGTATTGTTTACCAATATTATATTATTATATTATTCCTCTAGTTGGAGTTTAGATAGTATGATAGGTACCCTTATTATATTGTGTGAGATATTTAGATAGTTATATTGCCTTAGACAGTGTTCTATCGCCGATGTTGCGGCGTAGGTTGGACGTTGTTCACTACTCGTGCCCTCATTCCGGGTGTGAGTCGTGACACATTTTTAGTGGTGGCCCATGAAGGTCAGGCTTCACAATTAGAGCGATGTCATGGTAGTGCAATGACTTAGTTGTACTACTGTGAGCCTGTGATAAGATATAGGATATAGGATATAGGATGAGAGTATAGTCAATCACAACTAGGAACACTTCTAATTATTTTCTTTTGCTATCTCTATCTATTTGAATGCTTATTTACTTTGAATAATTATGTCCTTCCTTGATGATATCGTATCTTGCACAATATTAATTTCTTTGTTTAATATGTCTTCAAGATGTCGCCGAAGACACGATCGCAGTGCTCTGCCACAGTCTCAGCGAGGTCAGTTACTTCACCACCTCCGCGGCGAGCAGGTACTTGTCCAGCTCCAGCTCAGAGGGTCACCTCACCTGTCTTGGTGGGGGCCTCAGCAGCCGCTTTTGGGGGTGCTCCTCCCCCAGTTTAGAGGGTAGTTTTAGCTATTTCTGAGGGTCTTCCACTCCTACTGCCAGTGCCAGTTGATGCTACACATCTGTTACACTATTTCAGCAGATGATGGAGGCCCAAAGGGCCCAAACTGAGATAAAGTACATGCAGACTGATGTGATAAGACAGGGCAAGAATGCCCACCAGGTGGCCATTACCGCAGTGGAGAGGACAACACCACCACAGCCACATAAGGTACAACCCAGGCCTGGTACTATACAGGACTTCAAAAAGTTGGATCCTCGGCCCTTCAAGGGGACAGAGGGCATTATGTATGCAGATGACTGGTTGGAGAACATAGAGCGCGTCATGTGCTTATCCCGCCTTGCAGAGGATCTGAAGGTGGAGGCAGCGGGACTACAGATGGTGGACATCGCTAGTACTTGGTTCCGGAATGAGCCACATATTGCCGATCCGTGACTGACATAGGATGGGTTCAAGGACTTGTTTAAAAAGAAGTTCTTTTCGTCCACCGAGAGACTTGATTTGGAGCTATAGTTCGAGAACCTTTACCGGGGGAACATGTCGGTAGAGGAGAATGACGCGGAGTTTAGCAGATTGGGTAGATATACAAACTATATGGTAAGGGATCCTGAGATTCGGTCGAGTAGAATCAGAGAGGGCCTGAATTGGGAGGTAAGGGCTCTCATTTCCTCGAGCCATGAGACGTACAAAGTTATCTTGAGGGAGGCCCGCAAGGTCGAGAGAGACCTGAGTTTGAGGCCCAAGATTGATCGAGATATCTTTGGTGGTAGTAGCAAAGCGGGTCCAGCCAAGAGGCCTCATTTTCAGCCACAGACATAGCAGTTCCCTGTGCCTATCAGAGCACCAGTACAGCAGACACACCAGATGTAGAGGCCAGCCCAGCCAGCTCATGTTTGCCCCTTCTGTAAGAAGCCAGGGCTTGGGTGGGATGTTTGCAAGAAGAGGCTTGGTCAGTATTTATTTTGTGGCTCAGTAGATCACCAGGTGAGGGATTATCACAAGACGTTAGCTCGTACAGCTCAGGACGTAGCCCCGATTTAGAGAGTACCCATGAGACACCCAGCAAGACAGGAGAGAGGACCTCCTTTGCTGCTACGGCAGTAGAGGTTTGTGCAGCACCAGCAGTAGTAGAGAGGTACACAACAGGGGCGAGATTTTGCCCTGACCGTGGAGGAGGCAGAGCTGATCGAAGACGTTATAGCAGGTTCAGTTGATTTCGGTGCTTCACATAGTTTTGTTTTTGTATCGTTCACTTTGAAGCATAATCTTGAGGCTGAACCGTTTGCTACGACTTGAAAGATCATGATCGGGGGTGGCATTATTCTGGTTAGTGATATTTGTCATACCTCGATCTCCCACTGGAAATCGGCCGTCCCCGCTAGGCTCGAGTCACCGTACCACCGCACCTGCGGGACAATCTTTTCCATCTGGACGTGATGTCACACGAGTGTCAGCAGCGCTCGTGCAAGACCATGATTCGAACAGGCTGTAAAATATCTAAGCCACCGAGTCACACAGATAGTCCGAGTGCAACGGAATAAGAAATGAACAGGCAATTGGTAACAAGTTCTCAGAGTCGTCAATAGCAAAAGCATTGAATAACACAAGTATAGAAGTAAAATAAGCACTTTATTGATATTACACAAGTATTACAAGCGGCGCTAGGCCAAGATTATAATTCGCTCAAGCCCTCTCTCTCAAAACAGTAAAAGCATGCTAAGTGGCTATAATTGTGAAATGATACATAGGCGATATTCTAATATTATGTCTTGTATATGTGCTTCAGTTTCGGACGCCATGCTCCAAGGCTTCATTGCGAATCTACGCCTTAGCACGCACGGAGTGGATTTCCGCACCGAACGAGGTTCTCCCGCACCCTACAAGCAATCTGTTGGGTTATCAGTACATGAATGCACTGGTGGAGAGGTTTCTCTCCCGCTCGACAAATCTAAACATGTTATATAAGTTCTGTGCACCATCTATTAAGTTACCTTTCTAGTCTTGCCTTAGGATCAATTTTATGGCATAATGAAAATCCTAAATCGTGGCAGTGTGCCATGCGATATAAGAGTAATATGGTGAGACTTACCAACTTACCATTCTTCTTTCCCTGTCCAAGGCAAACCAAGTTAAACTAAGCACGAGCATATATAATAAAATCCAAGGGCAATAACATAAGCAAACACAAGTGTCATGTACGAGGTATTGTTTCAGGAGCATGAGTTATACGGATTATCCAAAAGTATTGCAGAAAATGTTTAAGTGTTCAATTATATACAAGTGCCTTATACTCATATCGTTCAGGTGTTTCAGTTTACTGGATGCGATGCAATAACTAGCATGCGGGTTGCCGCTAAGCGAGGATGACTTATCTATATGAACATGAGTTGCTGACATAGCCATAAAGGATGGGTTGTAGTCTTGAGCAAGAATGGCATGCAATGAAAGAACACGAGGCGCTGCATGCCATCCTGCCCGAATATAAGACTACTTAGTCATTAAGCGAGAATGATGTGCAACAAAAGAACACGAGGCACTACAAGTCATCCTGCCCGAACACAAAGACTAATACAATGTTCCGTCGGGATCAGATTGGCCCAGTGCCCCGGAGACCATCCACAGGAACCCATTTAATACCTTATGCCCGAGTTGTCCGCGACATGCAAGTCTTGGGTCTTCCAGATTCACAATATAATATGATAATTATTGATTCTTTTTCTGAACGAGTATTGCTCTACGAGATGTGATTCTTTGCTTTACTTGACATGATTCTCGTTCAGAGTTAAACTTGACTTGATGCAACTTCCTAGTTCGGAAACTGCCTTGGCGACCCAATGGTCCCGGATACTTGCAGGTTCATATTGCATAAAAGTACTATTGGATAGTCTTCTGGCTAACTAGATGCATGCACGATACAGATAATGTTACTTGATTGTGGCATAAATTCATATGCCAAACATTAAACGAAGCAATGAATACAAACTACAACATAAGCAGGAAAGCATGCATTTATGAAACATAAGCATATACGTTGGCATGGGTCTAAGGGGTAATGTGAGGAGTGAAGCCGTACAGGGACATACCGAGCGACATACTTTATAAGGAGTGCAGTGTAAACAAGTAAAGCAGTGCACTATGAAGAATATATAATGAACTACTAGAGGCTTAGCGGGGTCTACTTGCACAAAGCAAAGTTAGCATACGAGGGTCCATATAAGCCAAGTTTTATTTCATGTTCTAACACAAGCAATACAAGATGAGATTATTTCCTTAGCTAGGTGCGTTATATTCTTTATTATCATGCAATGGGTAATTCACCTAGCGACTAGCATGTATCGTTTATATTTTAAGTGTGTTGTCTAAGCAAAGACAAGTTCGTCGTAGCCACCCTCCTTAGCGATGATTCACCTCGGTCGAGCCATACTCCGAACGAGCCTTTGAAAGTCTAAGTCTGAACTCCTGAAGGGCAAAGTCTGGAAATCCTTTACCTCAAATGAGTCTTCTCGCTGAGCAAAGTGGGTCAGGTCGTTGCACTTGCGTCATTTGAATCGACAGTCTGCTTGAATAGAACGGGTCATTACATTATACACCACTCAGAACAAGTCTCGTCCTCGAGACTTCCTGAGCATAAACCATTCTATCGCACTATCGAATCTATCTCAAGCATAGTACCATTAGATCCATTCGAACACAATTTTCTACTCGTTCTTTATGTCGTGTTGCGTGTATGCTGGGTCTGTCTTATTGAATAACTCTATCATTCAATCCAAGCTCTGACTCGGTCTCTATTGTGCCTTAGCGCAGAACATATATCGCTTAACACGGGGTACATTATGATCTATCTTGAATAATGATCTAAGGCTGAGGCAAACTTATATAAATTGATATACACGGCAGTGTAAATCTATCATATTCACTTGCACTAGCATTCGAGATAAGCATATCGCGAGTCTGGATCGTGCACATATTCAAAGCTTCCCTCAAACATATGCATGTCAACCAACTTAGCGATAGCGAAGTCTTTGCACTTGAGTTCAACATATCATTGATTCTTGGATCATGCATACGTTCAAGGCATCCCTCAAATATATGCATTCAACCTAACTTATAGATAGTGAAATCGGACAAGCTACTTGTGAAAATCTCAAGGGTTCTCATCTTAAGAAACACGATGATTCCTCCATCAGGGTCAATAAAATTCTAAGTCATTTCCAATTCGACTCAAATCAAGATTTGCACTACAGCCAAGCACGATCTATCCAATCTAGCATCTAGCGTCCATTTGTTCGGGTCAAACACAACACACGTTTACCATTCTAAGTCTAACTCTTAGTCTTGATGCCCCAGTTCTATGGCTTGTTCAGGCAATATTCTAAAGTGGGTTACACAAGTTCTTTCACTCGGCACAGGGTCGTCTGCCTAATTACTAGGTCGTCTCACAAGGTCATAGGTACAAGTTCAAGCACACGATTCATTGTACAAATTTGTCACATAATGCTCGCCCCAATTCCTAAGGTTAAACCATTGTTCATTTGCACGAAATATTCTACCCAAGCTCATTTTACTCAAACTTCTAAACATCGAGCATAGATCATCCTACTCATATTAGAAATATTCGTTTGTACAAGGTTCGAGTCTGTTCAGTAAAATCTATGATATATCCAAGATGCATGACAAGCCTAACAATTCGCATAGTCTATCTTCTTAAGCATATTTTGATAGAATCCATATAATCATTCTAAGTCTAGACCACCAAGCCATAATTTAAAACCAATCATAAACTCTAAGTCGTCCAACAAGATTCATATATCCGTTCATAAAACCATCAAATGTAACTTACTCCAGGTTCTAGACTAACTTATCCTTGAAATACTTCTGATTTACTTATATTCCCAAATTCGTCTTATCGTGTTGAACCATAAGTCAAGACGATCCATTAGTTGTCACGCTCTGGTCTCTCGCAAGTTCGATCATCCTCGCTGGATGTGAGATCACCATGCTAACGCTCCCGCTGGATAATCGTCCTAATCTGGGCATGACGCATGTACGAGCATAAAGTTACGCTCGCACAAGACAAGAACGTCGAATATTATGGTTATCATCAAAATGATCGAGATACCTTATTATTTCACTTTGCTCCATCCAAGTTATATATGCTTATCCACCAAGTCAGGTTCGTTCGTGCCGAGATTATAATTCATCTAGCCAATCATCCAACTTCAATATTATCATTTTATTAATCCATAGTCTTACTTCTGGCATTCCTCAATCAACTAAGTTCAAATATTTAAGCCAAAGTCTGTCCACTTTTGATATCCATTCATCTAGTTCGTTTAGAATAATCAACAAACATGTTTCCGTGAGTTCGATCATCCCCGACGGACGTAAAATTACCACGTCGGCGCTTCCATAGGATAATCGTTCTCGGTCGGGACTAATTTCGAAGGTTATATTTTTGAACTAGATTCAAGATCGTTGTTCCAAACTTCAGGCAAATCCGTTATCGCTTACCCCTTTCATCGAACCACAATATTCATTCTCGGGCTAACTTCTATTCGAGCGATATCCTACTCAAGTTTTAATCCATTTTATTCAATTTGAAATCGATCGCACGATCCATCAAGTTTCCACCAAGTTTCCTTCGACCAAGATATCGATTTCATTACCTTGTGTCCCTATTTGATATAAGCCTTATCACTTGTTCAAGACATTCTCAAATCGTTCTAACCAACTATCGCATGAGACCTATGAATTCGTTTAAAAATTTCTAAAATAATCCATACACCACTCAGGAATCGAGTCACCCAATTAAATCCTCAATTGTGTTTGCATCACTAGCTAGCATATTCACAAAGTTGTTCTTTAGAATTCCTGCACGATACCTAGCATTGCCTGATATATCTTAGTCTCGTATATATTCTTGTTAATAGTCATCCAAGTAAACTATATCTGATTTGTATCTGCCGACACGAAATACCGTCCAAGCTATTTCTCAAAATCTAAGCACGATTCTCTATATTCGCCTTGTCAATAATCTGATAATGTTTCTATCGGTTGCCATTCTAAGTCTGACTTATCTTTTCCTAAACGATATCCCAATCTCGCTTGCAACTAGCTTGCACCAAAATGGTCTTGGCGCACGATACTCGACACAACTTAGCCGAAAGGCTGTGTGCGTAGCTAACCATTCGAACGATATTCTATCTCGTACACTAACCAGCTTAAAATTTACGTATAGGTATCCAGGTTCACACATAACTTGTAAATTCTAGCACGAGTCTATTCCCACAAAGTCTAGTAACTAGGACTGTGATAATCCTAGTTAGCTAATGACAGCAAGTCGTAGGACATGATTGGTCATGATTGCTTGATTTTTAGTCTACTTCTGTCCTGATTTAATTAAACAGCTGATCCAAAAAGGATAACCGGAGTAATGATTCCCGATATCCTTATTTAATTACTCAAAAACTATTTAACTATTATTTTTACCTGTTATTCTTACTGATTTATTTGCATGCAGATTTTTAGTTGATAAGTTTGGCTCCCTTGTGGTACTTACTATTTGGGGTCTGACCCCACTAGTTTTGTATGGCTAGATTTTAAAGCAGGACCGCAGGATCTCCCGTACTTCCCTCATCAAGATGGTGAACATGAGGAGCACCCAAGGATATGAGTGGGTTTCTTCTTTCCTATCCACTTGATCTTGTACATTATACTTTTAAGACTTTTAGTCACCGAGCACGTATTTAGCTCGTATTTTGAGATTCTTGATGTAATGCCCCGCTCCGCGTCGACATTATGTATCAAGGTGAGTGGGCAGAACTTCGTTCTCTGATTCTTGCATGCCTTAATAATAAATCTAAGTTTTTGCTTGCTTGTTTTCATAAGAGAATGATAGAACCTGCCTTGCATGCTTATAAACGAACTCACCTAGCTTGTCCTTGAAACAAATATGTCTACTTAACTAAGAGACCCTGAAACGCTTGTCTAAGACTAAGTGTTTGCATGAACATGTTCACTATCGCCTATGCTCCGAGAGAACCATATCGTGTGCCTGAATGTGTTCAAATATAAGGTGGCTTGTCTCGCAACAATGAAATATCGTCTAATGGCTCATCTCGTCTGCATACTAGAGTTTATTTGATAGTGTTTCATGCATTCGCATCGGTTGGACAATGGCTATTGGTGGAGAGCTGAATTGCATGTGTCATGGCTGCTACAGAGATAGTGGAAAGCAACCATGAGTCACAACTGCCAATAGCATCAGATAAATGAGTCATTGGTATGCTGGACCAATAGCTGCCGATCCTGAGATACTCGGGTACTGCACTGCATATAAGCTAGTTCATTGTGTTGGCTTGGATAGAGGACCGCCCGTAAGATATGCATTGGTGTCTAGATGTGTATTTGTCCCTAGAGTCTCACAAGACACGCTGCGCACACCCTGAAATAGAACGAACGGCTTGTCTTGCTTATTCAATATAAAACTCTGTTTTAAAAGATGTTTTATAAAGTAAGTAATATGACTCTGCTATCGTACTGCATAAAATGAACATAGGTAAAACTAGAAAGATCACTAGTAATGTAATACTTTATAACATATTACTTAGTGTTGGTTTTAGTGAATGCTTGCTTCTGTTCAGTTATTTTATCTCACCAGTACTTATAAAAGTGCTGACCCACCAACAGTTTACTTGCTTGCAGGTATTGGATCGTCCGAGGGAGCGATAGGCGTGCCTCAATCCCTAAGACCCAGAATTCTGGTTTCGATTGCCTTGAGTTGCTATCGTATAAAGGGGCATAATGTATGGAATGATGCCTTTATAAACAGAGAACCCAGTCCCTCGATTTGCCCCGAATACTCCATTGGCTAAATGCATTAAATTGTAACAATGTCCCTCCGTTGATTACTCGATTGATGCTATGATAGCCAAGCAAACTTTAACGATGTTGCCTTGTGCGGGCGCAACCCCAGGTTTGTACGACATCACGTCCCGGTATCAAATGGGCCATGCGCGCCCCGTCGGGAGGCGCTGAGGTGTGGTGATTTGCGTCCGGTCCTCCGGCCTGGCGAGGGAGAGCGGTGGTCCGGGCCTCCCTCGGGGCCGGGGTGTGACACTTGACACTACAGCCTGTGGTCTGCATGTAAAGCATATTCTAGACTATAACTAGAGTTGATCATGTAATATGGTACTCTGCTAGTTATTTATTTTGGTAACTAGCTTCATAATTATTTGTGTATGTATAGTTTGGGATGCCTTACTATTATATGTTTGGTAATCATACATCTTGTAAATTATTGCTTTCTTGAGATTGAGACACCTAGGATTCTTCACCCAGGATTGCCTGATGGATTATAGAGTAAACCCTCACATGTCTAGACAGTCGTGACCGTATCTCGGGGTATAGAGTACTTTCGTATACGTAACTGGATTTGTCTACCCCTGCTCTTCAGTATTCTGGTTCTGGGATGTGATACGGCTTAAGTGGTGGCCCATGCGGGTCTAAAAATTTAGAGGTGTGGGGGTTTACTAATGTGTTTTAGCTGTCTCAATCATGCTATTCCATGATCTCCTTTAGTGTCAAATTTATATTCCTGAAATCTTGATTCAACATCTACTTTGATCCTCGATAAATCATGTCTGTCCCTTTGATGATCCTTGTTCCATTTATCTTTCAAGGATACTTTTTCTGGTCCTTCTGATCATCCAGCCTGAGTTCCTTCAGTAGCAGGACAATATCCCGATACCCAGCAAATCCTCGAGGTTTAGCCTCAGCATTCTGGGGCCGGGTCTAGAACAACTCAGAATGAGGAACCCCGGGTTCAGTTAGAGCCTCCAGTTGTTCTAGCAGTAGCAATCCCGCCAGTACCCCAAAATATAGAAGAAGGTACCCTGGCACTAATGGGGATCATCAAATAATTGTTAGCATCATAGTAACGACGGGGTGACGCTCTCACTCAGTCAGTACATAAGGCTTTGGAAAGAGGCGGACATCATGCCAACAACTCAGGAAACAACTTCAAGCACCTCCAACCTTCATATTTCTATGGAACCGAAGATACGATTGCATCATACGCTTGGCTTCAGAACACTGAGGATATTCTAGAGGTAGCTGGAGTTTCGGCTAGGGAGCAAGTCTCGGTAGTTCGGTTGTAGTTGCTAGATTTGGTCCGAGACTGGTGGACAGCACATATAATTTCACTAACAGTTACCGTCCCTTGGGCCATCTTCAGTAAAAGATTCCAGATGATGTATTTTGATATAGTGTCGTGTTATGATCTGCAATAGTGATTTAATAATTTGAAGCAGATTGGCTGGACTGTTGACGGTTATGTAGCAAAAATTTGCAGACTTAATCGGTTTGCTCCCACCTTGGTGGCGTCCGAATTAGACCGAGCGAGAAATTTCCAGCAGAGACTTCACCTGGAGATCATATTGGCAGTAAAATAACATGAGTTTCAGACTTTTGACGTTGTGTTAAAAGCAGCGAGGAGGCATGAGTATACCTCCCAGAGAATTATAGATATGACTGAAGGTCGTGAGAGAACCCATACTTCAGGCAGTTCCTATACCCATTCTTCGGTACTAGCCCCGACAGTTAGGGCTTTAACTATCGGATCTTCGAGGAGGCCAGTTTCAACTGCCTCAGTCCAGCAAATGACACCAATACAAACTCAGCAGCAAAGGACATATTTTTCTGTAGGATGTTCACATTGTGGAAAACCAGGACACGTGATTTTCGAGTGTCGCAGAGCGCAAGGGTTATGCTTAGCATGTAGAGCAGCAGGCCACATAGTGAGAACTTATCCATACAGAGCTAGTTCATCATCATCTTCCCCGACAGGACCATAATATAGGGCTCTAGTGCCGGTTCCGCAGAACCAGGGTCCATCTATAAGTATCATGATACAGACTCTACGTATCCAATTTTGGATACAGGAACACCTTCACACCATCAAATGAACATCAATAGTTATCATTAGGACAAATACACACACACTCAATGGACACAATTTGGATTTTCTCCAAATTGAGCCCCAAAATCATGACACCAACTTAGATTTACCAAATTGAGGGCTCATAGTTTCTAGATCTACCATTGGGAAGTCAAATCTAACTATAGAATGGTTCCTACATGACAAAGGGTGTTCCTAACTATAAATTTGATGAAATTGAGAGAATTACCTAGTGTTTTGGTAGCCTCTTTGGAGAATTTTGAATTTGGACATGGAAGGGATGAGTCGGACACGATATTCTAGCAAGCTCCTCTCCTATGGATCTCTTTGTGGTCTCTAATGCTCTAGGTCTTCATGATGGCGAGAATGAGTGAAATTAAAAGTGGATTGAGTGTAATTGGTAGAGAATTGGGTTTGCTTGGGGAAGAAGAAGCTTTGGGATATGAGGCTAATGAGTAAAATAAAATGAATGGATGAGCCCTAAATTAAACTTATCTCTTATAGTAAGGTTTGGTCATACCAAAATATCAAATCTGCTCTCTCCATTTGTCATGAATGGAATCTAATTAAGTAAAGGAAGGAATCTCTACAACTAAGAAGAATATTCTATTTATGACAACTAAACTTAATTAATTCTAATTACTAAAATCATGACTAACAATAATTAGTACTAACTAACACTTGTAAATTATAATTGGCTAGCCACTAACTAACACTAATATACTTCTAGGCAATCACTAATATGAAATAATATATAAAAAATTTAACAACATACAAAATTACCAAAATATTCGTATGGTGGAAAGTGGTAGTTACACCCCTTAGAAAAATTTTGTCCTCAAAATTTAAGGATGGAAGTAGACACGAACTGAAAGGATAACTCATGGTCCAGAAGATAATCTCGTCTCCTTTTTCTACGGTCATAACATACTCATAAACCTCACTATAGTCAAGCCTCCATCTAGTCATGGTCTAAGAAAATCTCATCTAAAAATCATACCTGTACACAATTCTGATAGCCATACTATACATTTCTAAAAGCACGATTATGGTCTTTGTCTGTCATGATATTATAGTCTCTGTCAAGGGTTTACTAATGTAAGCTATAAGATACTAGGGAGTCAAGTAGATCAATAGATGAAAAGGAAATGAAGGTCAAGAATAGAACAGAACCTGCTAACTCAACACATGTAGCATCAGTCTCTCAACCGTCATCGCAAAAACCCTGTCCTGCTGGGGTGTCTCCCTCTACGGGTGCAGGGAAATTTGTTGTGCCATATGTGGCCTAGCTGGATCTTTACATATATCTAATACTTACACTAATTATTCAGTAAGCATCAATCTAGCCATAATACTTAATATCAAGGAATACCACTTCTAATATTAATGATACACTATGGTTCTGGACCATGGACACACTGGCACATACTACCCCGGATACTATACTAACACTTCTAGGATACTATATTCTAGTACTAGAAGGGTACTCTACCAACACTCATATTTTTTACGTTATTGTGAGACACATGAACACATTTACTAGTATATCGATTCTTATTCTAGCTCACCCTCTAACACACATACAGTCTTCTATCTATCTCAGTTTCTTGCAGTCACCTGCACACTACTTAACCACTTCTTACAAATGAACACTTGTATACACTCATGCTCATGTACCATATTGGTACACCCTTACCAATCTAGAATACTCTCTATATGGTGCCTACCCCAGTCTTGACACCATCTATATAAGGTACTAGCTCCTATATGTGGCACTTAGATGATACTCTCATACCAAGTTACTCATGTCTCTCATTTATACTTAGTACACTAGCCACTAGAATGTTTGTATCCTAAACCTTCTTAATACTTGAGGTACTCTGGATCTTAAGATTAAGGTACTCCTCCTATCTTGGCATCTGGTGCAAAATCATAACTTACACCTAACAATTACCCTAGATTATTTATTTGTATCTGTTATCAATGTACATACATAAATACCTCCTACCCACTATGATACTATGATATCTCACTGGTACCATTATACCCATCATATGGTTCACTGATGCATAACTACTCCCTCACTTCTAATATGCTAGCAAGGTGCGCACACTACTGAAACTTACTCCTATACAGGTTACTTTTCTTCTTATTATTTAATACACCTGCACCTTACGCTCCATGACTCATCCCTTATACGTCCTAGCTTAATATCGCACCGGTACACCTAGCCAATATTATCACCCATAATACTACTTACTGAAATTAGATTGACATATATCACATGGTCAGTATCCAAATATTGGTATACCTAGAATACTTGCACTCTCTAGGCACCCTTGGTACACAGATACTAACTTCTTAACACTCACAACAGCTCATCACACATACTACTACCTATACTAATGCACAACTTCCACATGTAGCTCAAGTCCTACTACCTAGCACAATACATTCTAATACTATCACACTCGCCTATATACTTATGGGTATCACTCTATCATGGCTCACTCTCTAATACATCTCATGGATACACATCTCTATATGACCAAGTATCAAGCACCAATAGAACATTGAAGCTCTATTAATTCCCAAAACAATTTTATGATATTAAATTGCTACTTGGATCACTCAACTATATGACCCTATATCCATCTAAAACATGTATGATGACATGATACCATTACCTAGAATCACAAATGGGTATGCTACTCCCTCTCACAACTCTCTTATTTCTAATACCAAGGTACCAATCACTAACTATACTCTGGCACCAACCTTAGATCCATTGTTACAAATGTACTATACATCGATTTACTTCTAGGCTTATACAATGATACCTAGAGCTCATATACCCAACCAAGAACCACTTTCAGACTCATAAGCTATACTCCCTACAGCCAACACCAATACTCAACTTGACACAACCTATCTGCAAGTTACCAAACCACTGACTATCCTAGAAACCTCAGAAACTATTGAAATAAAGCTTTATGAGGAACTAGACTAGAGGAACTAAGGATATCCCTATTCCTGAGCTAGGGAAGGTGATGTAACAAACTTTTATAATAACAGGAGTGGAATGATAGAGATGATATATTAAGAACCAATTTAAGATACAATCTGATAATCATATACGCCTATCTAAAATCATGTTACCCAGAATTCTCGCAACGCCAGTATGTATAGCTGCGATAAACTATATAGTTCATAACCAAGGTACATACCTCTCAAATCATGTTATCTAAATTCTTGCGTTGCTAGCTAGCATGGCTGCGAAATCTCTAGATTCCATAACCAAGATAAGTATTTCCTAAAATCGGCTCTATATTTTTGCCACGCCAGCTAATATGACTGCGATAAACTCTAGACTCCATAACTAAAGCAGACGTTTACCTTTTTTACTGTTCTTATCAAAATATGTCATCAAAATATATCCTAATTCAGTCCATAAAATTTATCTCGATATAAGAATCAAAGCCAACAACGAACTTCAAGAATCAAATTCAACAACAACAAGTGAGATTGAACAAAAATAAGTGGAAATAGATTTTGAAGTAGAGTTTATAGTAAGATTCTCAAGGGTCATCCCAGGATTCTCTCAGGGAATCCTATTTTGTGATTGAGTATTCTCTCATCCTATATCATATATCCTATCGCAAGCTCACAGTAGAACAACTAAGTTGTTGTACTACCAAGACATCGTACTAGTTGTGAAGCCTGACCTGCATGGGCCACCATAAAAATATGTCACAATTCGCACCCGCATGATCGGGCACGAGTACGTGGGTACGTTCATCCTATGTCGCAGCATCGACGGTAGAATGATATCTAGGTCATCAATATCTAGCTATCAATCTTACTAGTATAACTAGTTCTATCATATACTTAATCACCATAATCTAAAGGCAGAATAAATAGAAAAGATAAACCAAATAACATTTTAAAGGAAAGAAACTAGACATAATATGGAACGAAAAGCACTAGCTTAGATCTCTACAATTTTTACCTCAAGGTCCACAGTGTAAGAGCAGTCATGTCTATAGCATCACTCTAAAATTCCAGAATATAGAGCACAACAATCACTAAAAAATATTATCCAATTAGGATTGGAGCAAAGCACACCTCTAACAGCAGCTCTAATAAATGATAAAGACTATGTGACAGTAAATAAAGAGAAATACATAAAAAATATAACAAGAGCAAGAAATATACAAGATATGGAATGCTGTAAATAAATACAAGAGTAATGAGTATCATATACAAGAGACAAAAAATACAACTAGCTAAGTGCGTGAGTACTAGCTTCAACATATGATCGGCTTGGGAACTTGAACAAGGATTATGGCATGGTTAATCATACATGCGGTGTATAATTAACACTATTCAAGGAGAAAGATATGCACAAAGAGGGTATGATCACATATCTACCCTAATACTCTCTGTCCCGACAGGTATAGTGGATCCAACCATAGCACGCTATGACACGTAATTCTATGAGAAAGTAGCAAGTCTTTACAAGAATTAGTGTCTATACAAGTACAAGAACAATAAGGCTTGCACAAGATATACCAAAATACACAAGGAATAACATCTCATGATGGGATCCAAAAATACCAATCTGTGTAACCATGTGTCAAGAAATTAATGATATCTACACTAGATACAAGATATATAGAAGATATCATAAATAAAAACTGTCATAGAATGTACTCGCTTGTGATCAAGAGCAATAGATGTCAAATTGTGTCTGTATTGGTGTCTCACAGACCTATATATGAAATTCTATGTCATTATAGTATTTTGGAATAATAAACATGCTATACTAGCTTAAAACTAGGTCTCTAAATCAACACTAGGTCCAACTAAGTCAAACTAGGTCAAACGGTTAAATTTGGTCAATTTTAGTCAAACTATGTCAAATCTAGGTCAACACAGTCAAACTAGTCATTTTCTAGTTTCTTGGTTGATTTTACCTATTTACAAGGTTTAAAAAGTTATACTAGGTCTTAACAAGTCACTATTTGGTTTTTAGGTGCCAACTAGGTCAAACTAGTCAATACTAGTGAATACTAGGCTACTACTAGGTTTATAGGCTATATAAATAAGTTACTAGCATATATTACCCTAATATATATATCTACCTATAATTTCTAGCAATATCTTGGCCTATAGCTATTTACCTTACCCCGTATCACGATATCTTAACCCGTATCACATATTTACCTAATATCTTGTCGCGTATCTCAAATACCTTAAGTATTAGTCAATACCTTAACTATTAGTCAATATCTTAGTTCTAGGGTCAATACCTTGGCTAAACTAGGTTTTAAAGTCATACTAGTTAGCTATGATATAATAATATCATATATACTATATAGATATACTAATATATACAATAACTTAGTCTAACACTTAATACCTAGCTAATATCTTAGTATTACCTCATTACCTAGCTATTACCTTAGTATTACCTGATTATCTTAACCAATACCTTAACATATTATCCCGTATCCTAGTTTCTAGGCTAATATCTTAGCTAATATCATTACCTTGACCAATACCCAATACCTTAACTCATACCTTGGTACCTAACCCATTATCCAAGCTAGACACTACATTCACCATGATATCTTAATTCAATACCTAATATCACAACCTTACCTTAGTATCTTAGTATTACCTCATACTAGTTCTAATATTTTGGTGTCATGGTATTCTAAATACCTTGATACATCTTAGGATACCACACTCTAATTTATCCTACACATATCCTATTTCTTTGTATATGGTACCATGATACCACATTAGATATCATATGATACCAACCCCCAAGATACTAACCTATGACCATAACCTACACTTACCTTACATCCAAGATACTCATCCTATTCTTGGCACTTGACATCTTAATATTATCCATTATCTAGTTCTAATACCAAATATCTTAGTATCTTGACCAAAATCTTATCCTCCTAGATACTTACCCAACTAACTCTAATACTAATACTTGATACCAAATATGATACCTTACTCAAGCCCCAATACTCACTTACCCTCACTCATGATACTTGAATGCCATGATACCAATATCCTCATGGTACCCAAGTATCACACTAGTACCTTGCCCCAAACCCTAATACCTTGACACATAACTTACCTATACTTGGCTCACTTGATAACCACTTGTATCAACACTAACATGCATACTAACTAACACCTATTACCTAACACCAATTACCTGACACTTTTATATATATATATATATATATATATATATATATATATATATATATATATATATATATATATCATACTGCTTGGCAACCAATGATACCTACATTCATTTGATATCCATACTACCTAGGCTCATAGGATACACAAATTGCCTATGTCGTTTAGTCAGTTCTCTATTTGTAACCAATACTTCACCTATTAGACCTATTCAATAAATTATAGGGTTAAAGTATGTCGTAACCCTTCGTGTTAGCTTTCTAAAACTTGAAACGGATCGCATTTTCATGTCCGGAAGCTCCCAGAATCGCAAAAACATCGAAATATATTTGTCTTTTGGACACCTGACACTCAAACAATTTTACAGAAAGTTACAGAATGAATTTGGCCTGTTAATTTATATATTTGGAAAGCTAAATTCGATATGGTTCTTTTAAAAAAATAGTAGATTAATCGGAGTCCTGAGTTAGGAGTTAAAGCATTTCTAAGTTTCTTTGACTTCTAAAAATGAGGCTGAATACTATGACGAATTTGGACTATTTTTGACAAAAGAACACATGTATACACCAAATTTACCAATTCTACCTATACGTATTATGGCATATAATAATACGGACTCTATGTGTCCAATTTTGGACACAAGAATAACTTCACACCATCAAATAAATATCAATAGTCCTCATTAGGACACAATACACACTCAATGGACACAATTAGGGTTTTTTTTCCAAATTGAGCCCCAAAATCATGACACCAACTTAGATCTACCAAATTGAGGGCTTTTAGTGCCTAGATCTACCATTAAGAAGTCAAATCTAACAATGGGAAGGTTCCTACATGACCAAGGGGTGTTTCTAACCATAAATTTGATGAAATAATTACCTAGTATTTTGGTAGCCTCTTTGGAGAATTCTGAATTTGGACACGGAAGGGATGAGTCAGATACAATCTCCTAGCAAGCTCCTCTCCTATGAATCTTCTTGTGCTCTCCAATGCTCTAGGCCTTCATGATGGTAAGAATGAGTAGAATTGAAAGTGGATTGAGTGGAATTGGGTTTGCTAGGGGAAGAAGAAGTTTTGGAAAAAATGAGGCTAATGAGTGAAATAAAATGAATGGATGAGCCATAAATTGAACTTATCTCTTATAGTAAGGTTTGGCCATGCCAAAATATCAAATTTTCTCCTCTCCATTTGTCATGAATAAAATCTAATTAACTGAAGAAAGGAATCTCTATAACAAAGAGGAATATTCTCTTCATGACACCTAAACATAATTAATTCTAATTACTAAAGTCATGACTAACAATAATTATCACTAACTAATACTTGCAAATTCTAATTTGCTAGCCACTAACTAACACTAATATATTTCTTGGCAATCACTAATATAAAAGAATATATAAAAAATTTAACAACATATAAAATTACCAAAATATCCCTATAGTAAAAATTGGTAGTTACATATTTTGATTGTGCTCGTCAAGCTATTATCATGTCATGCATCATGTCTAAGGTAGATTCCTGAGCACCATGGTCGAGAATCTTTGATAATTGTCCAGGGTAATAACTAGAATAATAATCTCGAAAGTATCTAGAGAGATTTTTTAGCTACATGCAATCTCGGTATCCCAGCGACACCTTATGGATTTGGAGCTCTCCGTCGTGAGGGGCAGACTTTCAGCACTTCCAGTACTACCAAAAAAGACAAGAAAATGATTATACCTGATAAATTTATATTATGTACCTGTTCGTCTGGATAACCCGGATAGTCTGTAGGGCATGTGGTTGTAAGGAATCTCAAACTGTATGTGTTAGTAACTAGGACTATGATAACCCTATATAGCTAATGATAACAAGCCGTAGGGCATGATTGGCCGTGATTGCTTGATTTTTAGTCTAGTCATGCCCTGATTTAGTTAAATAGCTGATCCAGAAAGGGTAACTGGAGTACTGATTCCAGATATCCTTATTTAATTACTTTAGAACTATTTAACTGTTATTTTTACCTGTTATTCTTACTGATTTGTCTCCATGCTGGTTTTTAGTTCATAAGTTTGTTTCCCATGTGGTACTTGTTGTTTGGGGTCTGACCCTACTGGTTTTGTATGCCTAGATTTTGGAGCAGGACCGCGGGATCTTCCGTACTTCCCTCCTCAAGATGGTGAACACGAGGAGCACCTAATAATTTGAGTGGATTTCTTCTTCCTCACCCACTTGATCTTATACATTATACTTTTGAGACGTTTAGCCACTGAGTACATATTTAGCTTATGTTTTGGGATTTTTGATACTGTAGACTGTGGGCCTACATGTAAAGCATATTCTAAACTATAGTTAGAGCTGATCATGTAATATGGTACTCTGCTAGTTCTTTATTTTAGTAACTAGCTTTATGATCATCTGTGTATGTAAAGTTTGAGACGCCTTACTATTATATGTTTGGTGATCATATATCTTATAACTTGTTGCTTGCTTGAGATTGAGATACCTAGGATTCTTGACCCAGGATTGCCTGATGGATTGTAGAGTAAACCTTCATATGTCTAGACAGCCGTGACCGTATCTCGGGGTATAGAGTACTCTGGTATACGTAGCTAGCTTTGTCAGCCCCGCTCTCCAGTATTCTGGTTCTGAGGTATGACATATGATGTATGGGCATTGTGGCTTTTTATAAGTTTTAAATGAGATGTAAGCCAAGTATAGCATTTTTGTATGGCCAACAAGAGTATATTATAATCTCGTTTCAAGTTATCAATAAAAAAAGTATTTTATGTTCCTATCAAAGTGTTAATATTTGGTTTTCTACATTAAAGTTCTACTACTTTTGTATCCAATTGGTCAATTTTGTTATTATGTAGGCAGCATGCCTTGTGCAAGCACAGCTTAGGCTTGCACGGCATCACACCTACTAGTGACTTTGCAGTCATTTAGGATCAGGGCGTGATAGAACATAATAGAAACAAAGAATACACACAAATAGATTTTATTTGCATGTCATTGGGTTCGTGTATTACGTGTCCAAGACGTTAATACTCGACCCCTAAATATTATTATTAAAGATTTTTAGAAGTACCTCTCTAACTAATACCTAATTTCCTAAATTTTAGGTTTGGTAATATCGATAGATATTGAATTTTGAAAATTTGGTTATCTCCCAAAATTCTAAAAAATAATCAGCAGATGCTCCTTTGTATTTCGATCTCCATAAATTTTATAATTCAATATAATTAGACCCAAAGCAACTATCTATATTATTTCCTGAATATCTATCCCTTCAGTAAAACAACTCAACACCGGAACGCGCATAGTTATATATAGAAGAAAAATCAAAATATTAAATAGGAATATTTTCTTCTTACCTCTATAAGAAAACTTTTTTACCTTAGCTATTGCAATTTTGTTAGCTATAATTATTATATCAAAGCAAAAAAAATGTTAGAAACATAAAGATTGTCACTAGATCCAATGCCAAAAGATTATAATTCAGAATGATAATCCCTATATATGATAAAATATTATAAATAAAAATACTTGTAAGATAAGGATCATTACAATTAACCTAGGTGTTTAATTCATATGTAGGAAATTGTCACATCCTGTGCCTAGCTGATTTGGTGGACGTCCAGCCTACGCGGCATGTCAATGGTAGTTAGCTGTTCTAAACCTCAATAATCACCAAATGATCTCAAATATCGATATGCCCAATTACATTACTACGAAAAGTAAAGAAAGAATGAAATCCACACACACACACACGATCACCACATCTACTAGTGTAGTTTTGCTATAATGTACAAATTATAATATCTCCGGAGACAAATCCGGTATAAAGTAATCATCACATATCTCATCAAATTTACACTATCAAATATACATCAAAATAATTCAATCCTAACTTTTAGGTCTTCTAGTATCATCTTCTGATCCAAGCCATCTCCATCCCCCTGCCCTAATATGTCAACATCTAGTCAGGATTGGAGAATGTCACACCCGATTCCAGATTTGATATTTCATAAATTTAATTTTTCCTGATAACGTATTCTTGTTGTTGAGATAGACTACACGAGACCAGTAGAATACCCATTGGCATTGTCATAGACCCGATTTAGGACCTACATATAGAATTGATACTTGGTTTGATTCATTTGACTGAACCCATGACTAAACCATCTTTCTCTCCTCTTAATATATATATGAGTATTTTCTCTCTCCTCACTCATTTTCTCATTCCACTCTTCTTGCTTCCTCCTTTCTTCTCTCCTTCAAGCTCCCTCTAGCCAAACCCTAGCCCTAGGGAGAAGTTTTGGTGACTTGGACCGAGAGAGGTAGAGACTAGGAGCCACCCAAGGCAAGTACATCTTGCTCAATGGTGAAGCCTTAATTTTTGGATATATATATATATATATATATATATATATATATATATATATATATATATATATATATATATTGTTTAAAAATGTATTTGATGGAAAATGTTCTCATTGAGTTGCTAATCATATTTAGTTCTTGGAGTTTTGGATTTTGATGAGTATATTTAAGTATATCTAACTTTGAAGTTTAGGGTTTTCTTGTGTTCCATGTATTTTTTGCAGTTTTAATTTACTAAAACATATTATTTTAGAAAAATAGTTTTTTTGGTTGATAGAGTACTTTATTTCGAGCATTTTGGCTTTTGATTCACTTAATTCGGAGTTAAAATAAAGTTTTTATGGAGAAAATAATTTTTGGTTGTTTTGGAGTTTTTGCCATAGCTGAACCTGTTGTTTGGAGAAGACGAAGTTCTCATGCGGACAACATCATATACGGCCGAGAGTTCTATGCGGCCTGACCACTATGCGTCCTGGATTCCTTGCCGCATAGCCAACCAGCATGCGTCCATTTTGTTGGATTCATGACTGTTTATTACACAAAGTGTTCTGGAACTAAGTCTTTGAACTCCTTGTGTATTCACTCGCTGAACCAGTGAGAAATTCGCTTAAGTAAAAAAAAACACCTATGTGGCGGAGAGAGCATGCGGCAAGCAGACTTATGCGGCAGTGCCCCTATGCGCCTCTTTTCTTTGTAGACGCTTAACTCTGCTTCATCCTTGCACATCTTTGTATGATTCATGTCTTATCTTCCTGACACATTTTTATGGCATGTCACATCAATCATTTTTAGTCACTTCTCTAACACGCATTAATGAGCCATCACTCAACACTTGGGTGCATGCGGCCAGTTTGTCCATGCAGCCAGTGGTGCATGCAGCCAGTAAGTCCATGCGGCCAGGAATCCTTGTGCGCATTTTTTGTTCTTTTTAATTATGTACATTTAATAATTCCTTTTGGTGATTATTGTTGTGTTCTTTCTTATGTTGATATAAGTTTATGTTACCAGATACGTTTTACATGTAGTTCACGAGACAAGTTTATGTACAAGTTCACAATCCTCACGACATCGTAGAAATATTTGTGTATGAAAATCCATTGTATTTGACATTAGTCAATCGAGTGTGAGTATTGCCTAATGTATCGTGTGTCATAAATACGATAACGCGTGAAAAGCTCATACTCATGACTCGTCATTTTAGGGAGTTCTCAAGTGCCCATGACTCGAGAACTTGAAATAATTTAGTAATAACTAAACAAGATAAGATTTACCTAGATAATTGGGAGGGAAGAATATTACACACCAGCTACTCTGATCTCTAAGGGCCCCATGTAGCATGGAACAACCCTGTTAGGCAAGGGCTCCATGACTGACCAAGTTTACGCGTGCTGCGGCACTTACAAGATAAGTTTATATTACAAGACAAGTTTATGTTTATAAAGAAAATTTATGATCACAAGTTTAAGTTTATGCTTACAAGTTCAAATACCTGTTTGTGACCTAGTAACAAGTTATGTTGTTGTGATTTTATTGTGCATTGAGGTTTACTCGACAAGCGAACCCTTGGCCATCTAGGTTGACTGCAGTGCCGGTGGTAGCGATATTCTTTAAAGTATATATTTGTTAGTAGCTAGGTTTGTGATAACCCTAGTTAGTTAATTATAGCAAGCCATAGGCATGGTTGGCCGTACAATGAATATTTTTCTATTCTTTAAGCTTGCCCCTTTTAATTCATTCTTTCGGCATGTGGTTAGGGTGCTAAGTTCTGCTCGGGTGAATGCCTGCAACCCCGATCCTTATTTGGTTTAAGGGTTGTGATCCCGATACAGCGTAGTTCCTATGCTCTCTTGCCGCTCGTCGCCTTATTTCCCTTTATTGCACTTATTATCAGTTCTTTCAGTTGTATTTTTGAGACAAGTATATTGGTACCGTACAAGTCTCGATCCGCATTTATTTTTCTTTCATGTCTCTTTTCTGCTGTACGTTGTGATGTGTTTGGTCTATCACCTTGAGCTCCTTTGTGGTAGTTGTTGCTTGGGGTTCTGACTCCACTGGTTTTATATGGCCAGATTATCCCGAGGAGAACCAGGGTCCACCGCACTTCCAAAAAGATAGCTCACACCCGTAGGACTGCGGCCGAAGCTCGCGAGTAGGTTTCCTTCCTCCACCCCTCGTAGTGTTATTTTATTTTGTGGTATTTTACCAAGAGGCAGTGTTAGCCCCTTATTTTGAGATCACTTCTCTGACTTCGGTCAACATGAAGTATATATTAGACCATGGCTGGTTTATTTGATCATGTATAATTATACTCTGCTAGTGCATCATTTTGTATTCACACTAGCTTCATGATCATATGTGATAAGTAATTTGGGACGCCTTTTTATTTTCATATATGATATACTTTTGTACTTATGTTGATGGACTAAGATACTAAGATTTGTTGGCCTCAGGACTGACTTCATAGCATGCTAGAGTTTACCCATATATCTTCTAGACAACCTTAGCACATTGCTGCTTACTTTGATATTCTGCAAGGTGTGGTTGGCCATGTCAGTCCTCGTATTTACTTAGTATTCTGGGAGTGGGTGTAAACCCCCTCAACAAAATTTAGGCCTACTTGGCTTAGATAGAGAGACTAGGGCTAGTTTGAATCCAATTAGAAATAGAACACGGTATTTTAGGTGAATTTACAATATTTATATCACTTAGTGCACCTTACCATTGCTTCGATAATTGGAGCACTACACTAGCCATTGCCTTCCTACAAATTTGACATCCTTGTCCTAGACATGCCAGTCATCTATTCTGACCATTGTGTAACTTATAATTATGCTCTCTTGTGCTACATTTTAGTCGCACAATATTCGTCGCAGATATTTATATTTAATTCTAAATAAATTTAACTTTGTATCCTTGTGCGTTCCAATCGAAATTGGAGACACAATCTTGACCCATTTTGTGCAACCCAAATTATGACGATATTCTATTCTGAGCCCTCTATGTCCATGACACTTGTGTCCCACCTAATTTTACCTCAATGTATAATAATTTTAATTAATTTAATCCAATTTCCATTTTTGTGCAATTTTCTAATTATTGGGCACTTTTATGCAAAAGTGCATTAAGGTGTCCACACCATTGGACACAACACATGAAGAAACCTATTTTTCTTTCATGTGAATTTTTCTATAATTTTTGGAATATACAACACACAAACATCACCCCCTCATCAATCCTAGACATGTATTTTAAACCATGCAATCCTAGCCCTCCAAACATCTCCATGTGAAGCCAAGGCCCAATCCCAAGGATGTTGACCAAGCCCACCTTCCTAGGTCAACACCCAAACCCAAATTCTGCATACACCTATAAATACAACTTTTTCTTTTATTCATTCACCAAAAACCAAAACTTTATTCCTAGCCGAATACTCCCCTCCCCTTCCTGTTTATCTCATTCCTCCTCTTTCCGCAGCCGAGTCCGACCACCCCGACCTCGCTGGACCACCCGCCTCAGTCGTCGACCTCCCTCACCGCCCATCCTGTAGTGCCTCAAATCCCGATCCGACTGGGACGAGCACTATGTAATTGGGCTGTGGCTAGTCCGTCTGAGTCGTAACTTAGATCTCGGCATCTTCTTGCCACGGACGAAATGCGATGATCCTTTCCAACTCATGGAAAGGCCTCTATTGAAACGAGTCCAATAGTTTTCGTGTTTTGGTTGCTTGGTTTTCTTGATTGCCGCTTTGAGGTTTTGATTTGGTGTTGCTTTCGATTTGCTTGATTTTCGCTGCTGGTTTTATCGTTTGGAGCTTGAGGTTTTGGGGAGTTCGGCAAGGAAGGATAGGCAAGATTTCTAACTCGGTGCTTGTGCTGTTTCAGGTTCGCGTAACTGACGTTTGATCGTCGCTAGCAGGATTCCTAGTTTCAGCCGCTTTTCCCTTAACCAGTGAGTGGTTTGGTCCCTTCTTTCCTGCTTCTTCATGCCAACATCTCAAATGTTTCAATCGTTCACTCGATGATGCCAGGTTGGACGCCTAGGAAATCCTTAGCCACAGGCATGCCAGCCACTAAGAAAGGAACATGGGATTTGTAGACTAATTTATCATATGCTTGCACACCTTATAATTTGAGCTTGTTTATAAGGAAAGTTGGTTGTTGGTGGCGGCCTAGTGCCTCGGATAGAGTTTTGAACTTATGGGATAACTGAAACGGAACACCGCTTGAGAAAATATGAACTGTTGCATGAGATATATATATATGTTGCTGCTTTACTTCTTCTGTTCATTTCGATGCATTGTATGTAATATGAATTATTCATGCATTTGTATGGTCTGGGACAACTTGTGCACAGGGTTTGGCATTTCCTCGAAACGGCTTTCCGGGGTACTGGAACCGTATCGATCCGGAGGGAAATATTTGATTCGTGCTCGTCATGATGCATAGCGGAACCTCCAGCAGGGCTTGCTACCCGGGCTGATAGGGCACGCGTCATGCCCCGATCTCCCGCAGGCAAATCGGCCGTTCCCGCTGGGCAGGAATCACCCTCGCCAGCGCTCCCGCAGAACGATCGCTTGACCCATCCGGGCGTGATGTCGCACGAGCGTGAACCGCGCCCGTGCAAGGCCGTGATTCATTGGCTGGCGGTAAGAGTTCTAAGCCACAGAGTCGCACAGATTATCCGAGTGCAGCGGAGTCATGAACGCATAGGCGATCGGTAACAGGTTCACTGAGTCGACAAATATAGCGGAAGCATTGAAACACAAGTTGAAGTAAAGCAAGCTCTTTTTATTGATATTAACAAGTGTTAAAAGCGGCGTATAGCCGAGATTACAAGTCGCTCAAGCCTCTTTCTCTGAAATAGTAAAAGCGTGCCAAGTGGCTACACTGTGGAATGATTGTACATGCGATGTTCAGGCGAGTTTGGGCTATGTTCACAACATTATGTCTTGTATATGTGCTTCAGTCCCGGACGCACCGTTGCTTCGGAGTGATGTCTACGCCTTAGCATGCATGTTGGAGGCGTCCGCACCGAACGAGGTTCTCCCGCACCCTGCACACAAACTGGTGGATTATCAGTACATTGAATGCACTGGTGGAGAAGCTACTCGCCTGCTCGACAAATCCAAACACGTAATACAGGTTCCGTGCACAACTATTAAGTTGTCTTTCTAGTTGCCTTAGGATCAGTTTCATGCAAATATTGAATAGCCTAACGTGTCGGGCAGTGCGCCGTGCGATGTTTGAGGAAACACGGCGAGACTTACCAACTTACCATCTCCTTCCCTGTCCAAGGTAAACATTGAGGCAAACATGTTAATTCACGCACGGGCAAGTATAAACATTCAGGGGCATAGCATATGCAAACACGAGGGTCATTTAACATGATCGTTCAGGTGTTCAGTTGATACGATGCAATGACTCGCACGCGGATAGCCGCTAAGCGAGGATGACTTATCTATATGAACAGGAGTCGTTGGCATAGCCATTTAGGACCAGTTATAGTCTTGAACAAGGATGGGAAGCAACAAAGATGCAGTGGTGGTTGCAGGCCATCATGTCCAGATGCAGTAGACTATCGTGCAGTTCATTATAGTCTTGAACAAGGATAGAAAGCAACAAAGATGCAGTGGTGGTTGCAGACCATCCTGTCCAGATGCAGTAGACTATCGTGCAGTTCCATCCGGATCGGAACGGTCCCAGTGCCCCGGTGACCGCCTATGGAACTATGCCTCGTTTTTGAGTTGTCCGCGACATGCAGGTCAGGATCACGGTCTGGTACAGGAACAAATTTGATGCAGTATATGTATATATTGAACAAGTCCGGTATGGAACGAGTTCAAGGCAGTATATATACAGAACTTGTTGAGGCAGTATTCAGTGATTCAGTAGTGTTTGCCAGGCCAGTTGATTCAGTAGTTTGCTGCACGAGCTGTGATTCAGTAATTTATTCAGTCAAGGTGCAGATTCCCTGGTTCGGGAATTGCCTTGGTGACCTAATGGTCCCGGATACTTGCAGGTTCATTCAGGCACGGAACGACTACGTAGTAGTCTCCCGGGGTTTGGATAAAAACATGGCAACATTCAAGCAGACTAGCATGCGTTTCTAAGGAACATAAGCAGGTACGTTGCTCGGACCCGAAGGTAAGCCGAGAGGTGAAACCATTAAGGGACTTAGCATGCGAGGGTCCGAATATAAACAGTATTTCAATTTCCATGTTCTAGCAAGCAATACAAGTTAGGATTATTCTCTTAGCTAGGTGCGTTGGATTCTTTTAGCATACAGGGGTAATTCACCTAGCGACTAGCATGAAACATTCCAGATTTTTATGTGTGCTGGCTAAGCAAAGACAAGTTCACCGTAGCCACCCACCTTAGCGATGATTTGCCTCGGTAGAGCGATACGCCTGAGCGAGCCTCTGAAAGTCCAAGCCGGATTCCTGTAGGGACAAGTCTGGATATATTTTGCTTCTCTTTTGAGGCAAGGCGGGTCGGGACAGTTGTACTATTGCCGTTTGAGACGGCAGTCCGCTTGAGCGAAACGGGGTGTTATATCCTACCCAACTCAGAAAAAGTCTCGTCCTCGAGACTTACTGAGGACAAGCAGTAATCTAGGGTTGAGGCAATCCTAGACAAGTCGTTGCACTTGTTCATTTGGATATTCACTTGCACAAGCGTCAAAATCAGCATATCGCTTAGACTGGATCGTGCGCACTTTCGAAGTGCACTTCTAGCGTGAACACGTCAACCAGCTTAGTGATAGTGAAGTCTCAGCACTCGAGTTTCACCTTTTCCTAAGTCTTGGATGGTGCACTAGTTCAAGGCGTCCCTCGAATAGATGCATTCAACCAAACTTAGAGTTAGTGAAAATCGGACAAGCTACTAGCGATACTCTCAAGGGTTCGCACAGGTTGGCACAAAGGCCACTCGCAGCACAGCATATACAAGCAAGCATATCATATCATTCAAAACATATTTTGAAAGTATTTAGACTTATTGTTGGAACATCCCATCGAGGCATTGAGAGAGAGCGTGCACATAACTCACGAACGAGCTTTCGAAACAGAGATATCGAATCGAAGTCCAAAGGCGTAGAAGCCAGGCTCTGATACCAACATGTCACGCCCAGATCTCCCGCAGGCAAATCGGCTGTTCCCGCTAGGCGGGAATTACCCTCGCCAGCGCTCCCGTGGAACGATCGCTTGACAAATCCAAACACGTAATACAGGTTCCATGCACAACTATTAAGTTGTCTTTCTAGTTTCCTTAGGATCAGTTTCATGCAAATATTGAATAGCCTAACGTGTCACGCCCCGAGGCGTCCCCCGAGTCGTGACCGCCGTGTGGGCCTGGGTTTGCGCCCGCACAAGGCTTTAATGATTTGCATAGCAAGCACATATTCAGAGTACGCAGATAAATTGGAACACAGATTTGAAACATGGAAAAGTTCTCTTTATTGATAATGAACATCTATTACAAACTCTTGAACGAGTTAGCTAATATGCCGAACGGCTTACAAAAGAGATGACTCAAAATGAGATAGCAGTCCTGTACATTATATCCCTTTATAAACTCAAAATGATAAGGACCTCCAGGCTGGAGGATAGCTTTGCCACGGAGCTGCATTTGTGTATGAAGAGTTGCAAGCTCCTGACTTCAAAATGCTTCGAGGGTGCGGTGAAGATGCGCCAACAGCTGGACTGGATCGGGAAGACGACTTCGGCTCCTCGCTCGGTTCGCCTTGGTGCGGAGAACCTGTTTCAACGAGGGTCAGCATATCGAAACATGCTGGTGAAGGCGAGCTAGCCTGACTATACCAATCAACACATTGTTTAATGAAGCATGCATATTTGTGGGTTTCTATCTTGCCTTAGTTCATTTACAAGTAAGCAGCATATAGAATTTACTGAAATGAACGTGCCACCGTTCGGTGGATTTTACTTGACCGTCTGAATTACCTGCATAATACTTACCTTGCCTTCCCTGCCACGAAGACACAAGTTAGTATGCAACAGGTTTAAATATACACGATGATCACTGGCATGATTGCCATAGTGGACTAGTCCGAGACAAGGATAGCATGCAATGATAGTACACGAGGCGCTACAAGCCACCTTGTCCCGTACACGATGACTATTACACGAGTTTCACCCGGATCAGATCGGTGCCAGTGCCCCAGCGACCGTCCGCAAAACTATACCTTATGCACAAGTTGTCCATGATCGAACACGATTAACACGTTAACAATTCATGCATTTGAGGCAACACGATTGCAAGAACACGAGTGCAAGAACACGAGTGCACGACAGTAGTAATGCATGATTTATTTAGCATAGCCTCCCTGAATAATTATGCACAATACAAGGTGTGTGTCATACTTAGCATAATTCATAGAATATTTGCACGAACAAGCATACGATAAGGCAACAGTTCACAGGTTTGATTGACAAGCATAATAACCAAGTCTATTCCCTTTTTATCTTGGTTTCTTTTATTATTACTTGGTATCGTTTGATCGGGGCAAAGAAGAATGCAGATTTTATAGATGTGAAGCTTGGAAGCAGGGCTAGCTAATCGGGTTGGTAGCCACTCACTTCGATGTTTGGAAGGGAGAAGGAAAGAGGCGCTTCACGACTCCGCTCGCAAGCCGCCTACTGCTTGTTCACCTACACACGAACAGCTTGATCAATACTTCTTCCTCTCTCTCCAATCTCGGAACAGAAGTGCAAGTCGATGAACGAAAACAATAAAAACCATCGAAACCGTTCAAGGAAAACAAGCAAATCCCAAAACCAACTCAAAGCACGAAAGCAACAAGCGACATAGAAAACTGAGGCAATAAAAGATAGCAGCGGAGAGGTCCCTCCTGACTCTGCCGCTAAGCCGATCCTTGGGGCGCGGTCCACTGAATATGGGAATCGATTCCGAAAAAACAAATCCATAACGAGGACGAGTTCTTAATTCAATCTATCCCGATCGAACGATACCGTCTTGTGTTTCTTAGCCGCGCTCTCCGCACCGGGAGAACGGGGCGCTACATAACGTGTCGGGCAGTGCGCCGTGCGATGTTTGAGGAAACACGACGAGACTTACCAACTTACCATCTCTTTCCCTGTCCAAGGCAAACATTGAGGCAAACATGTTAATTCACGCACGGTCAAGTATAAACATTCAGGGGCATAGCATATGCAAACACGAGGGTCGTTTAACATGATCGTTCAGGTGTTCAGTTGATGCGATATAATAACTCGCACGCGGATAGCCGCTAAGCGAGGATGACTTATCTATATGAATAGGAGTCGCTGGCGTAGCCATTTAGGACCAGTTATAGTCTTGAACAAGGATGGGAAGCAAAAAAGATGCAGTGGTGTTTGCAGGCCATCCTGTCCAGATGCAGTAGACTATCGTGCAGTTCGTTATAGTCTTGAACAAGGATGGAAAGCAACAAAGATGCAGTGGTGGTTGCAGACCATCCTGTCCAGATGCAGTAGACTATCGTGCAGTTCTATCCGGATCGGAACGGTCCCAGTGCCCCGGTGACCGCCAGTGGAACTATGCCTCATTTTTGAGTTGTCCGCGACATGCAGGTCAGGATCACGGTCTGGTACAGGAACAAATTCGATACAGTATGTGTATATATTGAACAAGTCCGGTATGGAACGAGTTCGAGGTAGTATATATACAGAACTTGTTGAGGCAGTATTCAGTGATTCAGTAGTGTTTGCCAGGCCAGTTGATTCAGTAGTTTGCTGCATGAGCTATGATTCAATAATTTATTCAGTCAGGGTGCAGATTCCCTGGTTCGGGAATTGCCTTGGTGACCTAATGGTCCCGGATACTTGCAGGTTCATTCAGGCACGGAACGACTACGTAGTAGTCTCCCAGGGTTTGGATGAAAATATGGCAACATTCAAGCAGACTAGCATGCGTTTCTAAGGAACATAAGCAGGCACGTTGCTCGGACCCGAAGGTAAGCCGAGAGGTAAAACCGTTAAGGGACTTAGCATGCGACGGTCCGAATATAAACAGTATTTCAATTTCCATGTTCTAGCAAGCAATACAAGTTGGGATTATTCCCTTAGCTAGGTGCGTTGGATTCTTTTAGCATGCAGGGGTGATTCACCTAGCGACTAGCATAAAACATTCCAGATTTTTATGTGTGCTGGCTAAGCAAAGACAAGTTCACCGTAGCCACCCACCTTAGCGATGATTCGCCTCGGTAGAGCGATACGCCTGAGCGAGCCTCTGAAAGTCCAAGCCGGATTCCTGTAGGGACAAGTCTGGATATATTTTGCTTCTCTTTTGAGGCAAGGCGGGTCGGGACAGTTACACTATTGCTGTTTGAGAAGGCAGTCCGCTTGAGCAGAATGGGGTGTTACACCGCTAATGCTTGAAATATGTCCCTAAGGTGTCGATCACACCAATGACCGCATAGACTATAACGCATGCTAACTTATTGTCTTGTGCAGATGGTAAGTATACTTGTGTTTCGTTTCAGGGAAGGCGTGCATCGATTGAGTAAGCAGTCGGTGTACTGGTTGGATTCAATGCTATTTTTATTCCTATCAAAACATGCAACTGATATGAATTAATTTCACTTGCTTCCTTATAGAAGCTATCTTAATGCATGCTCGCCCCTAATAAGCTAGTGTCGATTTAGTCGAGTGGGTTCATCCCGCTTACCAATACAAGTTGAGTACTGACCCACGTTGTGGGCAACTATTTCAGGCACTCAGACGGTGCAACGCTAGAGCGTAGCGAGGAGGCATTAGGAGCACCTCTATTTTGAAGTATAGCTGGAGTCAGTTCATTTTGGAGGCATGGACTTCAATCTATACAAGGGCGTAATGTGCAAACGACTTGGACTATCTGACGGAGCACGCCCTGCATTTTGAGTTATCTTTTGTAATGCAATTCAATAGCCGAGAAGGCGCATCAATGTAAACTCTATGTAAATTACTCTGAATTATCAATAAAAAAGCATGTTTCTTCCGCATTTGTGTTCAAATCTCTGTGAATGTGTTTTATAAATTGTGTTTTAAAATGGGTTTCTAAAACTGTAAGTTCTTGCCTTGTGCGAGCGCAACTCCAGGCTCGCACAACATCACGCCCCAAGCGAGGACGAATCGGTTCCGTAAAGGATCCGGCGAGGACGATTGACCCTTTTGGGATCGGGGCCTGATATATTGGTATCAGAGCACGGCTGTACTTTCTTGGGATTTCAAAGGAATATAAAGGAGTTTAATGCGCCTCTCAATTGAGTTGCGTTCGGCGTCCGCTGTATCAGATGAGTCGCCTATACAATGAGCCCGTAGATATAAAATCTATCGATTTTGGAGTGTTAACAAGCTACTCTCTTTTATAGCAATGGCTAAGAAAAACACTGCCGCTGCAAGCAGTGCTCAGCCTATTCAGAGCGATCCGACAAGTTCTGGAGAATCTAGAGGAGCGGGTTCGAACGGGATGGCGGAACAGCTTATGCATCTCATGGAGGTGCAGCAACAACAAGCCGTTACGCAACAGGCGCAATTTGCTTCTCAGCAGAAGCAAATGGATACCATGATGCAACTGATTGCATCCTTGGTACCAAGCAACGGGACTGCCACTGTGACTCCTGCCACACCGCCGGCCGTGACGGTAGAGGATGAGTCAGAAGAAACACAGCCTTCAGCTAGGAACACCTGCCGAGCAGCAAAGTTTACAAAAATACATCCACCTACGTTCAACGGACGAGCAGAACCGGACGTGGTGTTGGGATGGATTGCTAAGCTGGAGGGACTCTTCAACCTGGTTGGCATCCGGGGATCCAAGCGAGTAGCCTGTGCATCGGTTCAGCTGGAACTGCGTGCGCATGATTGGTGGGAGACAACCAAGCAAGGGATTTACGATGCCAATCCCAACTGCAAAATCACTTGGGAAATGTTCAAATCAGCCTTCATTGAACAGTATATTCCCTGAGCCGTGCGTCAACAGAAGGAAGACGACTTCAGCAATCTGGTGCAAGAAAGTTTGTCTGTTGACGATTACGACTCAGTTTTCGCTAAACTGGCAAAGTTTGCGGGGCACTTCTTGCCTAATCAGCAAGCGTGGTGCTATCAGTTTCAGAAGGGTTTGAATGATGAGTTGCGTAGGGACGTCATCAATCAGAAATGTCAGACCTACAGGGAATGCTACGAAGCAGCCCTGGGCAGCGAGCGGATCTTTGGGCGCTGTCCCCCAAAGGTAGAAGTGCAAACCCCCCGTACCAACAACAATAAACGACCTCAGGAAACGGGAGGGTCTGGAGCACAAAAGCGTCCGCACATGTCTGATAACAGGGGCCAATCCCAAGCACTGAACTATACCAGGTGCGGCAAATCAGGGCATCGAGTAAACGAATGTCGGGTTACTGGATGTTTCAAATGTGGTCGTCTGGGCCATAAACAATTTAACTGTCGAGAGGGCAAGCCGAATCAGAACAACGGCAGTAATCAGAATAAGGGGCCTCCAGCAAGTGATGCTAATGCTGTGCCAGTAAACCCGCAACGTCAGGGTGCTCAAGGCCGAGTCTATGCATTGACTCGAGATGAGACATCTGTCTCTGAAATGGTGGTGGCAGGTACGTTACTTTTCAGAGAATTGCCCGCTAGAGTCTTATTTGATTCAGGTGCTACGCATAGTTTCATATCTGCTGATTTTACTGTTGAGCATAAATTAGCTTCTACTTCCTTAACTATGAATCTTTGCGTAAGCACACCTTCGGGAGTCGACATGCCCGCCCATGCGATCTGTAGGGATGGTTATATTTGCATCGGAGGGAGGAAGCTTTCCTTAGATGTCATTGTACTAGACATTAAGGATTACGATATTATTCTCGGGATGGACTGGTTGGGTGCTTGCCATGCAACAATCGAGTGCACGGAGAAGCGAGTCGTATTTCGTCTACCCGGCGAGGCAGACTTCTACTATTCGTGCAGCGCTGCACCGAAGACGGCAATGGTGATATCAGCAATTTCGGCTAGGCGTATGCTGCATTCGGGTTGTGAAGGGTACTTAGCTTCTGTTCGAGACACCCGGCAGGAAAGTGCAAATGCAGCTTAGGCTGATGTTATAGCAGATTTCCTCGACGTGTTCCCGGACGAGCTGCCTGGAATGCCTCCTGATCGTGAGATCGAATTTAGCATTGACACATTTCCGGATACGCGACCGATATCGACGGCACCTTATCGAATGGCCCCAGCAGAGCTGAAAGAACTTAAGGTTCAGTTACAAGATCTGTTGGACCGAGGATACATACGTCCAAGCGTTTCTCCATGGGGTACTCCGGTACTGTTCGTGAAGAAGAAAGATGGATCCATGCGGCTGTGTATTGACTACCGAGAATTAAATAAGGCCACCGTTCAGAATCAGTATCCTTTGCCAAGGATAGATGACTTATTTGATCAACTGCAAGGTACAACGGTTTTCTCTAAAGTTAATCTTAGGTCAGGGTATCACCAGTTAAAAATCAAACCAGAAGATATTCAAAAATCTGAGTTCAGAACCCGTTACGGACACTATGAGTTTCTCGTGATGTCGTTCGGCTTAACGAACGCCCCTGCAGCTTTCATGGATCTGATGAACCGCGTGTTTCGGCCGTACGTAGACAAGTTTGTCGTCGTGTTCATCGACGACATTCTAATATATTCCAAGAACGAGGCGGAACACAAGAAACACCTGAAGATCGTGTTGCAGACATTACGAGAACATAAGTTGTTCGCTAAGCTCAGCAAGTGCGAGTTCTGGTTGAAAAATATGGCGTTCCTTGGTTATGTCGTCTCGGCAGAAGGCGTCGCCGTAGACCCGAAGAAAATAGAGGCGGTGGTGGACTGGAAACAACCTACGTCAGCTAGCGAAATTCGAAGCTTTCTTGGCCTAGCAGGATACTACCGTAGGTTCGTGAAAGATTTCTCTAAACTGGCCTCGCCTTTGACTCGCCTTACTCAGAAAGGAATTGTATACAAATGGAGTGAGGAATGCGAAGCCAGCTTTCGGGAACTTAAGCGGCGTCTTGTTTCAGCTCCAATTCTAGCACTTCAAGATGGGGTAGAAGAGTTTCAGATATACAGTGACGCTTCAGGACTCGGCTTGGGATGTGTACTCATACAACGGAATAAGGTAATATCGTACGCCTCCAGGCAACTGAAGCCGCACGAGAAAAACTACCCGACGCACGATTTGGAATTGGCGGCGATTGTATTTGCATTGAAGTTGTGGAGGCATTATCTTTATGGTGTTGCTTGCAAAATTTTCACAGATCACAAGAGCCTCAAGTATCTATTCACCCAACGGGAATTGAACCTCCGGCAGCGGCGTTGGCTAGAACTTATTAAGGACTATGATCTAACGATCGCTTATACTCCGGGCAAGGGAAACATCATTGCTGATGCTCTGAGTCGAAAGCACGTGGGCTCGTTATCTATAAACAACCGTTTACTTCGAGATCTTGAGGCAATGGGCATCGAGTTTCGAGTTCGGCATCAAGGAGTGCAGCTGGCACCACTCCATCTTGAACCGAGTTTACGGGATAGAATCAAATCAGCTCAGGAGGGCGATCAGTTCCTAGCAAAGGTACGCAGATTGATCTCGGCGGGGAAGACGTCTGACTTTGTGGCAGGCGAAGATGGGGCCTTACAGATGAAAGGAAGGCTATGCATCCCTAGCGACCCTGAACTCCGGAGAGAAATTATGGTAGAAGCGCACTACGCAAAGTATTCTTTGCATCCGGGGAGCACTAAGATGTACAAGGACTTATGCGGTACCTTCTGGTGGCAAGGTATGAAGCGGGATGTGGCAACCTTTGTGTCACAGTGCATGGCCTGTCAACAGGTGAAAGCTGAGCATCAGAGGCCCGACGGGGAGATGCAAAACCTCGCTATTCCCGAGTAGAAATGGGACAACATCACTATTGATTTTATTGTGGGATTTCTGAAGACGCCACGGGGGCATGATGTGATTTGGGTCATAGTTGATCGTTTGACCAAATCAGCCCACTTTCTTCCCATAAAAGTTGCGTGGAGCGTCGATCGGTAAGCACAGATTTACATAGATGAGATTGTTCGATTACACGGAGTGCCTGCTTCTATCGTCTCTGACCGTGACGGACATTTCTTATCTCGTTTCTGGACTAGCCTACAGTCTGCTTTGGGAACCAAGCTTTAGTTCAGTATCGCATACCACCCCCAGACTGATGGCCAAACAGAGAGGACAAATCAGATACTTGAAGATATGTTACGGCTGTGTGCGATCGATTTAAAGACTAGTTGGGACACGCACCTTCTGTTGGCGGAGTTTGCGTACAACAACAGCTACCAATCGAGCATCCAGATGGCACCGTACGAAGCACTCTATGGGCGCAAGTGTCGATCTCCAATCTGTTGGGACGAAGTCGGCGAGCGGCAGGTACTCGGGCCAGAGCTGGTGGAGCAGGCAGTCGAGAAAGTTCGCTTGATTCGGGAAAGACTCCGCACTGCGCAGAGCCGACAGAAAAGCTATGCTGATACTCATCGTAGGCCCTTGGAGTTCATGGTCGGCGATCATGTCTTCTTGAAAGTGACGCCGATGCGTGGAGTGATGCGTTTCGGCGTGAAGGGCAAACTGAGTCCCAGGTTTGTCGGCCCCTTTGAAATTCTAGAACAGGTAGCAGCTGTGGCATACCGAATTGCACTACCTCCCGCCTTGGCTGGAGTGCACGACGTATTCCACGTTTCCCAACTGCGAAAGTATGTGCATGACTCGAGTCATGTGGTTAGCTTCGAACAGCTAGAATTGTGCACGGATTTGTCATACTCAGAGGAGCCGGCGCAGATCCTGGATCGTAAGGAAAAAGTACTTCGCAACCGTACGATGTCCTTAGTTCGCGTGCTGTGGTGGAACCATACAGTTGGGGAATCAACCTGGGAAGTCGAATCGGAGATGAAGGAGAAGTATCCTTCGTTGTTCATTGAGGTGGAGGTAGGCCTTGTTCTTAAGTTTCGGGTCAAAACTTTTTCTTAGTGGTATATTATGTAGTACCTCAAATCCCGATCCGACTGGGACGAGCACTATGTAATTGGGCTGTGGCTAGTCCGTCTGAGTCGTAACTTAGATCTCGGCATCTTCTTGCCACGGACGAAATGCGATGATCCTTTCCAACTCATGGAAAGGCCTCTATTGAAACGAGTCCAATAGTTTTCGTGTTTTGGTTGCTTGGTTTTCTTGATTGCCGCTTTGAGGTTTTGATTTGGTGTTGCTTTCGATTTGCTTGGTTTTCGCTGCTGGTTTTATCATTTAGAGCTTGAGATTTTGGGGAGTTCGGCAAGGAAGGATAGGCAAGATTTCTAACTCGGTGCTTGTGCTGTTTCAGGTCCGCGTAACTGACGTTTGATCGTCGCTAGCGGGATTCCTAGTTTTAGTCTCTTTTCCCTTAACCAGTGAGTGGTTTGGTCCCTTCTATCCTACTTCTTTATGCCAATATCTTAAATGTTTCAAACGTTCACTCGATGATGCCCGGTTGGACGCCTAGGAAATCCTTAGCCACAGGCATGCCAGCCACTAAGAAAGGAACATGGGATTTGTAGACTAATTTATCATATGCTTGTACACCTTATAATTTGAGCTTGTTTATAAGAAAAGTTGGTTGTTGGTGGCGGCCTAGTGCCTCGGATAGAGTTTTGAACTTATGGGATAACTGAATCGGAACACCGCTTGAGAAAATATGAACTGTTGCATGAGATATATATATATGTTGCTGCTTTACTTCTTTTGTTCATTTCGATGCATTGTATGTAATATGAATTATTCATGCATTTGCATGGTCTGGGACAACTTGTGCACAGGGTTTGGCATTTCCTCGAAACGGCTTTCCGGGGTACTGGAACCGTATCGATCCGGAGGGAAATATTTGATTCGTGCTCGTCACGATGCATAGCGGGACCTCCAGCAGGGCTTGCTACCCGGGCTAATAGGGCGCGCCGCTAATGCTTGAAATATGTCCCTAAGGTGTCGATCACACCAATGACCGCATAGACTAGAACGCATGCTAACTTATTATCTTGTACAGATGGTAAGTATACTTGTGTTTCGTTTCAGGGAAGGCGTGCATCGATTGAGTAAGCAGTCGGTGTACTGGTTGGAGTCAATGCTATTTTCATTCCTATCAAAACATGCAACTGATATGAATTGATTTCACTTGCTTCCTTATAGAAGCTATCTTAATGCATGCTCGCCCCTAATAAGCTAGTGTCAATTTAGTCGAGTGGGTTCATCCCGCTCACCAGTACAAGTTGAGTACTGACCCACGTTGTAGGCAACTATTTCAGGCACTCAGACGGTGCAACGCTAGAGCGTAGCGAGGAGGCGTTAGGAGCACCTATATTTTGAAGTATAGTTGGAGTCAGTTCATTTTGGAGGCATGGACTTCAATCTATATAAGGGCGTAATGTGCAAACGATGTGGACTATCTGACGGAGCGCGCCCTGCATTTTGAGTTATCTTTTGTAATGCAATTCAATAGCCGAGAAGGCGCATCAATGTAAACTCTATGTAAATTACTCTGAATTATCAATGAAAAAGCATGTTTCTTCCGCATTTGTGTTCAAATCTCTGTGAATGTGTTTTATAAATTGTGTTTCAAAATGGGTTTCTAAAACTGCAAGTTCTTGCCTTGTGCGAGCGCAACTCCAAGCTCGCACGGCATCACGCCCCAAGCGAGGACGAATCGGTTCCGTAAAGGATCCTGCGAGGACGATTGACCCTTTCGGGATTGGAGCGTGACACATCCCCCGACTCCTTGACCGCCGAGCAGCGGCCACGACCATGACCGACTCCTCCGCCAATAATCCCGACTTCATGATCTCCTCCTAGCCGAGCACGACCTCCTCCGCCGCGACCATCCATCAGTCCCGACTGTCCGTCGACCCGCCTGAGCGTAGCCACCGCCTGAGTGACCCTCTCCCCACAGCCATTAGCTCTGACACCGCCACCATGACGCCGGTCCCCTCTGCAACACCACCACCGTCATCTCCTGTTCACCTCTCCTCCGGCCATCCCCTGCTCGCAGACCGCCGGAGCCGACCCCTCTGAACCGACGACCACAGCAACCCGCCAGAAACTGCTGCACCCAGCCCCGCTCACCTGAACCCGCCGCTGCAACCCGACCCGACTTTACCACCTCCTGTCGATACCCCAGTCATCTCCTCCACCTCGTCGTTGCCACCACGAACACAGTCGTGTCCACCACCCATCACCACCATTAACACCTCTCCTCCCTCTTCTCCCTTTCGACCCCTCAGCAGTCCGTTCACCTCTACGCCTCCCTACAGCTCGACCACCACCACTTCCCTCATCTCCTCCCTCTCGCCGGACCTCCCCTCCGACCTGGCTGTCACGCTCCACTCCCAAAATACATAGAACTAGGAACACGTAAGCATGCCAGCCGTATGTATATGGCAACTCCAATATATGGATACCATAATACACACGTACGCTGTAATATGAATAATAACTCACAAAAATATATATTTTGTCATGAGTCACAGAAATACTAATATCATCAACACAACAAGTCACAGAAAGAAATAACTAAACTAGAATAATGAGTTTGAATAATCCAAAACTAATAGTCGGGTGGAGACAAATCCACTACCAAAGACTATATCCAAAACTAAAATAAGAGAGGAGGGTAATTCTCCAATATAAAATAAGATGATGATATAAGAGCAACAACTAAGAGATCAATCGCTAGAGATAATTAAGGATGCTCAGAAGGTAAGACCTCCTCAGCAGAAAATACTGCGTCAGGTCCTGGCCCGTACTCCTGCGGATACTCCTGGTCGTCTATACCTGGTAAGGGACCAGGTCCTCAGATGGACGTAACAAGATACATAGAAGCATGCCAATTTGAATACAGTAAACATGCATAATAGGTAGAAAATATATAAGTACGATGTACAAGACAATCTATATAAAATGCATAATAAGGACAACTTTTCAACGTATGGGCATGGGTAGGCTACTCGATCTAAATCTCACAACTCACACACACGGCAGGGACATCAGAAATCGATATACCTTGGGGGTAGTGACCAGTGCGACACTAGAAATCGACATACCTCGGGGGTAGCAACCAGCGCGACACACTATCGTAGTGCGTGCTAGATACTATGGTTTACCAGAGTGGTTATAGCCTATACGCCTACTGATTGTCCTTCCCTCCCATGATACTATGTGTCAAGTGTGTGTCAACATATATATAGTATATAATTATGACTGAAAGAAAAATACACATGCAATGGACATATAAAATATAATAAGCATGCAAAGTACTGTAAGCAATTTGGCAAGGTATCTTGCCTGATAAGAAAGCTGCAAAGTGTAACGTCCAGGAGTCAAGCACACAGGATCAGAAACTACGGCCTCCGAATAAACGTCTCCGGATGCTGAAATAAATATCACCAACGTTCCCAGAATAAGCGAGATAGCTAGAAAACACTACCCTTTCGTCCAATTTGGACCCAGGGGCAAAACGGTAATTTTGCTCAAAGCGGGGTCCACATATGGCCTACTTTGCACCGAAAAGTGTGCCAGGGGTAAAGGTCTCTAAATGGGACATATTATAGGTCAAACCAATTCTAAACGTCAATACGAACTGAACGGTACGTCCAATTTTAGATTCCGGTGAGCCGAACACAAATTCGCCCAAAAAGTCAACCGTGGGGCCCGCAAATAGGCGGCTTGGTCAACTATCTCAAAATTGCGTGAAACTAGGGTCACAGGACCAGCGTGATACCACGAATCAAATGACGCAAGTTTCGTCGCGTTCTGACGAGCGTACACTAAATGGTACGGAGTTTTGAAAAGTCGTGATACGGGGACTTTTCGCGGATACGGGTTGATTCTGACGCGCACACGCGTCCAAATCAATTTTCGCGAAAGCCCACACGTCTGGATATACCATATGCATCTTTTGGTATAATTGGTATACGACGGGACGGTCCCGTTTAGCGGGATGCGCTCCGTATCACAAATTTTAACATTTTAAAAACAAATTTTTGTGAGTTTTTAACCTAATTTAATTCTGATTTTAACACATAATAAAATAAAGTAATTGACAGAAAATAATCTCGGTTATATGATCTTTATATAGAAAGAAGAAAATCTAAATTTGGATCTCTGTGGTGGGAGATACGAGTCCTTGAACATGGGTCATCGCAACAGATTATAGTGGTTTAAAAACGTGGTTTTTCCTAAATTTGGCGTCAATTTTTACCTAGTTTTTAACGTTGCATGATGGAAACTAATTAATAGGATTTAGAGAGGGATAAGTGGTGATCATACCAGCGAAGACGAATCCGAATCTGATCGAGCGAGGAGGCGGAAATCAGCGCGTGAACAGGGGTTCGCCGCTGCAGTTTTTTGCGCGGCGCGCGAGGGATCTCGCGCGGGCGAGCGGCCGGCCGACGGGTCCAGGCGGCGGCGCGGGCAGCGTTGGGTCGACGTGGCCGGCGGCGTGGAGGCGATTAGGTTAGGTTTAGGGTTTAGGTTTTACAAGTTGTTATTATATATATATATATAGAGAGAGAGAGAGAGAGAGAGAGCGGGGGGGGGGTGAACTTGGGCCGCGCGGGTTCCTGTAAAGGGGTCGGGTAGGAGAACTAGGGCTGTTGGGTTTATAGCAGCGGGGTGGGGGAAAGTTTACTGTTAGGGTTTTTTTCTTTTCTTTTTCCTTTTTCTTTTCTTAATACTATTACTAAAATTATTATTACACTATTATTATTATTATTATTATTATTATTATTATTATCATTATTACAATTAACACTTATTATTATTATATAATAACTATATATTATTTACGTATATATTTAAGGTATAAAATATATTTGTATCCAATTAAAATCTTAAAAATCTAACACTCTCCCACAAGGATCCCAAAAATAGTTTTGTGCAAAAATTTCTAAATACGTATTTATCTGGGTAATTAAATCAATAAATCATATTTTCTAATTAACTAACTAATATAAATAAATTTCAATAATTAATTAATTAAATATAATATTTAAAAAAATATATGGGATTTTACATTCTATCCAACTTACAAAAATTTCGTCCTCGAAATTGACACTAACCCATATTCACAATAAATCACTATAGCTATTACACTTTATTGCTATCTAGCAGTACTTTCTAAGAGTCATAGTCAGCCATTTTAACACCTTCTCATTTATTGTCCATACACTATTCTATTATCCTCTAACTCGTCTATGCTACCCAACTTACAAGAGTTCTACTAGTAGTCACAGTCTTTTGAAGCTATTGTCTAGGTTGTAAGGCAAATTTATTCATTGGGTCGAGAATCTTGGGATACCTGTCTGGAATCTCATAACTATGATTTTTCTCCGTAACCGTCAAGTATCGTAGTCTAATACTGCCACACCACCTGGCCAGTATGGCTGCAAGTAATTCGACTACTCTACCATAATCGTCTAGCTGCAGCTGTCGCTACCCCGCCAGCGATTTGTCATAGTCATCAGTTCGTAACAAGTTCCTTCAACTCTTTCCTAGGCATAGTCTAAGTTTTAGGGAAACACTTTAGGTCTAGACTAACTTTATAAAACTATTAGGAGTATAAACTATTTCAACAATCTAACAAATTTCTATTAGGCTAAACGATGCTACTTAGGGGTTAATTTATTAGGAGAATACAGATATTGCTATAGTGTATATACATAACGGTTATTATTATTAACTCATCATTTAGTTATCAATCATTACTAACACATTTATGTTTTAACTAACAAAATAAAGGTGAAGTTGAAATAATTCAAACAACTCATAATGGCACGAAAAGATACAACTATGATAGAAAGAATTAAGCACGAGATACGGAATGGATATGGAAGAGAAGATGAGCCATCCAAGGGTGCGAGATGGTGATAGGAAGAGAATACTACTACTGCTACTCGCGTCATCCATTAGGATCGCGTATATGCCATCTGGGTAGAATATCAACATATCCTCATAACTGCTAAACTACCATATATATAATTCTACGTCTATTTATACGCCTAAGATCTCGTGTCACAATGGGGTCATGAGTATGCAATGACAAATATAACTAAAGGTCGTACCTGCATCTATGACTTCCTGTGCCTGCGCTCCCTTATTTGTCATCATGAGTGCTTGGCCTTGTCCTTGGTCATTCAGTTGGGGTCTAGCCTCCTCCATTTGTGCAGACTGTAGAAGCAGTGGTGGGTCCCTTTGGTCTCCTATACTTGAGGGTGTATGCGGTATTCCTGATTCTAATGCCATAGACCTCTGGTTCTGCTGAGGACATTCTCGGGCTTGATGGTGACGTGATCCATATATCATGCACAACCCAAATCGACGACGACAATCTCTATGAATATGACCTGATATACCATAAAAGTGACAAGTATGGAGCTCCTTGGTTGGGTATGGTGCAACACTATCTGGTTGCTGGCGTATCAAAGGGTATCTAATGGGTCCTCCTGGCTGTGTCCTTACTGGTCCTTGGTGAATTCTCTGTTGATTTCCGTTTCCCCTGCTGATGGCCTCCTAGATCTTGGCCTCTGTCAATAACTTCGCATAAGAGATCCGGGACTGTGAGCTAGTGTAGTGCTGGAGCTCCTGAGTCAGCCCACGGTGAAACCTCTTAGTCTTCTCCAAGTCACTAGGTATTAGGGCAGTGCAATACTTACTGAGGCGGCTAAACTCTGCATCATACTCGTCAATTATTTTGTTCCCTTGCTCTAGATGGAGGAACTGATCGTACAACGCATCCCTTATAGTGTCCGGGAAGTACTTCCTCTCAAAGCACTCCAAGAATTATTCCCAAGTCTGACGCGTACCCAACTGGTGCTCCATTGATTCCCACAAGTGATGAGCGTTACCCTCTAGCTGGGTCCTTACGCCTATCATCCATAGATCTGCAGGTAGTTGCGATGCTTCTAACAACTTCTTTGTGTTGGCAATCCAGTTCGTGGTCTCCTCTGGACTCTTATTGCCTTTATATGGCTTGGGGCCCATCTGCACAAAGTCCTTGACTGAACCAACCCGAGCTTGTGGTACTGAAACTAGTGCCTGGGTTGGTGCATGGGCTAGGGCAGCCATTCTCTCAAGTGATGCCAGAAATTCTAGTCTCTGCTCTGCCACTTGCTGCCTCTGCTCTGCAGCCTGCGCGGCTGTCTGTTGACTATGTTCCTGTATTATCGTCTGGAAGAATTGGAACAACTGTGTCTGGATATCCTGCGGTGCTAGTGGAGATGGAAAAGTCCTATTAGGCACCGTGGAAGGAGCTGATAGAATTGGATTAATAGTCAGTCCATCCGGTCCCGGAAGAAGAGGAGTCATTGAGGCCTTTCCTGGTGATTGGTCGTTGTCTCCTAGAGACGCGTTGTCTCCGGTGGCGGCATGTCCGTTACGCAAATTCATCTTTCTGCAAGAGATGGACGGAGGATTAGGAAAAGTACATGAATCAAGCAGGATACAAGCACTTGAATATGACAAGTTGGAAGGAAGGTGAGTTATAGTCAAGTGTGGATAAGACCTAAAATTCTAATCCTAGGTGCAGGCCCGCTCGGTACAGTTACATAACCGAAACGGCTAACTCGACATGTATGGGCTACCACAAAAATATGTCACGCCCCAGTCCCAAAATACATAGGACTAGGAACACGTAAGCATGCCAGCCGTATATATATGGCAACTCCAATATATGGATACCATAATACACATGTACGCTGTAATATGAATAATAACTCACATGTGGTATATATTTTGTCACAAGTCACAGAAATACTAATCTCATCCACACAACAAGTCATAGAAAGAAATAACTAAACTAGAATAATGAGTCTGAATAATCCAAAACTAATAGTCGGGTGGAGGCAAATCCACTACCAAAGACTATATCCAAAACTAAAATGAGAGAGGGGGGTAATTCTCCAATATAAAATAAGATGATGATATAAGAGCAACAGCTAAGAGATCCATCGCTAGAGATAATCAAGGATGCTCAGAACGTAAGACCTCCTCAGCAGAAAATACTGCGTAGGTCCTGGCCCGTACTCCTGCGGATACTCCTGGTCATCTATACATGGCAAGGGACCAGGTCCTCAGAGGGACGTAACAAGATACATAGAAGCATGCCAATTTGAATACAGTAAACATGTATAATAGGTAAAAATATATATAAGTACGCTGTACAAGACAATCTATATGAAATACATAATGAGGACAACTTTTCGACATATGGGCATGGGTAGGCTACTTGATCTAAATCTCACAACTCACACACACGGCAGGGACATCAGAAATCGACATACCTCGGGGGTAGCGACCAGCGCGACATACTACCGTAGTGCATGCTAGATACTACGGTTTACCAGAGTGGTTATAGCCTATACGCCTACTGATTGTCCTCCCCTCCCATGATACTATGTGTCAAGTGTGTGTCAACATATATATAGTATATAATTATGACTGAAAGAAAAACATACATGCAATGAACATATAAAAATATAATAAGCATGCAAAGTACTGTAAGCAATTTGGCGAGGTATCTTGCCTGGTAAGAAAGCTGTAAAGTGTAACGTCTAGGAGTCAAGCACACAGGATCAGAAACTACGGCCTCCGAATAAACGTCTTCGGATGCTGAAATAAACATCACCAACGTTCCTAGAATAAGCGAGATAACTAGAAAACACTACCCTTTCGTCCAATTTGGACACAGGGGCAAAATGGTAATTTCGGTCAAAGCGGGGTCCACATGTGGTCCACTTTGCACCGAAAAGCGTGTCAGGGGGTAAAGGTCCCTAAATGGAACAAATTATAGGTCAAACCAATTCTAAACGTCAATACGAACACAACGGTACGTCCAATTTTGGATTCCGGTGAGCCGAACGCAAATTAGCCCAAAAAGTCAACCGTAGGGCCCGCAAATAGGTGGCTTAGTCAACTGTCTCAAAATCGTATGAAACTTGGGTCACAGGACCAGCGTGAGACCTCGAATCCAATGGCGCAAGTTTCGTCGCGTTCCGACGAGCATACACTAAATGGTGCAGGGTTTTACAAAAGTCGCGATACATAGACTTTTTGCTGAAACGGGTCGATTCTGACGCGCACACGCATCCGAATCAGTTTTCGCAAAAGCTCACACATCTGGATATACTATACGCGTCTTTCAGTGCAATTGGTACATGACGGGGCGGTCCCGTTTGGCGGGGCGCGCTCCGTATAACAAATTTTAACATTTTAAAAATAAGTTTTTGTGAGTTTTTAACATAATTTAATTCTGATTCTAACACATAATAAAATAAAGTAATTGACAGAAAATAATCTCGATTATATGATCTTTACATAGCAAGAAGAAAATCTAAATTTGGATCTCTGTGGTGGGAGATACGAGTCCTTGAACATGGATCATCGCAACAGATTATAGTGGTTTAAAAATATGGTTTTTCCTAAAGTTGGCGTCAATTTTTACCTAGTTTTTAACGTTGCACGATGGAAACTAATTAATGGGATTTAAAGAGGGATAAGTGGTGAATGTACCAGCGAAGACGAATCCAAATTTGATCGAGCGAGGAGGCAGGAATCAGCGCATGAACAGGGGTCCGCCGCTGCAATTTTCTGCACGGCGAGCGAGGGATCTCTCTCGGGCGAGCGGCCGGCCGGTGGGTCCAGGCAGAGGCGCGGGCAGCGCTGCGTCGGCGTGGTCGGCGGCGTAGAGGCGATTAGGTTAGGGTTAGGGTTTAGGTTTTACAAGTTGTTATTATATATATATATATAGAGAGAGAGAGAAAGAGAGAGGGGGGGTGAACTTTGGCCGCGCGGTTTCCTGTGAAGGGGTCGGGTAGGAGAACTAGGGCTGCTGGGTTTATAGCTGCGAGGTGGGAGAAAGTTTAGTGTTAGGTTTTTTTTTTCCTATTTCTTTTCTCATTTCTATTTCTTTTCCTTTTTCTTTTCTTAATACTATTACTAAAATTATTATTACACTATTATTATTATTATTATTATTATTATCATTATCATTATCATTATTACAATTAACACTTATTATTATTATATAATAACTATATATTATTTACATATATATTTAAGGTATAAAATACATTTGTACCCAATTAAAATCTTAAAAATCTACTCTCCCACAAGGATCCCAAAAATAGCTTTGTGCAAAAATTTCTAAATGCGTATTTATCTAGGTAATTAAATCAAAAAATCATATTTTCTAATTAACTAACTAATATAAATAAATTTCAATAATTAATTAATTAAATATAATATTTAAAAAAATATATGGGGTTTTATACTGGCCGGAGCAGCCCTTATCCCTATCATCATCACCATCATCATCCCCTTCATCGTCAACATAACCATCACCATCACCATTATCATCCTAACCACCATCACCTTAATCCTCATCAACACCATCACCTTAATCATCCCCATTACCATCATAACCTAATCATCCTCATCATCACAATCATCATAGCCTACACCATCATAACCTAATCATCATCATCATCCTCATCATCACAATCATCATAGCCTACATCATCATCACCTTAATCATCACCATCATCATTACCCTCGTCATCATTATCAACATCAATATCATCGTCGTCATCGTGGACCCGTCACCCTCATCGAAAATAACCTACAACAGTCACCCTCGATCCTCGTGTCTGTGCACGCTAACCCCAAGGTTCGAACCTGTCCCTCTCCTTTTATTTTATGCGTGTTTGTGTGAATAACATTAAGGATAGCATATTGGCTCAGTTTAGTTAGTTGGTTAATTTCAGACCCGTGTCGGTGAACCCAAGGACTAGTGTGCTCGTACGTGTGTGTGCGTATGCATATAATATTAATTATTATATATAAATATATAAATATATGGATATAGAGATATGTAATTAAATGCTAAACCTAATTATGACTATATATGTATTTATGCTGTGCGACCCTAGGACACTGTGAATTTTTTCGCATATTTGCATGTGACTTTGTGACCTGAATATTAGGGAATTATCTGCCTTATGTACACCGACATACTGGCTAGACATGTGTTAGTTTGACTATCTGATTAGGTACAACATTGAAGATAGGACACCCGCGTAATTAGACTCGCATTTGACCCTGTTAGTCGACCAGTGTCACCCCTAGTGTACCCTCTGAGTCCAGTATAATTATGGTTATGTATGTGCTAGTGTAATGGCTGATGTGGTATTATATTATATTATATGTATATAGGATATTAGATTGTTCTGCGAGACTTCAGGAGCAGGTCATTGGTACTACGCAGCTTTCTTGCTAGGCAAGTATACCTTGCCATTGTACTGTAATTTATATTCCATATGTTGCATGCATCTTATTTCTGCTTATTAGTTCATATATTTTAACTGTTATATAAACTGCGCGTCCAAGAAAACTTGGGTGCAATGACGGTGACGTTGTATTCTATTTTTATTATGTATATGCATGTGACCTAGTTTATGAGACCACCCCATTATCATGAGGCATCATTAGGTTCCATTGGCCGTGACACATCTGTTACACGAGTGTGAGTCTCATATAGATCACAGACTTGCGTGCCAGGTTTGGCCTCCTGTACCTATTGGACGTACGTTAGGAATAACTGCCGATAGAAACTTTGCATGCTAGAAGACCTGGAAGTTATTAGAGGTATTATCGTGTCATGGATATGACATGCTTAGAGCATGGGTGGGGAGAACAACAAGTATGGCATTTGGGCTCCTTTGCACTTTCCTTGTGTAACCCGTACGCCCCGCCGGAGATGCACGGTCATGATGACCACTATATATTATATATTATCAGGCGGCCTCTGCCGTTCAAAAGATGACATGCTTTGTAGGCCCCTGAATCTCCAAGAGAATTATGCCAATCCCATTTTAGCCAGATAGCCCACGTGTTGGAAATTTATTCTCAAACTACATTCACATAGAAGGTTAGGTAACACATTGGATGTTTATTTTATAGTACTTATTGTCATGCTTCTATGTATCTTGTTATGTCCCTCTGAGGACCTGGTCCCTTTCCAGGTGTAGATGTTCATGACTTAGCAGGAACGCAGATCCGAACTTGCTACTTATATTTTGAGGAGGTCTTCTCTTCGAGCCTTATTGCTTATTAATGGATGTACTTGTTTTATTTATTTTATATTCTAGTTTGGTAGTGGATTTGTTTCCATCCGACTATCTTTCTTTGATACTTCATATTGAGATTTAGTTACATGGTTATTGGTTATTTATCTATTTATGATTTCTGTGGATGAGATTTAGAGTTATGTCCTGTGACTTGTGATAGTTTATACCACTTGTGAATTGTTATTCATATTATAGCGTACTCATGTTTTTTGGTTTCCATATATTGGAGTTGCCATATACATACGGCTGACATGCTTACGTGTTCCTAGTCCTACGTATTTTGGGACTGGGGCGTAACAGTGTGGCGTGACAGAGAAAAATATATCCATACAAATATTGCACTATACAAAATAAAGCAATACAAGTAAATACAGAAAATTAAACCAGACAATGCAATTGAATGATGTAATGAGATGCAACCAACAACACGAAAAACTATGAGAACAATAATGAAAAGAATAAACACAACTAGAACCTATGTGGAATTAAATTACCATTTTCAGTATGTGGTCGGCTAGGGTAATCCGGCACATCCGAAGATGGCTATATACGATATGGTCCAGCATGACATACGTGAGGTGTATGTGTGATATAAACGATATAAACGAATGAAATAGGCTTAACCACATACCTTCTAGTCATTTTACCTCCCCATGACTCAAGGAATAATATCAACACAAGACAACACAAAATAATATGATCAATGCACGAATCACGATCAATACACATGAACCATCACGTGTCCGAACTGTCTCACAATATAAAACATGACTAGACAAGAAATAAATGTAGCATTTATAATATTTTAAGAAACATTAAGTAAGTAGTACTTGCCTTGGGTCTATTGATAACTTTGTAATCCCAGTCTAAACCTCGAGAGAAGAGTGGTGCTCACCGGTTCTCGGGAAGGCGAGGCCGAGAGTCGTGCAACGACGTGGGAATGAGTGCCCGATCAGTGGTCAGGCACGATAGGAAACCAAGCTTCGGTGGATCAGGGCTCTACAAAATGGGCCTCAGAAGTGGCCGGAGGGACACGAGCATCCGGTCGACTATGCGCTCGAGCGACGGCTCTAATAAAATCGACGGGAGGCGGTAGAGACAAAGATTGGTCAGTCCAAATCTGCGGCAAATCTAGGTCAGATCTGGAGTCGGAATGCCTAGGGGTGGAGCTCGAGTTCCGGCTGGTGAGGTGGATCTCAGCAGGGTAAGAAACAACTTGCCTTGGGTTCGAGGACACGTCGGTTGTGGAAGAGTTCGACAGAGATGGATATTGAGCAGGGAAAGGCAGACACGACATCGAAGCTCAGAGGACACCAGAGTCAGACACGATATCGGTGAGGGTTGGAAGCTCGGTGGATATTGTATCTAGGTGCGGGGCAAGGGAAGAGTTAGGATTAAGGTTGGAGAGTGTCTGTGTCCTCGAGGTCAGACCCGGGACATAAAGGTGGTTTTCTGTAAGTTTTTCTATGATTATGCCGTGTCTGACACATGACTGAATTTGGAATTTATATATTGTCAAGGAACTTATAGTGTGGATACGCCGGGGTCAAGGCCGAGACGGCTGACACGAGATTTTGGAGCTGGACATGATCAGTTGTGTCACAAAAATCTGGATACGAAATTTTGTGTGGCTGGACACCAGAGAAAAGGGTTTGGGTTTGGATCTTGAAAGTGGAGGGAATGGATTTGGGTTTGATAGTTGTAGTGGGCTGGATTTACAATGAATCAACTAATAATTTAGAGGGGTATATATAGGTTAGAAAACTTGGGCACCAAGTTTGGCCCAATAATCAATCTATACTAGTTAATTAACTAGGTTCATTCCTTAACTAATCTTGGAAATTTCTAGAACTAAGTTAGTTGTAACTAACTAACCACTAATTAATCTAGAAACTTTTCTAAAAGTCTAATCCAAATTTATATATCTAAAGCCCATTATTATCTAACTTATCTTTCTAACTATTGGGCTTGAGCCCACAAACAATTTCTATTTAAAATCCAGAGGAACTTAATAAAAAGCCTTTGGATTCATTTACAACAGATGTAGATATTGTAATTAGAAAATTGATGGTTGAGTTTAGGTGGCAGCTTTTATCCCTTTCAACTTTGTGTGCCCAAAAGTCAAAGTCACACATGGGCTTTTGAAATTAATTCTTCAAGCTCCAGTAATAGCTTAGTGTATCCCCATTCGATTTTATAAATTCTAATTCTTCAAGTCCAACTGAGAGTCTAATAATCAAATTTTGAATTTGGTCCGCCCAACCTATAAATTGGTCCAACATGCAAAAAGTTGATTCTTAATTCTAGAACAAGTAGAGAGTACTTAAATAGTTATTCTTAATTACATAACTAATATTCTAATTAATATTATAAAATATAGTTTTTGTAAAATGATATTATCAAATTTAACAATCTTTTAATCAATTTGAAAATAAACTTTTAAAGGAAAATTTTAGATCAGGATTAAGGGGTTACATAAATTCTAATTAAACTTGCTAAGATGATAAAATTTGTCCTTCAAAAATTTCTAAAGTCGAAAGCCTTTAGGTCTAAAATAAAGTATAGGTCAAAATTACTTAGAAACGCTTAATTAAGGCATAGGCTGATTATATATAAATCCTATGATTTTTTTTTAGGAATCTAGGATCAAATCTTAGTCCAAAATTTACTTAGTTTTGATACTAATTATGTATGCCTATATGAATGTCGTAAAATTTATCACTCTCAACTAGTTGGTAGGTTATCATAGGAATTACTAAATTAAGTTGGGTTATTATAAAAATAAACCTTGAGGTTCAATATCGTAACATAAAAATTCAAACTAAAATTGCCTAGTATCTGGGTATTATAAATACTTATATTGTTTCTAAAATTAAACTAATTACACCAGTTTTGATATAAATTAGTTTCAGGACAACAGTGAGTGCATGCATATCTATTTAGATAAGTTTCTAGGGTCTAGTATTTTTTTCACTATTTCCATACTAACCTAGTCAAGACCTAATATGATGGATATCATGGCTATATAGTTCAATAATATATAGGCTAAATTCTATGATCGATATGACTTACTTAGAACTTAAATTCTTAAATGGACCAAAATATATTTCCTACTCCGTATCAGTTACTACTCGAAACTATAAGTATTGACACGTAATATCGATTAATGTATTCCATATTATATAAATTTATGTATTATAACTAAATATGTAACTTGACACACACACACACACACATTATATATATATATATATATATATATATATATATATATATATATATATATATATATATATATATATATATATATATATATATATATATATATATATATATATATATATATATATATATATACACTTTAATGAATCTTTGGGGAAAAGCTATAGAGGACATCCATCTATTCACTGTTGACTGCAATATTGGTGGTCTAACAAATGCTCAGTTGCACATGATTTTGTGGTTGATGCGATTATTTGGGTATTGTGGAAAAATTGAAATAAGTCAAGGAACGAAGGATGAGGATATACATATATATAATGCTATGATTGATGAGATCAAGCGCCTTCTCAATAAGTCATCTCTCACAAGCCTCTTCGATTGTGATTCATGTTCGAGTTTCATCTCCACCCATCTTATTAAATTACGTCATCTGAGTTTTGGGCGGTGAATCAGACCTGGAGCAGGATCGTTGAAAGCTAACTGTGCGATTTGTTGCTTGGAAGATTCTTTATCATGTGGTATGGGTGTTATTATTCAGGATCATGATGGCCACTTTATTATGGTGCTTGTTGGTCATCTGGGTCCGACCTTAAGGCTAGGATGATTATTTATAGTCTTCAGGAAGCTATTCACAGAAGTATTGAATCCTTTGAGATTGAACTAGATTCCGTCAAGATTGTTCAAATACTTCAGGAAAAGCTTGATCCTTCTTGGCACATCCAGGGGTCTTTGGATAGGATTCGCATGCTACGTACCTAAATAAGCGATTCCTTTTCTTGTGCTCTGGCTTGCAACAAGGTTGCTTTTGAGATTGTTGTTGGTGGGAGCAGACTTGTCTAGATTCATCATATGCATATTGGAGATATCTTCCACTAAGAGCCAGAGGAGCCTATCTGCTTGATGTCTCTGGTACCTCATATGTGATTATGCCTCATTTGGTTGAGGAGATAGTATAACTTGTTATGTTCTCCTTTCTAATAAAAGTATTTCCTCTCTCAAAAAAAAAACACACACACACACACGCACACAAAAGGTAACATGAATCATTAAATTCTTAGCAAGCATAAAACAAACATGATATTAATTCTCTTGTTAAAGTGTCTATATTGTGTCCTAATATACAAATTCATATCATGCTAGATTTATAAATTAAAATATAATCATCCTTCTATATACATATATTATGAAATAAATTTTCTAAATCAACTAACATTACTAACTATTCATACAATCCCTTTATTTTCATAAACAAAATTGATGAAATTGAAGAATAAAAACTTCAAATTGAATTAGGTAGGGTAAGAACTTGCCTTGGATTTGGATTTGGATTTGAAAAGAGAAAGTGAAAGGAGAATAGTGTGTATGTGATGGGGCTCCCTTGGCCGGAGCTGCTGTTGGTGGGGCTCAACCTAGCTTGGGTTCAGTTAGGGCCGAGAGGGAGGATAATGGGTGGTAATGTTAATAGTGGCTATTGGTGGTGGAGGTGACAAGAGTGGGTGGTGGTAGTGTTAGGTGATAGGGGAAGTGGGTGGTGGTGTTAGGTGATATGGGAAGTAGATTGTGGTGTTGTTGGAGGGTGAAGAGGAGGTTATTGTGGTCTAGAAGTGGCTATAGAGGGTAATGATCACATGAGGAGGGATGGGTTTAGGGGTCACAACTAGTATTAAGGAGAGAGAGAGAGAGAGGAGGAGGAGGAGGGAAGAACCTCTCTCCCTTATGAAGTATATAACTTATTTTTTTAAACCAAAAAATTACTAAAAACATCATGATTACCAATTAGGTGTCAAATGACTAAACTACCCTTCTCTTCCATGCAAGATGACACCTAGCATGGCTAGGTGTCATACTAATTTATTTAATTACATATTTTCCTAGGGATTTAAATGCAAAATATTTGGAAATATTTTTGATAATTATTTAAAATATATAAAAAATTATGAAAATTGATTATAAAATCAAAAAATTATAAGAATTCTTATTCTAAATTATTCCCAATTAAAAATAATAATTTATACAATATAAAAATATCGTATTACGAAGAATGACTATAACAATTTACCCTCCTTGTATAAATTCCATCATTGAAATTTAAACTATGCAACTAATGACAATATAATGAATTCTAGAACATAACTAAGCTTAATCATCAAATAAATATGGATGCTAGTTCTGAATATCCTCTTGTCTTTTCTAAACAGATTCTCCATGTGAATCTTGGCTCCACACTACTTGAAGAAGAGAAATAATATAATTCTTAAGTATCTTATCCCTACAATCCAATTTTTTTAATGTTTGTTGCTCTATACGCAGTGGTGGTTCTACTAATATTCCTTCTCCACTGATAATATGACATAGGAATGGTATACGGTCTAATCTAGATTCATATTTACTGAGCTTCTCATATAATCGTTCATGTCTTAAATATTTCCAGTATAATTCATAGTGTCCTCATGTTCTTCCTTACTTCTTAACTATATAAGTATATCATCAATAAATACAATCATAATTTTTTTCAAATATTGATAAAATATTCGGTTCATTATATCCATGAATATTGTAAGAGCGTTTGTCGATCCAAATGGCATAACTAAGAACTCGTAGTGTCCATATCGAGTTCTAATTAAGGATGTTTTTAGAATATCTTCTTTCTTTACCTTCACTTGATGGTATCCCAATATTAGGTCAAGCTTTGAAAATACTTTAGCTTCCCCTAGTTAATCAAATAGTTCATCAATCCTTGGTAATGGGTACTTATTCTTTATTTTTGTCTTAATTAAAGTTCTATAATCAATTACCAACCTTAGAGTTCTATCATTTTTCTTTAAAAATAGTACTGGTGCACCCAATAATAAAGCACTTCTTGAATAAATTCTTTCGACATTAGTTCCTTTAATTGTTTATTTAGCTCTGCTAATTCTTTCTTGTTTATTGGATATTTGTTTTTTCTATTGGAGTTGCTCAAGGTATCAAATTAATAGTAAACTTTACTGCTCTATCGGGTGGTAATCTTGGTAATTCTTTGAGAAATACATCCTTATATTCAGCTAAGACTCTGGACAATTATTCTTCTTTCAACTCCTAAAATCTTACTTGAATTGGTGTTTCAAAAATTTTCAACTCCTCTATGTTGAACTCCTTCTGATCATGAACAAATTCATGCACTTCATTGGTTGGAATATGGAATGAGACTTTTCCTTGACTACAATCTATATTTGCTAGTGTCAAGGTTGACCAAATCCATCATGAACACCATTATTATAATTATTTATTGGGAAGACCAATAGTTTCACTCAAAAATTTCTTCCTCCTAATTTAGTTGGGCATTCTCTACATATTCGACTAACTTCTAATATATCATTTTCCGTAGGAATTCCTAAATTCTTAGCTAAATATTGTGATTCAATTCCATATAGAAACGCGAATGCAAATGATATAAATGAATTAGTTACTCTTGAATCAAAAATAATAATACTAGAAAAGATGAAACAAGTATGGTGCCTGCTACAACTTCCCCAGCAAGCTCCGCTTCATCAACATCCATTATAAAAACTTGTTCATGCTTCTTCTTCTTTCCAGCATAGAGTCGCTTTGCCTTCTGAGCCTGATGAAATTGATGCGCTTGTGGAGCTAAGAGTGCCCTATGATGAAATCTATATAGTATCATTGCTTGAGATGCTAGATTTTTCTGAATCACATGCCTAGGATTATTTCCTTAAGGTACGACCCTTAAAATATTCCCTTGGATTATCGATCGCGGTCCTTGCTGTAGAAATTGCATTACTGGTCTTACCGTCGGTTATTGGGGACATTGACCATCTTGATGATTGATCCACACTTTAAATATAATCTATTGAGTTTTCTATAATTACTCTTTACAAGCCCTAGCTTCAGACAATACCTGCAGATAGATGGTCCTCTTGACTACTCAACTTGAGGACGTTTAGGCGGTCCTTATCATTGATTCATTGAAATGATGCTCCCACTTCTATAGTTCTTTTCTGTCACGCCCCGATTTCGTGGAATCGATAGTCGTCCCCCGGGCGTGACCTCCGTGCGGGCCTAGGTTGCACACCGTACAAGGCTAAATTATTTTTGCATAACGAGCACATATTCAGAGTACGCAGATAAATTAAAACACAGATTTGAAACATAAAAAAGTTCTTTTTATTGATAATGAACATCTATTACAAACTCTTGAACGAGTCAGCTAATTGCCGCACGGGCTTACAAAAGTGTTGACACAAAATGAGATAGCAGTCATGTACATTATATTCCTTTACTAAACTTTAAAATGTAAAGACCTCCTGGAGGGATGACGGCTTTCCCTCTGAGCTGCATTGTGTCTGGGTTGCTAGCTCTTGCTTTAAAATACTTCAAAGGCGCGATCTGAACACGCCGACAGCTGGACTGGATCGGGAAGACGACTTCAGCTCCTCGCTCGGATCTCCTTAGTGCGGGGAACTTGTTTCAATAAGGGTCAGTACATCAAAATGTACTGGTGAAGGCGAGCTAACCCAACTATACCAATCAACACGTTGTTTATATGAAGCATGCATATTATTTGTGGTCTTTCTATCTTGCCTTAGTTTATTTTACAAGCAGCAGTATATATATAAACTACTGAAATGAACTTGCCACCGTTCGGTGGCTTTTACCTGTCCGTCTGAACCACCTGCACAATACTTACCATGTCCTTCCCTGCCACGAAGACACAAGTTAGCTTGCAACAGGTTTAAATATACGTGGTGATCACTGGCTTGATTGCCATAATGGACTAGTCCAGGACAAGGATAGCATGCAGTGAGAGCACACGATGCGCTACAAGCCATCAGTCCCGCACACGATGATTACACACAAAGTTCTGCCAGGATCGGATCGGTGCCAGTGCCCCAGCAACCGTCCGCAGAACTTATACCCTTGTGCACAAGTTATCCGTGATTAAATCGGAGTCTATATCAAGTTAACCATTCAAGCAGTTTAGGCAACACGAGCATAAGACAAGTAGCGTTTGCATGATTCATTTGCATAACAAGGTGTGTTCTACGCATAGCACAATTTATAGAAGATATATGCATTCTAACTAAAATTAAAGCATATGATGAACATTTGAATGAACTAGCATGCAATAGATAACTATTCACAAGTTTTGTTGACAAGCATAATAGTCCAAGTCTATTCCTATTTTATCTTAACATCTTTTAGTTTTTACTTGGTATCGTTTGATCGGGGTAAACAAGAATGCAAGATTTTTAGGTGTGAGACTTGGAAGAAGGGCCAACTGAATCGAATATAAGCCACTCACTTAGTTGGTTGGAAGGGCGTAGGAAAGCGGTGCTTCAGGACTCCGCTCGCGCGTCGTCTACTGCTCGTTCACCTGTATTGCCACGAACAGCTGATCAATACCTCTTCCACTCTTTCCAATCTCGGAATTGAAGTGCGGTTCAATGAACGAAAATAATGAAATCCATCGAAACCGTTCAAAAAAACTCAAGCAAATCCGAAAACTAACTCAAGGCACGAAAGCAACAAGCGACAACGAAAACTGAGGCAACAGAGATGCAACGGAGAGGTCCCTCCTGACTCTGCCGCTAAGTCGATCATGGGGGTACGGCCCAATGAATATGGGAATCGATTCCGAAGAAGCAAATCCATAAAGAGGATGGGTTCTTATTTCAATCTATCCCGATCGAACGATACCGTCTTGTATTTTTTAGCCGCGCTTCCCGATTAGGGGGAACGGGGCACCACATCCTACCCAACTAATTAAAAGTTTTATCCATGAAACTTAGAAATAGAACCTACCGCTAGGAAATATTGTGTTAAGGGCGACGATCCGGAAGGTTCGGACAGGAACTAATGGTATGGCCTGGTTCTCCACAAGCGAGGCATAACCCAAGTCTCTTGCGACAATTATTGGCTGTGTGCCCTATTTTCTTGCAAAAATTACATGTTTGCCCCTAATTTTCTCTTTGACGCACACCGTTGTTTGGACGCTTTGCAGCATTATTTCCTCTTTTGTTGCTATGGCGTTTGTGATTGGAGGTATGCACGGCGCCGGTAGAAACGTGAGGATATTGTGGTTCAAGAGATATGGCATGATTCAGGACTTTCCGCATTGTCTGATACTGCAGAACGACTACGTGCGTATGGATGGCAGGGCGCAGACCACCTTCAAACCTTCTAGCTTGACTCGCTGCACCAGGTAAATAGGCGCTAGCAAATTTGGAGAGTCGGTTGAATTCGGCAGAATATTGTTTAACTGTCATACTGCCTTGCCATAGCTGCACAAACTCGTTCTCCTTCTGACGACGCACAGGAGGGGGTATGAACTCCTCTTCAAACGTGATATGAAAATTCGCCCACGAGATCGCCTCCTCTCCATGGTCAACTTGAAGAGATCGTCGATGCACGTCCCACCAATCGTGCACGTTAAGACGGAGCTGTATTTGAGCGCATACGACGCGCTTCTCTTCGGGGACCTTAAGCAGGGAGAAATGGTCTTCAAGTTCTGCCAACCAATCTAGAGCCATGATTGGGTTCTCAGTCCCGTTGAATGGAGTGTTGTAGACTTTCTTGAAGTCGCCAAAGTCGAAGGCAGTCACATCCCTCTTCCTTGGAGTTTGAGGCATCTCGACTTCAAGCACGGGCTGTTCCACCGGAGTCGCCGCTGTGGCCGCAGAATGGTTGGAGGCCAAAGTCTAAATGATCTGTTGTAGGGTATCTACCTGCTTCTGTTGGACTGAGAATCGAGCTTCTACATTATCTTAAAACTTGAGTTGCCTTTCCTTCGCTCGCTTCTCGGCCCGTTCGTAGCGAGCCTCCTCCCTTTGTTGGTTGGCTTCCAATATCAGCATCATTTGCTGAATAGGATCGATGCGAGACATGGCTCGCTGGCTCCGTGAACTTTCTAAAGTCCCCGAACTACTTGCTTGGGCTTGCGTCTCTCCCGGTGCTAGCGCTGAGGATTGCACTAGTGCCATTCCTTCAAAAAAGGTAAATTACATTAGGATCATAATGTATTATGGACTTATTGCATGAACGTATCTCATTTTGGCCTAACTAGTTCAAGAGTTCGCACAGAAATTTGATCGTTAAAGAAACTTTTCCAGTGCGAGGGTCAAGGAACTTGAAGTTGTGCTCTGATAATAACATATCATGCCCTGATTCCGTGGAATCGATAGTCGTTCCCCAGGCGTGATCGCCGTGCGGGCCTAGGTTGCGCACCCCACAAGGCTAAATTATTTTTGCATAACGAGCACATATTCAGAGTACGCATATAAATTGAAACACAGATTTGAAACATGGAAAAGTTCTCTTTAGTGATAATGAATATCTATTATAAACTCTTGAACGAGTCAGCTAATTGTCGCACGGACTTACAAAAGTGTTGACACAAAATGAGATAGCAGTCCTGTACATTACATTCCTTTACTAAACTTCAAAATGTAAAGACCTCCTGGAGGGATGACAGCTTTCCCTCTGAGCTGCATTATGTCTGGGTTGCTAGCTCTTGCTTCAAAATGCTTCAAAGGCGCGATCTGAACACGCCGACAGCTGGACTGGATTGGGAAGATGACTTCAGCTCCTCGCTCGGATCTTCTTAGTGCGGGGAACCTGTTTCAACGAGGGTCAGTACATCGAAATATACTGGTAAAGGCGAGCTAACCCAACTATACCAATCAACACGTTGTTTATATGAAGCATGCATATTATTTGTGGTCTTTCTATCTTACCTTGGTTTATTTTACAAGCAGCAGTATATATATAAACTATTGAAATGAACTTGCCACCGTTCGGTGGCTTTTACCTGTCCGTCTGAACCACCTGCACAATACTTACCATGTCCTTCCCTGCCACGAAGACACAAGTTAGCTTGCAACAGGTTTAAATATACGTGGTGATCACTGACTTGATTGCCATAATGGACTAGTCCAGGACAAGGATAGCATGCAGCAAGAGCACACGATGCGCTGCAAGCCATCCGTCCCCCACACGATGACTACACACGAAGTTTCGCCCGGATCGGATCAGTGCCAGTGCCCCAGCAACCGTCCGCAGAACTTATACCCTTGTGCACAAGTTGTCCGTGATCAAATCGGAGTCTATATCAAGTTAACCATTCAAACAGTTTAGGCAATACGAGTACAAGACAAGTAGCGTTTGCATGATTCATTTGCATAACAAGGTGTGTTCTACGTATAGCACAATTTATAGAATATATATGCATTCTAACTAAAATTGAAGCATATGATGAACATTTGAATGAACTAGCATGCAATAGATAACCGTTCACAAGTTTTGTTGACAAGCATAATAGTCCAAGTCTATTCCCATTTTATCTTGACATCTTTTAGTTATTACTTGGTATCGTTTGATCGGGGCAAACAAGAATGCAAGATTTTTAGGTGTAAGGCTTGGAAGAAGGGATAACTGAATCGAATATAAGCCACTCACTTAGTTGGTTGGAAGGGAAAAGGAAACCGGTGCTTCAGGACTCTGCTCGCGCGTCATCTACTGCTCGTTCACCTGCATTGCCACGAACAGCTGATCAATACCTCTTCCACTCTTTCCAATCTCGGAATTAAAGTGCAGTTCAGTAAACAAAAATAATGAAATCCATCGAAACCGTTTAAGAAAACTCAAGCAAATCCGAAAACCAACTCAAGGCACGAAAGCAACAAGCGACAACGAAAACTGAGGCAACAGAGATGCAGCGGAGAGGTCCCTCCTGACTCTGCCGCTAAGTCGATCCTGGGGGCATGGTCCACTGAATATGGAAATCGATTCCGAAGAAGCAAATCCATAAAGAGGATGGGTTCTGTTTCAATCTATCCCGATCGAACGATATCGTCTTGTATTTCCTAGCCGCGCTTCCCGATTAGGGGAAACAGGGCACCACATTTTCTGAGTTTCAGACTTTGATGATTGTCTCTCCTTTAGTATCCTTCCATGATCCTATGCAGCTTTAGTCACTTTTAAGTAAGTTTGGCACCAATATGGCGCTACCTTATTCTTTAGACGGTTATCCAATCATGCTCTAAATCGAGCTACTTTTGCTTCTTCCATATCCATCATGTATGGTTCAAATCAGTTCAATCTAGTAAATCCCACAACATATTCATCCACATTAAGTTTCTCTTGCATCAGATGAATTGACGTTCAAATTCCATTCTTGTCAATTTAGGAAAGAATTGTACCTCAAACTTCCTTTTGAACTTTTCCTACCTCAAACTTCCTTTTGAACTTTTCCAATGGTATTGTCTCCTTAGATTCCTCCGAGTGTTCTGTACTCTACTAGTTTTCAGCAACATCTTTCAATTGAATAACATCTTTTAATTGAATACGAATTATGAATACCATATTTTTTGGATTAATTCTTATTTACTTCAGTAATCCTTCTGTGGTTCTTATCCGTTGACCTACATCCATTGGACTCTTAGCTCCATAAAATTTTGGAAGATTTCTAAAATCCACCAGTTTTCCATCTTTGGAGCTTGACGATGCCCACATATGCTTTAGTACTTTGATAGTTGTTGCTTGAGCTCCATTCACATGATGTTTGTTTGTCTCCAAGGCTTGCCGAAATAGACGATATATATCCGCAACACATGGCTCGGATTAATCGTTAGAAAGATGAGTGTCAGAACTAGCCATTCCATGAATAATTAGGAGAAAAAAAATTCAATAACGATCAAATTTAAATATAAGAATTTGATGCGATACAAATTTATGAATTCTAAGAATAAGAAAAAATTTGGAATCATTGCGATACAAAATAAAGAAAGACGGTAAAATTTTTAATATAAGCACAATAAGATAGAGAATATGCATATTTCATTCACTATGGTCAAAAAAGTGATACAAATATGTAACTGAGAACATTAGCTACTATTTTTATATTTATTCATATCCTACTATTTATACTATGATCACTAGTTACATTTGTTATTTACAAAATAAAAATACAATAAACAAAATGCCCTTATCTACAACATGAATTTCTTAGATATATACAACTTTCCCTGACCTATCTTACTCTAAATGAACATCAGCTCAGTCCTGATAATAGTCACCTCGGAGTGAAGCTCCCTCTATTCTTGAAAAGTTCCATCATATCTATTCACTCTGGGGTTGGAATCTACTAATTGTTGAGCCTTAATAACTATATAATAGCTTTCCTTGATGTGATCCACTTCTACTCCATCCTCAACATCTCTAATGACTAGACAATGCACTCCATAAAATACTCCATATACTGGTATGCCATATTTTTGCCTCAGCCTCCATTCTTCCAAGAAAAATAGAGATATCCATAATGGCTCCTCATACTGCAATCCCAATACATATATGACATAAAACGAGGCATGGCCTACATCCAGGAAAAATCTTAAATTAGTATTCTCAAATAAAGACTTAATTATAACTATAGGTGCTGGAAAATAATATTATTTTATGGTTTTGGTTCTACGTAACATATGGATAATCTAAATAAGAGCAAAATATTATACACGCTGCTTAAGGTACTATTCTTATCCTGATACTACCCGGTATTTCCACCCTAATGTTCTTACTAGACTTTTCCTAAGGAATATCACAGGGTCTAAAATGTAACCTAAATAGGCTTCTTAAAAGTTAGACCTACGTAGGGTCCTTAAAATCTAATCTATGCGAGGTCGTCACGAGTTCCTTAAAAATATGACCTACGTGGGCCACCACCAAAGGATGTGTCATGGCCTGTTCCCAGAATACAACAAGCCGAGTATGTAACAATACCCCAAGCTACACAACATACAAATATATTTCGATATTTGTATCTATAATTCTCGCCTGAAAGATTCTAAGATAGAATACAGGTAATGATAAGTAGAATCTACTTCTAAAATATCCAACTCTATTTGCAATAAGTTGTCTAAGATAATTACAACCCATAATATACATACACATAATTGTTACAAAATAGATAATCTTTCATAAAGATAATACAACTATAAAATTATTTTATAGAATACAGGTAATGATAAGATAGAATACAGGTAATGATAAGTAGAATCTACTTCTAAAATATCCAACTCTATTTACAATAAGCTGTCTAAAATAATTACAACCCATAATATACATACACATAATTGTTACAAAATAGATAATCTTTCATAAAGATAATATTATTTTATGGTTTTGGTTCTATGTAACATATGGATAATCTAAATAAGATCAAAATATTATACACGCTGCTTAAGGTACTATTCTTATCCTGATACTACCCGGTATTTCCACCCTAATGTTCTTACTAGACTTTTCCTAAGGAATATCACAGGGTCTAAAATTTAACCTAAATAGTCTTCTTAAAAGTTAGACCTACGTAGGGTCCTTAAAATCTAATCTATGCGAGGTCGTCACGAGTTCCTTAAAAATATAACCTACATGGGCCACCACCAAAGGATGTGTCATGGCCTGTTCCCAGAATACAACAAGCCGAGTATGTAACAACATCCCAAGCTACACAACATACAAATATATTTTGATATTTGTATCTATAATTCTCGCCTGAAAGATTGTAAAATAGAATACAGGTAATGATAAGTAGAATCTACTTCTAAAATATCGAACTCTATTTACAATAAGTTGTCTAAAATAATTACAACCCATAATATACATACACATAATTGTTACAAAACAGATAATCTTTCATAAAGATAATACAACTATAAAATAAAATCAATATTACTTTTGCTCATCCTCGATCATTCTTTGACTTCATCCCCATTATACAAAGGTAGTGATTTTGCTAGTGCTTCTTTATCTAGTAAACAAATACCAGGTCATCAAAGATATGCCATTCCTTGAGTCTAGAATGATAAGGAATGGACTAATTATGATGTGAAATAAATTGGAATGATTAAGAATCGATTTTGATTGTCAACTAAGAAATTGATATAAGCAAACCCTAGAGAAGTATTGTAGTGTTAAATTAAAATAACACTCTGACTAGATCCTCTTCTAGTGATTCCTTGGTGTTCGTCCTACTACTAATTCCTAACAATTCATATCACAGTCATAAATAATCTTCCTATATCACTACAAAAATATTAGAAATTAGAGACTAACATAGCGACTAACTCATTTCAGTCGCTAGACTAGCAACTGAACAACGACTGAAAGTCTACAAATTTATATTTTACTTCACTAGGAGTTGATGGTCTGTCGTTAAAGCGTCAGGATGAATTAATAATTTTACTAGTGATTTATTATTTTCTTTGGTAACTAGTCGATTTTTTGAAAATTTTAATATTGACTAACTAGAGATAGAAATTTTCGTTGCTAGCAAAATTATAATCAGAATAAACAATCGCCTCTTTCATATCTTTTTGATCCTCCCAAATTTGTTGGTTCCCACCAAATTTTTTTTCCCGATCCCCTCCATCCTCCTCCTCCTCCTCTTGACGCTTCTCTCCCTAAAGCCTCCTTCTCCTTTGAACGTCGATGCCTTCTTCTTCTCTCAACTCTATCCCTGCCTCCTCCTCATCTGAACGTCAAAGCCTATGATGATGGCGCCATCTCTGCCTCCTCATCTTGACTCCCTCCACCGCTTCTTGACGTCGACGCCATCTCCGGCTCTAAGGTATATTTTTCTAAAAAAAAATTCTTTAAGGCTTGTTTTTTTTTAGTTTTAAGTTTTTTAAATGCATGGTTTGGAATGCATTAGATAAATTTAGGCTTAGTTTTAAGTTTTCTTTAAAAATTTTATTTTAATTTCTTTAGGGCTTGGAAATTTTTTGCAGTACATATGATTTCTGCTGTACATAAATTTAGGGCTTGGTCTGGGATGCAAATAATATCTACAATAGGTCAATTTAGGTGAGTTGATACATAGAATGTGTTTGATTTTGTAGTGGTTTTAATGCTTTGTTTTGGTGAAAATACCGTATATTGATTTTCTTTTTCTACATAAATTTTTTATAGGAACGTTTGGTAGGAAATTTAAAAACTGCACAAATTGGTCTTATATCATGTGAATTATAGACACAAGAAAAAGAGGTTCCTCATTGGTATCAAGCATATGATAGTTACAACTTTGAACTAAATATTTCTGAATTTGTGATCATGTGCTTATACTCATTGCATTTTTTTTATTTCTCTTACATTAATAAAAAAATTTGTTCTACCTTATAAGTTGGAAATTTGAAAGAATAGCTTAGGCAGAAAACAAGTTAACCCAGAAGAATGAGCAAGTTTTTAGTCTTAGTAGACATGACTTCTCGATGCCTTCATTCATCCAATCTTCGATAAAAATGACATCCCATCTTTTCTATACAAGATCAAGTTTGTAGATGAAAGCATTAATGCGCGAGGATGTTATCACGTTCGTTCCCTGATTTCGTATTTCTGATTTTCAATATTTAAACTTTTTCCCATAAATCAACTTATATTGTGTTTTATATTTTTTTTATCAGTGTCAATAGTTTCAGATCGGGATGAGCAATGCTTGTCACATTTCTGGTGTAGTCTTCAATCGACAATATAGACAAAGTTGAAATTCAGTTCGACGTATCATCCTCAAATCGATCACTAAACAGAACGGGTGAGTCAAATTGTTACGTGTCACGTCCTAGTACCGAAATATGGAGATGGACATGGCCAGCTACCCCGTACAAGGTATAGAATATCATACGGCGATTACTGTTATCGCGAGAAAAAGGGGGTGCATACTACAATCAAGTCTCCTATAGTCTCATAGAGAATCTATGTCTCAATTAATCAACCAAGAGCAGTAAGAATGAGCATATAAGATAAAGCAGTAAGGCGTCTCTGAAACTCTATCAAAATGATCATGAAACTAGTTATACAAAATGATAAACTAGTGCATTGTCAAGAGTACATAATTATAAGTCAGCCGCGGTTTGAATAATATACATTCATATAAAGGAACTAATGTCCAGATATCCAGCTAACAAGTGTTGTCGGCTAAACGCCAAAAAGGAACAAAATGATACACATAGTGGTAGTGAAGAAATTACTTAAGTCCCTCGGCGGCCATCCTCCTGGTGTGCGCCATCGGTCAGATACAAGACAGGATCCTCATGTTCTGCTACTATACCTGGCCAAACAAAATTAGTATATTCAGGCCCCGAATAGAAAGTACCACAAAGAAACACAAGTGAATGAACCAAAATCCAAATAAGTACATAAAATAAGATCTGTGCCATAACCGTAAGGGTATGACACCTTTCATCGAAGAAGTAGGATACCTCTATAACCAAACAAGGACAAGAGGTGTCGCACTATATCGAGATACTGTACGACTCACTAATCATGGACACGCCAAAGTATTTGTATCGTAGCTTCAGTCCATAGCTTATCATAGCACAATAGTCCAACCCTACAACCAAACAAGGACAATGGTTGAACCATCATACTATGATAGTACATATCTTCAGACTATTACCAGATGGCACAAAATACAAACAGGAACAAGAATACATAGGTCATAGTACATGCTAGGATATAATATGTAGCTTCGGTCCATGGTTTATTGTGACACACTAGCATACCCCTACAACCAAACAAGGACAAGGGTTGAACCAGTGCACCATAATAGTCCATGTCCCTAACTACCAATAGATACACAGAGTCTATTTGAATCGGCCAATCAGTCCTATGGTTTGTTATACAGGATCTGGGTTAACTCAGAATTTATAATGCATATAATAGGAATTCTCATATCGCGCTGATGGTGAGGCGGGCAGGCTGGGCCAATAAACGTATAGCACATAGTAGGTAAGCATCGATCCCCCGTAAGGCCACCGTACGAGAAATTAAATACTGTAGTATATATAACATAGCCAGATACTACACTATACTATTGTAGATGATATATAATATCCGTTGGGGGCCAATATGACGCTCTAGGACATATGTCCTACCAGTAGCTACCACGCATGATCTCGAGATTCTATTCCCTCATAATGCTTCTACAAATTTAAGTTACCTAATTAACCCTACGGTTGTATAGAATCTCGGGTCATGGTCAAACGATCATCCTCCTTAGATGTTATACCGTAGTACGTGTACGCTAGATACGAATCCATATTGTTGCCCGAGGCCCAAATCTGGATTCCTCCAAGCATAATGCAATAAGAAATCAAACATCCACACTATGATTACTGACTAACTACCATGTCCGTGCTGGAGAAATCATAAAATATCATATGTCATGTAGAATAGGGGTACCTCGATGCACAACCCAAAACATGTAAAATGACACATAGTAACACTTAGCACGTAGGAAATGTATCAGCACGGATACAACCAGTCAAATATAATCTTCTTATCACATTGAATCACCTTGATGTGGTCAAGCACACATAGTCAATCAAGTAGAATTCCTTATTCTCTTTGTAACCATGTCGGGTACATAGATCATCTATCAGTTAAGTAAAATCCTTTATTGACATGTCATGTTGGTCAGGTTAGATACACATAGTCTAAGCTTAGCACATAGTTAGGTCTATCACATAAAGTCCTCGAATTTTGTAATTAAGTCCCGCTGGACGAAAGTAAAGAAGATGCATGAACCACTCTAGAGCATATCCATAATCCTTAAACCAAATAAGGACCAGGATTATGGAATATCTTCCGAGTAGAACTACACTCCTCACTTTTTCGACGGACAAGGGTAATTAATTTACTAGTCCGAGTCCACTTGGCAGATACTGAATTCAATAACACTTACAACTCATTAGGTCCATTCATGGAAACCATAATAATCTAAGAAAATAATCAAACCAAGCAAAACACTAAGATAAACAAAATACTAAAACAACTAAACAAAATCAGGCTTGAAGTTGTCGCATATAATTCTGCTGCAAGAAATGCTCGCCTCATAGACAACTTGCCTCATGGACAACTTGCCTCATGGACACTTTGCCACATAAATAATTTGCCTCATGGACTGCTTGCCTCATAGACAACTTGCCTCATAGACAATTTACCTCATGGACTTCTTGCCTTATAGACAACTTATGGCATAGATAATTTGCCTCATGGACTACTTGCCTCATGGACAACTTACCTCATGGATAATTTGCCTCATAGACAATTTGTCTCATGGCCTGCTTGCCTCATAGACAACTTGTCTCATAGGCAATTTGCCTCATGGACTGCTTGCCTCATAGAAAACTTGCCTCATAAACTACTTGCCTCATGGACACTTTTTGCCTCATAGAAAATTTGCCTCATGGACTGCATTCCTCATAGATAACTTGCTGCATAGACACTTTGCCTCATGGAATGCTCGATGCATAACATGCTTGACGCATAGACAACTTGCCTCATAGATAATTTGCCTCATAGACTGCTCGACGCATAACATGATGGACGCATAGACAACTTGCCTCATAGAAACTTTGCCTCACTGACAACTTGTCTCAAAGACTGCTCAACGCATAACATGCTCGACGCATAGATAACTTGCCTTATTGACAATTTGCCTCATAGAAAATTTGCCTCATGGACTTCTTGACGCGTAACATACTCGACGCATAGAGTTTATCGTCCCCAACTCATCTGGTCCAAGAATAAAGAAAAACCCAAAAATTGTTTTGGCCATAAGAACTTCAATTTAACTCCAAATTAGGCGTTTCAAATATCATAATTGCACAAAATTGAATGCTCTTTCACATAGAACTAATATTTTTCGAAAATAACAAGTTTTAATATATCAAAACCAAAGAAAACTCATAAAACCCATGAAAACCCTAACTTGAAACTCAGATCTACTCAAAACTATCCATCAAAATCAAAAACTTCAAGAACTAAAATGAAAGAGAATATCAAGAGGAATATTTTTTATTAAACAAAATTTTAATTACTACATATATGAAAAATCTAAAAAAATCCATGGCTTCGCCACTTTGAGCAAGATGTACTTGCCTTGTGGCTACCTAGCCTCTACTCTCCAATGAGCTATAAACCTCTTCTTAGAGTCAGGTCTAGGGTTAGGGTTTCAGTTGGAAGTGTTGAGGGAAGGAGGAAGAGGAAAAAAGAAGTAAAGGAAAGAAATAAAGAATGAAAGAGAGGAGAGAGATAGAGCAGTATATATACACAAGAGGGAAAAAGAGTATTCTAGTCATGACTAATCCTCATGCAATTTTAACCATCCAAGACAAACTCAGTGGTTTAAAGAGTGAACTAGGTTAGGTTTTTATTCTATATACTCAATACTGGTCCTAGAACGGGCCCATGGCAATTGCCAATGAGCTCACTATTGGTCTCGGGTAGTCTCTTATGATAAAACAGAAGTCCAACATGAAAAATGCAATATATATGATAGGAACCAACATATAAAATATAACATGAATACATTTTAGAAAAAAATTAAATATCACAAATTCAGAAATACCATATCTGGGAACGAGTGTGTCATCTCTACTCTCCTTAGAAAATTTATCCTCAGAATTCTGCTAAGCTAGTCGAGCTAATCACTAAGCAAAAGAACTCACGAACTAAGCAGGGAAACGCATGAACCAAGAAGGAAAACTCAATAACTACAGCTAGCTGAAAACCAATCCAACCATGAGATTGACAGATAATCAAAAGCAACAACAATATAAGCAAATGCACAAGCAATTCACACAACTAAAAGAAAAAGAGAGCTAGAGGCATACGAATAAATTGTCTCCCAAGTCCACTAAAATAGGAACTTGCCCTCGCTGGCCTACGCTGAATCCAAAAAATGGACAAGGATCAAGTCTCGAGATAAGTCAGTACCAATGACTCAGTCAAGAATATGACTCTGTCCAGGACGTACCTCCGTAGTCGAGACACATGACAAATACCAAGAAACACATGACAATTATCACGTATCACAAAATACGAAGGCGAAAGAGTGAGACGAGAAACTCATCTTCAATCCCCGAATATATGGAACCCAAATAGATAAAACTGAATAAACCTCAAAACTCACCCTCAACACGACCGCCCTAGGCTAACATCTGCTCTAACCTACCAAACTTTGTCTGCTCACATCTTGGTGCTGTTGCAACTCTATCGTGAGGATAACCCTATTGTCATGGTCTCCACGGACCCATCTGTTGCTGCCTTTGGTAAAATATATGTGCCTGCGTCAACATCGGGCGCTGGGCTAATGGCCTTACTGCTAGTGTTGGCCCTTGATATGAAACTGCTCCTGGAGCTGGCAATGCCTGGAATTGATGAAATGGTCCTCATTGCCTTTGTCTCCGAGGACATGTATCTATCAGGTGGTTTGAACCTCCAAACCTTAAGCACTGCCCATTTTCTATCTTACACACATCTCGAGTGTGACCTTCCTTGCCATAATAGGTGCATCCCATAAAATTCTCCATTCACTATTGCTGCCTCGACTGTTGTTGCCAAGTTGGTGCCGTCACAACTGGTGCTGTTGGCCCTCGTGGTGCTAAGTTACGAATATGAACGCTAGGTGTTAGTGCTGACACTCGTGGTATTGATCCTCCTCCAGTGTTCTGGGCATGAGACCTCTTATGTCTTCCAGTCCTTGAAGCTTGCCTTTGGATGGTAATCTCATGTCTCATGGCCACTATTAACACGACATCGAATGTCTGGTAGCCATGTCCTTCTACCAGTTGCAGAATCTCTAGATGAAGTCTGTGTTGGAATCTCATCGCCCTCTCCGGTTCTTTTGCCACCATTGTTGGAGCAAACCTGCTTAATCTATAGAACTCTATTGCATATCCATCCATTATTCCGTCGGACTGTCTGAGATTAATAAATCTCTGCTAAATTTTATATTGTGCCACTACTCTAAAGTTTTTGGCCTTAAACATGGTCCTAAAGTTATCCCAAGAGATAGGGTTTCTCAAGCCAATCTCATCTGATGCCCACCAATCAAGAGCAAGGTCTTGTAGTTGTAATCGGACTTGGTCAACCTGCTCCTTTGATGGAACCTTAGTTGCCTCTATGATTATTTCAATGTCTTGAAGCCAAGCATCTACCATGATATCTTCCTCTGTGCCTTTGAAATAACTTGGTTTAAGTCGACAAAATTTGTACGACGCCCCAGAATCTTCTCTTTCGCTCCCTTCAAGATTCGTATGCAGTCTTAATTTAACAGGACATTATGCTCTTGTTGTATATCCATCTGATGTTGCTGCATAACTATCATTCCTCGAATAATTTCTAACAGTTATGGGGTATCAAGTACTGCTGGTATTGCAAGCACTGCTAGGGGTACCGAGACCTTAGGTACATGTTGCTCGTCCACTGGCTCTACTCCAGTCTGATCTTGGGAAAGTGCTGCCTCTTGCTGGCGCTCAATGGGACCTTGCACTACTGGCTGCTCTGCTATATTTGCTGCTCTAACAGACGAGGACAAAGTGCCCCTGAAGGAAAAAGACACCCAGACATCAAACGATAGGACAAAAAAGAACAAGGATGCAAGAAATTGGAAGTTCAAGGTCAGTATCGAAGAAGACGAATTCAGGATATCAAGGGGACAAGTTTGATTAAGACTCCTAGAAAGATAACACCCCACAAGTCTGAAAAATAGACTGGCATGGACACCACTAAAACCTTATCATGCCCCAGTACCGAAATACGGAGACAGACATGACCAGCAACCCCGTACAAGATATATAGGTATATATACATATAATATGTAGCTTCGGTCCATGGTTTATTATGACACACTAGCACAACCCTACAACCAAACAAAGACAAGGGTTAAACCAGTGTACCACAATAGTCTATGTCCCTAACTACTAATAGATACACATAGTCCATTTGAATCGTCCAATCAGTCCTACGACTTATTATATCGGATTTGGGTTATCCCAAAATTTATAATGCATATAATAGGAATCATCAGATCATGCCGATGGTGAGGCGGGCTGGCCGAGCCAATAAATGCATACACATAGTATGTAAGCACCGATCCCCCGTAAGGCCACCGTGCAAGAAATCAGGTATTGTTATATATATATATATATATATATATATATATATATATATATATATATATATATATATATAGCATAGCTAGATACTGCACTCTACTATTATAAATAATATACAGTATCCGTTGGAGGCCAATATGACGCTCTAGGACATATGTCCTACTAGTAGCTACCACACATGATCTCGAGATTACATTCCCTTCTAATGCTTCTCCAAATTTAAGTTACCTAATTAACTCTACGGTTGTATAGAATCTCGTACCGTGATCACATGATCATCCTCCTTAGATATCGTACCGTAGTACGTATACGCTAGGTACGAATCCATATTATTGTCTGAGGGCCAAATCTGGATTCCTCCAAGCATAATGCAACAAGCAACCAAGCATCCACACTATGATTACTGACTAACTATCATGTTCGTGCTGGAGAAATTATATAATATCATATGTCATGTAGAATAGGGGTACCTCGATGCACAACCCAAAATATGTAACACATGACACATTGTAACACTTAGCACATAGGAAATGTATCAACACGGATGCAAGCAGTCAAGTCAGGATATCAGGCCTATTAATCAGTCACATATAATCTTCTTATCACATTAAATCACCTTGATCTGGTCAAGCACACATAGTCAATCAAGTAGAATTCCTTATTCTCTTTGTAACCATATCGGGTACATAGATCATCTATCAGTCGATTAAATCCTTCATTGACATGTCATGTTGGTCGGGTTAGATACACATAATCTAAGCTTAGCACATAGTTAGGTCTATCACATAAAGTCCTCAAATTTTGTAATTATGTGCCATCGGACGAAAGTAAGGAAGATAAATTAACCACTCTAGAGCAGATCCACAATCCTTAAACCAAACAAGGACCGAGACTGTGGACCATCTCCTGAGTAGAACTACACTCCTCACTCTATCTAATGGATAAGGGTAATTAATTTACTAGTCCGAGTCCACTTGGCAGGTACTGAATTCAATAACAATCACAACTCATTAGGTCCATTAATGGAAACCATAATAATCTAAGAAAATAATCAAACCAAGCAAAATACTAAGATAAACAAAATACTAAAAAACCAAACGAAATCAGGCTTGAATTTGTTGCGTATAGTTATGCCGCAGGAAATGCTCGTCTCATAGACAACTTGCATCATGGACACTTTGCCTCATAGACAATTTGTCTCATGGACTACTTGCCTCATAGACAACTTGACTTATGGACAACTTTTCTCATGGACACTTTGCCTCATAGACAATTTTCCTCATAGACTGCTTGCCTCATAGACAACTTACCTCATAGACAACTTGCCTCATGGACAACTTGCCTCATGGACACTTTGCCTCATAGACTGCTTGACACATAACATGCTCGACGCATAGACAACTTGCCTCATAGATAATTTGACTCGTAGACAATTTGCCTCATAGACTGTTTGATGCATAGACAACTTGCCTCATAGGTAATTTGTCTCATAGACAACTTGCCTCATAGATTGCTTAACGCATAACATGCTTGACGCATAAACAACTTGCCTCATAGATAATTTTCCTCATAGAATGCTCGACGTATAACATGCTCGACGCATAACATGCTCGACGCATAGAGTTTATTGTCCCCAACTCATCAGGTCCGAGAATAAGAAAAAATTCAAAAATTATTTTAGCCATAAAAACTTTAATTTAACTCCAAATTAAGCGTTTCAAAGGTCAAAATCAAATTGAATGCTCTTCTACATGGAACCTACTAGTTTCTGAAAATAACAAGTTTTAATAGATCAAAACCAAGGAAAACTCATATAACCCTAACTTGAAACTCAGATCTACTCAAAACCATCCATCAAAATTAAAACTCCAAGAACTAAAATGAAAGAGAATATCAAGAAGAACATTTTTTATCAAACATATTTTTAATTACTACATATATAAAAAATGCAAAAAAAATCCACGGCTTTACCACTTTGAGCAAGATGTACTTGCCTTGTGGCTACCTAGCCTCTAGTCTCCAATGAGCTACAAACATCTTCCTAGAGCCGGGTCTAGGGTTAGGGTTTCAGTTGGGAGGTCTTGAGGGAAGGAGGAAGAGGAAAGAAGAAGTAAAGAAAAAAAATGAAAAATGAAAGAGAGGGGAGAGAAAGAGGAGTATATATACACAAGAGGAAAAATGGTATTCTAGTCATGACCAATCCTTATGCAATTTTAACCATCCAAGATAGACTCAGTGGTTCAAAGAGTGAACCGGATCAGGTATTCATTCTACATACTAGTCCTAGTATGGGTCCATGGCAATTGTCAATATGCTCACTATTGGTCTCGGGTAGTCTCTCATAATAAAATAGAAGTCCAACATGAAAAATGTAATATATATGATAGGAACCAACATGTAAAATACAGCATGAATATATTTTCAAGAATTTTTTAAATATCACAAATTCAAAAATACCAGATCTGGGAACGGGTGTGACATTACGGCTTTGTGCAATAGATTTTAAATCAAGTTCGTACACCCGCTTACCATTGGCAGAATTCGCATATAATAATAGCTACCAATCGAGTATACAAATAGCATCATACAAAGCATTGTATGGAAGAAATGCATATCACCTATATGTTGGGATAGAGTTGGTGAACCAAAGATTCTTAGTCCAGAATTAATATAGCAGACTATTCAAAAGATTTGTTTGATTAGCAAAAGACTGAGTTGTGCAGAGTCGACAGAAAAGTTAATGCAAATACTCATCGATGGTCTCTAGAGTTTATTGTGGGCGACCATGTGTTTCTGAAAGTAAAACCCATGTGAGAAGTCATGAGATTTGGTGCAAAGGAAAAAGTTGAGTCCAAGATTTTTTTGGTCCTTTCGAATTTCTCAAGTGAGTTGCACCAGTTCCCTATCAAATCGCATTATCATCGGTGTTAGCTGAAGTGTATAATATTCTCTATGTCTTTCAACTGTGAAAGTATGTATATGATCTAATTTACATGTTTGACTTTGTTTAGTTGGAGCTTCAAGGAGACTTATTTTACATGGAAGAATCTTGGACAGGAAAGAAAAATATGTTGTGGAAACTTGTTGTTTCTTTGGTTCACGTATTTTGGCAAAATTATTATATCGAGAAGTCGCCATGGGAGCTTGAGTCGGATATGCAGGAAAAGTTTCCTCCCGTATTCGATAGAAGTAGGTTTTTGTTCTTAAGTTTTGATGATGAATCTCTTTCTTCGTTGGTTATTGTGTAGTTCTCCACTCCCATTCGGGGATACTGTGTAAAAATTCTATCGATATCGAATGATTGGGACAAATTAAATTAAGAACCTTCCTATCTTCTGATTAGCTTCTTTGAAACAGAGTCGTAACTATAGTGAATTGTGTAGTACCCCGCTCTGCTTGGTTCAACGAGATAATTCTTTGGCGCATGGCCATTTCGACTTGGCTCATTCAGAGGCTTATGTGAAGTTTTTGATCAGTCGATGCAGAGTCTTGCATCAGGTGGGTGGCTTTGATGAACATGTCTTTCCCTTTCCTTCACAGTTAACAAATAGATTCTGCATGTTTAGTTTGTTATACTCTAAGTTGATGCTTACTAATTAAAGAAGAGAACCAACATAGATAAGAGAGTAATCTCAATTGTATATTGCTGCTATAAAATATGGAAATAATAACTTGCTGCTTGAGATATTAATTCACACTATTGCTTTAAGTATGGACTCGTTACATATGTTACAACTTGTGTAAGTAGAGTTTTTTGATGCTGCCACTTAGATAATCTAATTTGCTTCCACAGAAGTAGATCTCAATATTGCTGATGTATCTTATCACATTGATTATTGTCATGCCCCAATAACGGAATACGGAGATGGACATGACCAGCTATCCCGTACCAGGTACTATACATAGTACGACGATTACGGCTGTAATAAGACAATAGGGTGTATGCTACAATCAAGTCACTTAGGGTCACACAAACATCTATGTCTTAATCAATCAAACAAGTTACAGTAAACATAGAGCATATATGATAAAGCAATAAGGCATCCCAAATGATTTCTTAAAATATTTCAGAGACCAGTTGTGTAAAATAAGAAGCTGACAGAGTAGCAAAAGTACATCACAGTGATCAACTGCAGTCTAATTTAATACAATCATGTAAGTAGACTAATGTCCAGACGTGCCGGCTAACAGGTGCCTGTGGCTAAATGCCCAAAAGAAGAAAATATACAATGACGAGCAGGGAAGAAGAAAACTCACTCGTTATTCTCTGCGACCATGTTCCTGGTACGCACTATGAGTCAGGGGAAAGTAGGCTGGATCCTCGAGTGCTGGATCGAAACTTGACCATGCAAAATCAGTAGGGTTAGACCCCAAATAGCAAGTACCACATAGAAGCACGAAATGGAGAAACAAAACTCAAATAATAGATATATGTATATAATATTTTGGTGTCATAGTTTACGTCCACGACATATTCTAGCACAAAGGCCCAACCCTATAACCAAAGAAGGACAAGGGTTGAACTGTCATACTATGATAGTCCATGACCCTATACTACTAACAGAATAATACAATCACAACCAAGTCCAATTTCTTTATATCGGCCAATCACTTGTACGACTTGCTATTTGTGGAGTCTGAGGTTATCCTAGAAATAATGCATAATAGGTATCCTCATATCACGCCATTGCCGAACATGGGCTGACCGAGCCAAAATAAAGGAATATACATGCACTTCACTGATATATTAGTTCCCCGTAGGGCCATTGTACTAAATTACGTTATTAGCGGTTCCAATGCTCCTATAGGGAGCCAATGGCTCGAAGTTATTTATAATAGGTCAGATACTGCACTCCACTAAGGCAAATAATATACAGTATCTGTGGTGGCCAGCCCCCAGCGCACTAGAATGAATCTCTGTGGGAAGGTTCGTTGGCATAATCATGGGATACTGTTTTCTCCATATATTACTACCACTTTTAGTTACTTAATTAGCCCTATATTATGTTTGAAATCTTAAGGCGTGGTCACATGAGAGTGTCCTATGGGCACGCTAGATACGAATCCATAAAAGTTCGGTCTGGATTCACCCGAACGTGCATGAAATATTCAATAAATTAAATATCCTAGCCACGCTTTGGTACTTGACTCGCATACCATGGTCATGATAGGGAAAAAGTATATTTATAGTATCACGCATTCAGGAATTTGGAGGCATTCTCGATGCACAACCCAAATATAGATCAGTTAACACATGACACGGTATATCGTACCTCAGTGCACATCCGATCATATACACTTCAAAGTAATAATTTGTATCAGCACAGATACAATATTCGAGTCTAATTACCAATTATACATTGGATCACATGAATTAAGATCATATTGTAACACGAAGCTTATGTCATGCACATAGCTGGTTAGTCACTTATCACTTAGTCTGGTTCATATTGAAATCTCAGTTTAACTCATGCTATATTCATAGCCAATCTTAGTTCATGGCCATGTTTAGCACGAGGTCTGGTTACTAAATACATTCTTCCTTAGAATCATAACACAAGCATTAACCCAAATCAATTATAAAAGAATAAGAAAAATATTTAATTAAAACACCAAGGCCGCATGGGTCTCTCGGCCGCATGGGAAGTCCTGGCCGTATATAAAGTCCAGACCGCATGGGAAGTCCTAGCCGCATAAGAAGTCCAGGCCACATATGTCAGGGTTAAAGGCTACTCCTCGAGACAAGTGTTGATGTGACGAGCAATAAATAAAGTGTCAGTAAAATGACATAAAGTGATTGATGTGACTGATGTAACATGCAATAAAGTGTGTCAGAGAGAAATGACAAAATAATAGAAATACGTGCCAACGGTTCAGAGTCATGCGTCTAAGGAAGGTGGCCGCATATTCTGCTTGTCGCATAGGTCACTCGGCCTCATACGATATTTCTTGGACTTAGCAAATTTATCATTCGTTCAGCGAGTGGAAACATAAGGAGTTCCAAAAAACTTGTATAGCAATCAGTCATACTTCCAACAAAGATGGACGCATGCTGGTCAGTATGCGGCAAGGAGCTCAGGCCGCATGGCGCTTCAGGCTGCATAGCACTCTCGGCCGCATATTCCTCTGGCCGCATAAAAATTTGGTCTCTTCTAAACAATAAGTTCAGCCATGACGAAAACTCCAAAAAAAATCAAAAATTATTTTCTCCATAAAAATTTTATTTTAACTCCGAATCAAGTGAACCAAAAGCCAAAATGCTCGAAATGAAGTGCTCTATCACGTAGAAAAATTGGTTTTCTAAGATACCATATTTTAATAGATCAAAACCCCAAAAAACACATGGAACCCATGAAACAAATAAACTTCAAATATAGTTATGAAGAGAGAGAATGAGAGGTTTCTCCATTTCTCATGCAAGATGTACTTGCCTAAGACTTGAAGGAAGAAAACTTAAAAGAAAAAAAGAAAATGAAGTTATGAAGATAGAGAATGAGAGGTTTGGTTTATATATATGGAGGGTTTGAGGTTTAGACCATGGTGAAATTATGATTAAACCAACCCAACAAATAAATCATGAACCGAGATAAATCAAGAATGGGTTTAGTCTTATGCAATATAACACTGCTTTAGAGTATTACACAAAATTATGTTCTATCATGTCATGTCCCAGTCCCAAAATACGTAGGACTAGGAACACGTAAGCATGCCAGCCGTATGGATATGGCAACTCCAATATATGGAAACCATAACCCATACGTACGCTGTAATATGAATATCAATCCACAAGTGGTTTAAAATGTATCACAAGTCACAGGGTACAATCTAAATCTCATCCACATAAAATCAATATAAATACATAACCAGTATCTATGAAACTAGATCTCAATATAATTATCTAAGGATGATAGTTGGATGGAAACAAATCTACTACCAACTCGAATAGAAAAGTATAACACAATAAACATAATATAGGAACACCAGCTAACAATCATGGGCTCGGAGAGATGACATCCTCGAAACATATGTAACCATCCGAATCTGCGCTCCTGCAAATACTCAAGAACAGATACCCCTGGCAGAGGACCAGGTCCTCAGAGGGACGTAACAAGATACAGAAAAGCGAGCCAATTTGAATACAGTAAACATGCATATAATTTAAAAATAAATAAGTATGCTGTACAAGACAATCTATATGAATGCAAATGAGGATAACTTTTTGACGTATGGGCAAGGGTAGGCTACTCGATCTAATCCTCATAACTCATACGCTCGTCAGTGGACAACATCAGCCGACATACCTCTGGGGTAGTGACCCTCGGACTCCATCAATCGACATACCTCGGGGGTAGCGACCATCGAACATGACCACCATAGTGCGTGCTAGTTACTATGGTTTACCAGAGTGGTTAAAAGCTCATATGCCTAATGATTGTCCTCTATGATACTAAGTGTCAAGTGTGTGTCAACATATCTAATATATAGTAATGACTGAAAGGAACTACACATGCAATAAATAGAAATACAATAAATATACAAAAATATACTAAGCATACAAAATACTGTAAGCAATTTGGCAAGGTATCTTGCCTGGTCTGAAAAGGATGAAGTCCCAACTCAAGACGTCGTCCGATCTACCCGTCACATAAATTAAACAAGTTAGGTTACAAAAGTGGGTGAATAGTTTTTGCTATCTATTTTAACTCTAAATAAAATAACCTAAATTAGTATTTTAATCTTATTATAATCTGATTTTATTGTTAAGCCCTAATTTTTGGTCCAAAGAAAGTCAACTTTAAGGATTTGTGATCCGTGGCACGCAAATCGAGGCAATCCGTTGACCAAAAAGTCAACCGACTCAAATCCTAGATTTGTGTGTGGAATCCTATACATTTCAATGCTACGTGAACACTGGAATAGACAGTTTCATAAAATCACAAGTCAGTAAAGAGTTATGGCCACAAGGGCGCACATATGACAGTTTTCGTTGGTTTTCTATTTACGTCTACGTTGCACAAATTTTACAGTAGAATAAACTTATATTTTAAATTCTGGAAAAATACTTTTCTATAAGTTTATCATGTCATCTTTCCGAAACTTTAACGGTTCGTAATTCTGAGTTTGGGATCTCCCGAAATCTCGATAATACCAAAACGCGTCTGATTTTGGACAGCTGGCACTTTTAGAATTTTCTAGAAAAATAGATTCATAAATTATTAAAATAATTTATATAATCAGAAAACTAACCTTGATATAGTTCTAACAAAAAAAAACAGGAGCGCATTTGGAGTCCGGAGCTAGGAGATATCGTCTTTTTAATTTGTCATAACTAGTAGAAAATGAGGCTGAATTTATGACGAATTTTGACTATTTTTTGACGAAAAAGAGAGAAATTTGGGGAAAAAAAATATGAAGGATGAGGTATTTATAATGGTGGACACTACTTAATTAAATACGACTAGGATTGGTTAATTTGGATATGATTAGGATCAGTTTAAATAATGATAGGATATACATAAAGTTTCTTTCCTAGTAGGCTCATGATTTGAATTAATTTAAAATAGAGTTTGAATTTATCTCAATAATTTATAATCTTAAATATAATTAAAGATAATGCAAATAATTTATATATAATCTTATTAATATCTATTAACACTAAATTAGCATATATCTAATATTAATACTATATATATCCAAGTAAATCCTAAATAATTTTAAAAATCTAAATAAATTTCTTAAAATTCTAAATAAATTACAGAAAAATATAATTAAATATTTTAAACTAAAATAAATATTTGGTAGGAACAATATACAAGTATAGTCGTATAGTAAATCATAGAAGTCCTAGAAATTTATGTTTCCTAAGTTTTAATTACCAAAAATTCTAGAAAAATTTCCAAAATCTAAAATAACCTAAAATAATTCTATATAAATATTTATATAAGTAAATATATCAAGAAATTTATTTTCTAATTAACTAAGAGAATACTCTAAAGAAATTTAATATCTATAATAAATATAATAATATAAAATATACATAAAATATCTATTTTTTGTGAGGGGGTTTACAATCTACCCAACTTACAAAAATTTCGTCCTCGAAATTGACACTAACCCATATTCATAATAATCACTATAGCTATTACACTACATAGCTATCTAGCAGTGCTTCCTAAAAGTCATGGTCTATCATTCTAACACTTCTCATTTATTGTCCATACACTATCCTATTATCCTCTAACTCGTCTACGCTACCCAACTTACAAAAGTTCTACTAGTAGTTACAGTCTCTTGAGGCTATTGTCTAGATTGTAAGACGAATATATTTATTGGGTCAAGAATCTTGGGGTACTTGTCTTGAATCTCACAACCACGATTTTTCTTTGTAACCGTCAAATATCGTAGTCTAATACTGCCATGCCACCTGACCAATATGTCTGCAAATACTTTGACTACTTTACTACAACGGTCTAGCTGCAGCTGTCGCTACTTTGCCAGCGATTTGTCATAGTTGTCAGTTCGTAACAAGTGCCTTCAATTCTTTCCTAGACATAGTCTAAGTATTTGGGCAACAGTTAAAGTCTTGACTAACTTATAAAACTATTAAAAGTATAAACTAGTTCAAACAGTCTAACAAATTCCTATTAGCCTAAGGGATGCTATACATAGTTTTTAAAATAATAAGAGGATACAGAATATGCTATAGGTCATATACATAAGGGTTATTATTAAGAACTCATCCTTTAGCTATTAATCATCTACTAAACCATTTACGTTTTAACTAACAAAACTAAGGATGGGGTCGAAGTAGACCAACAATTCATGTCGGCACAAAAAAGACGTAACTACGATAGGGAGAATTAAGCACGAGATAATGAATGGATAGAGAAGAGAAGATGAGCCACCCAATGGAGCGAGATGGTGATAGAAAAAGAATACTACTACTGCTACTCGCGCCATCTATTAGCATCGCGTGTATGCCATATGGGTAAAATATCAGTATATCCTCATAACTGCTAAACCAATACCTATATAATTCTACGTCTACTATGCACCTAAGATCTCGTGTCATAAAGGGGGTCATGAGTATGCAATGACACATATAACTAAGGTCATACTTGTATCTACGGCTTCCTATGGCCGCGCTATCTTGTTTGTCATCATGAATGCTTGGCCTATGGGGTATATCTAGTACTATTCGTGTATCAAACTTATACTAAGCACGAACGTTCGTCTTTCCGAAATAGGGGAAGATGGAAAACAACAATAAAGAGTTCAAGGAAGAGGTGATATAATACAAGTACGGGATTCGAAGGGATTAAAGAATTTTGAAAGGGAGTTGCCAAGGCAGTTGTGGATTGAAATCTTATTTTGGTAAATTCCTATATGCATGTTCATATCAGAACAGTTATGTACCTGACATGATATGCTCTGACCAGTCTAGAGGGCAAGTATATTCGTCTAACAAGTTGAGTCAACTATATCTCAATCCACATAAAGTAGTGATACAAAGAGTGAACCAAGTGCACTAAGGTTGATCAGACCATAATACACCGATTCTGATTTAGACAATGTATTAGTGTGGGCCCCCAATAATACATATGTCATGAACAAGATCAATAAAAGAATAAGCTTGCAAAACTAGGCTATAATAGCAGCATAAGTCGAGGTAGTAAAAATATAAGTACGCTTGATTATGATGGAGGAAGGTACAGAATAATCTAAGTTCACCAAGAAGATCGGTGTTGTGCCTCTACAGTTTTTATAATAATTTCTTGTCTAAGTCTAAAGTCAACCAAATGGGTGTATGAGCCTCTAAGTTCTACAGTCTAGATAAACACTAAATTTCTATAGTCTAGATAAACACTAAAGTTCTATAGTCTAGATAAACACTATCTTCTTATACAAGCCTATAGTTGGTGTCATTCATTTATACTTTATTACTTGGTCAGAAGGACTATGTGATACTAGGTTATGAGGCATACTACCAAACTTACAAAAATTTAACTAATAGTATTATTGAATACTAGAGTGTATATACCTAGTACAAGGCACATTCCTAATCCTTATCAAGCACGAGAGAAGATTGACGCTGAGAAGGGATCAAGCAAGATGCAATACAAGCAATCAAATGAGAATGTGAAATAAAATCAAGGGAGGTGATAAATAAGTGGACGAGATCCTATATTCTAATCCTATGCGCAGGCTTGCTCGGTACAGTGACGTAACCGAGACAATATGCTCTCGACCTGCATGGGCCACCACAAAAATATGTCACGTCCCAGCCCCAAAATACGTAGGACTAGGAACACGTAAGCATGCCAGCCGTATGGATATGGCAACTCCAATATATGAAAACCATAACCCATACGTACGCTGTAATATGAATATCAATCCACAAGTGGTTTAAAATGTATCACAAGTCACAGGGTACAATCTAAATCTTATCCACATAAAATCAATATAAATACATAACCAGTATCTATGAAACTAGATCTCAATATAAGTATCTAAGGATGATAGTTGGATGGAAACAAATCCACTACCAACTCGAATGGAAAAGTATAACACAATAAACATAATATAGGAATACCAGCTAACAATCATGGGCTCGGAGAGATGACATCCTCGAAACATATGTAACCATCCGAATCTGCGCTCCTACAAATACTCAAGAACAGATACACCTGGTAGAGGACCAGGTCCTCAGAGGGACGTAACAAGATACAGAAAAGCGAGCCAATTTGAATATAATAAACATGTATATAATTTGAAAATAAATAAGTATGCTGTACAAGACAATCTATATGAATGCAAATGAGGACAACTTTTCAACATATGGGCAAGGGTAGGCTACTCGATCTAATCCTCATAACTCATATGCTCGTCAATGGACATCATCAGCCGACATACCTCTGGGGTAGCGATCCTCGGACTCCATCAATCGACATACCTCGGGGGTAGCGACCATCGGACACGACCACCATAGTGCGTGCTAGTTGCTATGGTTTACCAGAGTGGTTAAAAGCCCATACGCCTAATGATTGTCCTCTATGATACTAAGTGTCAAGTGTGTGTCAACATATCTAATATATAGTAATGACTGAAAGGAACTACACATGCAATAAATAGAAATGCAATAAATATACAGAAATATACTAAGCATGCAAAATACTGTAAGCAATTTGGCAAGGTATCTTGCCAGGTCTGAAAAGGATGAAGTCCCAACTCAAGGCGTCGTCCGATCTACCCGTCACATAAATTAAACAAGTTAGGTTACAAAAGTGGGTGAATAGTTTTCGCTATCTATTTTAACTCTAAATAAAATAACCTAAATTAGTATTTTAATCTGTCACGACCCGATCCCAATAATCTGGGTCCAGTCGGATCATGCCCAGCCTGCACCGTGGTGAGACGGCGGCAGTAAGCTGTATCAATCCGTAGTAACACACAGACATCCAGAATACATGAAGGAAATTCAATTTTATTGCTAAGTCCGAAAGAGAATTTCTTTTACAAGCAAATATCAAGCAAAACATGGTCCAGGGTTATTACTTCAACCCTGATTATTACAACTTGGAATTTAAAGGGAAACAACTAAACATCGGCCTCCTGGCTAGGTTCAGCTAGACCTTCAGTACTCTGGTCCGGACCATAAAATGTGTCATACGCCTCATCGCCACCGTAATCACCTAAAATTGTTAATCTCCAGTCAGGAGGGAGCAAGAACATATATCCAATTCCAGCATCTTAATGGTAATTAAAATGATGCAATAAAATAGTTTTGAACAATATTTATATTTTGTATGCAACAAATATGAGACAAGAACTGTAAATGTCGATGAAGCAAATGATGACAAACTACAATCACTAAAAGTGTTTTGAGAAAGGTAGCGTCCCGTGGCCGGTTGGGGTTGGAGGCAATATGTGTTCTAGTGAACACGGTCCGGCGTCAGTCCAGTGAGGTTGGACTTCAGCTATCCACAATGAGGCAATAAGGGGGCTTTGACCACGGGTGCTAACTTTTACTCCCCAGTTCCCAAGGCAATAATCAATGAGTCAATGAGTCAATCAATCAGTCAATCAGTCGGTTCCGTGAATCAAGTGTCGTCCCAATATATCTATATGACATGCAACATATTTAATTACAACTAAAATACAGGTTTTGAATTATATGAAACTTGCCTGGAGTTGGTTGGTGACGCGAGTGAGATGTCGCGACGGTCTCAACCTTAGTTACAGGAACCTACATTTATTAATAATCCGATTTTAGAATTAAAACAAAAACCCTTTAAAAACTTATTTAATATTTTATCGTAGAAAATATTACATTTTATTTTAAGGTAAAAATTATTTTGTTTCTAATAAGATAAAATAGGAAAGTACTTAGTTATTTTATAACGATTATAATAAAATAATATCATTTGTTTTAGCAATCAATTTATTTCTAGTAAACTAGGCTTAAGGGAAAAATATTACTTAATTTTATTTTGGTAATATTACAAATCAATTTGTAAGAGAATAATATTTTTGGAAAACTTATTTTAAATACTAACGTATTATATTTTGAATACTAAAAATCATTTCAGAAATATATACTAAATAATTACTAATCTACGTATTTAACTATAAACCTATCAATTTCTAAGCTATCCCGGGATTGACAGAGCTTTATTCTGTCAGTCCCGGTCGGACAGGAGAAGGGTTTTGGAAGGAACAGTACGTTCTGATAGTGGCACCTACCGGAAAGTTGATGGAGGAGCACCGAGGGGAGGCCTCGGACTCGGGATCGGGCACAGACGGGATCGGGGTGTTTCGAGTCCGACACGCGGTTCTGTGTCCTGGACGTGTCAGCGTGTCCAGCGGCTAGGGCTCCCTGTGTCCGGGTCTGCTGCCGTGTCCGAGGCTCTGGGTACTGCTGGAGGGTACGCCGGAGGCTGGCGAGGTCGGCCGGGGCTGCGGCGGCTCAGGCGAGGGGCTGGGCGGTGGCTGCGGCTCCGGCGGAGGGGAGACAGCAGCGGGGAGGAGTCGGGGTTGGCTCCGCCTGGGGAGGAGGAGGAAGGGAAGAGGAGGAGGTGGTTCTGGCTGGGGAGGGGTGGTCGCAAGGCGGTCTGGGAGGTTCGGCGCTGGTGGCTGAGGGCAGTCGGGGTCGGCGGACGGGGCTCGCCGGAGTTGGTAGATCTAGGGTTAGGGTTTGCGGGGGAGGAAGAGGGCTGAGAGGGGAGAATTTATAGGGGACTGCGAGGGCTCGGCCGGGGCGTCGTGGGCGGATGATCCGGAGGGGAGGCGCGGTTGTCGGCGGAGAACGCGGGGCTGCGTGCGGGTCGTGGGGAGAGAGGAGCTGGGGACGGGTCGGGTTGGGGGAATTGGGCCGGGCAGCTGGGTTGGGTTTTACAACCTTCCCTCCTTGAAGAATTTCGTCCTCGAAATTAACTACAATTGAAGGGAAGACAAGGGTAAACATACCTTAAAACAGATGAGGGTACTTCTGTCTCATCTCAGCCTCTCGTTCCCAGGTGGATTCGCCTGGGGAGTGGTGAAGCCACTGAACCTTGACCAGTGGAATCACGATGTTCCGCAACTGCTTCTCCATACGGTCTACGATCCTTACTGGCTGCTCTGGTACTGTAAGACTTGGTCCAATCTCCAACTCTGAATGATCCAGGATGTGGCTCGGGTCCGGAATGTAACGCCTCAGCTGCGATACATGGAAGACGTTGTGCACGCCTTCAAGATTAGGTGGTAACGCCACTCTGTATGCCACCTCTCCAACTCTGCTCAATATCTCGAATGGGCCGATATACCTGGGACTCAGTTTCCCAGCTCTGCCAAAATGGATAGTTCCTCTGGTGGGGGAGATCTTGACGAAGACACTATCACCTGCTTCGAACTCCACAAGTCGGCGACGGCTGTCCGCCCAATGCTTCTGACGATCTTGAGCCACCCGAAGTCTGTCTCTGATCACCTTGACTTTTTCAGCCGCATCTGTAATCATCTCAGGTCCCAGCATGACTCGTTCTCCTACGTCGTCCCAAGCCAAGGGAGTGCGGCAACGACGTCCATACAGAGCCTCAAAAGGAGTCATGCCGATGCTGGCCTGGTAGCTGTTGTTGTAAGCAAACTCTACCAAGTGTAGGTGGTCCTCCCATGACCCTCCAAAATCCAGGACGCAAGATCTCAGCATATCCTCTAACGTCTGGATGGTTCTCTCTGACTGTCCGTCGGTCTGTGGGTGATATGCAGTGCTGAACTTCAGTTGGGTCCCCAGACTCTCTTGCAAGCTCTTCCAGAAGTGAGAAGTAAAGCGGCTGTCTCGGTCTGATACAATGCTCACAGGAACTCCATGTATCCGGACGATTTGCCTCATGTATAGGGCAGCTAACTTCTCGGTGGATAAACCAACCTTGAAGGGAATGAAGTGGGCAGACTTAGTCAATCTGTCTACGATCACCCAAATAGCGTCCTTCCCTCCTTGGGATCGAGGCAATCCTGACACAAAATTCATAGTGATGTGCTCCCATTTCCATTCTGGAATGGGCAGCGGCTGAAGAAGTCTTGCTGGTCTTTGTCTATCTGCTTTCACCTGCTGGCAGATCAAGCATCTGGCAACGAATTTTGAGACATCCTTCTTCATTCCATACCACCATACGTGCTCCCGTATATCGCGGTACATCTTATTTGCTCCAGGGTGGATGGAATACTGTGAGTGATGAGCTTCCTGCATCAGCTGTTCCCTCAAATCACCCGCAGGTACACAAAGTCTGGTGCCATTCCTCAGTGTTCCGCCGTCTGAAATAGAGAATCCCTCCAGTGTGCCAGCTAACACCTGGTCCCTGAGCTTGCACAATGCTCCGTCCTCGAATTGAGTCTCCTTGATTTTGTCCATCAAGCCAGACTGCACTTGTAAATGCATCATGGGGAAGTCGGCGTCGGGTACTATTGCTTCCCGTCCAAGCTTCTTCATTTCTTCTGCAGGCAATACGAGTTCTAGTCCCAGCTTCTCCATGTCCTCCAGTAGGTACCGATCTGTCGTCAAGAACATCGCCATCGGATATCGACTAAGTGCGTCGGCGACCACATTAGCCTTTTCGGGATGGTACTGCAGGCTGATATCAAAGTCCTTCATGAGCTCCAACCATCGTCTCTGACGCATGTTGAGCTCCTTCTGTGTAAAGACATACTTGAGACTTTTGTGGTCCGTGTATATCTCTACTCTTTCGCCGTACAGGTAGTGCTTCCACAGCTTCAAGGCGAAGATGACTGCTGCTAGCTCCAGGTCATGCGTCGGGTAGTTCTTCTCATGAGTCCGTAATTGCCGGGAAGCATAAGCAATTACCTTTCCATGTTGCTGGAGCACACATCCTAATCCTTTGCCGGACGCGTCGCTATAAATTGAGAATCCTCCTGATCCTGAGGGTAGCGACAAGATCGGTGCTGTTGTTAGCCTTCTCTTCAGCTTTTCAAATGACGCCTGGCACGCTTCGGTCCAGACGAACTCTTCATTCTTCCTGGTTAGCTTGGTCATGGGCTCAGCAATCTTTGCAAAGTCCTTCACGAATTTCCTGTAATATCCAGCTAAGCCCAGGAAGCTTCTGATCTCTGCAACTGAACTGGGGGTATTCCATGTCTCCACGGCAGCTATCTTCTTGGGGTCCACTGATATGCCTTCTCCTGTGACAACGTGGCCGAGAAAGTCCACCTTGTCTAAGAAGAATTCACACTTGGACAGTTTTCCATATAGCTTCTCCTTTCTGAGGGTTTCCAAAACTATCCTCAAATGCTGCTCGTGTTCTTCCTTGGTCTTCGAATAGATCAGAATGTCGTCAATGAAGACAACGACAAACTGGTCCAGGTATTTGTGGAAGACCTTGTTCATGAGATTCATGAACACTGCTGGGGCATTTGTAAGACCAAAGGGCATGACCAAGAATTCAAATTGTCCATACTTGGTGTTGAATGTCGTCTTTGGAATGTCTTCCTTCCTCACCTTGATTTGATGATAACCCGATCTGAGGTCTATCTTCGAGAAAACCTTAGCTCCACTCAGCTGGTCGAAGAGGTCGTCGATCCGGGGCAGCGGGTACTTGTTCTTGATAGTGATGTTGTTCAATGCCCGGTAGTCTATGCACATTCTGACTGTCCCATCCTTCTTGGGTACAAACAAGACTGGTGCACCCCAGGGTGAGGCACCGGTCCTGATGAATCCTTGCGCCTGAAGCTCGTCAATCTGGTCTTTCATCTCCTTGGACTCCTTGGGATTCACTCGGTAGCAGCGTTGGGAGATTGGTGCTGCGCCGGGTACAAGATCGATCGAGAATTCCACATCTCGATCAGGAGGTAGCCCTGGAAGATTGTCTGGGAAGACGTCTATAAATTCTGCTATGAGAGGATGAGGGGGTCCGGTTTCTTCAGTAATGGATGTGTAGGACACACACTCCACGCCTTCAGGTGCTCGAATCACTTTGAGTTTAGGTCCTCCAGGTGGATCTAGAGTTACGCAGCCTTCTCGACAGTCTATCAGAGCATGATGCTGACTAAGCCAATCCATGCCCAAGACTACGTCATAGTTTGGCAGAGGCATTATTAGGAACTGAGTTTGAAACTCATGTCCTGAGATAGTGACTGGGCAGCTACAAGTCTCACTAATGGGTATTGGTCCTCCACCAGTCATAACTCTACAAATCATCTTACTTATGCCAGTAACTAGATGGTGTGCAGAAATGAAGTTTGCAGATATAAAACTGTGTGATGCTCCAGAATCAAATAATGCTAAGGCAGGGTACGAATGAAGTAGAATGGAACCTGCGATGACATCTCCTTCTGTCTCGGGTTCAGCTTCTGGCTCTTCCACAACCAAGGCAAAAGCTTGCCCGGCTCTGTGCTGGTTGTAGCGCTGCTGCTGGGTAGGCAGTGGACCTCTCTGCTGTCCAGCTCCAGTTTTGTTGAATGCTATGGGGCAGTCCTTCACTTGATGGGTGGCAGATCCACAAGCAAGGCAGTGTCCCAATTTCTTCCTGCAGATCTCTGCGGTATGACCTGGCCTTTTGCAGTAGGCGCAGTTGACCGCCTTTTGTTGGTTGTACTGAGGCGCTTTGTTGGCCGTTGCTGGCTGTTGTTGCTGGGACTGCTGGGGATAGGAGGGCCTATTGTTGTTGTTGCTGTGCCTCTTGTTGTTGCCCTGATAGTTGTTGCTTGACCCTGGATGCTCCCTCTTGGGTCGGGCAGGTGAACTGGCCTCTACATCTTGGGCCACCTTCAACATCTTGTCATAAGTCTTCGCACCGTTAGCAGCTACTAAGGTGCGGATCTCTTCACGTAGTCCGTGCCGGAACTTCTTAGCACGTTCCACAGGGTTGTCCACCAGGTGACTTGCAAACCTGCCAAGCCTGTTGAACTCAGCCGCATATTCTTCAATTGTGCGGTCTCCTTGTTTCAGATCTTGAAACTGTCTTCCCATAGCTTCGAGGGCAGCCTCTGGAAAGAACTTCCGCTTGAACTGCTTCTTGAATAGCCGCCAGGAAATCCCTCCAGCTCGAAATCTTGGCTCGTTGCGGTACCAAATGTTAGCCAAATCTCTCAGCTGGAGTGTTACGGCCTCAACCATGAGGTCGTCTGGGAGTCGAGCGACGCTGAGGAGTCGCTCCATATCATCTAGCCACTCGTCTGCGTAGATGATGCCTTCGGTCCCCTTGAAGGGACGCGGGTCCAACTTCTTAAAATTTTCCACAGTTCCAACCTTTACCTGGATAACAGGTTTGTGGTTAGACCAGAAATTCATTAATGGAATCCAAGCTTTTAAATCCTTAATTACCTTGGCAGGCTCCTGTTCTGACTGGGATGTTCCTAGCGCTGCCATGGCTACATTATGGGCGTTCTCCATGCCCTCTTTCATAATCGCGGTCTGCTCGCGATTTGCTTCAGCTTGGACCCTCTGGGCTTCAAGAACTCCTCGTAGCAGGCCTACGAGTTCAGCGGGGTCCACTGGCACAGGTGGTGCAACGGGAGGAGTCACATCGGCTGGAATTGATGTGGTCCTGGGAGGAATGGGTGGAGCTGCATGCACTACTGAAGTGTAGGCAGCGCGGGGAGCTCTTGCAGCATGGGGGCGATCTGTGAGCTGCAACGGAGAGGGGTCGGACTGAGCTTTAGTTGGGGTGTGCTCAGAAGACGAAGCCTCTTCTTCGGCTGGGCCGGAACGGGTTGTCTTTCCTCGTGCCATCTTCTGGAAGGTTTAGGAAGCAAGCATAAGCAAGGTAACCTATGTTCTATAAGCAAGCAAAAATAATTGTATATATGTATAGATAGAAGAATTTTGGTCCTATGATGTGACAGATTGAAATTTTCTCAAGAATTCTAAGTGTTCTAATTGTTTCTAGAGTCTGTTTTCCTAAAGTCAAAGGCAAGTCGGTTTGTTTGGCTAGGCTAAGTTGACTAGACCAAAGGTTGTAAACTGGACCTGCATGGGCCACCACTTAAAAACATGTCACGACCCGATCCCAATAATCTGGGTCCAGTCGGATCATGCCCAGCCTGCACCGTGGTGAGACGGCGGCAGTAAGCTGTATCAATCCGTAGTAACACACAGACATCCAGAATACATGAAGGAAATTCAATTTTATTGCTAAGTCCGAAAGAGAATTTCTTTTACAAGCAAATATCAAGCAAAACATGGTCCAGGGTTATTACTTCAACCCTGATTATTACAACTTGGAATTTAAAGGGAAACAACTAAACATCGGCCTCCTGGCTAGGTTCAGCTAGACCTTCAGTACTCTGGTCCGGACCATAAAATGTGTCATACGCCTCATCGCCACCGTAATCACCTAAAATTGTTAATCTCCAGTCAGGAGGGAGCAAGAACATATATCCAATTCCAGCATCTTAATGATAATTAAAATGATGCAATAAAATAGTTTTGAACAATATTTATATTTTGTATGCAACAAATATGAGACAAGAACTGTAAATGTCGATGAAGCAAATGATGACAAACTACAATCACTAAAAGTGTTTTGAGAAAGGTAGCGTCCCGTGGCCGGTTGGGGTTGGAGGCAATATGTGTTCTAGTGAACACGGTCCGGCGTCAGTCCAGTGAGGTTGGACTTCAGCTATCCACAATGAGGCAATAAGGGGGCTTTGACCACGGGTGCTAACTTTTACTCCCCAGTTCCCAAGGCAATAATCAATGAGTCAATGAGTCAATCAATCAGTCAATCAGTCGGTTCCGTGAATCAAGTGTCGTCCCAATATATCTATATGACATGCAACATATTTAATTACAACTAAAATACAGGTTTTGAATTATATGAAACTTGCCTGGAGTTGGTTGGTGACGCGAGTGAGATGTCGCGACGGTCTCAACCTTAGTTACAGGAACCTACATTTATTAATAATCCGATTTTAGAATTAAAACAAAAACCCTTTAAAAACTTATTTAATATTTTATCGTAGAAAATATTACATTTTATTTTAAGGTAAAAATTATTTTGTTTCTAATAAGATAAAATAGGAAAGTACTTAGTTATTTTATAACGATTATAATAAAATAATATCATTTGTTTTAGCAATCAATTTATTTCTAGTAAACTAGGCTTAAGGGAAAAATATTACTTAATTTTATTTTGGTAATATTACAAATCAATTTGTAAGAGAATAATATTTTTGGAAAACTTATTTTAAATACTAACGTATTATATTTTGAATACTAAAAATCATTTCAGAAATATATACTAAATAATTACTAATCTACGTATTTAACTATAAACCTATCAATTTCTAAGCTATCCCGGGATTGACAGAGCTTTATTCTGTCAGTCCCGGTCGGACAGGAGAAGGGTTTTGGAAGGAACAGTACGTTCTGATAGTGGCACCTACCGGAAAGTTGATGGAGGAGCACCGAGGGGAGGCCTCGGACTCGGGATCGGGCACAGACGGGATCGGGGTGTTTCGAGTCCGACACGCGGTTCTGTGTCCTGGACGTGTCAGCGTGTCCAGCGGCTAGGGCTCCCTGTGTCCGGGTCTGCTGCCGTGTCCGAGGCTCTGGGTACTGCTGGAGGGTACGCCGGAGGCTGGCGAGGTCGGCCGGGGCTGCGGCGGCTCAGGCGAGGGGCTGGGCGGTGGCTGCGGCTCCGGCGGAGGGGAGACAGCAGCGGGGAGGAGTCGGGGTTGGCTCCGCCTGGGGAGGAGGAGGAAGGGAAGAGGAGGAGGTGGTTCTGGCTGGGGAGGGGTGGTCGCAAGGCGGTCTGGGAGGTTCGGCGCTGGTGGCTGAGGGCAGTCGGGGTCGGCGGACGGGGCTCGCCGGAGTTGGTAGATCTAGGGTTAGGGTTTGCGGGGGAGGAAGAGGGCTGAGAGGGGAGAATTTATAGGGGACTGCGAGGGCTCGGCCGGGGCGTCGTGGGCGGATGATCCGGAGGGGAGGCGCGGTTGTCGGCGGAGAACGCGGGGCTGCGTGCGGGTCGTGGGGAGAGAGGAGCTGGGGACGGGTCGGGTTGGGGGAATTGGGCCGGGCAGCTGGGTTGGGTTTTACATAATCTTATTATAATCTGATTTTATTGTTAAGCCCTAAATTTTGGTCCAAAGAAAGTCAACTTTAAGGATTTGTGATCCGTGGCACGCAAATCGAGGCAATCCGTTGACCAAAAAGTCAACCGACTCAAATCCTAGATTTGTGTGTGGAATCCTATACATTTCAATGCTACGTGAACACTAGAATAGACAGTTTCATAAAATCACAAGTCAGTAAAGAGTTATGGCCACAAGGGCGCACAGATGACAGTTTTCGGTGGTTTCCTATTTACGTCTACGTTGCACAAATTTTACAGTAGAATAAACTTATATTTTAAATTCTGGAAAAATACTTTTCTGTAAGTTCATCATGTCAGCTTTCCGAAACTTTAACGGTTCGTAATTCCGAGTTCGGGATCTCCCGAAATCTCGATAATACCAAAATACGTCTGATTTCGGACAGCTGGCACTTTTAGAATTTTCTGAAAAAATAGATTCAAAAATTATTAAAATAATTTATATAATCAAAAAACTAACCTTGATATAGTTCTAACAAAAAAAATTGGAGCACGTTTGGAGTCCGGAGCTAGGAGATATCGTCTTTTTAATTTGTCATAACTAGTAGAAAATGAGGCTGAATTTATGACAAAGTTTGACTATTTTTGGACGTAAAAGAGAGAAATTTGGGGAAAAAAAAAATGAAGGATGAGGTATTTATAATGGTGGACACTACTTAATTAAATACGACTATGATTAGTTAATTTGGATATGATTAGGATCAGTTTAAATAATGATAGGATATACATGAAGTTTCTTTCCTAGTAGGCTCATGATTTGAATTAATTTAAAATAGAGTTTGAATTTATCTCAATAATTTATAATCTTAAATATAATTAAAGATAATGCAAATAATTTATATATAATCTTATTAATATCTATTAACACTAAATTAGCATATATCTAATATTAATACTATATATATCCAAGTAAATCCTAAATAATTTTAAAAATCTAAATAAATTTCTTAAAATTCTAAATAAATTATAGAAAAATATAATTAAATATTTTAAACTAAAATAAATATTTGGTAGGAATAACATGCAAGTATGGTCATATAGTAAATCATAGAAGTCCTAAAAATTTATGTTTCCTAAGTTTTAATTACCAAAAATTCTAGAAAAATTTCCAAAATCTAAAATAACCTAAAATAATTCTAAATAAATATTTATATAAGTAAATATATCAAGAAATTTATTTTCTAATTAACTAAGAGAATACTCTAAAGAAATTTAATATCTATAATAAATATAATAATATAAAATATACACAAAATATCTATTTTTGGTGAGGGGGTTTACATATCACTTAGACATGAAGTCTATCACATTATATTTTTGAATTAGAACACATAGAAGGTTTCGGAATATTGGGTTGCCAAGGCAGTATTTCTGGATTGGGAGCTTCATAGATAACCCCTGGACTGGAAAGAGATATATACGAGCGATGGCTTGAGATATGTTGTACGCTTTTGTTCAGTTCTTATACCATGTATTGTGTTAGAGTCCTACTATTCACGTATTTTTATGGTCATGGATAACTTATGTATAAGATTTGATTCCTCGAACGATCGTCGGGACACTGGAATCGTGTCGGCCTAGGAAAAATAAGGTATTACGGGACCTTCAGTGGGCGTGCGAACTGTATTGGAAGGGTACGTTGCAATATCGAGTATTTTGGGGACTTCGGTGTGGTTCATGCCAGAGTGACCACCATCTTATTAGATTGTCCAAGATGGCTTGTGGTACCAGTGACCCTCATATAGAGTTAGACGCCATGCTAACGTCGATCTGCGTACAGGTTTATTGGTGATATTTGGAAGGAAATAGGTGTTAGATTTATATACTAAAAGCATCACTTTGTATTAACTATATTTTCTTATTTTTGAATGAGAATCATTTGGACAAATATTTGCATATTATAATTATTATAATGTTAATACAAGTGTCTGATATTCTATATTGTAGATAATATGGTGTGTGGTATCACACAGAAGATCATATGATCAGTTTCCTATAGAGTGTTAAATAGTTCACAACCTATATGAATTTGGATAAACCATTGGTAAGGTTATAGTGTAATATGATATTAGTTTATCTTGACGATAAGTTTACACTAGTACACTTTGTGTGTATTGAGCAGGACCACTTAAGATTGTTCTATTTGTACTTACTACATAAAAGAACAAATATCTTTGTCATTATGGATGCTTGTGCTCTTAATACGGATATAATAACAGACATGTATATGCAGTGTGCATTACTTTGACTCATAAAAGAGTGAGATCCATTATGGGTCAATAACCTCTATGAATTGGGTAACGATATTATGTATGATGGACTGTTGATTATAAAAGAAATCCATGTTCCGATACATCAGGTCGATAATGTCCCCTTAAGGAGCTCATAAGGATTGTCATATAAACCCTGAAGATTGATTATATCCGACATGACAAATAAAGTTGAGTGGTACTATTTAAGGATAAAAGATGTCGATAAATATAGTTGTCAGTAACTTAATTTGATCGATGGACATTTGATATCTTAACAAGGGAGACAAACTTGCATATAATAAGAAGGAGCCCATAAACATAATTTGGGATTAGGATGTTAGTGCAACAATAGCTCTTTAGTTGACCGAGCTATTGTTAACGGGTCTGTGTTGTGTATTCGAGATGAACATGGGATACCCAGATCTGTTAGAAGATCTAACCCTAATTTTTTCTCATGGTCCCTGTCGTAGCCTGTATATATCCTCTATTCTCTGGACTTCAAATGTATCCAAGAGAGAAGCTTTCTCGAAATTTGTTTTCACATAAGAAGAGAAAGATAGTCGGCCAAGAAAAAAAAGGTTAGAAGATTGTCACCCATACGACGTCCAATATGAGGAAGGAATACGACATAACATCTTGAGGTCGCTGACTGATCGAGATTTCTGGAATTCATTATCTACTTCTCACCACTTTAGGTATAATTCGTGAATCTTAGTTTTCGCCATTGAAGGGTTAGATACATCTTAAACCTGTTAATATTTTATCGATCGATATGCACACCAATCTGCTGTCTTAAGGATCTCCAGTTCCATCAATTGGTATCAGAGCATGTATTGGATTCACGTATCGATTGATAATTCCATATTTTCCAATAAAACTTGCATCAAAAAATAGTCGATAGATATCTGTTCTAACTCAATTTTGTAGACAAATTTGTTCCAACTATTATGGTCTGAATGCATATTTTATTTTCGTGATTTAAGCCCACATCATGCCTGGCTGTTGTTGTCCATGGATGTAATTAAAAAAACGATCATTAATCGTGCTTATTTATTTAATTTTTTTAATCTAGATTATGTGTAAACTCCTTTAGGAGTCATCGGATTGTTGTAATTTTAAATATTTTTGGTTTATCGTGATGGCAGTGGTGGTTGTTTCTGATGCAGGATGAGATACTATTTTTAAGCAGTCCGGAGACAAACAAATAATTTACGATGAAGAAAAAGATGGCCAAACCTTAAAAAAAATTTGGGGCACTGCCCCAAACCCCACGATAACTCTACGTAGAGCAATATTCTGCATTCGACATAGTTGAGGAAGAAGCAGGATATATAGCCATAATAGTTGGATATTTTTTTATTGTTATATTTGCTTATTATGTTGTCACGACCCGTACCCGGTATAGGGGCACGAATACGTGGGTACATCCAGCCTACGCCGCAGAATCGACGGTAGAACGCTGTCTTGGTCTACTATACTATCTAATATCTAACAAAATGTATATAAAATACTGTCATGCCATCTCAATTTTAAATGATACTCAACCACATATAAAACTAAAAGAAGATGTACGCACGATATAGAATAGAAAGAATAAGAAATATAAGTCTCAATACATCACATGACCAACTCAAAACTAAATACAACTCCAGATCCAAAATAATAATACAAACCAATATCTAAAAGGAAAATAACTACTACAAGGTATGGAAATAAAAAAGGTCTTAGTCTCTGGCACTATCCTCGGGTGACACTCCATTTGTCGGTCCATAGTGAGTGGGACGCATCCCCTCTAACCATTCATCTAAAAAATATTTTCCAGTCAGGAATGGAGCAAAGTACAACCCAATAGCAGTTCCAATTAATTGATAATGACTATAAACAGAAATAGAGAATATAATACAAGACGAGAAACAATGAACAATATCAACTATGGTAGATAAACAGGTAAATAATGAACAATATGTTATACATTGATCACTATAAACTAGAACAAAGCAATAGAATGAAACAATGAACTAGAATATGGTAAAGAACTGTAACTATGCTAAGTGATTAAAATACTAGTTAGATATATGATCGGCTTGGGTGAATATTGTCTTTGGATAACTATTGTCTAAGTTAAACATTGAATATTGTCTAGGATTTGATCACATACCTAGCTAACACTTTCCCTTTTCCCCAACTAGTACAATGGATCCAACCATGACACGTTGTGATATAAGATACTCAAGGCCATGTAAACAATAAACCTTGAACATTGTCTAAGTTAAACATTGAATGTTGAACACGAAACATTATCTAAGTTAAACGTTAAGAACACGAGGAACAATGAACAATATATATATATATATATATATATATATATATATATATATATATATATATATATATATATATATATATATAATATCCCATGACTGATCCATGTGTATACTAGTCCGTGTACCAATGTGTCAAGAGTCATGTAAAATATTTCTAGATACTTGCATTATAGTAATTATCAAATAATAAAAACTATTAGAGAATGTACTCGCCTGCAGTCCAAGCAATAAATGTCAAACTGTGTCCGAACTAGTGTCACACAAACCTATATATGGAATATTGCATTAATATAAGGTGTTGGAATGAATATAAGTTAAACTAGTCAAATTCTAGGTCATAAAGCCATTTTTAAGTCAAAATAGTCAAACTAGGTCAACTATCGGTCAAACTAGTCAAAGTTGGTCAAACTTGCTATTTCTAGGTTGTACGAGTCTATCTCTAGGATAATGGGTCTATACACTACGCATCTAGGCCACACTAGCTATTATAAGATACTAGAAAACCAATAAGATACCGTATCCTAAGATACGGAAGTTCATTTATATGAAAATAGTAATTTTAGATATATATACAAGTCAAATATTATAACACTATATCAAAACAAATATAAAATGATACCTTGGCCTTGCACCAATCTCGATACCCAAACTCAATACCTTGGGTATCGACCCAATACCTTGGTGTTACCTTGCTATCCCGAGGTAATCCAAAACCTCTACATAGCTAATGCATATAGAAACCCAAAACTGTTATACCAATACATGCTAACACTATAATATATCTCAATACTATTATAGAATTAACGATAACACCAAACATACATACTCATATATAATATACCTACATATATACATACATCTATAGTTAAATTATATGCTAAACATTGCCCTTATTCTACTATTAACTATCTAGACTAATAGTTATATATACTAATACCAAACATACATACTATAGATACTAACTACTTAATTATTCATATACTAACTATAACCGTAAACAAAATACTTAAACTCCATGCCAAAACCAAAACCCAACTAACAATACTACTAGCTAACTATCTATAAACTAATTACCTTGATACCTTGCTAACCCAATATCTCAAAACTCAACTGAACCTTACTGAAAACTAGCTAAAACTGCACAGTGGCGCACTGTTGCGCTCTACACCGCGCGCTGCTCCGCGCGCTGCTGCGCCGCGACTGTATCGCGCCTGCACCGCGCTGTGCCGCGACTGCACCGCGCCTGCACCGTGCAGCACCGCGACTGCAATACGCCTGCACCGCGCTTCGCCGCGACTGTTGCTGCAGTCTGCTGCTGCTGCTGCACGTGCGCTATGCCGCGACTGTACCGTGCTGCGCCGCGATTGCTGCCGTAGTCTGCTGCTGCGCCGCGACTGCTCGTGACTGCTTGTGCTGTCATGACCCGCATCCGAAATTTGAGACACGAGTACGTGGATACGTCCATCCTACGCCACAGCATCGACAGTAGAACGTTGTCTAGGTCACAACATTATCTAATCAATCTCACACGAATATCCAACTCCATAAGGAGGCACAGATATCACGATATAATATGTAAATACTCAACCACATAACTAAAGCACGATAAGATATCGAAGAAAATAAATGAAATACATAACAAGTCTAAATAAAATAAACTAACTCAAATAATAACATCCAAGTCTCAAAGTATGCCGAAAACAAATCAGGTACCAAAAATCTGCTAAAAGAAACTAACTGAATAGCTAGTGATCCCGGCTAGACCTTTCGAAAATCACACCTGTGCTACGAGGTCCAAGGCTGCAGCTACCCTCCCTGTGGTCCATAAAATGTCGGACACCAGTCTTCTAAGTCGCAGTTTGGAAAAATATTTTCAGTCAGGATAGAACGAAGTACATCTCTAATAGCAGTTCTAAATCAATGATATAAACTATGTAGCAGTAAATAGATGTAAATATACAAGATGCATATACATGTACAAGAGATACACAATAAAGGAAATACTGGAAATAAATACAAGAATGAACAATATGACAATGAACAAGAATACTAATGACTAAGTGTGTGAGTACTAGCTTTAACATATGATCGGCTTGGGAACTTGTACATGAATAATGGCCTGGTTAGTCATACGTGCGGTGTATGACCAACACTAACATGAGAACAAGACTTGTACATGAAGGGTATGATCATATATCTACACTAAAATACTCTCCACCCCCAACTGGTATGGTAGATCCAACCATGGTATGATATGGCACGGGATTCTCTAGGAAGGTAGCAAATCTCCCCGAGAATCAGTGTCTGTACATGCACAAGATAATCAATGAAACAAGACTTGCACAAGATACACCATATATAAGGAATAACATCTCATGACGAGATCCAAATATACCAATCTGTGTAACCATCGTGTTAAGAAATATGGATATCTGCACTAAATACAATGAACATAGAGAATATCATAAACAAGAAACTATCAGAGAATGTACTCGCCTGGGGTCCTTAGCTAGTATGAATCAGAGTCCAAGTCACAGTCCAAATAGCCTATGTATTACAAATTTACCATGTCAAAAGATAATTTATTTTAATTTATTTAATTCTAAAATAATTACTCTAAAATCCTATTTTAATCTTATTATTCTGATTTTAGGTTAATTTCTAAATTTTGTCCAAAGAAACTGAATTTTACCAATTCGAGACTCATGGCACGCAAATCGAGACGATCTGTTGACCAAAAAGTCAACCGATGCAAACTCGACTTTCATGCATGGTTTTCTATAGATTTTAGCATCAAAAATATGCTAGAATTTATGGCTCATCCAAATTTAAATTCGTTTGGAAATTATTGCACATACCTAAAATTGTATTATGCAACGGTGGTTAATTTTTAACCTAGAAGTTCTACAGAATTAACAGTACAGAAATATTTTGTATTAAATCCTAAAAAAACATATGTCAATTATCTCAAAATTAGCTTTCCGAAACTTCAAACGGTTAGTGATTCTAATTCCTGGTTCTCCCAAAATAGCAAAAATAGCGAGACACGTCTATTTTAGGATATGCTGTGCTCTACGAATTTTTCAGAATTTAATATTCATAATTTCATGAAACAATTTACATATTCAGAAAATTAACCTCAATATGGTTCTAACGCAAGAAACTGGGCCACGTTTGGAGTCCGAAGCTATGAGTAATGGCTTCTGGAAGATGAAGAAAACCCTAGATGACATCCCCTCAAATCTCTCTCTCTCTAAAATAATGGGATAATTAGGGTTATTATATTTTATATATATATATATATATATATATATATATATATATATATATATATATATATATATATATAGAGAGAGAGAGAGAGAGAGACAGAGAGAGACAGAGAGATGTACATGGGTTGAATGAAAAATTATAGGTTGACACGTGTCAAAATCTGATTGGATGATTTTGTTTATATTATTTGTTTTTTTATTTGCCTTTATTAAATTATTATTTAAATCATTTTAAATCTAAATAACTCAAAATAAATATTATAAATAATCATAAAAATCTGGAAAAATTATCGAAAATATATTTTGAACCCCAAAACCCTAGAAAAATACTTAGGATAGTTTTATGTTCATAGGTTTCCTACTATAATTAGGAGAAGCTCTAAAAATTAGTTTTACCTATATAAATAAAAATAAATATTAAAAATATTCCAAAAATTCTTTAAAAATTCCAGAAAATATATAATAATATTATGAATACTAAAAAAATTACGTGGGTCCATTCTATATTCCTGGGCTTGCACAATAAATTTTAGAAGTCCTAAAAATTTAGTTATTAGTCTAAATAATTTCCAATAAATACTAAACTACTCAGAAAATTCTCAAAAAATTTTAGAAAATATATTTGATTATTTAGAACCCAAAATAAAAGTTTGAAATATTTTTAATTATGTTTAACACAAAAATAAATTCTTGAAAGCCCTAAAAAATTTACTGTTACTAGTTTTTAATTAACCAAAAATTGTGAAAAAATTCCAATAGCCCCAAATTAACCTAATAACAACATTTAAGTAAGAATTTTAGGATACGGAGGTTACAAGTCTACCCACCTTAAAAAAATTTCGTCCTCGAAATTTAAAATCCTCAATAGTTGTATTTATTTATTTATATTTTTTTTTACCATCAAAATTTAAATTCATCAAACCATATAATCATGAAGTAAATCCATATTGTTATTTCACAAAATTTTCAAAATTCTATAAATATCATATTCCTGAAAATCTTCAAATTTAAAATCAAATTACATTATTATCACAATTTCCTCCAAAATTTTAAGTTAATAACTAAATACTCAAAAAATTAATATCCAATCCTCTAATTTAAATCCAATCAATGCATATTTATAAAATTTAAAATCTCATCCCAAAAATTTGAATTCAAACATTAATCCATTAGTGATCTTATTCCTCGAATCTTTTTTCACACAATACTCAAACAATGTAATACTTACGAAATCTTCATATGCAATATTCAAAATATAAATTTTAAATTTATATCTTGCAGTCAAATAAATATAATGATAATCTTCTTAAATTCTACAAAATTTAATGACAAATTCAATCATATCATAATCTTCATAAAAGTTAACAATTTAACAAAATTGTCAATTCTGCCATATTAAATTCTCAACTCTTTATTTAAATTAATATTTATCCTCAAAATTTAAAATCCTTAATAAAATTTTTTTTGTCACCATCAAAATTTAAGCAATATAATCATGAAGTCAAACCACTATTGTTATTTAACAAAGTCCTTAAAAATTAACTTCACCCTCATAACTTAAAATTTTAACGTAAATCTTCGAAATTTGAATTTATCTTCAAAAATTTAATAATTAAATCCTTCAAATTTAATCTCATATCCAAACTTAAAAATTAAATCCAATCTTCAAGTTTTAAAATAAATTATATCCTTAAAATTTGGAATATCATATTGTAGTCATTTCTCACAATAATTTGATTTGTCTCCATAGCCATAATTCACTTTATCCTCACTTCTATTATGTATACGAATTCTCGATATTTAAATTAATGATCATCCTTAGAATATCAATTAATGATTCAATCCTAAAATTTAAAAGTTAAATCCAATCTTCAAAGTAAATCCTACTAGTATATGTTTCATGAATAAATTTAAAAAATTCAAAGTCCCATCCTCAATATTTGAATTCCAAATCTACTCAATCAATCATATCTCTCAAAAAATATATATTTAATTTTGACTTCAAATTAAGTCCTTAAAAGTCGAATTCAACAAGTTATAAATAAATCTTTATATTGTTATTCCTTTGGTCTAACCAAACCCATAATCCAAATTTTAATATTATATCGAACTACTAATACTCAAAATTCTCAACATTATCCTGGAGTTCCTTGAATTATATCACAAAACTTTCAAGATTATCCTAAATTTTAAAAACTTTCAACATTATCCTCAATTTCAAAAAAAAAAAATTCAACATTATCCTCAATTTATTATTTTTGTCAGTAATCAAATATGACAACTTCTACCCACCATAAAATTGTATCCTCAAAATTTAACTTCTCGAACAATTAAAATAAAATGTATATACTTTCCTCAAAAGTCAAATATTCAATATTAAAATAAAATTTTAATCACTTCCAAAAATATTTATAGCTTTGACTATGTTTATTGAATTTGAATCCTCAAAAATTTTAAATACATAAAATCTCAACTCCTCAAAATTCTCAAGATTTAAAATTTATTTCCAATCTTCAAATTATAAATTTAAATCCACATCTTGTAGTCCAATAGCTCTAATGTTAATCTTTCTCACTGTCCTCATCAACATATGTTATCAGATGATACCGTAATTTTAGTCCGTAAAATTTATCTCGATAAGAAATCAAACTCAACAACGACACCAAGAATTAAATTTAACAACCGATCAACAAGAATCAAATTCAATAACAAGTGAGAACGGACGGAAACAAAGGAAAAGATTTAAATTGGAAATAATAATAAGATTCTCAAGGGTCGTTCCAAGAATCTCTCAAAAATCTGTGATTGAGTATCCTCTCTCATCCTAGTATCCTATGTCCTATATCCTATCGCAGGCATGCAGTAGTACAACTAAGATGTCGCACTACCATGACATCGCAGTACTTGCGAAGCCTGACCTGCATGGGCCACCACTAAAAAAATATGTCACGACCCGTACCCGAAATTTGGGGCACGAGTACGTGGGTACGTCCAGCCTACGCCGCAGCATCGAAGGTAGAACGCTGTCTAGGTCACAACACTATCTAATCATGCACGTATAAGAATGAGAGCAAAATATCAAGCACGTGGAGTGCACCGCACCCGTATCACACTAATTCTATGATACGCTTGCGATATGGCTCCAACACACAACCAAACGCATCCCGGAGGATACGAGCAAGTCTAAAATACTAATTGTGAAATATACGAACCATAATTAGATTTACTATGTGTCCGTGTCAAAAATTGATGTGCACAACTCCCCGTGTCGGAGGAAACCCCCAAAATCAACCCGTTTCGTCAAATTGACGAGATATGGCCTACACGTATCTAATTGTGGATACGACACTAGTCACAAACAGGCAATCATATGTTAATTTGGTCTAATTAACCAATTGACAAACACAACATGTGCCAATCTCGGAATTCTCCCAAAATTGGCACAAAAATGCACGTAACTTCCACCCTAGGTCTCCGATGAACCTAAAACCAATCCTATGGGTAGCCTATGCATGTGGGTTGGTTTCTCATGGTTAAATCTCATATCTAGAGTCTATTAGAAGAAGGAAAACTAAAATGTATCTATTGGGAGATGGATTTTCAATAAAAAATCTCGTAAATTGGAAAGTAGCTCCTCCTTGTAGATCTTGGCCTCCTCCTCCTTGATTCTTGCTTCCTTCTTGTAGATTCTTGTTTTAGCCTCTATTGAAGAATAGGGACTGAATTTAGGTGAAAATTTGGTGAGGAATTGTGAGGGAATAAAGAAATTAGGAAAAAGTGAAAGTCTAGATCTATTTGGAATATGGAATGAAATGAGGGAGACACTCTCTCTCCTCCTAATTATGGCTGGTCATAAACCCTCTTCCAAGCAATATAAAATGTCTAAAATACCCCTTGGGGCCTCTCATGAAGAAATTAATTAAGGGGAAAGGTTTTAGTATAATGATTTCACTAATTAATCCATCCTCCTAATCAATGGGCCTAATTAATGGGCTCAATCTAAACCAAAATAAATATTGGGTTCATGCATCTAATAAAATAGGTTAGGTCCACTACACAAGTCTAAAATAAATACTACATCTAATCAAACAATAAATAATACAACAAATAAATAATTACTTATGCACAATATTAAATACAACACTCCTAAAATAAAAAAATTCGTGTCAATTACCAAACTACCCTTGATTAAAAAAGTGAGGGTGACATATGTTATGCATGTTTATTATTCTGTGGATATTTTTCATAAACTAAGCCCGCATTAATATTGGACAACATGGACATATATCAACTAGTAGAAAAACCCTCATTGTTAAATAACTAAGTGGGAGAGAGAATTTATTCAGGATAAATCCCATAGTCTCCATTACTGGTTTGTAGGTGATTTAATTATACTTGCGTGTTTGCTTTCATACCTTCCTCCATATCAGACGAGTCTAATTATGGATCACCAGTTCAAACTCCCTTAGGGATAATTATAGGAAGTTACCTAGTGTGTGTTCATGTCTCCATCTGAAGAAACTCATTACGAAGTAATGGACTTAGTAAGTAATGGTGTACACTTAGATACAAATAATGGTATCCTTCCCATCAGAGTCACTACTATTATTTGTAGGACCAAAGCAAAGACCAATAATTTAATTTAATTTGTCATAAAGTTAAGTTGACATGATAGTAAAATTAATAGAAAAAACCTCCTTGGATAAATGTTGAATTGGTATACGTCCATACTATCATGGCATACTAAATTCATGGTGTTTAAGGTGTTGTTAAACTTTTTTTTTGAGGGAATCAATATTTATTTAGTTCAATTTTTTTCTACATAATTATTATTTATGTGATGCTCAGGATTTTAAAAATGGGTTCATTCAGTCCACTAATAGTGATTCTTAAAGAAAACAAACTTACTGGCCCTAATTACATTGACTGGAAATGTAACTTGGATATTGTCTTAACTGCTGAAGAGTATAAATATGTACTCCATGAGGAATGTCCTCCTAAGCCTGATGCTAATTCTGAAAAAAGGTTCAAAGAGGCTTATAAAAAGTAGATCAAGGAATATGAGATGGCGCAGTGTTATATTCTGGCATCTATGTCAAATATGGTGCAACATCAGTATCAGGCCATGGTCACAGCTTATGACATGAGGTACAACCTCAAGGAACTCTTCGAACATCAGAGTAGGGCAGCAAGGCAGCTAGTTATAAAGAGTTTGATGAATACAACTATTGGTGAAGGGACGCCATTAAGGGATCATGTTCTCAAGATGGTGGGTCGTCTGAATGAGATGGAGATCCATGGAGTTAAAATTGATAGGGAAATCCATGTTGATACCATTCTCGGGACTCTGCCTAAAAGTTTTGATTCGTTTTACCTTAACTATAACATGAACAAAAGGTTGTACAGTTGGACAGAACTACAAGATGTTGAGACTATGTTTAGGCAGAATGGTCATATTTATGTAACTGAAAATGTTCTACATCTAAGCTGAAAGGCGGTAAGAAGAAGAATAATATTCAGAAATAAGGAAATTCAGCAAAAAAAGGGCATGGAACCTCAAGGCGATATAAAAATTCGAAAGGCAAGTGTTTCAAGTGTAAATGGTCAGGACATTGGAAGAGTGACTATCCACTTCACAAACAAGAAAAAGAAGAAGGTATATCCCATTTACTAGTAGTTGAAACATGTTTAGCGGTGTTATCTATCGGCACCTGGTATGTAGATATAGGATCCACTAATCATATTTGTAATTCATTGTAGGGGTTCCAGAAAATAGGCGGCTTAGTGATGGAGAGATATGCGTGTTCATGGGTGACGCTACCAAAGTAGTAGTTGTTGCAGTAGGAGATATTATTTTATCTTGGTAGAAATAAGTCTTTGATGTTGAGAGATTGTCTTTATGCACCTTCACTTAAAAGAAATTTGATTTCTATTTCTATGCTAGTTAAGGATGGATATTCAGTTTATTTTAATTATAATATTATTATTAGAAAAAATAAGCATTTTATATGTTCTAGTGCATTAGTTGATAATTTGTATGTCATTAATCCTATTTCACCCATAATGCAACTTATAAAAATGAATAATATATCTTCTAACTTAAATAAGCGAAAAGAAACTTCTTGTATGAACCAAACATATCTTTGTCACTTGCGGTTAGGGCATATTAATCTAAGAAGGATTCAAAGACCGGTTAAAGATGAACATTTGAGTTCATTGGAAGTGGAGGCACTTTCAGTCTGTGAATCATGCTTGGAAGGTAAAAGACCAAAAGGCCTTTCACGACAAAGGGGTATAGGGTCAAATATGTGTTAGAATTAATTCATTTTAATTTGTGTGGGTCCATTACTGTCCAGGCTAGAGGTGGCTTTAAATATTTTGTCATATTCATTGACAATTATTCAAGGTATAGATACATTTATTTGATGTGCCGTAAGTCTGAGTGCTTTGAGAAATTAAAAGAGTACAAGGCTAAAACGGAGAAACGTCATGAAAAATATATTAAGTCATTATGTTCAGATTATGGTGGCATATACCTCTTTGGAGAGTTTAGGGATTATTTATTAGAGGCTAGGATTATATCCCAATTGACTACACCTGGAATACCCAAACAGAATGGTGTAGCAGAAAGAATGAATATGACTCTTATAGAGATGGTTAGATCATTGTAAGAACCCTAATTCTAAAAACCGTATTTCTTTATTTTTTATTAAGTTATGTAATTTATTATTTATAGTAATTATGAGCTAAATAGAGAAAATAGAATTCCCTATTGGATCAAACCCGCAAACCGTTAACCACCCTTCCCGCGTAAAGTAAGGAGTTAATCAGCAGCAGCTCATCACCCCGCGTATATTTCATCGCGCGTAAATATCAGCAGCCGTAATAACCAACCACCGCCTATTTTATCCGTGCGTAAATATCAGCAGCCGCAGTAACCAACCATCGCCTATTTTATCCGCGCGTAAAACTCCTCAGCAGCAGCAGTTCACCCCGCGGAAACTCTTCCTTTCACCACGCGTAAAACCCAAAACACAACCCATTGAGAGAAGAAAATATCAACAGTAGAAGCAAAATCCAATTTTATTTTGCTTTGCTCTCCCACACGTGTAAGCTTCTCATTCCACCACTCATTAAACATTATTATTACTAAACACCCTCAACCGAAAGCTAAACCAATGAAAAGAAAATAGCAACAGCAGTAATTCCTTAAACCTTAAGTAACTTCCACCACCTCTTATCACTATATATGTGTGTTATTACAAACTCTTTCAAACCCTAAACCCCACTTCTTCTTACAATGAACTAAAATACTATTTGGACGTGCTCTACAGAACTTTGCTCGGCAAGTATACCTTGCCATTATACTGATATTTACATTCCAACCAATACATGCATGTTTAATTCTGCTTATATAAATGTTTATTTATGTAAATTTTGGACCTATTTTATGAGACCACCCCAGTATTATGGAGCATCATTAGATTTATTTGATGTGACACAGTTATTACACGAGTTGTGAGTCTCATATAGATCACGGACTGCATGACAGGTCTGGTCTCCTGTACGTATTGGCCGTGCGTTAGGAATGACTGCTGATAGAAACTTTGTATGCTAGTAGACCTGGCAGTTATTTAGAGGTTTTATCGTGTCATGGATGTGGCATGCTTAGAGCATGGGATGGAGAGAACAACAAGTAAGACATTTGGGCTCCTTTGCACTCTCCTTATATGTAACCCGTATGCTCCACCGGAGATAAGCGAGATGGCCCCTATACTACTTGGCGGCCTCTGTCGTTCAAAAGACGACATGCTTTATAGGCCTCTGCTTCTCCGAGAGAATCATGCCAATCCTATTTATGGCCAAATAGTCCATATGTTGGCAAGTTGTTCTCAAATTAGATTCACTTAGACGGTTAGGCGACCATTGGATGTTTATATTTCAGTACTTTATTGGCATGTTATATGTATCTTGTTACGTTCCTCTGAGGATCTGGTTCCTTTCCAGATATAGACGAGCAGGAGTACCCACAGGAGTATGGACCTGGACCGGACACTACGTACCTGACTGAGGAGGTCTTACCCTCAGAGTATCTGTGGCTTGTTTCCACTGTTTTGAGATTTTGTAGCTATTTCAGTATAGTCGTCTTGTAGTGGATTTGTTTCCACCCGACTATCAGACTTGATACACTTCTTGATATTTAGTTATATTCCAGCTTTTTATTCCTACTTATTATTGTGCTGTGGATGAGATATAGATTGTGTATGACTTATTGTGATAGTATATTACCACTGGTGGATTGCATATTCATTTACAGCGTACATATGTATATGATTTCCATATATTGGAGTTCGTATAAATACGGCTGGGCGTGTTACGTATTCCTAGTCCTACGTATTTTAGGACTAGGACGTGACATGTTTTAGTGGTGGCCCATACGGGTCCTGAATATATTGTCTTGGTTACGTAACTGTACCAAGCAAGCCTGCGTATAGGAATAGAGTATAAGGATCTCATCCACACTTGACTGAAACCTCGTTCTTCCTTAAGTTTTATGCCAGGAACTTTTACACTGAGACTAGGGACCTCTGTTTATATAAAGTAACCAATCTGTTGGCGTAAAAAAACCAAACTATGCAGAAGATTATTTTCTTTACGCTGCGGATATGACAACTGCTAAACTATGTTTCCTTAGTACTCGTCATGCAAGCCACGTAGGTAAACTATCCCAGTATAACTTGATAACAGATAACCAGCGTAGAGCAGCTGATTAGGCATAAATATAAGGATAGGATGTGAGCGTATTTGTCACAACCTTAGTTTTTCCAGTCATGACTAGTTAGAACCGATTCTCTCGCATTAAATGCAGAGATATGCCTCGAGCCCTGTGCAGAAATAGCTTTTGGCGTGGCGTCTGATTTTGTCTCACCGTGAGCGTAAAAACTCATTCTTGTAGACAACGTATTCCGAAGCCTCATCTTTTTCTCCTTCTAAATGCATAAAATGACTTGTATTAAATATGTCACTAAACGACAACCTGGGTCTCTGTGCAAAATCATCATCATAGTCGTCCTCTCGATTGTCGTGCAGTACTTTTTGTCAAATGTCAGGTTCACTGATTTGACTGACCAACTCATGATGAGTTTCTCGTACAGACCTTACACCACAACGTATGTTAGATATTTTACACACAGATTTTATGCATCTTTTACGCGCAGACCTTTCACGTGAAGCCTTACACAGAAAGTATACCAAGACTTTATGCGCAGAATTTACGCACGCAAAACTTTTGCACAGGTAGATTTTATGCAGCATATCTTTACGCAGCCGATCTTTTATGCACGTAACCCATTACGCAGACTTTTACCCAGACAATTCTGAAGTCTTACTTTATGCCAAATTATCTCAACTTTCTACTTTACGCAGACAGCTCTGAATCTCTACTTTATGCCAAATTATCTTGAAGTTCTGTTTTATGCAGGAAGCTTATCCACCTATTTTACGCCAACCATCTTGAAGCCCTATTTTACGCAGGAGAGACTTCATGTATGTTGCAAGTTTTTGACTGTGAAATACGTAGACAATTCTCCAGCATATTTTATGCTTCTATATTCTATTTTATACTTGCATCCTGTTTGATTCCTGTACTCCTTCTGAATATTGTGTACATCACCTGCAGAAAGATGGAGATGTAGAAGGGATGTACTATCACAGATGGTGATACAACTCCTGGAGTCAATGGTCAGACTCAAGGAGAGACCTCAACTCCTAGACTTCCGGGACCAGATGGACAGATTCACAATCTAGTTCCATCTGAACTTTCCATTCCACCTAATAGGAACCTTCCAGTCTCATCGGCACCGCAGGATGGCCAGGCATAACTGTTCCAATTCTTCCAGATAATAATGCACGAACAGCGACAACAGGCCGCCATACTAGCTGTAGAGCAGAGACATCAAGCAACAGAACAGAGACAAGAGTTCCTAGCAGCTCTTGAAAGGATGGCTGCAAAGACTACTGTACCAGCTCAAGCACTAGCTCCAGAACCTCGAGCTAGAGTTGGTTCAGTAAAAGACTTTATACAAATGGGTCCGAAGTCGTACAAAGGCATTGAGAACCCAGAGGAAACTACCAACTGGATTACTCACACTCAGAAGTTATTAGAAGCGTCACAGCTACCTGGAGACCTGTGGATGACGGGTGTAAGGACGCTTCTAGATGGTAATGCTCATCACTGGTGGAAATCCATGGAGCGCCAGCTGGGTACATACCAAACTTGGGAGCAGTTCCTGGAATGCTTTGAAAGAAAGTACTTCCCGGACACCGTCAGAAATGTAGTGTACGATCAGTTCCTCCACTTGGAGCAGGGGAACAGAACGGTGGACGCGTATGATGCTGAGTTTAGTCACCTCAGTAAATATGGCGCTGCCTTGATACCAGATGACTTGGCCAAGTCCAAGAGATTTTATCGTGGACTAACTCAGGAGCTACAACACTACACTAGCTCCCAGTCCCGAATCTCTTATGCCGAATTTCTGACAGAAGCCAGATTACAAGAAACCATCAGCAGAGGAAAGGGAGGTCAGTTGAGGATGCAGCAAGGACCAGCAAGAACACAACAAGGAGGACCTATCAGACGTCCTTTAGCTCAACAACAGCAGTACCAGCACCGAGCAAGACCATACCAGATCCCAGAGAAGCCCCACTGCAATTATTGTGGGAAACACGGACACATTATGAGGGACTGTCAAACTCGCTTGGGACAATGTATGAGATATGGTTCCGGGCAGCATATGATGAAAGACTGTCCTCTGCAGCAAGAATTAACACTTCCACCACCAGCACAGAGACTAGCGCTTCCAGCACCAAAGCCAGCTCAACAGATGGATAGACCAGGAGCACCTCGACCTCCAACAGCAGGAGGATTTTAGCAAGGACAACCTTTACCTACACAGGAGGAACAGTTCGCGAGGGCCAGACATGGACAACCACAGAGGAATGGGCAAGCTTTTGCAATAGAAGTGGATGACATGGACCAGGAGATTGATGTCATAGCAAGTATCACTCTTGCTTTTACTTTTCCTGCTGTGACATTGTTTGATACGGGAGCCACCCACTCATTCATATCATCTAGTTTTATTGCCAAACACAACATTGCCTCTACACCTTTACCTAGTTGTATTAGAATCCTTACTGGGGGAGGAGTTGTACATATTAGTAGAATTTGTAGATCGTGTCCTATAGTGATACGTGGCAGAGAGATGAATGCCCGACTCTTAGTCCTTCCTATGCCAACTTTTGATATTGTACTTGGAATGGACTGGCTAAGCAAGTACCATGCTTTCTTTGATTGCTTTGGAGGAATCATTCTTTTTAAGGTACCCGGCCAGCCTGAACTTGAGTTTACACGAGGATCCACAGAATTCCTTGATGGTATGCAACTCGCAATGGACAATGTTGTCTATCATCCCATTATTTCATAATTCTAAGACGTCTTTCCAGTAGAATTACCAGACCTACCTCCAGATAGAGACGTAAAATTCTTAATTGAATTGACACCGGGAGTAGCACCCATAGCATCCCATATTTATAGATTAGCAAAGAAGGAGATGGATGAGCTGAAGACACAATTGAAAGAACTAGAAGAGAAAGGTTTCATCCGACCAAGTGCATCACCCTGGGGAGCGCCAGTGTTGTTTGTACCAAAGAATGATGGATCAGTACGTATGTGCATTGACTATAGAGCCTTGAATGCAGTGATAGTGAAGAATAAATATCCACTGCCATGCATTGATGACCTATTTGACCAGCTTAATGGATCCAAGATGTTCTCAAAGATAGATTTGAGATCGGGATATCACCAGGTGAAAGTACGGAAGGAGGACATTCCGAAGACCGCATTGCGGACAAGATATGGGCATTACGAGTTCTTGGTCATGCCATTTAGATTAACTAATGCTCCAGCTATCTTTATGGACTTAATGCATCGAGTCTTCCATCAGTATTTGGACCAGTTTGTGGTCGTCTTCATAGATGATATACTTGTTTATTCAAAGAGTCAGGAGGAGCACGAGAAGCACCTGTGGATTATTCTAGAGACCTTAAGGAGAGAGCAGTTATATGCAAAACTCAGTAAATGCGAGTTCTTCTTAGATAGAGTTTCATTTCTTGGACATGTTATTACAGGAGATGGAATTTATGTTGATCCAGAAAAGATCTCGGCAGTCGAGATATGGCCTGTTCCTAAATCAGCAGCAGAGATGAGAAGTTTTCTTGGACTTGTGGGATATTACCGATGTTTTGTGGAAAACTTCTCAAAGATAGCAACACCTATGACTCGGTTGACTTGAAAAGATCAAGAGTTCATATGGACCGACGAGTGTCAAGCCGCTTTCGAGGAATTGAAGAAGCGACTGACTACAACACCAGTATTAACTATTCCATCAGGATCAGGAGACTATGTGATCTACAGTGACGCATCAGGAAAAGGTTTGGGATACGTATTGATGCAGCATGGCAAGGTGATTACATATGCATCTAGATAGTTACGAGTACATGAGAAAAATTATCCAACTCATGACTTAGAACTTGCAGCCGTTGTATTTGCTCTAAAGTTATGGAGACACTACTTATATGGAGAACGAGTGGAAATATATACAGACCACAAAAGCCTCAAGTACGTCTTCACACAGAAGGAGTTAAATATGAGACAACATCGATGGCTTGAATTGATGAAAGATTTTGAGATAGAGCTACATTATCACCCAGGCAAGGCTAATATTGTAGCAGATGCGTTAAGCCGAAAGCCAGCAGCTTATTTCCTAACAACACAGAAGGAATTATTTAAGGACTTACAAGGTCTTGGCATTAAAATAATATTACCCGGAACAGACGGAACACTAGCCAACTTGCAAATACAATCATCACTAGTGGAGAGAATCAAGGCAGCATTGCCCACCAACGCCAGGTTCAGAAGATTAAAAGAAAGAACAGAGGCCGAAGAGCAGATAGGACTGCGCATCCATAATGACGGGACATTACGATGTGGTGATCGTCTTTATGTACCAAATAGAGAGATTCGACAGGAGTTGATGATAGAAGCTCATAGTTCAATATATTCTATTCATCCTGGAGGCACCAAGATGTATCATGATTTGCGACATCACTTTTGGTGGCATGGAATGAAAAGAGAGATAGCTCGCTTTGTAGTTAAATGTTTGGTATGTCAACAAGTAAAGGCGGAGCACCAGAGAATAGCAGGATTATTGCAACCACTCCCAATTCCAGAGTAGAAGTGGGAACACATCACTATGGACTTCATTACAGGTTTTCCTAGAAGTCCAAGTGGTAGAGATGCAATATGGGTAATAGTGGACCGACTCACCAAGTCAGCCCATTTCTTGCCTTTTAGAGTTGGCCAATCTACAGAAGCTTTGGCTGACTTATATATGAGGTAGATCGTGAGGTTGCACGGAGTACCCGTCAGCATTGTATCAGACAGGGATTCGTACTTTACCTCACATTTTTGGAGGAGCATGCAAGAAAGTCTTGGAACTCGTCTAAAATTCAGTATATCTTATCACCCACAAACAGATGGACAGTCAGAGCGTACTATTCAGACATTAGAGGATATGTTGAGGGCTTGTATATTGGACTTTGGAGGATCATGGGAGGACCACCTATACCTTGTGGAATTTTTTTACAATAATAGCTATCAGGTAAGCATCCAGATGGCTCCGTTTAAAGTATTGTATGGAAGAAAGTGTAGGTCTCCTGTATGTTGGAGTGACGTGGGAGAACGTTAGATTCTGGGACCAGAATTAGTGGTCAATACCGTAGAGACAGTTAAGAAGATACAAAGACACTTGCGGGCAGCGCAAGACAGGCAGAAACAATGGGCAGACCTTCATCGTCGTCCCTTGGAGTTTAAAGAGGGCGATCATGTCTTCTTGAGGATATCACCTACTAGAGGCACTATTAGATTTGGAGGGCGAGGCAAGTTGAGTCCAAGGTATATTGGACCATTTGACGTGCTAGAGAGAGTGGGAGAAGTAGCATATCAACTTGCACTACCACCTTCACTTGAGGGAGTACATGATGTATTCCATGTATCACAACTCAGGCGATATGTGGCAGACAACAGTCATGTTCTAGATCATTCGGAGATCACCATTGGGCCAAGCTTGTCATATCAAGAGCAACCCATGGGAATCCTCGATCGTCGAGAGAAAGTATTAAGAAATCGGTCTATTCCCTTAGTCCGCGTGGCATGGAAGTATGGCGCGCCAGGAGAATCTACTTGGGAGCGCAAGGACGACATGCGCCAATGTTTTCCGAACCTATTCATTGACCAAGGTATAAATTTACTTTGTTAAATTATATCTTTTACAAATCTTGACTTTCTACCGTGGCTTAGTTTTAATTTCGAGGACGAAATTTTTATAAGTTGGGTAGAATGTAAGAACTCTAATTCTGAAAACCGTATTTCTCTATTTTTTTATTAAGCTATGTAATTTATTATTTATAGTAATTATGAGCTAAATTGTAAACCCCCTCACCCAAAATTAGGGCTACTTGGCTTAGATAGTGAAATTAGGGCTAGTTTGAACCCAATTAGAATTAGAACACGGATTTTATTTAATTATGCAATAATCTATATCGTATAACGTACCTTGCCGTTGCTTCGATAATTGAAGCACCTCACTAGTCGTTGCCTATCTACGAACTTTACAACCTCATCCTAGACATGTCTGCCTACTATTCTGACCCATGTACAATTTATAATATTGCTCTCTGATGCTATATTTTAGCCGCACAATAAATATCGCGGACGTTATTTCTTAATTAGATATAAATCCCAATTTTTGTACCCTTGTGCGCCTCAATCGAAATTTAAGACACAACCTTGACCGTTTTGTACAACCCGGATTTTATTAATATTCTACACTCTCCCCTCCACACCCTGACACTTGTGCCCCGCCTAAATCTAATCCCATGTACTCCTAATTAATTCTAGAACATCGTGCGCGGTTCGATTTAATTAATTAAATATAATTTTTGCCTTTGTGCAATTTTCCAATTGTTGGGGGGGCTTTTATGCAAAAATGCATCGAGGTGTCCCCACCAGTGGACAATTCATGAAGAAACTCAATTTTCCCTTCACATGGATTTTTCCCATAATTCTCTGGATGTGCAAACGCGCAACACCGCCCTCCTATTTTAATCCAATCCTTGCAATTAAATAATTATAATTTATAGCCCAACATCTTCATGTGAGGCCAAGACCCACTCCAAGGATTGTAGACCAAGGCCCAACCCAAGAGGGGTTGACCAGTCAAACCTATTTTAGGTCAAGCACCCACCACATATATATAAATAAATTTTCTTTCCCCTTTCCTTATTTTCTTCTCTCTCTCCAATACCCAGCCGACCACCTGTTCATCATCCCTGTGCCCGACCCCCTCCATGTCCAGCCGGCCGGAGCTGCCCCCAGCCGCCGGACCCGACCCAAACGACGATCTTCTTGCTCTCGTCTCCTTCCTCCTCTCCTACTGCCCCTCGTCGGAGCAGCCGAACGCCGGAGTTGACTCGTTCTCGGCCACCCTCATCACATCCTCGACCTGCCGGATCCAGCACCGACTGCTCCTCCAACCCCGGCCATCTCGCCTGGATCTTTCCTGACGTCCCTCCTCCTCCTCGACAGCCCGGACCACTGACCCGGCCAGAGCTCCACCTCTCCCTCCAGTTATTCTCCCCCTTCCTCCCACCGGAATCTCCTCGACCCGCCGGGATCCCGAGCACAGCTCTTAGTCGACCCCTGCAGCACGTCGGAGACCGGAACGCCGAGCCTCCTCTCCTCCTTCCTCTACCTCTCCCTGAACTCCTCCGCGAGCCGTCGGAGCACGACCCCACTGATCCTCGCGGAGCCCCGACAGCGTCTTCCCTCTCTCCCTGAATACCTTCCCCCGATCGATTCTCGGCCTTCTCCGCCGCCTGAGCATCACCACGACCGACTTTGTCACCCCCTTCCTCCGCCTGCACATCAGCAACTCCCCGCATCCGCCATTACCATCATCACCACCATCTCCTCTCCGTCATCAACTTCTCCTCCTCCTCCTGCTCCCTGTCCTCCTTGCCGGACCACCCCCTGGCCTGACCGGACCACCTTCCCCCGGCCGGAGTGCCATCCACACCACCATCATCCCTAACACCATCACCATTAACAACTCACCATCATCATCACCATCAACACCTCATTAATACCTCTCCCTCCACGCCATCATCATCTCCTTAACACCCCATCTCAATTATCAGTGTCTTATCCTCCTGTCATCGTCGCCATTATCAATATCGTGGTATCATCATCACTTACTCATCATCCCTATCATCCTCAACAGTATCCTCACCATTATCTCGGACCGTCAGCATCATCTTTCATTCTCAACACATAAACCCTAACTATTGCCTCGTCATCTTTATTAGCACCATCATCCTCGCCGTCACCATCATACACATCACCATCTTTGTCATCAATATCCTCATCACTATAAACCTAATTAACCACCATCATTATCTTCATCCTCCTCGTCTCAATTCATCACCATCACCTCATCGTCACCCCACCAGTTACTATCATCATCAGCATTGTCGTCCTCACTTCATCGTCGTTATAGTCGTCACCTCGTCGTCATCTTCGTCAAACTCACCATCATACCCGTGCACGTATTCTGAGGTATGAACCTGTCTGTCTTCCCCTTTTATGTATATTGTGTGTGTTTCAGTAGGATAGTAGCATTTCGTTACCACAGTTAGTTTATATCAGACCCCGAGTCAGAGAACCCAACGCTCGTTCATACACGAACACGTACGCAGACATGATCCAATCTAGTATATGTATATTAAGTTAATCATTAGCTTAGTATTAATTGGTATATATTTATGCACATATTTACTATATGTATTCAATTAGTTATGAAAATAAATTACTAGTTATATTATTATATAAATATGAATATATATGTAGTAAGTGCTAACTGATAATTATGACTAAATATTCAGACTATGCGACCCTAGGACACCGTGGACTATCCCGTATTGGTCCTTGACCCTGTTGACCCTAAGAACAATATGGGTGTCTGCCTCGTGTATACCGACGTACTGAGGAGACCGTGTTAGTTGACTGACTTATTGTGTACAGTACTTAAAGACCCGATACCCGCATAATTCAACGCGTAATTGACCGTGTTAGATGACTAGTGTTACCCCTAGTGTACCCCCTGAGTCCAGTGTAAATATTATTGTGTGTGCACTAGTGTAATGACTAATGATTTTATTGTATTATATTCATATGTACATAGGATATTGGATTTATTCTGCACGACTTTTGGAGCAGGTTATTGGTACATCGCAGTCTTCTGGCCAGGCAAGTATACCTTGCCATTGTACTGTTATTCTTATTCCATATGATTGCATGCATCTTTATTTTCTGTCTTTAGTTCATATATTTTAACCGTTATATAAAATGCACGCGACGGTGTCGTCGCGATAGGTTTTTATTTATGTATTTGCATTGACCCTGTTTATGAGACTACCCCATTATCATGTAGTATCATTAGGTTCATTGGCCGTGACACAGTTGTTACACGGGTGTGAGTCTCATATAAATCACGGACTGCGTGACAGGTCTGGCCTTCTGTACATATGGGCCGTGCGTTAGGAATAACTGCTGTTAGAAACTTTTCATGCTAGTAGACTTGGCAGTTATTAGAGGTATTATCGTGTCATGGATGTGACATGCTTAGAGCATGGGGTGGGGAGAACAACAAGTACCGCATTTGAGCTCCTTTGCACTTTTTCTGTGACGCCCGGATTCTCCGCTGGAGATACGGGTGGTGATGACCCATATATATATATTATGTACATTGGCGGGCCTCTGCCGTTCAAAAGACGACGTGCCTTTGGGCCCCTGGATCTTCAAAAGAGAACCATACCAAATCCCAGTTTTCAGCCAGATAGCTCACTTGTGGGGAAAGTTGTTCTTAAACTGCATTCACTTTAGACGGTTAGGCGACCCATTGGATATTTATTTCAGTACTTTATTGGCATGTGTTTAAGTATCTTGTTACGTCCCTCTGAGGACCTGGTCCCCTTCCAGGTGTACCTGTTCTTGAGTATTTGCAGGAGGGCAGATTTGGATGGTTATAGATGCTTCATGGATGTCTTCTCTCCGAGCAGTGATTGCTAGCTGGTATACTTATATTGTGTTTGATAGCTTGTACTTATATTGTATTTGCTCTTATATTCGAGTTGGTAGTGGATTTGTTTCCATCCAACTATCTTCCTTAGATACTTCTCATTGAGATCTAGTTTCATAGACATTGGTTATTTAAGTTCATATATGATTTTGGTGGATGAGATTTAGATTATACCCTGTGACTTGTGTATTATATTTTATACCAATTGTGGATTTGATATTCATATTACAACGTACGTGTGGATTTGGTTTTCATATATTGGAGTTGCCATATCCATGCGGCTGGCATGCTTACGTGTCCTAGTCCTACGTATTTTTGGGACTGGGGCATGACATATTTTTGTGGTGGCCCATGCAGGTCAAGAGCATATTGTCTCGGTTATGTTACTGTAGCGGACAAGCCTGCACCTAGGACTAGAGTATAGGATCTCATCCACAATTGACTATGACTCATCTTTCTTCTAATCTGTTCTATTTGAATAATAGCATCCTGCTTGATTCCTGTACTCCCATAATATTTTCTTTAGTATAGTCTCTCCTAGAATATAGAAGCCCTGTTATTAGGATGATAATTATGGTAGCACACCTATTAAGAATACAACGAGAATATAGATACACCACTAAGTTTAGAATATCTAATGAACCCTAGAATTCTTTATCTTTAGATTGGTATACCATTACCCCTTGATGTATTAAGAAGACTTGAGAGTAGTATAGACACTACTAGAGATAGTTAGAAGTTTTACCATAATGTTTGACCCTAGTATTGAGGAACCAATGGAGAGCCAATATTGAACATTAGGACTGAACCTAACCTACACAGTTAGATAAGTATTGGAGAACTACAAACTTAGATCATTGTCTTTATTATTAGTAGACAGCACCTTAGGAAGCTAAGAGCATTGAATATATTATTTTCTTGATCATACCGCAAACACAGAGAGTAGCGTAGCATCTCCCCTTAGGAAACCTTGACATTATCTATAGCCTCTCTATTTTTTTTATATATTGTTCCCCTGAAACCCTAGCGTTCGCTACTTGTGCGATGACTAATCACGTTTTCTCTTCTTCATCTTTTAACTCATGTCACCTGATCCTCCTGATAGTAGGCCAAGTAATTTTATCCTTTGTTAAGGATACATAGTTACTAGGATTATAGTTGTAGTCTAGAATTTCAACATTTTGTGCTTGGTAGTTAAAGTTTGATAAGTTTGAGTTGTTCTTACAGACTGCGACCCGATGATTATCCCTTAGTGTTAAATCGCGTAATTTGTACCCTCACCTCGATATGAGTTAGACCCCTTTCCCCCTTAACGGCCAGTAACTCTTCTATCCTTACTATTGACACTTGTTCTATAAGCTCTATGACTAAGACTTAAGATGACCATGACCTATATAATAGGATACTCTAATGAGCATGAAGACCCCTTCTTGTAAACCTTAATAGGAATTCTTATATTTTCTTTAAAGCATTAGTGTATTAATTTATTATTCTAAGTTGAGTAATATGCCTCGCCACCTAGTATCACACAGTCCTCTTAACCCATTGGTGAAGTATAACCAAATGACACCGACTTTAGACTTGCATAAGAAGATAACATCTAGACTAGAAATTTAAGGCTCTATCCCTATTTGGTCGACTAGCGACTTAGAGGTTGCATGATAACTGTAGAGATTGTAGAGTCTTTTATTATTGTTGCTTATGTTGTTTTTGTTTTGTGAACTTGAATTATTTGTAACTTCTCTCATCATAATCCAGCGTTATATTTTCTGTGCTACCTTGAATTATGCTGCTATTATAGCCTAGTTTTTGCAAGCTTAATCTTATATCAAGCTTGTTCATGACATATGTATTATTGGGGCCTGATCAAACACACTAATACAAATTGTCTAATCAGGATCAGTATATTATGGTCTAGCTAGACATAGTGCGCTTGATTCGCCCTTCGCAATACTATTTTACGTGGATTGAGATGTATAATTGACCAGTAGACAAATATACTTACCCTCTAGATTCGACAAAGCATATCATATCAAGTACATAACCGCACCGATGTGAGCATGCTAATAAGAAATTACCAAATAGTGTTTCAATCCACAACTGTCCTGACAATTTCCATCTGAATCCTTTAAACGCTTGATTCCCATACTTCCATTCTATTACCCCTCCTTGAACTCTTTACCATTGTTTTCCGTCTTCCCTTATTTCGGAAAGACGAACCCTTGTGCTTGGAAATAAGTGATACACTGATAGTGCTAGGTACACCCCATAGGCTAATCATATGACTTGGTAACTTCCTATGATGAAGGACATATCATAGATGATATATTTGGTGTTAAAGACTTTGATGATTCAATAGCATGATTAAATAATTTGGGGCATAGTTTCTTAGATGCATAGCCTTAGATGATAGATGGGTAAATTCTAAGTTGGGTAGAAACTGCGAATGTTAACTCAAGGAGAATTTTTTAGACTGCAATCTAGTGGGGTTAGATAGAGAAACCCTACCCTAGTTTAATTTCGAGGACGAAATTGTTTTAAGTTGGGTAGATTGTAAACCCCCTCACCCAAAATTAGGGCTACTTGGCTTAGATAGTGAAATTAGGGCTAGTTTGAACCCAATTAGAATTAGAACACGGCTTTATTTAATTATGCAATAATCTATATCGTATAACGCACCTTGCCGTTGCTTCGATAATTGAAGTACCTCACTAGCCGTTGCCTATCTACGAACTTTACAACCTCATCCTAGACATGTCCGCCTACTATTCTGACCCATGTATAATTTATAATATTGCTCTCTGATGCTATATTTTAGCCGCACAATAAACGTCGCGGACGTTATTTCTTAATTAGATATAAATCCCAATTTTTGTACCCTTGTGCGCCCCAATCGAAATTTAAGACACAACCTTGACCGTTTTGTACAACCCGAATTTTATTAATATTCTACACTGTCCCCTCCACGCCCTGACACTTGTGCCCCGCCTAAATCTAATCCCATGTACTCCTAATTAATTCTAGAACATCGTGCGCGGTTCAATTTAATTAATTAAATATAATTTTTGCCTTTGTGCAATTTTCTAATTGTTGGGGGGGCTTTTATGCAAAAATATATTGAGGTGTCCCCACCAGTGGACAATTCATGAAGAAACTCAATTTTTTCTTCACATGGATTTTTCCCATAATTCTCTGGATGTGCAAACGCGCAACATCGCCCTCCTATTTTAATCCAACCCTTGCAATTAAATAATTGTAATTTATAGCCCAACATCTTCATGTGAGGCCAAGACCCACTCCAAGGATTGTAGACCAAGGCCCAACCCAAGAGGGGTTGACCAGTCAAACCTATTTTAGGTCAAGCACCCACTACATATATATAAATAAATTTTCTTTCCCCTTTCCTTATTTTCTTCTCTCTCTCCAATACCCAGCCGACCACCTGTTCATCATCCCTGTGCCCGACCCCCTCCATGTCCAGCTGGCCGGAGCTGCCCCCAGCCGCCGGACCCGACCCAAACGACGATCTTCTTGCTCTCGTCTTCTTTCTCCTCTCCTACTGCCCCTCGCCGGAGCAGCCGAACGCCGAAGTTGACTCATTCTCGGCCACCCTCATCACATCCTCGACCCGCCGGATCCAGCACCGACTACTCCTCCAACCCCGACCATCTCGCCTGGATCTTCCCTGACGTCCCTCCTCCTCCTCGATAGCCCGGACCACCGACCCGGCCAGAGCTCCTCCTCTCCCTCCAGTCATTCTCCCCCTTCCTCCCGCCGGAATCTCCTCGACCCGCCGGGATCCCGAGCACAGCTCTCAGTCGACCCCTGCAGCACGTCAGAGACCGGAACGCCGAGCCTCCTCTCCTCCTTCCTCCACCTCTCCCTGAACTCCTCCGCGAGCCGTCGGAGCACGACCCCACTGATCCCCGCGGAGCCCCGACAGCGTCTCCCCTCTCTCCCTGAACACCTTCCCCCGATCGATTCCCGGCCTTCTCCGCCGCCTGGGCATTACCACGACCGACTTCGTCACCCCCTTCCTCCGCCTGCATATCAGCAACTCCCCGCATCCGCCATTACCATCATCACCACCATCTCCTCTCCGTCATCAACTTCTCCTCCTCCTCCTGCTCCCTGCCCTCCTTGCCGGACCACCCCCTGGCATGACCGGACCACCTTCCCCCGGCCGGAGTGCCATCCACACCACCATCATCCCTAACACCATCACCATTAACAACTCACCATCATCATCACCATCAACACCTCATTAATACCTCTCCCTCCACGCCATCATCATCTCCTTAACACCCCATCTCAATTATCAGTGTCTCATCCTCCTGTCATCGTCGCCATTATCAATATCGTGGTATCATCATCACTTACTCATCATCCCTATCATCCTCAACAGTATCCTCACCATTATCTTGGACCGTCAGCATCATCTTTCATTCTCAACACATAAACCCTAACTATTGCCTCGTCATCTTCATTAGCACCATCATCCTCGCCGTCACCATCATACACATCACCATCTTCGTCATCAATATCCTCATCACCATAAACCTAATTAACCACCATCATTATCTTCATCCTCCTCGTCTCAATTCATCACCATCACCTCATCGTCACCCCACCAGTCATTATGATCATCAGCATTGTCGTCCTCACTTCATCGTCGTTATAGTCGTCACCTCGTCGTCATCTTCGTCAAACTCACCATCGTACCCGTGCACGTATTCCGAGGTATGAACCTGTCTGTCTTCCCCTTTTATGTATATTGTGTGTGTTTCAGTAGGATAGTAGCATTTTGTTACCACAGTTAGTTTATATCAGACCCCGAGTCGGAGAACCCAACGCGCGTTCATACACGAACACGTACGCAGACATGATCCAATCTAGTATATGTATATTAAGTTAATCATTAGCTTAGTATTAATTGGTATATATTTATGCACATATTTACTATATGTATTCAATTAGTTATGAAAATAAATTACTAGTTATATTATTATATAAATATGAATATATATGTAAGTAAGTGCTAACTGATAATTATGACTAAATATTCAGACTATGCGACCCTAGGACACCGTGGACTATCCCGTATTTGTCCTTGACCCTGTTGACCCTAAGAACAATGTGGGTGTCTGCCTCGTGTATACCGACGTACTGACGAGACCGTGTTAGTTGACTGACTTATTGTGTACAGTACTTAAAGACCCGATACCCGCGTAATTCAACGCATAATTGATCGTGTTAGATGACTAGTGTTACCCCTAGTGTACCCCCTGATTCCAGTGTAAATATTGTTGTGTGTGCACTAGTGTAATGACTAATGATTTTATTGTATTATATTTATATGTACATAGGATGTTGGATTTATTCTGCGCGACTTTTGGAGCAGGTTATTGGTACATCGCAGTCTTCTGGCCAGGCAAGTATACCTTGCCATTGTACTGTTATTCTTATTCCATATGATTGCATGCATCTTTATTTTCTGTCTTTAGTTCATATATTTTAACTGTTATATAAAATGCACGCGACGGTGTCGTCGCGATAGGTTTTTATTTATGTATTTGCATTGACCCTGTTTATGAGACTACCCCATTATCATGTAGTATCATTAGGTTCATTGGCCGTGACACAGTTGTTACACGGGTGTGAGTCTCATATAGATCACGGACTGCGTGACAGGTCTGGCCTCCTGTACGTATGGGCCGTGCGTTAGGAATAACTGCTGTTAGAAACTTTGCATGCTAGTAGACTTGGCAGTTATTAGAGGTGTTATCGTGTCATGGATGTGACATGCTTAGAGCATGGGGTGGGGAGAACAACAAGTACCGTATTTGAGCTCCTTTGCACTTTTTCTGTGACGCCCGGATTCTCCGCTGGAGATACGGGTGGTGATGACCCATATATATATATTATGTACATTGGCGGACCTCCGCCGTTCAAAAGACGACGTGCCTTTGGGCCCCTGGATCTTCAAAAGAGAACCATGCCAAATCCCAGTTTTCAGCCAGATAGCTCACTTGTGGGGAAAGTTGTTCTTAAACTGCATTCACTTTAGACGGTTAGGCAACCCATTGGATATTTATTTCAGTACTTTATTGGCATGTGTTTAAGTATCTTGTTACGTCCCTCTGAGGACCTGGTCCCCTGCCAGGTGTACCTGTTCTTGAGTATTTGTAGGAGCGCAGATTTGGATGGTTATAGATGCTTCGTGGATGTCTTCTCTCCGAGCAGTGATTGCTAGCTGGTATACTTATATTGTGTTTGATATCTTGTACTTATATTGTATTTGCTCTTATATTCGAGTTGGTAGTGGATTTGTTTCCATCCAACTATCTTCCTTAGATACTTCTCATTGAGATCTAGTTTCATAGACATTGGTTATTTAAGTTCATATATGATTTTGGTGGATAAGATTTAGATTATACCCTGTGACTTGTGTATTACATTTTATACCAATTGTGGATTTGATATTCATATTACAGCGTACGTGTGGATTTGGTTTCCATATATTGGAGTTGCCATATCCATGCGGCTGGCATGCTTACGTGTCCTAGTCCTACGTATTTTTGGGACTGGGGTGTGACATAAATAGAGAAAATAGAATTCCCTATTGGATCAAACCCGCAAACCGTTAACCACCCTTCCTACGTAAAGTAAGGAGTTAATCAGCAACAGCTCATCACCCCTATATTTCACCGCACGTAAATATCAGCAGCCGTAGTAACCAACCACCGCCTATTTTATCCGCGCGTAAATATCATCAGCCGCAGTAACCAACCACCGCCTATTTTATCCGCACGTAAAACTCCTCAGCAGCAGCAGTTCACCCCGCGTAAACTCTTCCTTTCACCACGCGTAAAACCCAAAATACAACCCATTGAGAGAAGAAAATATCAACAATAGAAGCAAAACCCAATTTTACTTTGCTTTGCTCTTCCATACGTGTAAGCTTCTCATTCTACCACTCATTAAACACTATTATTACTAAACACCCTCAACCGAAAGTTAAACCATTAAAAAGAAAACAGCAACAGCAGTAATTCCTTAAACCTTAAGTAACTTTCACCGCCTCTTATCACTATATATGTGTGTTATTACAAACTCTTTCAAACCCTAAACCCCACTTCTTCTTACAACGAACTAAAACACTATTTGGACGTGCTCTACAGAACTTTGCTCGGCAAGTATACCTTGCCATTATACTGATATTTATATTCCAACCAATACATGCATATTTAATTCTGCTTATATAAATGTTTATTTATGTAGATTTTGGACCTATTTTATGAGACCACCCCAGAATTATGGAGCATCATTAGATTTATTTGCTGTGACACAGTTATTACACGAGTTATGAGTCTCATATAGATCATGGACTGCGTGACAGGTCTGGTCTCCTGTACGTATTGGCCGTATGTTAGGAATGACTGCTGATAAAAACTTTGTATGCTAGTAGACCTGGCAGTTATCTAGAGGTTTTATCGTGTCATGGATGTGGCATGCTTAGAGCATGGGATGGGGAGAACAACAAGACATTTGGGCTCCTTTGCACTCTTCTTATATGTAACCCGTACGCTCCACCGGAGATACGCGAGATGACCCCTATACTACTTGGCGGCCTCTGTCGTTCAAAAGATGACATGCTTTATAGGCCTCTGCTTCTCCAAGAGAATAATGCCAATCCCATTTATGGCCAGATAGTCCACATGTTGGCAAGTTATTCTCAAATTGTATTCACTTAGACGGTTAGGCGACCATTGGATGTTTATATTTCAGTACTTTATTGGCATGTTATATGTATCTTGTTACGTCCCTCTGAGGACCTGGCCCCTTTCCAGATATGGACGAGCAGGAGTACCCACAGGAGTATAGACCTGGACCGGACACTATGTACCTGACTGAGAAGGTCTTACCCTCAGAGTATCTGTGACTTATTTCTACTGTTTTGAGATTTTGTAGCTATTTTAGTATAGTCATCTTGTAGTGGATTTGTTTCCACCTGACTATCAGACTTGATACACTTCTTGATATTTAGTTATATTCCAGCTCTTTATTCCTACTTATTATTGTGCTGTATATGAGATATAGATTGTGTATGACTTGTTGTGACAGTATATTACCACTGGTGGATTGTATATTCATTTACAGCATACATATGTATATGTTTTCTATATATTGGAGTTCGTATAAATACGACTGGGCGTGTTACGTATTCCTAGTCCTACGTATTTTGGGACTGGGGAGTAACAATCATTGATGAGTTATTCAGATTTACTAGACTCATTTTGGGGATATGCTTTAAAAACTGCAGCTTATATTTTGAACTTGGTACCTACTAAGTCAGTACATATTACTCCAACAGAGTAGTGGACCGGGCATAAGCCTAGTCTGGAACATGTTCAAATTTGGGTAGTCCAGCACATGTACTGAATGGGAAAGCAGATAGTTGGAATCTCGTACAGAAGTATAATTTTTTATAGGCTATTAAAGAGGAGTGAAATAAGGTTTATTTTATAGTCCTTAGGATCATATGGTCATTGTTAGCACCAATGCCCGATTCTTAGAGGAAGACTATGCGATGAACCATATACCCATAAGTAGATTTGTTCTAGAAGAACTGAGAGGTGACACACCAAATACTTCAGTACCAACAATATAATAGGAGGAACCACAAGTAACTGAACAATGTGTCACAAATATTACACCACAACTTATAGTGCCTCGTCGTCGTAGGAGGGTTGTAGTACAACTTGACATATTTATGTTCTTGGGAGAGTCATCAGACTTCGTCCGTAAGGAATAAGATTCTGATCCCTGGACGTATAATGAAGCACTCCAAGATTAAGATAAAAAATCTTGGCAAAAAATAATTATATCAGAAATTGAATTTATGGATTTTAATCAAGTCTGGGAGCTTGTAGAACTACCCACTGGTGTGACAGCCATTGGATGCAAGTAGGTCTATAAGAGAAATAAAAAGAATCAGATGGTAAGGTTGAAACCTTTATAGCTCAACTTTTTGCAAAAGGTTTTACTCAGAGAGAGGGTATTGATTATGAGAAAACATTTTCGCCGGTAGCCATACTTAAGTCTATCCGGATTCTTTTATCTATTGTAGCTCATCTCAATTATGAGATTTGGCAAATAGATGTCAAGATAGCTTTCCTTATTTGAAATCTTGAGGAAAACATCTATATGAAGCAACTAGACGGGTGAAAAGGACCAAAAGCATCTTGTTTGTAAACTCAAGAAGTCTATTTATGGACTTAAGCAAGCTTCTATATCTTGGAACATCTGTTTTGATCAGGTGATAAAATCTTATGGATTTAATCAATGTCCGGATGAATCATGTGTATACAAAAAGTGTGACAAAAATGTAGTGGTATTCCTAGTACTTTACGTGGATAACATCTTGCTCATTGGAAATAGTGTGAAGGTGTTATGTAATGTAAGGGTATGGTTATCTAAATAGTTTGATATGAATGACTTGGAAGAAGTAGGTCATATCCTTGGGATCAAAGTTGTCATATTCCAGTCCCAAATACGTAGGACCAGGTATACGCAAGCATGCCAGCTGGTATGCATATGGCAACACCAATATATGGAAATCATAATATACATCTCACAACAGTAATATATATCAAGGTCATAGTTACATTGTATATCATCCACAGATAATAAATAAAATCAACTATTCTAAAGATAGAAAGGATCAAGTCTGAAATAATTCAAAAGAATAAATAGTCAGGTGGAGACAAATCTACTGCCAAACGACTAGATCAAAAACTAAAAAAAGAGTGGACCTCGACCTCTAATATAAACAGTCTACTAAATAAGTCCAAAAAATAACTAAAGATGAAATCAAATAAACTCTGATAGAGCAGACTCATCATTACCAAGAGTAGTGTTTGGTCCATGTTCGTACTTCTCAGGATACTATGGCTCATCTATACCTGGAGAGATTACCAGGTCCTCAATGGGACGTAACAAGATACAAAAAAATATCACATACTACAATTATGATACATGAGGTCTTCTAACCGTCTATGTGAATGCAGTTGAGGACGACCTTTCACTCAGGGGCTCTCCTAACAAAAATAAATGCACGGCGCACTAGTGCTCATCCGAGACACTAGAGACATCTAGAGAAAAAGTAAATAAATAATAGCCCCTATGCTAATAGTTGTCCTTCCCATCCCATAAAACCGTCCAAGTCATATCCACCACTCATCCAGCCCGTAACTGCTACGGTCACTAACACAATATACTAATAGCAGTCAAGTCATAACCGTCACATGTTCCTCACATACCGATGGCCAATTGAATACGCTAGTCCGTATCCTAAATGGAATCCTAACTCGTGTCATGCAAGTGTCATAGCCAGAGGAGATATAAGGATACCTCACAATCATAGAGTGGTCTCATAACTCTAGGTCAATATGTATAGCAAACAAGAAATAATAGACGACGCCTTCCGTCATTACACCAAAGTCTTTCTTGGATGCACAGTTTAATATCACAAATACTAAAAAAATAGGAACATAACATTCTGAAATAGATATAAAATGCAGTAATGAAGGCAAGGTATACTTGCCTGGAAGTAGTTCGGTGGTGAAACAACGTCTAGACGACAGACACAGCAAAGCAGAAGACGTGGTAGTGAAAAAGACGTCTTTGTATGCTGAAATAGACATCAGCAACATTTCCGGAATTAGCGAGATAGTAAAAAAATATTACACATTCGTCCAATTTGGATACAGGAAAAAAATGATAACTTCGGGTCAAAGCATGGTCCATATATGATCCACTGCACCGAAAAGTATGTCAGAACTAAAGTCTCTAAATTCAGTATTTTATATGTCAAACAAATTCTAAACGGCGATACAAACTCAATGGTATGTCCAATTTTGAATTTCAGTGAGCCGATCACAAAATTGCTCGTCAAGTCAAATCGTAGGGCCCACGAACGACGATTCATTAACTGTCTCCGAATCGGATGAAACTCGGGTCACATGACAATTCAAATGCTGTGAGTTCAGCGGCACAAGTTTTGTTACGATCTAATGAGCGAGTACAAACAAATTGGATATTTTATAAAATTATCGATATATGGACTTTCGACGAATACGGGTTGAATTCGTCGCGCATGCGCAACCAATTTGAATTCTGTCAAAGCCTATACGTCTATATTTATTATACGCACCTTTCGATGCTATCAGTATATGACGGGATAGTCCAATTTATCGGGACCAACTTCATATCAGAGTTTTTATTGTGTTTAATAAGTAGTTTTTTATGATTTTCTACGTGAGTTTTACTACAGAATTAATGTTTAATAATTTTAAAATAATATATTAATACGAAGCCAGTTATATTGTATACAAGCCCGTTTAAGTAGATTCCTAAAGTACTTATTATTCTAACAAGAATCGTCGTCTCAAGTTGGGGGTTTTAAGTGCAAAAAATATTATTGTAATTAAGGTATTTCAGTCAGTTTTTTAAGTTTTGCACCTAGGTTTTCATTGATTAAAACATCATATTAATCCTAAAAAATTACATATTCCTAAAAAGGGTTAAATAGTCTATGCATAAAATTCGACGGATCGAAAAATGATCGAATATAATGGAAGAAACAGGACGATGAACAAGGGTTCCTGGTTGCTTTTGGCGGCTGAACCGAACGGGATTCTTGGGGTTGTTGTGCCTACTTCGGCAGCTCTCCGATGAAGTCAGGGAGTTTTTCAGGTGCATGGGATGTCGGAGAATCTCCAAAAACTTGGAGTTTTAAATATGGAGGTGTATATGGCTGTGGGGAGGAGAAATAGGGTTTTGGTTTCAGTTTATATACCTAGGTTTTCAACTAATTTCTACTTGGATTTTCTTCCTGTTTTAGGCTAGTATTTGGTTGGGTTGGGTTCCATCTAGAAGAGAATAAGATTAGGATCACATAGAATTTTGTTTCATCAAATTTGGACATGGTTTGATAGGGATTTGGTATGGTGGAACATAGGGTTTCACTATTTTTTTTTGGTTCAGCCGATTGGGGGGGCCGCGGGTCTGTGAGGGCTTTCCATCTCACGATATATTGTTTTATTTTTGTTTGTTTTTTTCTTTTCTTTTCCTTAATTCTTTTTCTTTTCTAATTCCTTTCAAATTCTTAATTCTTTCATACATTCACATGTAGTTTTTATTTTACTATGATCATTGTATCACATTATTTTGATCACTTGTTTATTATTATTTTTATTCATTATTAATATGTATTATTATTATCTCCTTAAACCATAATATATCTTTAATTCTTATATTTATTCCAAAAAATTATTATAAAAATTAGAATAATTATTACTTTATTTTTCTACCACTTAATTTATTAAAAAATATTATTATTATTTATTTATTTATTTGAAAATATATTTATAATTTTGAGGAGTTTTATAAAAGTTCTACAAGATCGCAAGAAAAGGATGTTGGGCTTATCCCAAGCTACATATATCGATACTATATTAACTCGATTTAGCATACAAAATTCGAAGAAAGATTTCTTACCTTTTAGGCATGGAATAGCTCTATCAAAGAAGCAGTGTCTGAGGACACCTAAAGAGATAGAGGACATGGAAGCGGTTCCTTATGCTTCTGTATTAGGAAGCTTAATGTATGCAATAATATGTACGAGACCAGACATCTGCTTTACCGTTAGCATGGTTAGCAGATATCGGTTTAACTCAGGAAAAGATCACTGAACTGCACTAAAGCATATTTTGAAGTACATGAAAATGACTAAAGATTATATATTGGTTTAACATGTATTTAGTTTAGTGCCCTTGGGGTATACAGAGTCAAATTTTTAGTCAGATAGGGATTCCAGGAAATCTACCTCAGGTTATGTATTTACTTTAGGGGTAGAGCCATAGTATGGAGGAGCATCACGCAAAAATATATTACTGATTCCACCAAGGAAGCCGAGTATATGGCAGCCTCTGAGGCATCCAAAGAAGAGGTTTAGCTCATAAACTTTCCATTAGACTTTGATATGGTACTTAGTTTGCCTACGACTATTACACTTTATTGTGATAATAGTGGTGCAGTTGCAAACTCGAAGGAACCATGAGCACATAAGATAGGTAAACACATTGAGCGCAAGTATCACCTGATACAAAATTTTATAAAGAGACGAGAAGTTGATGTGATAATGATAGTATCAGCAGACAATCTAGTTGGTCCCTTTACAAAGAGCTTACCAGCTAAGGCTTTTGATAGTCATGTTGAGGGAATAAGAGACAGATGTGTAGTAGCATGACTTTAAGTATAAGTGAGATATTTGTAACAGTATACTAAAAAGTAATGCTTTGAGTATAAGTGGAAGATTGTTAGGGTTATATATTAAAAGTATCACTTTGTATTAACTATATTTCCTTATTTTTGAATGAGAATAATATAGGAAATGTTTGCATATTGTAATTGTTATAATGTTAATGCAAGTGTCTGATATTCTATATTGTAGATAATATAATGTATGGTGTCATACAGAAGTTCATATTATCAACTCCCTGTGGAATATATAAATATTTTATAATATAGATGAATTTGGACAAACCATTGGTAAGGTTGTAGTGTAATCTGATATTAGCCTATATTGACTATAGGTTTACACTAGTATACTTTGTGTATATTGAACATTACCACTTGAGATTGTTCTCTTTGTACTGACTATATAAGAGAACAAACATCTATGCTATTATGGATGCTTGTGCTCATAATCCGGATATAATAACCGACATGTATATGAAGTGTGTATTACTTTGACTCATAAAAGAGTGAGATCTATTATGGGTCAATAACCTCTATGAATTGGATAATGGTATTGTGTGTATGATGGGCTGTTGATTATAAAAGGAATTCATGTTATGATACATCGGGTCGATGATGTCCCCTTAAGAATCTCATAAGGATTGTCATGTAAACCCTGAAGATGGATTATATCCGACATGACAAATAAAGTTGAGTAATACTATTTAAGGACAAAAGATGTCGATCAATATAATTATCAGTAACTTAATTTGATCGACAGACATTCAATATCTTAACAAGAGGAGAGAAACTTGCATATAATAAGAAGGATCCCATAAACATAATTTGGGATTAGGAATGTAGTGCAACAATATCTCTTTAGTTGATCGAACTATCGTTAACGGACCTGGGTTGTGTGTTCGAGATGAACATGGGATACCCAGATCCGTTAGAAGACCTAACCCTATTTTTTTCTCATGGTCCCTATCGTAGCGTATATATATCCTCTATTCTCTGGCCTTTAATTGTATCCAAGAGAGCAGCTGTCTCGAAATTTATTTTCACGTAAGAAGAAAATGAGAATCAACCAAGGAGAAGAAAAGGTTAGAAGATCGTCGCCCACATGACTTCTTGTCTGAGAAAGGAATACGATATAACATCTTCAGTCATATTAGTCCCCTTCAGTCCCTGGACGGTACCTTTTTTGCTAATGGTGCTCCCCTCGATGCTCCTGCACCTGGTGGACAGAAAGACCTTTCTTCAGGCAGGCCCGGGTTGGGCAGAATTTGATTTATTTTGACAGTTCCTTCTTCTGATAGAGGTTTCTGGAATTCCTCATCTACTTATCATCACTTCAGGTATAATTCGTGAACCCTAGTTTCTGCCATTGAAGGGTTAGATCATGTCTTAAATATGTTAATATTTTATTGATCGATATGGACACCAATCTGTGGTCCTTAGATCCCTAATTCCATCAATAGGTGCACTGCACACTATATTTTTATGAGCCTAATAATTGTCTTCTACACACACACACACACACACACACACACACACACACACACACACACACACATATATATATATATATATATATATATATATATATATATATATATATATATATATATTAATGATCTTAACAGTGTTGCGTGAGACATGAAATGATGGTAAGTTTTGGGTAAGAATTACTCTGCTACTCTGTTGTGTGACACATTTATACTTGTAAGCACAAATATCTTATGTCATAAAACTGATCCTAAGACAAGATTAGAAAGACCACCTAAATTTGTGTGCACTCACATAATGAACATGTTGGTTTTGTTGAGTGGGCGAAAGACCACTCACCGGTGCATTCTATGTACTAATCCACCATAAGGTCCTTGCAGGTAGGCTTTGGAGTTTGGATTGAGGCCTTGGAGCATTGCGGTTAGGAGATGATATTTTTTTTGTATAAGGGACATATTGTATGGAACATTATCTATTGTATCGTTCCCAAGTTGTAAGCCTTGTGGCAAGATTCATTATAGAGAGAGAGAGAGAGAGAGAGAGAGAGAGAGAGAGAACTAGAGTGATTTATATTCTTGGCTTTGAGCCATTTTAACTTCTATTGCAATATCAATAAAGGGAATTATTTATTTTATATCTTGTGTTGATTCAACTTTTCTTCTTATCTGTGTTGCGATGACTCTGTAACTTAGTTACCCAATTGGCAGTTTTGGTGCCTGTCTTATACAAGCACCATTTAGGCTTATATGGAATTACATCCAGTGGTGACTTTTGGTTCTTCGGAACTAGGATGTGATATTTTAGTATCAGAGAACGGCTTTATGTCCTTGGACCCTTAATCGGTTCTCTTTCACTTTGAGTTGCTTATACGATCGATGTTGTTGACTCTCTCTCAATATTCCGCTAGATGTTCCATATAATACGTCTATATATTTTATGAATCTCATGTGGGTATTTTGTTGACTAGGAATATCTTTGCAGAGCATCTTGTTGGATGAGTCGTGTTAGGGCATTAATGAGTTATGTTTGTTTGAGAAGTTGGTATATATTCAGGATCTTTGGATAAAAATATTTTTGGATGAGGATAAGTTGGATTCGGTTCAATTGATTTGGATAAGTAACATATTATCCTAGGGTATGTTGTCGTATATTGCGAGTTTGAAAAGGGAATGTGCTTTATTTCGAGGAATAGAATAAGTTCAGATATTCAAGAGGACTAGTTGTTATTTGATTTTTTGTTGATGTTATACTTGTTATCATTGGAGTCACCATATTGAGGATTATCCAGAATGGAGGTTGGCCCAGAAGTATAAAGCAAATATTAATTTTAGTTTAATTTTAAGGAATGTTCTTATGTAGAAGGGTTTGATCACTGAATGGTGTATTGGGTAGCCTTGGGTACGTTCGAACGGTTGAGGATTTTGGGATGTCAATGAGTTTTTGGGCAAGGGATGGGATATAGTGCAAAGCCTTAGATAGAATTTTACCTGGTTAATCGTGAATATAAATGTCTCGTAAGAGATTGGTTCAGACGATTAAGGATGAGTTATGCAAAATTAAGATGATATCGGATAGGGATTCGGAATGGATAACTTGATCGAGGAATCTATATGGATGGAATTGAATGTGACTAATTTTTGAATTGAGTAAGAAAAATTGATGGGCGATTGGAAGATAGTACGATTGGGAATTTGATTGGAAGATATGAGAATGACTCTAAGAATTGAGAATGGTATGGCTTGAAGACTTATGTTAGAATGTAGATGCTTTATGCTTTAATTTGGATAAGCATGATACTGTATTTGACGCTTGACACATAATATGGATTGATATATATGGAAGAATTATGTTGCTCAATGACCTAAGATAGGCGATAGCAGATTTAATCTTGAACTTGGACGAGTTGATCTCGTATCTGGTTTGGAAGATAGTATTTTGGCAGAAACAAATATGATGTTTTGCGTAAGGATAATTTTATGATTATGCATATATATATATATAATGACATGGAAGCGTATCGAAGATCGATATACCGTGACTCGAGAATATTCTAATAGGATTGAATGACGATCGAATTGTATATTGAATCAATGAGTTTTATTATCTGGATGGATGCTAAGTTATGGACTATTGATTGATCAAATAATATTGTCGATGTTTTGGATGCTTTAGCTAGGTAAATCTTAAATATGGCATGATTAGATATTAGTTTACACGATTCGGTGGATGTTAGAATTTTTGGTGATTGATCTTTGATTCATGATAACGAGATTGATGGTTTCGGAGAAAATTTGAGTCGATATATAACTTAGGTAAGATGAATACACAACGATGAAGTAATTTGGTGATTTCAAGATTGCCCTAACTTATAGTTTGATGCTAAATGAGTTTGATGATACAAAGTAAATTAGATGCATGTATCGAGGATGATTTGATCTGGAATTGGAAGTAGGTCATGCAAGACGGATTGGTGATTGAACGCATAATTTATGATTGGCGACTGAAGTTATAATCTGAGATTGGTGACTTAGAATTTTGACTTATGATTTGGTGATCAAGATGATTGAAACTGGATTGGTAGATTATATCGCATAGAATTAAGGAATTGGACTATGAGAGTTGCTAGGATTAATGTTGTCGATCATGATATATCAAGGATGATGGATGGGTGAATTAACCCTAGGAATGGCTTTGTTGAATAGACTCTGACCCTTGGATTTGAGTTATTGATGCTTCTAGGATGATCTATGTACGATGTTTAGAAGATTAAGTGAGAAGAGTTTCGGTAGAATTTCCTATATCGCTGACTATGGTTTGACCCTAGGATTGGGGTGAGTATGGTAACTTTGATTGCATATTGGTGATGGTAATCTTGATATTGACTGTGGACTGGTGAGCTAGCCTAGTGGTTAGACATAGGTCCCTATGCCGAGAGATAGGATCAATTTGATCGACCTTAGAGAGTTGCTTGGATTGACTATAGAGGTAGGGTAGCTAGCTTGAGAGTTGAGGCTCAAATTTTGATATGGATTCTTGAGAAGCTTGATTTTTGCTGTAATTGGAATGGCATATTGTATTTGGATGTTGGTTGCTTGACTTATTAAAAGTTGAATAGAATGCTTGTGATCAAAAGTACGAGATTATATTGAGTACTAGTTAGATTAATTTTATATTAATGATTTGCCTCATTGATGATACTGAAGTGGAGATAATAGATTGTTAGTAAATTTGGATTGTGATTTAAAATTGTGTGCTCAAAAGATATAATTGATAGTAGTGTGAACCTTGGATCTAGATTAGCTTGAATTTGGATTAATCTTACTCGAGGTAATATTGAGATTGCATAATGCTGGAATACTTAGGATATTGATCATGTTATCGTAAAGAATGATTGGAAGAATTGATTGTTGGAAATTAAATGAATTAAATTTTGATGGTTTCTGATTTCATTGGAAGGAAGTCGATGAGAAAAATGGATATGAGTTTCAATATATCGCAAGCAAGATATGAGTTGAGATTGTCCCTTGGAAATTGAATGACAAAAAATTTATACTTGGTCAGATTTGGACGATGTTATCGGAATTACGATCATGGTTGGAAGAGTGTGATCGCGGTATGCATAGAAATGATTCAGATTTTTGCTGGTACTGTTTCTTGGATTGGTGAGTTTTAGGAAGATAGAACATGAATATATTCCACGGTGAATTTGGAGATAATAAAATTTCTTGGCGAGAATTGAGTGTTGGTATATACGATCAGATTTAAACGTTGATGCAGCGTGTTTGGAAGATTAGTTAGGATTTGAACTTGATGTCTTGAGAATTGTTTGGATTGGTTAGCGTTCCAATACTTGGTTTCGATTGGGAGATGTCACTGATTGGCTTGGTTATGTTTCCTTGGATTTAGAATAGTTGAATGTATAGCGCTTGGGTGGGTTTGCCTTAGTTCTAAGTTTTTTCCTTGATGTTATGAGTACGAGCTACCTAGTGAATTTGAGCAGTACAGTTTTGCGTGAGGCACAATATTGATGGATGTAGAGAATTGTTAGAGCCTGGCTTCTACGCCTTTGGACTTCGATTCGATATCTCTGTTTCGAAAGCTCGTTTGTGGGTTATGTACACGCTCTCTCTCAATGCTTCGATGGGATGTTCCAACAATAAGTCTAAATACTTTCAAAATGCGTTTTGAATGATATGATATGCTTGCTTGTATGATGCTGTGCTGCGAGTGGACTTTGTGCCAACCTGTGCGAACCCTTGAGAGTATCGCTAGTAGCTTGTCCGATTTTCACTAACTCTAAGTTTGGTTGAATGCATCTATTCGAGGGACGCCTTGAACTAGTGCACCATCCAAGACTTAAGAAAAGGTGAAACTCGAGTGCTGAGACTTTGCTATCACTAAGCTGGTTGACGTGTTCACGCGAGAGGGGCCCTTCGAAAGTGTGTACGATCCAGTCTAAGCGATATGTTGATTTTGAAGCTTGTGCAAGTGAATATCCAAATGAACAAGTACAACGACTTGTCTAGGATTGCCTCAACCCTAGATCACTGCTTGTCCTTAGTAAGTCTCGAGGACGAGACATTTTCTAAGTTGGGTAGGATGTAACACCCCGTTCCGCTCAAGCGGACTATCATTTCAAACGGCAATAGTGCAGCTGTCCCGACCCGCTTTGCCTCAAACGAGAAGCAAAGGATATCCAGACTTGCCCCTACAGGAATTCGGCTTGGACTTTCAGAGGCTCGCTTGACGTATCGCTCTACCGAGGCAAATCATCGCTAAGGTGGGTGGCTACGGTGAACTTGTCTTTGCTTAGCCAGCACACAAAAAATCTGGAATATTCATGCTATCGCTAGGTGATTCACCCCCTGCATGCTAATAAATCTAACGCACCTAGCTAAGGGAATAATCCCAACTTGTATTGCTTATGCTAGAACATGAAAATTGAAATACTGCTTGTATTCAGACTCTCGCATGCTAAGTCCCTAACGATTTCATCTCTCGGCTTACCTTCGGGTCCGAGCAAACGTGTTTACTTATGTTCCTTAGAAACGCATGCTTGCCTGCTTATGAATGTCTAACGTCATTATATCGTGCAACGTATAAGCTCAATCCTGAATGCATGAATGGAACGTAGATGCAATATATATGAATCATATAATACTGCTTGTCTTGTACTCACGTAGCCTCCGGGCGATATTCACGTAGCCTTCGGGCGATAATCACGTAGCCTCCGGGCGATAAATCACGTAGCCTACGGGCGATAATCACGTAGCCTTCGGGCGAATGAATGTTATTGTTCCATCATGGAAAACTTGTGCACAAGGTATATTTCCTGCGGGCGGCTGCTGGGGCACTGGCACCGTTCCAGCTCTGGACGGAACTCACGTTTAGTCTCACGTACTTGGACGGGGTGGTATGCGGCGCCTCTCATATTTGCATGTAGCAAACCATCTTCGTCACAGACTAGTCCATTATGGCAATCAAGCCAGTGATCATCAAGTATATTTGAACCTGTTGCATACTAACTTGTGTCTTCGTGGCAGGGAAGACAATGGTAAGTTGTGCAGGTGATTCTGATAGTCAGGTAAAAGACACCGAACGGTGTCAAGTATATTCCAAGTAAATTATTGTATGCAACACCCTGATACTCCTGTAAATCGTATACTTGAAACGTGATCTTGCCCCCAACATTGTGTTTGCATATGCTATGCCTCTTTAATGTTATACTTGCCCGTGCTCAGATTTATAAGTTTGCCTTAGACAGGGAAGGTAAAATGGTAAGTCTCGCCGTGTTTCCTCTAACATCGCACGACGCACTGCCTGACACGTTAGGCTATTCAATACTTGCATGAAACTGATCCTAAGGCAACTAGAAAGACAACTTAATAGTTGTGCACGGAACCTGTATTACATGTTTGGATTTATCGAGCGGGCGAGTAGCTTCCCCACCAGTGCATTCAATGTACTAATAATCCACCAGTTTGTATGCAGGGTGCGGGAGAACCTCGTTCGGTGCGGATGCCTCCATCGTACATGCTAAGGCGTGGAGATCACTCCGAAGCAATGGTGCGTCCGGAAAAAAAGCACATATACAAGACATAATGTTGGAACATAGCCCGAACTCGCCTGAACATCGCCCGTACAATCATTCCACAGTGGTAGCCACTTGGCACGCTTTTACTGTTTCAGAGAGAGAGGCTTGAGCGACTTGTAATCTCGGCTATACGCCGCCTGTAACACATGTTTATATCAATAAAAGAGCTTACTTTACTTCAACTTGTGTTTCAATGCTTCCGCTATATTTGTCAATTCAGAGAACTTGTTACCAAATCGCTATGCGTTCATGACTCCGCTGCACTCGGATAATCTGTGCGACCCTGTGGCTTAGAACTCTTACCGGCAGCTAATGAACCCCGGCCTTGCACGGGCGTGGCTCACATTCGTGTGGCATCATGTCCAGATGGGTCAAGCGATCGTTCTGCGGGAGCGCTGGCGAGGGTGATTCCCGCCTAGCGGGGACGGCCGATTAGCCTACGGGAGATCGGGGCATGACATAGTGGTATCAGAGCCTGGCTTCTACGCCTTTGGACTTCGATTCGATATCTCTGTTTCGAAAGCTCGTTCATGGGTTATGTGCACGCTCTCTCTCAATGCCTCGATGGGATGTTCCAACAATAAGTCTAAATACTTTCAAAATGCGTTTTGAATAATATGATGTGCTTGCTTGTATGATGCTGTGCTGCGAGTGGACTTTGTGCCAACCTGTGCGAACCCTTGAGAGTATCGCTAGTAGCTTGTCCGATTTTTACTAACTCTAAGTTTGGTTGAATACATCTATTCGAGGGACGCCTTGAACTAGTGCACCATCCAAGACTTAAGAAAAGGTGAAACTCGAGTGCTGAGACTTCGCTATCACTAAGATGGTTGACGTGTTCACGCTAGAGGGGCCCTTCGAAAGTGTGCACGATCCAGTCTAAGCGATATGCTGATTTCGAAGCTTGTGCAAGTGAATATCCAAATGAACAAGTACAACGACTTGTCTAGGATTACCTCAACCCTAGATCACTGCTTGTCCTTAGTAAGTCTCGAGGATGAGACTTTTTCTATGTTGGGTAGGATGTAATACCCCATTCCGCTCAAGCAGACTGTCGTTTCAAACGGCAATAACGCAGCTATCCCGACCCGCTTTGCCTCAAATGAGAAGCAAAGGATATCCAGACTTGTCCCTACAGGAATCCGGCTTGGACTTTCAGAGGCTCGCTTGACGTATCGCTCTACCGAGGCGAATCATCGCTAAGGTGGGTGGCTACGGTGAACTTGTCTTTGCTTAGCCAGCACACATAAAATCTGGAATATGCATGCTAGTCGCTAGGTGATTCACCCCCTGCATGCTAATAAATCTAACGCACCTAGCTAAGGGAATAATCCCAACTTGTATTGCTTATGCTAGAACATAAAAATTGAAATACTGCTTGTATTCAGACTCTCGCATGCTAAGTCCCTAACGGTTTCATCTCTCGGTTTACCTTCGGGTCCGAGCAAACGTGTTTACTTATGTTCCTTAGAAACGCATGCTTGCCTGCTTACGAATGTCTAACGTCATTATATCGTGCAATGTATAAGCTCAATCCTGAATGCATGAATGGAACATAGATGCAATATAAATGAATCATGCAATACTGCTTGTCTTGTACTCACGTAGCCTCAGGGCGATATTCACGTAGCCTCCGAGCGATAAATCACGTAGCCTACGGGCGATAATCACGTAGCCTCCGGGCGATAAATCACGTAGCCTACGGGCGATAATCACGTAGCCTTCGGGCGAATGAATGTTATTGTTCGATCACGGACAACTCGTGCACAAGGTATAGTTCCTGCGGGCGGCTGCTGGGGCACTGGCACCGTTCCGGCTCCGGACGGAACTCACGTTTAGTCTCACGTACTTGGACGGGGTGGTATGCGACGCCTCTCGTATTTGCACGTAGCAAACCATCTTCGTCACAGACTAGTCCATTATGGCAATCAAGCCAGTGATCATCAAGTATATTTGAACCTGTTGCATACTAACTTGTGTCTTCGTGGCAGGGAAGACAATGGTAAGTTGTGCAGGTGATTCTGATAGTCAGGTAAAAGACACCGAACGGTGTCAAGTATATTCCAAGTAAATCATTGTATGCAACACCCTGATACTCCTGTAAATCGTATACTTGAAACGTGATCTTGCCCACAACATTGTGTTTGCATATGCTATGCCTCTTTAATGTTATACTTGCCCGTGCTCAGATTTATAAGTTTGCCTTGGACAGGGAAGGTAAAATGGTAAGTCTCGTCGTGTTTCCTCTAACATCGCACGGCGCACTGCCCGACACGTTAGGCTATTCAATACTTGCATAAAACTGATCCTAAGGCAACTAGAAAGATAACTTAATAGTTGTGCACGGAACCTGTATTACGTGTTTGGATTTGTCGAACGGGCGAGTAGCTTCCCCACCAGTGCATTTAATGTACTGATAATCCACCAGTTTGTATGCAGGGTACGGGAGAACCTCGTTCGGTGCGGATGCCTCCATCGTACGTGCTAAGGCGTGAAGATCACTCCGAAGCAATGGTGCGTCCGGAACAGAAGCACATATACAAGACATAATATTAGAACATAGCCCGAACTCGCCTGAACATCGCCTGTACAATCATTCCACAGTTGTAGCCACTTGGCACGCTTTTACTGTTTCAGAGAGAGAGGCTTGAGCGACTTGTAATCTCGGCTATACGTCGCCTGTAACACATGTTCATATCAATAAAAGAGCTTGCTTTACTTCAACTTGTGTTTCAATGCTTCCGCTATATTTGTTAATTCAGAGAACTTGTTACCGAATCGCTATGCGTTCATGACTCCGCTGCACTCGGACAATCTGTGCGACCCTGTGGCTTAGAACTCTTACCGCCAGCTAATAAACCCCGGCCTTGCACGGGCGTGGCTCACATTCGTGTGGCATCACGCCCAGATGGGTCAAGCGATCGTTCCGCGGGAGCGCTGGCGAGGGTGATTCCCGCCTAGCGGGGACGGCCGATTAGCCTGCGGGAGATCGGGGCGTGACATAGTGGTATCAGAGCCTGGCTTCTACGCCTTTGGACTTTGATTCGATATCTCTGTTTCGAAAGCTCGTTCGTGGGTTATGTGCACGCTCTCTCTCAATGCCTCGATGGAATGTTCCAACAATAAGTCTAAATACTTTCAAAATGCGTTTTGAATGATATGATATGCTTGCTTGTATGATGCTGTGCTGCGAGTGGACTTTGTACCAACCTGTGCGAACCCTTGAGAGTATCGCTAGTAGCTTGTCCGATTTTTACTAACTCTAAGTTTGGTTGAATGCATCTATTCGAGGGACGCCTTGAACTAGTGCACCATCCAAGACTTAAGAAAAGGTGAAACTCGAGTGCTGAGACTTCGCTATCACTAAGATGGTTGACGTGTTCACGCTAGAGGGGCCCTTCAAAAGTGTGCACGATCCAGTCTAAGCGATATGCTGATTTCAAAGCTTGTGCAAGTGAATATCCAAATGAACAAGTACAACGACTTGTCTAGGATTGCCTCAACCCTATATCACTGCTTGTCCTTAGTAAGTCTCGAGGACGAGACTTTTTCTAAGTTGGGTAGGATGTAACACCCCGTTACGCTCAAGCGGACTGTCATTTCAAACGGCAATAGCGAAGCTGACCCAACCCGCTTTGCCTCAAACGAGAAGCAAAGGATATCCAGACTTGCCCCTACAGGAATCCGACTTGGACTTTCAGAGGCTCGCTTGACGTATCGCTCTACCGAGGCGAATCATCGCTAAGGTGGGTGGCTACGGTGAACTTGTCTTTGCTTAGCCAGCACACATAAAATCTGGAATATTCACGCTAGTCGCTAGGTGATTCACCCCCTGCATGCAAATAAATCCAACGCACCTAGCTAAGGGAATAATCCCAACTTGTATTGCTTATGCTAGAACATGGAAATTGAAATACTGCTTGTATTCAGACTCTCGCATGCTAAGTCCCTAACGGTTTCATCTCTCGGCTTACCTTCGGGTCCGAGCAAACGTGTTTACTTATGTTCCTTAGAAACGCATGCTTGCCTGCTTACGAATGTCTAACGTCCTTATATCGTGCAACGTATAAGCTCAATCCTGAATGCATGAATGGAACGTAGATGCAATATAAATGAATCATGCAATACTGCTTGTCTTGTACTCACGTAGCCTCCGGGCGATATTCACGTAGCCTCCGGGCGATAAATCACGTAGCCTACGGGCGATAATCACGTAGCCTCCGGGCGATAAATCACGTAGCCTACGGGCGATAATCACATAGCCTTCGGGCGAATGAATGTTATTGTTCGATCACGGACAACTTGTGCACAAGGTATAGTTCCTGCGGGCGGCTGCTGGGGCACTGGCACCGTTCCGGCTCCGGACGGAACTCACGTTTAGTCTCACGTACTTGGACGGGGTGGTATGCGGCGCCTCTCGTATTTGCACGTAGCAAACCATCTTCGTCACAGACTAGTCCATTATGGCAATCAAGCCAGTGATCATCAAGTATATTTGAACCTGTTGCATACTAACTTGTGTCTTCGTGGCAGGGAAGACAATGGTAAGTTGTGCAGGTGATTCTGATAGTCAGGTAAAAGACACCAAACGGTGTCAAGTATATTCCAAGTAAATCATTGTATGCAACACCCTGATACTCCTGTAAATCGTATACTTGAAACGTGATCTTGCCCACAACATTGTGTTTGCATATGCTATGCCTCTTTAATGTTATACTTGCCCGTGCTCAGATTTATAAGTTTGCCTTGGACAGGGAAGGTAAAATGGTAAGTCTCGCCGTGTTTCCTCTAACATCGCACGGCGCACTGCCCGACACGTTAGGTTATTCAATACTTGCATGAAACTGATCCTAAGGCAACTAGAAAGACAACTTAATAGTTGTGCACGGAACCTGTATTACGTGTTTGGATTTGTCGAGCGGGCGAGTAGCTTCCCCACCAGTGCATTTAATGTACTGATAATCCACCAGTTTGTATGCAGGGTGCGGGAGAACCTCGTTCGGTGCGGATGCCTCCATCGTACGTGCTAAGGCGTGGAGATCACTCCGAAGCAACGGTACGTCCGGAACAGAAGCACATATACAAGACATAATGTTGGAACATAGCCCGAACTCGCCTGAACATCGCCTGTACAATCATTCCACAGTTGTAGCCACTTGGCACGCTTTTACTGTTTCAGAGAGAGAGGCTTGAGCGACTTGTAATCTCGGCTATACGCCACCTGTAACACATGTTCATATCAATAAAAGAGCTTGCTTTACTTCAACTTGTGTTTCAATGCTTCCGCTATATTTGTCAATTCAGATAACTTGTTACCGAATCGCTATGCGTTCATGACTCCGCTGCACTGGGACAATCTGTGCGACCCTGTGGCTTAGAACTCTTACCGCCAGCTAATGAACCCCGGCCTTGTACGGGCGTGGCTCACGTTCGTGCGACATCACGCCCAAATGGGTCAAGCGATCGTTCCGCGGGAGCGCTGGCGAGGGTGATTCCCGCCTAGCGGGGACGGCCGATTAGCCTGCGGGAGATCGGGGCGTGACATAGTAGTATCAGAGCCTGGCTTCTACGCCTTTGGACTTCGATTCGATATCTCTGTTTCGAAAGCTCGTTCGTGGGTTATGTGCACGCTCTCTCTCAATACCTCGATGGGATGTTCCAACAATAAGTCTAAATACTTTCAAAATGTGTTTTGAATGATATGATATGCTTGCTTGTATGATGCTGTGCTGCGAGCGGACTTTGTGCCAACCTGTGCGAACCCTTGAGAGTATCGCTAGTAGCTTGTCCGATTTTTACTAACTCTAAGTTTAGTTGAATGCATCTATTCGAGGGACGCCTTGAACTAGTGCACCATCCAAGACTTAAGAAAAGGTGAAACTCGAGTGCTGAGACTTCGCTATCACTAAGATGGTTGACGTGTTCACGCTAGAGGGGCCCTTCGAAAGTGCGCACGATCCAGTCTAAGCGATATGCTGATTTCAAAGCTTGTGCAAGTGAATATCCAAATGAACAAGTACAACGACTTGTCTAGGATTGCCTCAACCCTAGATCACTGCTTGTCCTTAGTAAGTCTCGAGGACGAGACTTTTTCTAAGTTGGGTAGGATGTAACACCCCATTCCGCTCAAGCGGACTGTCGTTTCAAACGGCAATAGTGCAGCTGTCCCGACCCGCTTTGTCTCAAACGAGAAGCAAAAGATATCCAGACTTGCCCCTACAGGAATCCGGCTTGGACTTTCAGAGGCTCGCTTGACGTATCGCTCTACCGAGGCGAATCATCGCTAAGGTGGGTGGCTACGGTAAAATTGTCTTTGCTTAGCCAGCACACATAAAATCTGGAATATTCATGCTAGTCGCTAGGTGATTCACCCCCTGCATGCTAATAAATCCAACGCACCTAGCTAAGGGAATAATTCCAACTTGTATTGCTTATGCTAGAACATGGAAATTAAAATACTGCTTGTATTCAGACTCTCGCATGCTAAGTCCCTAACGGTTTCATCTCTCGGCTTACCTTCGGGTCCGAGCAAACGTGTTTACTTATGTTCCTTAGAAATGCATGCTTGCCTGCTTACGAATGTCTAACGTCATTATATCGTGCAACGTATAAGCTCAATCCTGAATGCATGAATGGAACGTAGATGCAATATAAATGAATCATGCAATACTGCTTGTCTTGTACTCACGTAGCCTCCGGGCGATATTCACGTAGCCTCCGGGCGATAAATCACGTAGCCTACGGGCGATAATCACGTAGCCTCCGGGCGATAAATCACGTAGCCTACGGGCGATAATCACGTAGCCTTCGGGCGAATGAATGTTATTGTTCGATCACAGACAACTTGTGCACAAGGTATAGTTCCTGCGGGCGGCTGCTGGGGCACTGGCACCGTTCCGGCTCCGGACGGAACTCACGTTTAGTCTCACGTACTTGGACGGGGTGGTATGCGGCGCCTCTAGTATTTGCACGTAGCAAACCATCTTCGTCACAGACTAGTCCATTATGGCAATCAAGCCAGTGATCATCAAGTATATTTGAACCTATTGCATACTAACTTGTGTCTTCGTGGCAGGGAAGACAATGGCAAGTTGTGCAGGTGATTCTGATAGTCAGGTAAAAGACACCGAACGGTGTCAAGTATATTCCAAGTAAATCATTGTATGCAACACCCTGATACTCCTGTAAATCGTATACTTGAAACGTGATCTTGCCCACAATATTGTGTTTGCATATGCTATGCCTCTTTAATGTTATACTTGCCCGTGCTCAGATTTATAAGTTTGCCTTGGACAGGGAAGGTAAAATGGTAAGTCTCGCCGTGTTTCCTCTAACATCGCACGGCGCACTGCCCGACACGTTAGGCTATTCAATACTTGCATGAAACTGATCCTAAGGCAACTAGAAAGACAACTTAATAGTTGTGCACAGAACCTGTATTACGTGTTTGGATTTGTCGAGCGGGCGAGTAGCTTCCCCACCAGTGCATTCAATGTACTGATAATCCACCAGTTTGTATGCAGGGTACGGGAGAACCTCGTTCGGTGCGGATGCCTCCATCGTACGTGCTAAGGCGTGGAGATCACTCTGAAGCAACGGTGCATCCGGAACTGAAGCACATATACAAGATATAATGTTGGAACGTAGCCCGAACTCGCCTGAACATCGCCTGTACAATCATTCCACAGTTGTAGCCACTTGGCACGCTTTTACTGTTTCAGAGAGAGAGGCTTGAGCGACTTATAATCTTGGCTATACGCCGCCTGTAACACATGTTCATATCAATAAAAGAGCTTGCTTTACTTCAACTTGTGTTTCAATGCTTCCGCTATATTTGTCAATTCAGAGAACTTATTACCGAATCGCTATGCGTTCATGACTCCGCTGTACTCGGACAATATGTGCGACCCTGTGGCTTAGAACTCTTACCGCCAGCTAATGAACCCCGGCCTTGCACGGGCGTGGCTCACGCTCGTGCGGCATCACGCCCAGATGGGTCAAGCGATCGTTCCGCGGGAGCGCTGGCGAGGGTGATTCCCGCCTAGCGGGGACGGCCGATTAGCCTGCGGGAGATCAGGGCGTGACAGCAAACTTCTATAAAAATAACGATATTTTAAAATGCACATGAGTACGCCTTGTACAAGCACAAGTTTGGCTTATACAACATCACGTCTGGTAGTGACTTATCGATTCAGTAGAATCGGGCCATGACAATTACTACCTTTTTGTTATAGATAATTTTTATTCATTACTTCTACATGAAAGTTAGTGAGGTTGGGTAGGGGAATATTATAAGTACATATGTGGTCTACGTCTTTATCAAACCCTTTATTATCATGCTTGTTAAATATCAATCGTATATTACATGTATCGACTGACGAATATCCCTTAGCTTTCTATATGCGAAATGTAGTATTCTAAACCATACTATGCATGCGATGTATTCATATTCATGCATTAAATTTATTTTGACAATTTTGGGGCAACAAATTTGCGGACTCGTATCTTCCTTTTTGCAGCTTCGATCGACAAATTGTTTCTTTCTTTACTAGCTCGTATAACCCTCGTTATTATGTATAATTTCATAACACAACTCAATCATTTGATAGATCAAGTTCGTACGCAAAATTTGTTGTTCGCGATGAACAAATTGTGTGAAACTCTTGGAATGAACATCGTTCAGACAATTCGGTATCAAATTATGAATCTAAGCTCACCAATGGACTCGTGGCATCATTTTAGCCTAAATTGACATATAACTTGCTAAATTTAGATACTGGCTAATCTTGCTCCATTTTTTAGTACATTGCTTTGGACTCTGTTTGGCTCTAAAATGACAAGTTTTAGCTTTTCACCAAAATTATATTTATAAATATGGATTCTTCATTGTTGACAATAATTGGGACTTATGGTGACCTCTGCTTCTACTTTTAAGCACAATTAAACTTAATTCTTAAGTCGTGTTATTTATATATCCGACATCAACCGCGATAAGGCAAGTACATCACACTTATTCTTTACTGTTATGAATGATATCGTACATAATTATGTTACTTAGTTCTATTAATTGTTGGACACTATAACTTACACATGAGAATAGTATGTTACTTGATTCAAATTCTGATTATTATCGTTTATTGATTGATATCGTGTCTCACATATATAGATAGAGAATTGGGTAGGGGGATACTTTAGTAGTAATATAGACAATCCATATTATTCATTGTGGATAGTTGTCATACAATATATTTCTCAATGTGTTATACCGTTATTATGGATAAATGTCGTACGACATGTGTACCGACATGCCATACTTTTTTCTTAGTCGTCTACATGTCAAAATTAGTATTTTATTCATATGAGTTACTTATAGTTGTTATTATTATTGATTTCTTGTTACTCTTCACATACGTTATTCACAATTATAGCACATGGTTTATACTCAATTCACGTTTATTTCATATCAATTACATGTCATTAGTTCTTATTTTAGTATTTCATATCACTATAGAATTTATATTGTTTTGTGTAACTCTAAGTTGTAATTATACTTTGTTCAAATCCTGATTGGATAATGTTGACAGTCGAAGCTCGAAGAATATACTCCTCTTGCACTCGGAGCTCAACCTAAATATGTTAACATTCTCCCCATCTAGATATGTCAACATTCTTAAGAATGATATATTGAGATAGACTCCTCTTGCACTTGGAGCTCGGAGAATAGACTCCTCTTGCACTCGGAGCTCAACCTCAACCTCAACCTCAGTGGCCATTAATTATTTTGAAAAACGTTTTATCCTCGGATTGACGTTGGACCATCTGCTCTACATATTCTCCCGACAAGCTCTCTAGAAGGCATCTCGTTACTTCTCTCAAACATGGATCATGAACTGTTGTGGGCATTTTCAAAGAAGTCTTTATTCTCCTTGCCTCCTATTGCCGAGGCTGAGGGAATGCAAAAGACTGACCCGAGGACGAAGGAGGAACTAAAATTAGGAGAGAAAAAAAGAGATCAATAAATTAGTCTCTCTAGACAATAAACAAAAGAAATTGAAAAGTGTGATGCTTTCTTGCATCAATATAATACTCAAGCCAAGTTGCCGGAGCTTCTCCTTTTGGGAGTACTTTTGTTTGACTCATGGAGTATAAAAAGCGGTGTTTGGTTCGGAGGAAGTGAGGTAAAGTGGAGGAAGTAGGAAACTGGGCAGGTTTCTTTGGTGTTTAGAAAGTGAAAAAATATTTTTTTGGGTGGGAAAGTACATAAAGAAAGAGTACATTTGTGAAATTTTGTGTTTGATTGGTAGTTGAAAGTAAAAATAGAAAATGATGTCTTTTCCATTAACTTTTATCAGTTGCTTATACTATACCTTCAGACACCATTAATGACGATTTATTTTCTAGTAATAATAATGCTTTGGTGACGTTATCTCCATCCTATCTTTTCTATAGAAAAATGTTATCGCACAGGAAACATGATGCCAAACAACAACTATAAGTTCCATTTCTTCTTCTCTATCTTTATTTTTTAGACAAATGATATGATCTAGGAATCCCAGCCAAATTTATGATAGTTCAATAATTAGCAATACCAAATAATAGTTAGATAAGATGACTATCGAGCATCTTTAGACATTTGTCTCCATAATTTTACCATAAAACTAAAAATCTAAAATCTTGCATATGTCCAAAATGATCAAAGTTAATTTTCTCACAAAAAATAATTAGGAAATATTTTGGATCAGCAACATACTTTGAATTAAAAAATTATGTGATTTCTTTCTATATCTTGATATTGATGATGTTGATTTTCTCAACCGGACCGACCCGGTCTACATGACCCAAAACCTTCACCCTCCTAAAACCCTTTAACCGCCCGCCAGTCCCAAAATGGACCGTTCCAACTGCCATCTCCTAGTGAGCCGCTGCACCACTCTGAAACAGCTCCAGCAGATCCACGCCCAGTCCATAACCCAAGGCCTCGTCCGCCTCCTCCAGCCCCTCTCCTGCAAGATCCTCAACTCCTACGCCAGGCTCGGCCAGCCCGACCACGCCCGCAAGGTCTTCGCCCAAATCCCCGACCCGGACATCGTCACCCTCACCAGCATCATGACCCTCCACCTACAAACCAACCAGCCCCACCGCGCCGTCTCCGTCTTCGCCAGCATCATTTCCCTCGGCCGAGCGCCCGACGGCTTCGCGGTAGTCGGCGCGCTGTCGGCCTCCGGCCATACGGGCAACCTTTCTCTAGGCAAATCCGTGCACGGGTTGATTTACCGCCACGAACTAGGATGCGAAACTGTCGTCAACAACGCGCTGATCGACATGTACTGCAGGAACGGGAAAATGCAGCTGGCGCGGTCGGTGTTTAGTAGGATGGGGACGAGGACCTCGGTCACCTGGAGTAGTATGTTGCACGGATACGTCAAATGTGAGGGGCTGGAATCTGCTTCCCTGTTCTTCGATGGGATGCCGCTGCCGTGGAGGGACGTGGTTTCTTGGACGGTCATGATCACGGGTCATGTCCAAGGGAAGCGCCCTGTCCGAGCTCTGGAGCTCTTCCGCCTGATGAATTCGGAGGGTCATCGTCCGACGTCGTTCACGATTGTTGGGGTCCTTTCAGCTTGTGCTGACACCGGCGCTCTAGATCTCGGTTATGCAGTACATGGTTGCATCGCGAAGATGAATTTGGGCTCGGATTGTACCGTTGTGTACAATGCTCTTATAGATACGTACTCAAAGAGTGGGAACCTAGAAATGGCTGAAGATGTCTTCAACCAAATGTTACTTAAGGATGTTTATACATGGACCAGTATGATCTCGGGGTTCGCAGTTCATGGCAAAGGAAAGCAAGCTATTGAAGTGTTTGGAGAAATGTTGAGCTCAAGAACTAGTCCGAACGAGGTGACCTTCGTTGCAGTTCTTCTTGCTTGCAGCCATTCAGGATTGATAGAAGAGGGTAGATATTGGTTCAATGAGATGAGAAAAGTCTACAAGCTAAACCCGCAGATTGAACATTACGGATGTATGGTCGATCTACTAGGCCGAGCTGGGCTTCTGAAGGAGGCAGAGGAACTGATCAGAAACATGAGTAGGAATCCTGATTGTGTTATATGGAGATCGCTACTAAGTGCGTGCTTAGTTCATGGCAATGCAAAACTTGCTGAGATTGCCGGGAAGGAGATCATAAAGCAGGAACCAGAGGACGATGGCGCCTACGTGCTTCTTTGGAATATGTATGCGTCTTCTAATAGATGGGAGGAAGCTCTGCAGATGAGGAAAAAGATGAGGGATAGGAGCATAGTGAAGAGGCCGGGTTGTAGTTGGATAGAGGTGGATGGTCTTGTTCATGAGTTTTTAGTCGACGACAGGATGCACTCTCTCCGTAAGGACATATTTTCCACCTTGGAGGAGATGTCGAAGCAGTTGAAGGTGGATGCAACCGTCCTCGGGGAAGTTTTGAGGATTTTCATGGATGATATTGAAGAGTAGTTTGGTATGGAAATCGAACGTTTGCTCACTTCAGATGGTCTTGAACCGTCTTGATGCATGATTTTTGGTCAGTGTTGTACACCTAACAATTTTCTCATTGTTTGTTGGATATCATCATTATTTTTCAAGTCGTATGACATTTATCTTTTATTTATTTTAGTTAGACATGAAAATAGGTATAGAACATGGAGACCATTCTTCTTGTCACGTCCCGGTTATGTAGAACTGAAAGTCGCCATTGGACGTGTAAGTCTAATTTACAGTTGTACAAGACAAGAATGTACATAGTTGATAAATCATCTCAAGACGAGGTCATTGTAGCGGAAATTGATCGACAATGGATATACAAAATAAATTTTCTTTATTGATAATTTGCAGCGGAATACAAAGACATTAAATGGCCAACTGAAATATTTCTACATGGCTTACAACTCATGAAACTAATATAATGAACAATGTTTCATACATTATTTATTCTATAACAATAACTAACATCCTCAGAAGGAAATTTTCAACTTGCCGAAGGGCTATGAAAGCCTCAGATTGTCGAATTGGTTCTTCGCATCTATAGGGCCGAGGATCAGCACATTGGAGAATGCACTGGTGAGCAATCTCAACCTGACTCACCTAAATCAACACAATAATCATGTAACAATTAAAGTTATTATATGATCTTTCTACTTTCTCTAGGGTACATAAGCATAAATATATCACTAACACAGTGAGTCTTACCCAAGGCCACCATCATTTCCTGCAAAAAAGGATTGGTTTACCAAATTATAACTCCATAATTTTTTGTCTTTGCAAAACAATATTAGAGTTCACAATATAGGTGTTATAAGTCCATCCCTACATCAACTGGTTAGGCCTGTAAAACAGATGTCATTAGCATGTAGCCTAACTATATGACGGTCACTAGTGCCACACCATTATTGACTATTCATAGTAAAACGTCGATTCTTCCAATGCAGGTAGCGAGCCCCACTGAAGGTCCCGTAATCCATGTGTTTGTATGTCAGCACCAATTATCCATGTTCTTCCTAGGCTGAATTGGTTCTGTGGTCGCAGATACCGTACGAGAAAGTAAACCTTGTGCACAAGTTGTTAATGATCATTGTATATATGCAACTACTTACAAAATATAAAATGCATGATAATAGAAACTTACAATAATCGATGCAACACATCTTCATTCTTAATTTCACATTCCTCGATCCATAACTCATAATCTACCTTCTCATTCCAGGGCTAATACAATTGGCGACACAACTCTCCCAAATATTACTAGCGACCCAACGGTTCCAAAATGATTCCTTTCTATGAATCGCAATATCGATTCAATTTCTACTATCCTATTTCCACTTATTCAATAATAAGTTCATTTATTTCAATACAGCTTACTTATCAACCAATATGAATTAAAGCATACATATAGTCTTTTTTATCTCGGTCCTTTTACTATAGCATCATTAATTTATAGGGAAATTGCAACGAATAAAAGAAAATTTTCTTTTATTAAGGAGTGAAGATAAAGGAAAGCAGGATCAAAGCCATTTACAATTTCACGAAATGACTTTCCGTTCATAGCATATAGATTACTGAAATGATTCTTCTGCATGAATCCAAGTCTAATTAGGCCATTCAAACCAACAAGCTAGTACAATGCCCGTAGAGGGAGGCATTACACTACAGTCATTGTAGTTACAGGAGTAGAAATTTGCTTCTTTTATTGTTTTTACCATAGATGGAGTCAATGATGGTACAATTTCTATTCTAATGAACTATGTAATAATAAGAAACAAGTTTATTTATAAATGACCACATTTCATTTAAATATTGCCGATTTTGTTTAGAATATTCACATTTCACTATTTTATATATATATATATATATATATATATATATATATATATATATATTCTAATGAACTATGTGATAATCAAATTTCACTAATGATTCGTATGTCATCATCTATGACGTCTCTTCTCCGTAGCCACTATAGATTTGACATTATATTGTGTTGAGTTATGGGGGATTTATTATAGTGCCCCGCTTCGCGTAGGCACTATATACAAGTGATATCGCTTTGCTTGCTCGAGCGAAAGTCTTCTATGAGATTTCCCGACCGAACCACAAGACGATTGATCTAAGTAAGTGTGCAAAACTGCATTCTCTGATTCTTGCACGCCTTAATAATGAATCTGAATTTTTAATTGTTGTTCTAAGAAGATAGTTTCATAAGAAGAACGATATAACCTGACTCTGCATGCTAATAAGAGAACTCGTATGGCTTGTCATTGAAATGAATCTGCTTGCCTAACTAAGAGAACTTGTATGCTTGTGTAAAGAGATGGAACCATTGTCATGCTAGTTAAAGATAAAAATATTGCATGCTTAGTTACACGGACACCGCTATCGAACGAACCGTTGCCATGCTAATAAGAAAGAGTAAAAGATTGCTTACACTTATCTTGGTATCGTATGCTAAACTAGAATACTTGAATGCTTGTCTAAAAGAGATAGAATTGCATGCTAGATTTATAGAACTATTCTTGCTTGTTACTTATTAAAAGAGAGCTAGATTGCTCGAACAGGTTTTATTGATCGCTTGTTAAAGAGATAGAACTGTATGAATAGCTTGAACTTATGCATCTAGACTAATAGTCTGTCCTGAGGCTTGAAGTCCTTATTTATGGGAGGGTGGCTATTAGGCAAGAGTATTGAGAGCTCCGACTCTATAGCTTGATAGATATGCTTGCTTGATTGTTCAGGATCATGTGCATCATATGGTATTTATCTGATAGAAGTTCATTTATGCATCGGTCTGACAACTTGTGCACAAGGTTTATCTTTCGAGCAGTTCCTGGGGATCGTTCGGCCTAGGAGAGATCTGGAACACCCTGAGGCTAGAAGTATTTATTTATGGGAGGGTTTGACTTTTAGTGTAGTGCTGAACCATATGTCCCGGCTGCTATTTTGAGCGTATTTTAGTGTATAGCAACCATGTGTTTCAGCAGCTATTAGCCGATTTGTCATTAGTGAGATGGGCTTGTACGTCCCACTTGCTAATCCCGTGGAGGGGACCATCATGTAGTTAGGGCTCATGTTAGGCTAGCCTTCTTTCATACTTAACTGTTTGATGCAAAGACGGACAGGGAAGGAGAACCTTGTTTAATATATGCATGTGTTGCTAACTTGTATGTTTGCTACAGGGATAACCGTTCGGCCATGGGTAAGGATCACTGAATAAGTGATCACTTATAGTTCCTTATAAAAAATGCTAAATGTGATGTATCCGCTTTACTTGAATATGTTGTCGCCCCTATGCATTGTATTGAATAGTCCACTTGAAACACTTGCCTTGATATGAGATGAACAGTCCACTAGAGATAACTTTTGTTCCTAAGAGTTAGAATATGGTGCACGATACATACTGCACACTGCACGATAGAACACTATCCCGATTTTATGCTTATTGTTTGAATATGCAAACTGTTTCCAAAGCTATATTTTCGAAAAGATGTAAACTAACTATAATCCTGAGCTGCATGAAATAAACTTAGGTATAAGTAGCAAGATCACTAGTAATGTAATATTTTGCCACATGCTTACTTAGTGTAGATTTCAGGGGGTGTTGCGTCTATTCGTTGATTTTATACTCACCAGTACTTTCTTTAAAGTGCTGACCCACCAACAGTTTGCTTATTCTCAGGTGCTGGATCGTTCGAGAAAGTGATAGCCGTACCTCATCCCCAGGACCCAGAAATCTGGAGTCGATGTCTTGAGCCGTATCAAGATTGCTTTGAGCTGCTTTTGTATAGAAGGACATAATGTATGGAACGGTGTCATTATAATCGAGAGAAGAGAGAGCTTGAGCGAACTATAACCTCGGCCAAGCGCCGCTTGTAACACTTTTGAATATCAATAAAGAGCCTATTTTCTTATGCCATTGTGTTCTTTACTTTTCTGCAACATATGTGTCGCTGCTTCCGTTTTGAATAGCTTACTTGCCCTCGTTCAAAGCTTTGGCCTTCTGCAAGTGCACTTTAGGCTTGCACGGCATCGCGCCCAAGCGAGGACGATCGGTTCCGTATGGACCAAGCGAGAACGATCGGCCCCTGCGGGACCGGGGCGTGACACTTATTTAGTCCCACATCGGATAAAAATAAGGAGGAGGCTAGCCTCCTCCTATATAAATATACCCGCTCTATTGGAAATAAATTAATCAATTATTTTTTCTCTACATGGTATCAGAGCCAAAGCTCTGAATCCTTTTTCCAAAAAAAAATCCAAAAAAAAACAAGAAGAATTCCCTTTCCCCCGTCTCTCACCCGACCCCCCCTGCCGCCTTCCTCTACCTAGGTGGAAGCCCCTACCTCGCCTTCCTCTGTGCGTGGAAGCCCCCCTCCACCCTCGGGTGTCGTCGACGTTCCCTATGAGTTTGCATGCGGGTGTCGTCAAACCCGTCGTTGGATCGTAGATAATCAAAGAGGAACTCTTGTGTGATCCTCTGATTTCGATCTCAACGTGGGTTCTGAGATTAGAGAGCATACTTCCTGGAAAATTTTGCACAAATCTCTATTTCTAGCCCTTGTTCCAGCAAGTTCTACCCACCGTGCATTTCTCATGCCACATGAGTTTGGGGGTGTACAGATAAATAGAGAGAGTCGTAATCGCATGTAGGCGCATGATGCATGTTTGAGTTGCGTTTAACCTCGTCCATGTGTGCAACTGTGGAGATGGGAATACATGTGACTAGTCAGGAGTTGAAAGAGATACTGGAGGGGGTGGCCTGGGTATTTCAGACCAAATTAGAGGAGATCTCATCCAGTAGGAAAGTCGTGCCCGCACCAGAACCGTCGCAGGTGATAAAGAAGATAGAGTTGCTTTCCAATGACATCAAACTTGAGTGGACGAAAAACTACCTTAGTTGGTCTAAGAGGGCGCTACTGAACCTTCGGACCAAGGAGCTTGAAAATATGTGAAGGGAGAGTGCACTGAGCCAAAGGATAAGACGAGTGCTGAGTGGAGCACATGGAGTCACCTTAGTTCTCTGGTGGTTTCTTGGCTGCTGACTTCTATTTCTCCATCCATAGCTGGGATGTTGGAGTCGATCTGCAATGCAGCTGATATCGAAACGACATTGGCTGGGATGTACTCTAGAGCTGGGAATGTCATGATGATGATGAAAGTTGAGGAGAAGATTGATGCTACCACACAGGGGGAGAAGACAGTACTCCAGTACGCAGCAGAGCTACGTCGCTTATGGGCGGACATGGACTACTATGATCTGCTATCATTGTAAAATTCTACAGATGTTCTCCTTGGAAAATAGTACCTTGAGCGTAGGCGTGTGGCTCATTTTCTCAAGGGTCTGAACCCGCAGTTTGAGGCTAGGAGGGCAGCAATATGTCATCTGCCATCTTTTTTGTCTCTGGATGAGGCTGTTGCATCGATGGAGCAAGAGGAGATCCGACAGAAGGTGATGAAAGGCGAGACCTTACCAGCTGTCTGTTCTGCATTGGTGGTTCCTAGTGCCCCCAGCAGCGATGACATGGAGTGCTACAATTGCGGGAAGAAAGGGCACCTCAGCTGCAACTGCCCTTAATCCCGTAATTCTGGTCGTGGTCGAGGAGGCAGTATAGTACCCCGCTCCGCGTTGGCACTATGTACTAGAGATATTGCTTTGCTGGCTCGAGCGGAAGCCTTCTCGAAGAGTTTTCCGATCGAAACACAAGACGATTGATCTTGGTGAGTGGACAGAACTTTATTCTCTGATTCTTGCACATTTTAATAATGAACCTGAGTTTTTGTAATGCTCGTCTACTGATAGAACCTGACTCTGCATGCTTAATAAGAGAACTCGTATTGCTTGTCATTGAAATGAACCATTGTTATGCTAAGAAAAGATATAAATATTGCATGCTAAGTTACTCGAACACCGCTATCGAATGAACCATTGCTATGCTTATAAGAAAAGAGGGAAAGATTGCTTGAACTTATCTTTGTATCGTGATAAACTAGAGTAGAACTACATGCTTGTCGAAAAAAGATAGGAGAACCACTACTATGCTTGCTTAAATAAAGATTGCTTGCATGTTCCTTATCGTACTAAAAGAGATAGAATTGCATGCTATATTTATAGAACTATTCTTGCCTGTTATTTGTTAAAAGAACTAGATTGCTTGAACATGTTTCATTGATCACGTACTGTAAAGAGATAGAACTGTATAAATAGCTTAAAATGTTGCATCGAGACTAATAATCCACCCTGAGGCTAGAAGTCCTTATTTACGGGAGGGTATGGCTATTAGGCCAGAGAATTGAGAGCTCTGGCTCTATTGCTTGATTAAAATGCTTGCTTGTTCATGAACATGTGCATCATATAGTCTTTATCTGATAGAAGTGCATTCATGCATCGGTCTGACAACTTGTGCACAAGTTTTATCTCTCGAGCGGTTCCTGGGGCACTGGGGATCGTTCGGCCTGGAAGAGATCTGGAACACCCTGAGGCTAGAAGTCCTTATTTACGGAAGGGTGTGGCTTTTATTGTAGTGCTGAACCATAAATCTCGGCTGCTATTTTGAACGTATTTTAGTGCTTAGCAACCATGCGTGTCACGCCCCAGTCCCAAAATATGTAGGACTAGGAATACGTAACACGTCCATCTCTACCGCAGCATCGTAGGAGCTCTCCAATATGTCACCATCATCCGGCCTGAGATTTCCTACTCAGTCAATCGGGTCTGCCAGTTCATGCACCAGCCGTCGGAACATCATTGGGCCGCGGTCAAACGAATCCTCCGCTACCTCAAGGGTTCACTCGATTCCGGCCTCTTCTTCCGTCCTGCTCGTGACACTCGGCTTGTTTGCTTTACTGATGCTGGCTGGGCTTCTGATCCGGAGGACGGCCGCTCTCAATATGGGTTCTCGGTTTACTTTGGAGGCAACCTTGTGAGCTGGTCTTCTCGCAAACAGAATGTGGTTGCTCGCTCTAGCACTGAGGCTGAGTACAGGGCTATTGCCTTTGCCTCGGCTGAACTTATTTGGCTTCAACAGCTTCTAAAGGAAATGGCGGCACCATCTCCTGGTCCTCCCATTCTTCTTTGTGATAATCTCAGTGCCACTTTTCTTACTGCAAACCCGGTCTTTCACCAACGGTCCAAGCACATCAAAATCGACTATCACTTTGTCCGGGAACAAGTTCAGGCAGGTGCTCTGATTGTTAGGCATGTCAAATCTGCTGATCAGATAGCGAACATTTTTACCAAAGCTGTTGGCTCCTCACGGTTTCAAAACTTACGGTCCAAGCTTCTCGTTCGTACTCGGTCGTGAGCTTGCGGGAGGGTATTAAGTTATTGCCTTAGTCTTTCTCTGATTTGTAATTATCTCTAACCATGATTGTAGGATTCAGTTGTAACCTCATGAGTTAGTTTATTTTTGTAATTATCTCTAACCATGATTGTAGGGATTCAGTAGTACCCTCATGAGTTAGTTTTGATGTAAACTCTGCTATATAAAGGCTCACGCATCAAAATAATAAAAAGGTAACATTTTTCCATATTTATCATTTCTTTACATATACGAACTCCAATATATGGAAACCATATACACACGTACGCTGTACATGAATATTCAATCCACCAGTGGTAATATATTGTCACAACAAGTCACACAGAATCTATATCTCATCCACAACACAAATAATCAGTAGGAATAAAGAGCTGAATAATAACTGAATATCAAAGATAAGTATCAAGTCTGATAGTCCGGTGGAAACAAATCCACTACAAAACGACTATACTGAAGTAGCAAAAAGATCTCTAAACAGCGGTAATAAAATCACAGATACTCTGAGGGTAAGATCTCCTCAGTCTCAAAATGGTTTTTCAAGACTGCATTTATGCTTCGAGTAGTTTTTCATCATGTTTCGTTTTTTATTTGGTGTGAGAAGTTGCGTTGAAATGATTACTTAGCTTAGATACAGAGCATATGGGAGTGCATGGTTCATGTTTGTGTGTTTACGACTACTATCAAGTATGTCTTTTCCCTATTATTGTCTTGCGGGTTTTGCTTTATGGGAGTTTTCTTCAGCCGACCCCAAAATTTTGGGATGAAGGCTTGTTGTTGTTGGAGTTGTCTTCCTTTTGTACTGTATTGGCCACACCTGAGAGTCTGAGACACAAGAAACTGTTTCCTCCTCCCATAGCATCGCCATTTGGTGTGATGAACATGTTTGCTGGAATCAGTACTTTGTAAAGTTTCTTTTCTGGCACTAATGTTATGTTTGAATATCTAAATGTGACATTTTTGGATTTTAGATGCTTGGGAAGGCTCGCAGTATTTTCATCGAGGAGTACAATCGCAGACTCTTCAACTGGTTGGTGACTTTCTCTCTTCTAATGGTTGTAGTGGGATGGTTCATTATCAAGTTCATCTTATTAGAGATTGGTGCCTGGATCATGTTCATCTTTCTGGAGACGTATGTTTTGGTCGGCAGAGTCACTGTATTACAATCCTGGTTGGCATTTCATGGTTATAGTTGGGAAACTATAGTGTACAGCCCCATTCTTGATTTGGAGAGGTACTAATCACAAAATATTTCGTTCAAGATCCAATTTTTCTGAATTGAAGCTGGTATGTTGCATTTAATATCCTCTTTTTTTCCTTTTAACTTTATTTGCGTCTATGCTATATTGGCGATGCTATGGCAGGAGGAAACATGATTTTCTTTTCCTATTGCCAACAATGGGAATCCAGTTTTGAAGTATTTACCTGATACCCGAGAGTCGAGACTCTACCACACATGAGATGCAAGAAACTGGAGATCGATTGAAGTCCAGTTGGCAGGCTTTTGCTATGAGAATCAGAGAGTTGAGATGGAACCGTGTCATTCTATCACATTACTCGGGGTGCTACGTATTGTGGACAACTACAATGACGGTCCTGATAAGGAGCCTTGCTTTGAACCAGCACTAGATGGCGATTACAGCCTCCAACTTCCCTTGCTGCAGAAGTGATAAGGCTCTCACCCAGCAAACTAGTGTATTAGTTCAATTTCCTGCTATTTTTTGGTTGTGTAGTTCTAGATATAAAACTTCTGTCACCAAGAGTTTGCTGAAGCTTACTAGGATTCCATGGTGGTTCTCTCCCTTTAGAGAAAGGAGATAAACTAGTGTTTACTGCAGAATAATGTAAATAAATTGATGTATTCTATGTTCTTTATAGTAGGATTAGTATTTTTCATTATTCTCCTTCCTTATTAGTTTTTATGTATTTTGCATATTTGTTCATGGTTTATGGATTCTAATTGTATGGTCACTTTATTTTGGTCGATGTTGGCTTATACAAGACCTGCTCAGAAAAAGAGAGGCTAGAGTTTAAATGTTGTTTGTGATATCGTTTTTTGTTGTTGTAACATGTTGATTGCAAAAGCATTATAATAAGTTAGTTTAAATGTTATTCTTAATAATGTTTTGTAAAAAAAAGTGTATATATATGTATCCCATTTATAACATTTTCTAACACTTATAACACTGATACTTTAAATACTTGGGTGCAACTAAAAAGCATTATAAAAAATTATTTACAAGAAATTTATCTTGTAGTGGAATTTATATATCGAACCAAACACTCAAAATCCAATTTTCCTACATCTTACTCTCTTAATTTCTATAAAGAGACCCATGTTGTAGTCTGAAAACCTGAACCCAAGTATTTAAATTATCTTGTAAATAAATACTTGGGTTCGGTATATATTTACAAGATTGCTCAATATTGCTCTCTTAATTTCTTTTGTTGGTTCGGTATAAATCCTAGTCATCCAATATTGCTCGAGTGTCTGGAACCTCAATCCAACAAAAGAAGAGCCTTCGGATTCACTTCTCATATGAAGACCAAACGTCCATCTGTTTAATAATAAGGAAAAAGAAAACCAACTCTTTTATGCTTCAGCACCGACAACCAAACTTGATTATTCTTTCCTTTTTTAATTGAGACCTTAAAAGTGATGCTTTGAATATGATTATAATAGCCAAATTTCAACAGATATAACTCTCATATAGTCGATGTATATCTTTAGAAAGTTCAACAAAAATTCAGTTATTGTAATTGTAATCATTTGAGACAAGTTATCTTAATTGAGAGAGCATAAAACCTAATCAACAACGCCTCATCACAGATTGCTGAAAAAACTACAGAAATTAATTGAGCACAATATTATGGTCCATTTACTCGCCCTCTACATAAAATTGTTACTGATCCTCTCATCATCTAGGAATGGACATTATTCTCAAGAACAATGTATGGCTTCAAAATGGGATAAAGGCCCACCCCATATACGTCACTTGTGGATTATTTAAAAAAAATCAACCCTCAGGCAATGCATTTCGGATTCGCCAGATGGGTGAAGTGTTAGTATGCCCTAAGGATTCTCTGTTCTAGTCGGATCTGGCTCACTTTCATCTTCATTTCCATTTCTCACTGCAACAATCTGCATTCATGTTGTGTTCATTTATCCCGTTACAGTGAACTACCGGCACTTGAGTTGACCGCTGAGTTCTCTTCATTCCTCTTGCAACCTTCAAAAAATAAAATATTTGCAGAATGAGATCCATTAACATTTCTTAGAACATAGTTGACAGAAAATTCCTGCAAAAGGTCTTAAGTTATAAACTACTTTCTTGCAGCATGAAATCAAGGTCTTCCTTGCCTCTAAACCACCATCAAACAAAATTAAAGGAGAGGCATTTTACAGATTCATTTATTAAATACAGGCAAACAATATTGAAACTAACATAATTCCCAGATGCTGAACTCCTGTAAATAATGAAACAATCGCCTGTTTGAAGGCCATGAGCTCTTACAAAATCACCTGATTGGAGGTCAAAGAACACAAGGAATAACACATCAGAATGCTGTAATAAAAATTCAACATAAACATTTTAGCAAAATTTACATACCAGTAGATTCCATAACATACATTCGGCTTTTATTATTGGGCCAGAACCTGGATCAAGAAAGGGATATAATAGTATAACTATTTTTCTCTATTAGAATTAAAGAAGAGTGACAAAAAGAACCCTTTTTTTAAGTAGCATTTGAAAAGGCTAAATGACCATGTTTTTTATGCTTTGGACTTGCTAAATGGCATTGTTTGACCCTTATAAATTTCAAAGGAATACTATATAATGCATTTTTCATCTTTGGTATTAAGGGGCCTCTTTCCCACCTTCCCAGCCTATCCTGGTAACTGTAAGCAATTTTTGAGCTGATACTTGAGTAAATTTGAAATCTTACATAATTGCTGATCATATAGACAGCAATAAATGTTTTTTTTCTCTCTATATCTTGGAAGTGATTTATATTCATCTACTCTATAGTGAAGACACTAGAAATCTTGGAGGGGATTTAAAGCATACGCATTCAAGTTTTAATTGCACTTATCATTTCCATTAGTTATAAAAAAACAAGATATTGCTCATCTGAACCTTAAATATTACATCCAAGGATTGTAATATTACTCAGCAGCATATGAATCTTGACTCATTTGAGGGGCCTCACCAGATCCGCTAGTTGGCTGTTTCTATACCTTTACAAAATTTGATCAGAGGGCTCTTCACAGGTATACAAATCGAGTTGTGATACGTTTTTTTGTTTGTTTGGCTGCATTTGGAAGTATTTTCTGGATCTTTTGAAGATTATCATATCATTGCTTGGCTTACTCCGTAATACCAGAGGGCTCTTCACAGGTAACACCTCCTCCCCTTTAGTAAATTATGAACGCAATTGGGAGACCTCAACTTATTAGTAATTTGGTAATGCAATTCCAAACAAAATAAGGGGAATTTATTAACTAATTCTCCCAGAAAACATACCGATATTTGAACTTCCAAGTGACGGGAAATACAATGTCATCCATATGCAATATGATTCCATCTCCATCAGCTAACAGAGGAAGATTTGCCTCCGCCTCCTTCTGCAAATAAAGAGAGGACTCCAGTAAAGAAATTTGGAAGAAATTTACTAACAAAGGACAAACTACAGGGAGTATGCTGTTTTTAGATTTCACAATTCAGTCAAAAAACAAAAATAGAGCCTTGCTGCTTTGGGCTTGTGCATATTTGTTGATAACCTCAACTGATAAACCCATTTAGGTTAAAACGAGTAAAAGAAATAACAATAGTGTACCTTGGGAAGTACAATTCTACCGATATTTCCGACATCGCTGTTTGACAATTCTTTTCTCAGAACTAATTTTAGTTCTGTATCTTTGAATTCCTGCCACATAATTAAAGAACATAAATAGAATAATGTCTTTTAGATATAAGCGAAGTGGCATTTCATGTTGAAAGTAGAGACTACATTGCGAATAGGATGCCATGGAATTTTATTTGGGCGCTTGGCCAATATTTATCAACAGTGTATACAAAACATATAAAAAGACATTGCTAAACCTAGAAAAATACATAATAAATATGGAGGCTACATTGTGAATAGAATGACAAAAAAAAATTTATGATTATTGGCCTACAAGAAATATAAACATACAAAAAGGCATCACTGACCCTAGGAAAATACATAATAATTGTGTTGAAATAAAATAACTAATCTACTCTTCAATATTTCATTTCATGAGATGGGCCATCAAAATCTCTCCAAAAATAGAATGTAAACGAATGTGATGAAAATCAAGGAAGGAATTCATATGTACTCACCTTTATTAAGTGTATATCATAAAATAAAAAAAGTACTAACAAAAATGTCACAATTATGTAAATGTAACCAACAATTAGGCCTTTATCCTGATTTCTTGGGGCCAGAAATTATAAACAAAGGTACAAATTAAAAATGCATATCGGAGTAACACAATTGCTTAGGCCATATGTTTTGGTAGATGAGGAAGATATAAACCTCTATGAATCTTCAACATTGACAACATATGAATCATGATATAATTTAAAAGAATCTAAGAAAAACATATTCATACACATACTTGGATACATTAGATGCAATACCTTACCTTGTGTTTGGTATGAATTAAGATACGCACACAAATAGATATTCACCCCGTGTTTGGTACGAATTAGGATACGCACACAGATAGGTACTCTGCATGTACATCTTGAGTACACCTACTAAGTCATATAAGTACACCTACTATGTCATATACTTGAACGTCAAAAAATCATCATATCATAATGCAAACATCATACTCTCGTATCTCTTTCATCTCTCTCTTTTGTTTATTGCTAACTCAAGTAATAAAAAGATCTCTGAATGATGGACCTCATGAGGAATTATGACTTATGATTTCTCATAACATACCTTCTCCCCTAACAAACAAAATAGGCGTTGGAATGATCATTAATATAAGTTTAGAGACTATTGATATGTGTATTATTAGGTTATAATGTATTGTTGTTGTAATATATGATAGTTACTTTCCAAGTTGTATTCCTATTTTGTATTATGTCATAGTCTTGCATCAGGTATTCTTTTCTGCCAAATTGTAAAATATGGCATCAGGTAAGTCCGTAGCATATGTCATAGTTTCAATAGCAAAAGGGGCAAGTATAATTTGGCATAGAATATAGCATAGTCTACATGTAACCATACATCATCAAACTCTTGTAGGAATGAACTAGTCGTGGCTCTCCTTGGCATCTGAAGCTTCCTTGATGAGTCAGACTCTGTTGACGGAGTTAGTTTATTGTTCATCTTACACGTGTAACCCTGGGAAACGACATTGGATTTGAAGATAGAAAATTGAAGTGATCAATATTTGCAAATCCTTATAAAACACTTTCTATATTTACCTTCTGTTTATAGATGTTCTCAACATTCAGATGATTAATATTAAAGATATTCATTGATGAAACCCTTGGAGATACAAATGCAAGTCCTGATGTTGGTAAAACACTGGAACCACATGGCAAACCTGTTACAGCAACAAAGTAATAGCAATCAACTGATAACTCACTGACTTTCAGCAGTGTATTCAACCCTAAAAGTTTAATATTATCAACATTCTGAATATGTTTCATGTATTTATTAGTTCGACTTAAGTACAGATGTCAAAGGGGCATACCAAGGTTTAGAGAGCCTTGGTTGGGAATTGGAAACCAAAATTAGAATCTTGGGCAGGTAGGTGGGGGAGAAGTAATTACACTTGCATCCTTATTCCCCATGGCAAGTTTTATAATTTTTATTTAATATCAAAAAGACGGATCATCTTCATTTTATGAGTACAATGTAAAGTACACCTTTCTAAGCAGTATTGAGAGGAGGGGAGGGGGGAAAGAACCTAACAAATGAAGGATGAACAATAAAAGAGAGGAACTTAGTTTTACTCTTTACTCAAAGATTACAAGGTACAAATAAACACAAGCTTGTGATTTGAGCTTATTAATCAGCAGAGTGTGGTGATTTAAAAAGCAGAACTATGAAGACAAAAAAACATTATGCAATAAGACTTCGGTCTTTTAGATATATAGAAAGCTCAAGGACACTGATTGTTAACAGATGATAACGTTCAAAGCAAACTGATAACGATGATATGTAAGATTAAACCTGATCCGATATAAAAATTGTTGGTCATGCTAACAGGGAAGTTCTCCATTTGTAGAGGAAAGATACTAGAAGGGACAGAATTAGAGCATCCTGATGGCCCCCCCATGGTTGACGCAGAATTTGGAATGACAGTATTGTGATATGAAAATCCATGACAAGCATTTGAGTTACTTCTGGATTGTAGTCCATATGTATCAGTTATTGCTGGCAAGATGGAGCCAAGATGAGGTCCTGCAATATTTCGAACGAAGTTCCATGTTGATACTCTGGCAAGCAAGGACTGCAAACTAAATCATAAACAGCATGGTAATAAAATTTACGAGCAAAATGAACAGATCACGTATAATTTTAATTGGCCTGAAGAATATTCTATGATTAATATCCATAAACAAATTACTTACAATAGGTACTGTTCAAACTGATAGATACTTGTTATATAGAAAATCTAGTATTCTCAATGGGATATTTAAGCTCAGTTGTTTTAAAAGTACCATATATTATCTTCAAATGTGACCATGACTACCCCCTCCAACTCGATATTCTAACTTGACCAATTTTTTTTTTTTTTACTTTTGACACTCAACTTCATGTCGAGCATGGTTAACTATCCTGCTCAATTTTGGTACAATATTTTAAAGATTTCCATCGAAGCAATCACGAGTCCACATTAGTAACGATGAGAGCTATTGTGGAACATGCTAACATAACTTTGTGGAAGAAAAAACCTTAATACTGGCAATTTTCTATCCAAAGACCAATCCATAGTTCACATCATGTATCAGCTCTCATAGACTAATTAATAGCCCACAGCTGGAACGAATAAAACATGTTGAATATTTGTCTGGATTCTTCACTTCACCAACAACAACAGACAACAAAGACACAAATCATGCAGGAAGGAACCATGTTAGTCATTAGTTTGGTCTGCAGAAACCTTTTGTCATATCTGCCTCCGTTTTCCTTCATATCAACACCTCATTCTCTTCCCATTTAGTAGATTTCCAAGGAAGAACCATTCATTTACTTTTTCACCTTCATCCTCCATGTCTTGCTTACGCATCAGAAGAGAGCAAACGACGACACCATCTACATAGAAGAATTAAGAAGTGGGTGTTGGCTTGACTTCTCCTTCAAGAATAATTTTACCTTGTCTGTGTTGACCAGTTGCTCCGTTTCAGATTCTATGTCCTCAACTGTAATATCCGTTTCCGGACGTTTGACCGAAAACCGTATTTTTCATATATGTACTTGTATTTTTGCTATCGTGACTCGTATTTCTTGTGTTTTCTGTACTGTATCATGTACTCTCGTGCCACGTTTATCTGTAATCGACACTAATCAATGTCACTATCTTGAATTTCATGCAATGGATCAGTTTTTGTGGTTTTCTAGACTTGCACGATAATCAAATTGATTAATTGACTTATGGAACTAATAGTATTTTCGTAGTTTTCAGAAGTTAATAAACTCAATAGCAAACCACCATAGACCCCTAGAGTCTCATGACACTGCCAATGGGTATATGAAGTTATTAATAAACTCAATAACTTGAGTTGGTTTCATTTTAACACAAACATGAACCCGTGCATGAACTCTATTTCCTCGCCCTAATTCAAGTGTATATGATGTTTCTCGTCTGCCTATGGGTATGACATAAATCCCGACACGACATGCATGTATCTTGTCGGTATGATTCCATCTCAATACGCGTACACTTGTACTAGCTTGGTCTTATTGGCACAGTTCCCTATATTTGTTTTGGCACATGATGCCCACTTGCTTAGTACCTAACTGGTTCGGTAAAGGTACACCACGTTACTGGTTTACCAGGCTATGTTTGTACCATACCATAAGCACTATATTCATATATCTTGCTACCTCGATCATTATTATGTTCCTTACATGGACCAACTCGATTAGTCATATAATATATACATAGTTGTGGTTAGTTTTTAATGTCGTAGAGTAGAGTTAGGAAGGTCCGCTTGCAGGGCCGGCCTGAGCAAGTGCACCGAGTGCACCCGCTCCGGATCACATATTTATTGGGGCACCAAAATTAAGATGTAAGTTTAAGTTATAAAAAAATAATTATGATGTAGTGGTTAACACAAAATAATTGTGTAGTAGTTAACATAAAATAATTGTGGTGTAGTGGTTAGCATATTAGTCTTGCACTCTAGAGATTTTTAGTTCAAATCTTGGTGATAAGAATAATTTTCATTTTTAATTAAAATTTTATATTATATATGGGGGCCCATTTTGAATGTTTCCCTGGGCCCCCCATTAGCTCAGGATCGGCTGTCCACTTGTGTTTTCTTGTTTGAATTGAAAACTAGAAGCCAGAAGCCAGAAGCAGAAGCAGAAGCGGGGGCGGGAGCGGGGGAACGCAACTACAAGAAGAGTCTGTTGGGAGCATGATGAGAGCGTTCGCTAATAATTTTTTTATGTTTATTAATATTGTTATCAAAACTTATAAATAACTTAATATTTATTAGAATTTATAAAGTTCAATTTATAGTTACAAAGAGATCATTCGCATGTTAATTTTTTATAATGTCAAAGTAAATCTTTAGTTTCTTAGTACTTTGATAAACTTGTATTAAAAAATTCGAACTTTCTTCCCAAAATTTGTCCTCTTTTAAAATTATGCTCGTATTATGGGAAGCGCTCATGTCTTCTAGGAAACGCGCTCGCGTCGCCGGAGAAACGAGCTTCCATCGTCGAAAAAACGAGATCCCAAGTAAGAACCACATAATCAAGATTCTAACTAAGATTCGCTGACCTCCTAGGAGTTTCTGGCTTCTATGATCTGACCGTATATTGAAGGTATACCGCATGCCTATTTTTCTATGCATCAACCCTATATTTAGGGTTGTCGTCGAGTGTAACTTGAACCAAATGTCTTCAATACTGTTCCAAACTCTGTGTGGTCATATATATATATATATATATATATATATATATATATATATATATATATGTCCTGATGGGTTTAGTAGCAAATTCTATAAAACTCATTGGCCATACTTCGGGAACTTGTGGTGGATATTATAGATGATCTTTTCCAGTCTGACAGGCTATTACGAGAGATCAATCATACTTATATCACACTTTTGCCGAAGAAAGAGGACGCTATTGACCTGGCAGATTTTTGTCCTATTGCTTGCTGCAACTTTATTTGTAAACTGATCACTCACTTGATGTGTCATCGTATGTAGCATATTATGCAGGACTTGGTATCTCCTAACCAGGCGATGTTTATCAAAGGCAAGAGTATTGCAGAACATAGCCTTTTGGTGCATGAGATGATTCGGGAATTCAACAAGGCTTGGGGCAATAAGACATGTATCAAACTTGATCTCTGTAAAGCGTAAGCTTGGGGTTCGACCCGTCCTGGTTTGCCATGACCTAGGAGTGCATCTCGATTGCATTTCCTAGTTAAGGGACAGCCCAACGAATTATTTGGGAGAAACAGAGGCTTAAGGCTAGGTGACCCACTCTCTCTATACTTATTCACACTGGTCATGGAATTCTTTACTTGTATGATGGATGTTGCTCCTCATAGATATATCATCTTGCTACTGTTCAAGAGTGTAACACCCCACGTTACACACTTGATATATGCAGATTACTTACTAGTTTTCCTGGTCCCTACTATGAAAGGCATAGGGGCTATATCTAGCATGATGGAGAGGCTCGGGAGACTTTTCGGGCTGAATCTAAATTGGGATAAGAGCAAAATGTACTTCAGTAAATGATATACATGTAAGAAGGAACATGCTGACCCTTTGGGAGTAGTGAAAGGAGAACTGTCGATGAAATACTTGGGAGTCCCCCTAACATGCAATTATGCAAGAGAGGTAGAATTTGTCCCTCCTCGTTCCCGATATACATATCAGTGTGTATGCGGCTTGTTGGCATGACCGACAGTTAACCCTGAAACTAGATCCATGTTTTCCCTTTAGCTTTGGTTCATAGTTTATTTGTGTGGCTAGGTTTGCTTAGAAAAATTCGTGACTTGATCCAATAGCTAGCATCCCACCCCTACCTTATATAAACTATTTTCTTTCTCTCTCTTCCCTCATTTCTACACTTTCTTTCTCTTTCTTCTTCTTGGAGCTAGGCAAGTACACCTTACACAAATGGAGAAACTTTGTATATTTTATTTCTTATTTTTTTTGCATTTTATTAGTCAAAAATGCGTATATTATGATTCTCTACATCGTTAGTACTTGATATTTTCGGTTTTAATGAGTATTTTGGAGTAGATTTAAGTTTCAAAATTATAATTTTATGGTATTTCATGGAAATAATCTCTAAAAACTTAGTATTTTTGAATAGTAGTTGTTCCATATTGTAGAGAATAAAATTTCATACGATTTTGACTTTTGTTTCACTTGATTTGGAGTTAAAAATAAAGGTTTTATAAAAAAAAAGTTTTGGAGCTTTTTCATGGCAGAGGCTGCTGTTCTGGGACAATGAAGTCATATGCGACAGGAAGCTATGTGGCAGCGATGCTATGCGACACGAATTCTTTATCGTAGACCCTCTATAGTATGCACGCTATGCGCCTAGACTTTTTAGGCACATGGATGTTCTGCGTATGACTGTTTCGTATATGCGCTCTGTGTTATGCGCCCGTTGTATCATGCATCTGATCTCGCTATGTAACGGATCTCGCCATACGCCTGAGGGTACATGTGGCAGATCGCTATTCACCTAACACTGAACGCATAACTTGATATGTGTATGGATTGCCATGCTCCTATCTTGCTATGCATCAGGTCGATATGCGTCAGGCATATTACATGTAGTCATGTTGTGCTCATGCGACAGCTTGCCATGAGACGACTATTTCATGTGCCATATTGTTTTCATGCAGCAGCTCTGCCATGCGACAGTTATGCTCATGCGACATCTGTTTCATACGGCAGATTGCTATGCGCCTGTACTCATGTAACAACCATCTATATGTACATATCCTTATGCATGCATATGACCCTATGTGTCTGTTTTGCTCATTTTATTATTTTGCTTGATTTTGTTGTTTTCTCTCGATTGTTTTGATTCAATGACTTGACCATAGTAAGTTACAAGTATTAATGAACGAAGCAACCTGCAATACCCTAGATTTTCATACACAATGACCAGTACCTAGATTTGGCAGAATTATAGGCTTAACCCAAATATTTATTGAACCTTTGCTATAGAAGCATCGACCGTGTACCTGGCTTGAGCAATGTGTTACAATATGAAAAGAGAACTTTTATGTAACTGATTAATTGTCATGGTATCCTGACTTGACTATTTGTATCTGTGCTGATACACCTTCTACGTGCTAAGCATGTTATAAGTCATATTTATGCACTCAGGTGACACTTGATCCTGCTTGACATGTGATATTATATGTTCTCGATTTCTCCAAAACAGACATTATAGTTGGTTAGTAACCTTGACGTAGTTAGGATGTTATGAATTTGTTGTATTACACTTAGGGAAAATCTAAATTGGGCCCACGGACAACAATATGGATTCGTACCTAGCGTACATGTACTGATGTACAATATATAAGGGGAATAATCATGAGACCATGTCATGAGATTTCAGCTAACAGTAGGGTTAACTAGACAACTAAAACATATAGAGCATTGGGAGAGAACAGATTTCCGAGATCGTACATGACGGCCACCTTACAGACATTAGTTCTGGCGTACCAAGCTGGCCACCACCGAACATGGTATATCATCTACACTAGTGGAGAGCAATATCTAGCTACTATATGCAAAGTGTTATTATTGATTCATTAGCACAGTGGCCTTACGAGAGACTTGTGCCTATTCTACGTACAATGTGTTATTATTGGTTCGGCTAGTCCTACTCAGATATAACACGATCTGAGGATCCCTATTTATACATTATACTACTGGGATAACCCAAAATTCACATGGGAAGTCGTTGGATTGATTGGTCGATTCTTTAACTAAACTTTATTATGCTCTGTATATTCTGTGAGACATGGACTGTCGTGGTGCGATGGTCCAACCCATGTCCTTGTTTGGTTATGGGGTTAGGCTATTGTACTACGATAGGCTATAAACAGAAACTATAATACAGAACCTTTAGCTTGACCTTAGTCAAAGGGTGTACTCTATCTCAGAGTGATACGGCATTCCTTGTCTTTGTTTGGTATAGAAATGTCATATGGCCTCGATAATAGAGTATATGCCTATGATTCTTGGCTCATGCATCGCTTAGGCTCTAATTTGAGCTTTGTTTCTTTATTCCTGCTTTCTTATGGTACTTGTTATTTGGGGTCTAACCCCACTGTTTTTGCATGGCTAGGTTTAGAGCCAGAGTCCAAGGATCCAATGTATCTTCCCTTAATAGATGGAGTGCACCAGACGAATGGTCATTGAGAGAGATGAGTAGGTTTCTTCTTCACTACTCATATTGTACATTCATTTCTTTTGGAGCTTTTAGCCACCGGTACCTGTTAGCCGACAAGTTTAGACTTAGTTTCTTACATGATTGTAATTTTTCAGATTGCGGCTAGTTTCAGTCATGTACTCTTGATACTCTACTAGATTATCATTTTGTATAGGTAGTTTCCAAATTATTTTAATAGAGCATCTAGAACGCCTTACTACTTTATCTTACATGCTCTATATTTACTTCTTCTTGTTTGAATTATTGAGACACTGATGTTCAGTATAACCCAAGGCGACTTGATTATAGTATGCACCCCTTGTATATTTTACATCATTAATCATATTGTGGGGTGCTTGCGTACTCCGTAATACGTAGCTGGCCTTGTCATACCCCCATTATCTATAATTCGGTATTAAAGCGTAATAAGAGTGTAAGAGTTTGGTTGAGTTTGTACAGAAGAGAGTTGAAGGGTGGCAAGCTCACCGCTTATCCTTTGGAGGCCGCATTAAGTTGGTCATATCGGTAGTTTCTGTAGTGGACATGTTCTAGCTTTAGTCTATCTTATCTCATACACATGGTGGAGAAGATATCTATAGACTTTATCTAGTGGGGGGGTATACATGCCATTTCTTGGAAGACTCTGTGTAGACCTTGTGAGGAGGGTGGGGTGGGGCTCCGACCTATCCGCTATTTACTGCAGGTAACAGAGATGAAGCTTGCATGGAGGTTCCTCCATGGAGAGTCGCTTTGGGTACGTTGGATGTCTAGTCGATATCTCAAGCAGGCTAATTTCTGGGCCTACAGTGCTAACAATAATGAGTCTGTAAGCATCAAGCGTATGCTCGGGTACAGAAGATTATTCAGGGGTCTAACCATAGGTTCACTACAGTAGCCTCTTAGATAGGGTTGGGGATCATATGGCGGATGAGGCATACCGAGGGCAAAGGGTCAGCGTGTTATTACTTCATAGCCGCTGGTGAGTGGAGTCGTATCCCCATGCCCGACGCTAGGCAACGAAGTGGGTTCATGTTGACGACAATATCCTGAGTGATTAATGGGTATGGGATGGCACCAAATATATGCAATTCAAATTCAATATAGCTTACTACCAAGTCAGGATGACACATGAAAAGATAGCAAATGCTAATATTGTATGGGCACGTAGAGTTGCGAGGAAAATACAATATTGTATATATATATATAATAAAACTTGGAAGATTACTCACGAAGGACCGGCTTGCAAGATTTGGAGTGCTGAACGGAGAACAAATATGTGCTTTATGCGAGAACGGAGACAAGGATTCGCAATACATTTTCTCCGTTTGTCTTGTATCCAGAGAGGTCTGGCATAGACAGAGGGCCTTACTTCAGCTACGACAGTCGGATGACTACGAAATCGTAGAGAGCTTTCGGGAGATTAGAGAAGCCAGAAGCAGAGGCGATGCATTATTCCAACAGGCTTGCGCTAGATTAGCTTCTGCTATATAGCATGTCTGTAGGGAACGGAACAACCGAATCTTTGAGGATAGTAGAAACTCCAATATTGGTATAATCTATAACATTGAAAGGGATGTACAAGCGATGATTAGCTCTGCTAGTACCAGCTATAGGTGGTTGGATGTACTTTGATTTCTTATGATGAATATAATTACCTTCTTCCAAATATATATATATATATATATATATATATATATGGTGATAGCCAGACTCCGACAGCTGATCTAGAGAGTATGCATCCTCCTGATGCTCTTAATCAAGATAGAGGGTAGGTCCACGTGTTCCAACATCGCAACAGGATACGCCCCTCTCCTAATAACGTCGTAGGTAGGCCAGACTCTCGTGCTCCTCAAGTCCCGAGAATGCGAATCAGTCGAGACCCATCCCTGCTGACACTATGTGTCGAGTTGGCCAGCAGAAGGAGGTAGGAAAGCATGTGCCCCCATCCCGTATTAGGATAGTCAAGACTCAAAGAGTGTCGAGTTGGACAGCTAGAGGGTATGTAGGTGCTCAACCTCCCCTATAAATCCCTCCCCCACCCGGTATAAACCTTCTCTCATTCCAAAACTATCTACATGACAAAATTGTGCTCCCCGTTTATTGCTTCTATGGATCTCAATTCGCATTCTCGGGACTTGAGGAGCACGAGAGTCTGGCAAGCAGAAGGAGGTAGGAAAGCATGTGCCCCCATCCCGTATTGGGATAGTCAAGACTCAAAGAGGTGTCAGGTTGGACTACTAGGGGGTTTGTAGGTGCTCGACCTCCCCCTATAAATCCCTCCCCCCCAGGTATAGACCTTCTCTCATTCCAAAACTATGTACATAACAGAATTGTGTTCCTCGTTTATTGCTTCTATGGATCTCATACTTCACTTTAAGAAGCCGCAGGTGGTCAAGGGCGTTCGTACAACCGACATCGATGCCAAGGATATTCATCTCTCGATGGATGAGGGGAAGAACTCTCTGGCCTTGTACATGGTTGGGCAAAGGCCTTCCCACCCGGCCAAAGCTGATATACGTTCGTAGGTTATAGGCTCTAGTGGGAGTCGTAGAAGTTTTCTCTTGCGAGAATAACTTATTTGTTTATGCGCTTCGCAATAGAGTCAGACCTAGAGACAATGTTTCAATTAGGGCCATATATATTTAACAAGAGGTTCGTCATCACCAAGCATTGGGATCTTATAATCTACCTGGAGTGTAACCTTCTATCCTATATCCCTATTTAGGTACATCTACCGAAGCTTTCCCTCCAGCTTTGGAATGAGCCTTCCATCTGAAAGATTGCAAGTGTCACTAGAGTTCCTATCCGCATAGATTCAATTCAACCATGACACATCACAAGCAGTTAGCGTAAGAGCGCGTTCTAATTGAGATATCGACTTGCATAGCTCCTTTTAGAGTTTGAAGAATAGAAGATGTGCTTCTTCTTTATATAAGGGCTCCTCTTTACTTGTCTCCCCAAAACCCAAGCCTTCCTCCCATATAATAGAGTGGAGGCATCTGCTGCCTCGAGTCTCGCTCCATCCCTCGACGGTTGACCTTCCTTATGCTTTAGATCTAGTCTTAGATCCGCTAACCGTATAAGAGTAATGAGACTTTAAGCCCCTCAATCTTTGTAATGCAGGCATACACTTTCCTACATGCAACTAGGCAAACACCCTAGGGACTGCCTCCCTTCCTTATATCCATGTACTCTGTAAGGGACGCTTACCCTTTCCCTTGCTGTAGTCAACGACAATCCACCCATCAGGGAGATCCTCACACAACCCGATCCTTGTAGGGATGTCTTGGCACCTATATATATATATATATAACTTAGAATTTTTTTTACTAAGTTTCAATTTAGGTGAGTAAGACAAATAAAGAAAGTGGCTATGAGTCAAAAGTACTAGGAAAATTTTGTAGATTAACCAGTTTACTTGTCTAATAATCTTACCTTGAATTGTTCAAATTGGCATTGTGCTGATCAACCATATTACTTGCCTAATAATCTTACCATGAATATTTCAAATTGGCATTGAAACTGACCAACAAAGGAGGGTTCCTAACACAATTGGATATGATGGTTATTTGGAGAGATCACACTATAAAAGTGATATGTACTGGAGAGACCACACCAAGTAAGGGTGATGATCCAATCATGTTGGCCATAGAGGCAACTAATATACCTACAGGTTCCAGAAAGTTGTTCTATTTGGATCAGTAAGGAGCTGAAACCCCTTAATAGCATTGCAAATAGGGCTCATCACGAGTTTATTTTCTTAAACATGTGCAACACATATTAGATCAAGTTGAACAAAAGGGGTGAGTCATATGAAACCTTGAAGCAGTAAATTACATTTGATTAATTGGATATACCCATGTCAAATGCTACCACACCGAGCAAAGCTCAATAAGTAAAGGATTCGCCACATAAAATCATGAAGCAGCCACAAGGGCATAGCTAGCTAGGTTGTTTTCTCTTAACATATTGTACTGGTCTTTTGTTTCCTAAAGTGCAATTTTGGGGTTTTTTTCTCTCTCTCCAATGGTGGACTTCTGAAGGATGTGATTTCCCTGATGGCGCGGTTGTACGTTCAGTGCACAACCATGATAGTTTCAGTTGTTCAATTTTGTGACTAAATTGACATAGGTGTCTATTTTGGTCTTGTTCGAGTATGTACTCTTTGTTTACATTTTTCATTGTGTAGTGATAATTGAGTGCTCTCTTTTTGTAATCAAAGTTTTTGTTAGTTATTTTTAATGAAATAAAGGAGAATGTATTCCCACTGTGCGCTTTATCTCAAATGGGGGGTTTAGTTTCGATATAAACACCTCACCAAGATCATACTTCCCCCTTAAAATTTTATCGACAAAAACCACCAAGGGCGAAGCCACTGGTGGGCTGGAGTGGGCTCTAGCCCACCCATTTTTTTTTTTTTTTTCTATACATGTTGAGGTAGAAAGATTTCAAACAATGTATTCCCACTGCATTTTATCTCAAATAGGGGATTTAGTTTCAATATAATCACATCACCAATTGATCGTCCTTTCCCTCTAAGTTTTGTCGACCAAACGCTAAGGGCAAAGCCAATACTGGTGGGCTAGGGTGGGCTATTTTTTTATATTTTTTCTATACATATTGACGTAGAAAGCTTTCGAACAATTTAGTATCATTTAGCACAAGTCGATTAAGCTCTGGGTCCATAAACACGATTGCTTGTTTTCCTAGTATGTTGGCAGTAAAGATCTTCCCAAACCTACAAACAGGAAGAACAATATAAACATTTGAACGTCAAGATTAGTGCTTCAAAGAATTTTTAATTCTAAGTCTACTGATCCTACTTATTTTCTAATAATCCTTTGAGAAGATTCGGTCCTTCTAGGTAGAATTTGGATTCAAACATGTATCTTGTTCTCTGTTTATTGACGTACTATACAGTGTTAGGAAGATTGATACTATATATAAAGACACATGTGGTCGTGGATGTTCAATTGTCAAGTTATCGACATTCTCTAGTTACAACATTCTTAGTATTTTCATTCCAAGCTATATTTTTTTTCTATACATGTCAACCTCGCCCGGCGACACTTTACCCGCCGTCCGAATTCATGCACCCTCAATGAGTTATGTTTAACTTTCTTAGTGTTCGAATTTATACCTAAAACATTCTACCTAATAAACTAAATATTTGTTTTGTTAGGTTTCAATTTTTTTCTAGACGTTTAGTTCAATCCCGGAAAACTAAAATCCTGGCTCAGAACTTGAACACCCCTATGACTAAGAAATGTAGGTGACACGGATCCAGTTCAATCAAACCATATATATACGAACAAATAAGATCAATGGCGCCAGTTTTATTACCTCAAGAACAATATATATTTTTTCATGGAAATAATTTCATAAAAGCTAACCTGACTGAAAATTGTTAACAGCAACAAAGGAATGGTCTGCCGGGTCTTGCGGCCGTGAGTGCCCGAACCCGACAACCTGCCGATCTCCCTGCAACGTCAAGGCCGATTCTAAAGCCATCGGGTTCTGAACTCCAAAACCATATGCACTACTCCCTCCACTGCGCTGCCCGCGGTCAGGACCCAAGTTCCCTTCGCTGCTGCCCGCCTCCATCTAGTGATGAATAACCGATCGATGCAGTGACAGAAGAAACAGAGCTTAATTCTTCTTGTGTATAGTATGAACAAGAATTAACAATGGAAAATGAAATGAAACCCTAAAGTTCCCTTTTCAAGTAAAGAAAGAAAGATACTTGATCTATATATGTTCATGCATATATAGATAGGCGAAGGAAAATATTGAGTAGTGATAAAGAAAAGATGCGGTGAAAGATTTATAGAGAAAGGAGGAATAGGAAAAATCAACTGCCATTTAATACTTGCTTAGATCGAAGAAGAATAAGAATGACTTTCGTTGAACGAGAATTTAAATAGTGGACCGTCATCTACAGCACAGGCTAGCCTCCGTGGACAGACTGCAATGGACGAGTTTCTGTACACGTGGTAGATATGTATTGATGTAATTCGAGTAGTTTGCTGTTTGGGGCGTTGCTGGGGATCTGGTTATGGGGATTTGGAACGTCACTCAAGTATTTATTTGGTGCCGGCAAAGGGGCGGGTTTGATACAGCTTATCTGCACTATTTAGAAGCAGCTTTTGAAAAGTGTTTCGAAATTTAATTAACTTTTCAAAAGTTCTTCAATATTTCGCTTGGATCTAATTATGGGCAGAGGCAGCCTTGACCAACGACAAATTGGGCTTCCGTCCAAAATTTTAAGAATTTTTTTTTCTTTATATATATATATAATGTTTGCATACAAATAAGACAAAGGTATAGTAAATTGTACATGTCTCAGCGTAATGATAATTTTTTTCTCACCAAAAGCAAAGACAATAAGAAAGCAGCGCAAGCTGCCACCTGTCCCCTTCCTTGGCGGGATTTAGGCTAGAAACGCGACGTAGGCTGCCAGCTGTCCAAGATGCACAGTTATCGTGCAGAGCATTAAATGACAAAGATTGTCAGACTGTTCGTGATATGTTCCCGACGGTTACGATTCCCAAAGAGCAGCGTGGCGTAGACATAACATAGGCCGCCAGTGTCCCCTCCTTGGCAGGATGCACAACTGTCAGAATCAGGTTGCAGACTGCCAAAGTCGTAGCGCAGGCTGTCAACTGACGTAAAGATTACAATTAGCGTGACGTGGTCGCGGCGTAGGACGCCACATGTCCTCTCCTTGGCGTGATGCACAGTCGCCAGAGTTATGGCTCAGGCTGCCAACTAACGAATGCATAGTCATCATAGTCATGGCACAGACTGCCAATTGGTCAGGTGCACAGATATCAGAGCAAATCACGATGACAACCTTAAGGAATTGATTTTATTCCTTAACGGGTGACACGTGTCAATGTAGCCCGAAGTTGGCGCATGTAGTAATTTTTTGCGCAGACACACAAAGTAGAACAGGAAGGCAAAAACGTACGATGATTTTTGCCTATTCCCTGTGTAGGAGTCCAAGGCTGACAGTTTTGCCTATAAATACCTCGAAACTTGTGCCATTTTGAGGGAGCAAAGGATCAAAGATCAAAAAGATCGAGCACAAGAGAATCGACAGCTAGTACGCTATCGAGAGCTTGAGCCTTCTTGTGACCCTACTCTTCTCCATAGTGTTTGTGAGTTAGAGTTGGCAAGGTTTCTCCCATCTTCGTATCGGGTCATCAAAGAGTAAAGAAGTCGACCGCATATTTGATCTCCACCGCTACTACTCGTGCATAATCTTTCTTATTCTTGCTTGTATTTAGAATTCCTTCTGTATTTAGGATTCTTTGTAAGAAAAAAACAAACAATTTCTATCTTTATAAAAAAAAGTACCACGCTTTATTGTAAAATAAAATGACAGAAGCAAAAATGGCAACTCTGCTGGGGCTGGAGATTGACTTCTCCACTGATGAGAAGATGGTGGCACAATCCAACGTCATGAAGATTGGCACAACGCAGAAGACATTGCTTGTACAATTCGACAAACAAGCTTTCGAAGCAATGCTTATGGGGGATAGCTCAAGCCCTTCACCACGGACAGCAACTGTTGCTGCCTCTGTCCAAGTTATCGAGGATATAACTACCAGTGCGCATGCCAAGACGTTATGTTTCTCCAACTCCATACACGCTCAGTGTAGTGTGCAGAAGGAGCCACTTTTCCACAGCTTTATGGACGACATCCTTGGATATGCCATAGTGGCCCCTTGGTGTCACGCCCCATTCCCAATATACCGAGGGACTAGCCACGTGGCAATGGCCAGCAACACAACTCCAATGGGCAAACCTAATTTAATGGTCCCGTTAGACTGCACTTAAGCTGTAATAAATATAAATTCAGTCTACAACATCTATCACAGTATAATTCTAATCTCATCCACAGAAAGTAAACACAAGTCAATATGATAAATCAGTAAAGATAATAGATAAAGTAAATAGTCCATCAATAAGTCCAAGTAAATAGTGTCTCGGAGAACAACCCGACACAATAAAGGAAAGAGAATATCACCAATATATATGTCCATGAGTCCATATATGAAATAATAATGAGCATAAATAACTGAGTATGAAATTGAAATACTCAGGAGAAATCCTCTGGCACAACCTCGTCCTCTGGTGCTAGTACTGCTCCAACGTCAGCTCCTGTCCCGTATATCTCAGGGTAATCCTCCTCTGTTGTACCTGGGGACATAATCCGGATCCAGGTCCTCAGGGGACATAGCAAGGTACAAGAAATACTCAAGCCAAATGAAATATAGTATATATAAAAATAGATCCTCAGGGCAAGCTATGTAACCAGCTAAGTAAAATATAAATGAGAACATCACTTGTATTCAGGCTGAGACCACTACAAGCTCTGTGTCGGGGAGCCGGTAGCAGCAAGAATATCACGTAATAGGCCAAGCTCTGGTACAGAGACTAAAGCAACTCCAGTAGTAAAGTATATATATATATATATATATATATATATATATAATTAGCCTGTAGCCTGTGTGTCTCTCTCCACCCAATGTAATATCATGTCTCATGTCTATAACATGCAAGATCATGACCTCTAGCTAGTACAGCGAGTCATAATGATATCTATGTATATGTCTCATGTCACGAATCTTGTAAGCCTGTACAGAATTACCATGAATAACTCAGAAAAGATTCTGTCATATGAATAGTGTCAAGTGTCCTATGGTATGACGTACTTGGTAAAGCAATGTCACTACCATATTTTCTAGGAAAGGGTATTTTAGTCATTTGATAATTAATTAAATATTATGCATGTTAAATTTTTATTTATTGTATTATTTATTTATTATTAGCATATTAGATTTATTTTTGGACTTGTGTTAGTGGACCTAACTAGTTTAGTTTAGACTCATGGACCAACATTCAATTCTAGTTAGAATTGAGCCCAATAATTAGAAGCCCAATTATTAGGAGGATGATTAATTATGTTAAACCATTAGACTATAAGCTTCCCTCCTTAATTAATTTTTTCATGAGAGACCCCAAGGGATATTTTAGATTTTACATAGTAGCTTGAGGGAGGGGGCAAGTGGGGCCTATATAAAGGGGATGAAAACTTTCTCTCTTCATTTTTTATTCCAAATCTAGATCTAGAAAATTCCCTCAACCAAATTTCTACCAAATTTTCACCCAATTATTTCCCAAATCACCATTAGAGACTATTAGAGCATGAATTTACAAGAAGGAAGCATGGATCTACAAAGAGGAGCAAGGATCTACAAGTTGAAGGCCAATTTCATCAATTTTGGAGGTTTCATTGGAAATCCATCTCCCAATAGGTACAATTCAATTTTTTCCCCTTAATTTAGGTTCTAAATCTGAGAATTAACTATGGAAAATTAACCCATATGCATAGGCTACCCATAGGATTTGGTTTTGTGTTCATAGGAGGCATATTGAGAAAGTTATGGTACTTTTTGTGTCAATTTTGGAGGAATTCTGAGATTGACATTTGTGGCGTGTGTCAATTGATCCTATAGATCAATTTGGCATATGCTTGTGTGTTTGGGGATAGCGTCGTATCCATAATTGGGTACGTGTAGGTCGAATCCCATCAATTTGGTGATACGTGTTGATTTGGAAGTTTTTTTCCTCTGACACGGGACTTTGAGCATGTCATATTTTCATACGGACACGTAGATCTATATTTGACTCTTCGTATTATTCATAAATAATATATATGATTTGTTCGTGTCCTTCGGGATACGTTTGAATGTGTGGTGGACTCGTGTCGCATGCGTATCCTAGATCTAGTGGAATACGGGGTGATACGGTCCATGTATGTACAATTTAATTGTATATCTATTTATTGTGTTCTTAATTCATGGAGGATGTAATTGTATGTATATATATATATATATATATATATATATATATATATATATATATATATATATATATATATATATATATATATATATATATATGTGTGTGTGTGTATGTTTTTATGTGTATTATGTACATAATACTATGTGAGGGTGTGTGTATAATTATTAGTAGTATATATATATATATATATATATATATATATATATATATATATATATATATATATATATATATATATATATTGTGTATATATATATGTATATTATTATGTATAGTTATTTGTACGTAATAATATTATGAGAGTGTAGGTATATTTATGGTAGTATATGTGTATTAGTATATATATATATATATATATATATATATATATATATATATATATATATATATATATATGGTAGATATATATGTTATTATATATTATATATAGCTTTTTAGCGACAGTAGGAGAGTGTCGCAATAGTGAGCGTCGCAACAGCAGAGAAATAGCAGCAGCGGCAGCAGCTTTTCAACGACAACTGTCAGCGACAGTTGCAAGAAATTGTCGCTGAAACAACAGTGTATCAACAGAGTATCAGAAGCTTCAGCGACATATTTTAGTGACAGTGCAGGAAACTGTCATAAAAACTGCAGTGTATCTATATACACAGCAGCTTTTCGACGACAGTAAACATGGGCTTTTAATGACAGTTTGGCAGTTTTTGATATATTAGATATTAATATATATATAGATATATACGTATATATATATGATAATTAATATAAACGTTTATATGTTCCTAATTTTCTAATTGTGTTTTAGTATACTATATGTATAATATATTTAGTTGTAGCATATAATATTATTGGAATAGTTAGTATATTTTAGTTATCTGTTGTTATGAGTATCTTTAGTTATATATATTATATATTTGTAGGTATGTATGTATGTATGTACGTATATATGTATTAGTATTTAGTGTATAGTTGGTAGTTAGTATTTATTCTATTTAGTACATACTAGAAGTTATATTGGATTGATATATGTATACATATAGTTATTGATGAATAGTTAGTATATATATGAAGATTTTGGCAATTACCTTGAGATACCAAGGTAAGTATCAAGATATACCAAGGTATGAGTAGTAGGTATTGGCATAGTAATAGGATAGTTGTAAACAAATTATGGGTGGATATTAGGTGACTAAAATAAGGTATATAGTATGGTATAAATACTAAATACATGGTAGTTTATAGTTATAGTTGGAGAGTTAATATATATATATATATATATATATATATATATATATATATATATATATATATATATATATATATATATATATATATATATATATATACTAGAGTGACATTACCTTGAGATACCAAGGTAAATACCAAGGTATTAAGGATACCTAAGGTATTGGGTTTGGGTATCAAGATAGAGGTTTAGTATTGCGATACCAAGTTGGTTCAAAACCAAGATAATCATTTAGCATTTGTAATTATGATTTATATATTTAATATTACTTTATTATAGATATGTGATATTTACCTATTGTTTGCATATCCTGAGATACAGTATCTTAGTATCCTAAGTTATAGCTTGTATGACCTAGATTCATAGTGTGTGAGCCAATATCTTTGAGTTAGACTTATGCAACCTAGAAATAGGTAGTTGACCATAATTTGACTATAGTTTGACCGGTTTGACTTAGAGTTGAACTAGTTTGACTTTTGACTTATAATTGACTTGTTGACCTAGAAGTTGACTAGTTTAACTTATTTTCTTTCCAGAACCTTGTATTAATACAATATTCCATATATTGGTCTGTGTGACACCAGTTCGGACAGTTTGACATTCATTGTTCTGGACCACAGGCGAGTACATTTCTCTGATTGTTTTTAATTCATAATATTGTATATATGCATGTTTTAGAATTATATACATTGATTTCCGACACAGTGATTTCACGGACTGGTGTTATATGGATCCGTCAGGAGGTGTTATCCCCTTCCGTGTGCAACGGGTACCCAGTCACATGTATTTCATCGTGTGCATCGGGTATTGACTTTCATGTGCTTCTTGTGCATCCACTATTTCGTGTGCTAGTGTGACTATATCGTGATCATGTACGTAACATGTCGTGATTGGATCTATAAGGGGAGGGAGAGTAGGAGTTGGTTATGTGATCAAAGCCCTCTTGATCTCATGTGCATGTTGATTATACACCTCACGTATAATGGAGTTACCTTTATACCTCATGTGCAATCTAAGCCGATCACATAACGAACTTGTACTCTAAATCACATAGCTAGTATTCTTGTTTTCTACTTGCAGTTTATTTTTCGTATTTACTTTTCAGTTCTTATTGTGCTTATTGCATGTTCTTCCTGTATTGTACATTCTTATTACTTGTGCATCTTGTATCCTTTTTCTATTGCTTGTTATATATGCTCAATTATGTTATTGGAACTGCTTTCAGAGGTATATACTTTGCTCCATTCCTGACTGGAAAATATTTTTCAAAGGATCCGAGAGATTGGTGTCCGACATACTATGGACTTCGACTTATAGATGGTGCAGACTTGGATCCACTAGTTCTGGAGTGATTGCCGGAAGGTTTATCCGGATCACTAGTTTTCATAGTTAGTCTCTTTAGCATTTTGGTACCGGATTTGTTTCCGACATAGAGTATGAGATTGGATATTGTTTCCATTATTGTTTATATATATTGAATGGATAGTTATGTTAGACTTTCTTGATATCTTCTCATGCTTTAGAATGTGATTGAGTTTGTATTGAGATATTGTTGGCAGATTTTATATTATTGTGAGATATTTAGATAGTATAGTTAACCAAGACAGCGTTCTACCGTCGATGCTGCGGCTTAGGCTGAGCGTTGTTCCCGACTTGCATCCCTACACCGGGTGCGGGTCGTGACACGTTTTTAGTGGTGGCCCATGCAGGTCAGGCTTCGTAAGTTTTGCGATATCGTGGTAGTACGACAACTTAGTTGTACTACTGTGTGCCTGCGATAGGATATAAGATATAGGACACTAGGATAAGAGAGGATACTCAATCACAAATTTCTTGAGAGATTCCTGGAATGACCCTTGAGAATCTTATTACAATTCTCATTTCAAATCTTTTCTCTTATTTCTGTTCGCTCTCACTTGTTGTTGTTAAAATTAATTTTTGGTGATCTATTGTTGAATTTGATTCTTGGTGATCGGATGATTCAAAATTCTTGGTGTTCGTTATTTAGTTTAATTTTATGTCGAGAGAAATTTTACGGACTAAATTACGGTATTATCTGATGACATATGTTGATGAGGACAGCGAGAAAGGTAAAATATCTACTTTGGTTATGGAGACTAGAGTTTATCGCGACCATATTAGCTGGCATAACGAAAACGTAAGGACCTGACTTTGGATGTACTTATCTTAGTTATGAAATTTAAAATTTCTCGCAGCTATACTAGTTGGCACAGCGAGAATTCTAGATGACATGATTATAGAGTTGCATACCCTCGTTATGAAATCTATCGTTTATCACATCTATGCTTACTGGCGTGGCGAGAATTCTGAGTGTCATAATTTTGGACAGACGTGTATGATTATCATATTGTACCTTAAATTGGTTCTTAAAGTATCATCTCAATACTTATTCATTTTTGTTATTTCAGGACTTCGTTCTTTTATTCTTTAGCTTAGCAGCAGAGATACCTTCAGTTCTCTAGTTCCTTATATAGCTTATTTCTATTAAAGTCCTTATTAGTGTGATAATTGGGACTTACAATTAGGTCTGTGTCTTGAGTATTATTATTGACTATTGAGAGTGTGTCTTATGAGTCTGTAAGTGGTTCTTGGTTGGGTATGTGAGCAATAGGCATAAATATAGGGATAACCCATAGCATAGTACTTTGTAGCACTAGTTCTATGATATGTGTAATTATAAGTTAGTAGTTACTATAGGTAGAAGAGGGAGTAGAGAATATCAGTAGTGGTTCCATGAGTTAGTATCAAAGTCAGCATACCAGTTTAGGATAATCATGATTTCATGTAGTTGGGTGATCCATGTAAACAATTAAGTATCAAGGAAATTGTGTTGAAAATCAATAAAATATGATATTCAAATTGGTGGTTGATACTTGGGTGTGTCAAGAGTATAGATATATATATGCATCAAGAGTATTAATGAGTGTGCCATAGTGGAAAGGTACCCATGAGTGTATGGGAGAGCGTGAGAGAATAATAATACATTATGCTAAAGTAGTAGGACTTGTGTTAAGATTAAGTAGAGCATTAATGTGAGTGGATAGGAGTGTACCAGTATATGACTAGTGATGGGTATCTCATCTGATATTGAGGGTAGTGATATGTTGGAAGCAATAGGTGGAAGAGTGTCTAGAAATTGTGTGTAGGAGGTGCAATGGGTGATAAGTGTCAGTGTAGAAGTTCATGAGTATCAGAAAGTGGAAGCTTGAGTGTTAATATTATGTCATGGGTTAAGAAATATCAAGATTAGTCATGGAAGATATGTATCACTAGTTTGTGTATATGTCTGTAAAAGGGGTTTGAGGAGAGATACATATACATCAATAGAGATATGGAACCATATATCTGCCTTTGAGGGTGAAGTAAAATATATGTATTATAGAAGTTAATAACTAGTGCATTGGATGGAAGTGATCATAATTTCTAGTGAGTATGATGAGGTGATCTAATGATGAAGCTAGTATCCAGAATAGTAGTAGTGTTGTGGTAAACTATTGTAAGTATTAAGAAGCTAGTGACCTAGAACATTAAGGAAATTTATTGTGTAGTTAGGAAGCTAGTATTACTATATAAAGAGTGCTAGTATTTCTATATCAGGGATTAGTTGAGTAATGTGCTAGTAATAGTAAGTACCTTATATAATGATATTGGATTGGCGTATCAGTTAATATGGATAGAAAAGTATTTGGGAGTAATAGTACAAGTGATCCAAGCAGTAGAGGAGGAAGATAATACATATATAGAAGTAAGTTTAGTAAGTATAGTACCTTGCTAAATTTGAGTATATAGGTTGTATGTATCAGAGAATAAACCGAGGGGTATAAGGATACCAGTGAGATGTCATGATATTGTAATGACTAGATGGTAATTGTGTAGTTATTGTGACACTAATGTATCAATGAGAACCTTAAGATGATTAACAAATGTTAGAGGGTGAGTTACGCCAAGTATTAGATAGAAAGAGATACCCTAGTAACAAGAGATGGAGTACCTCAAGTATTATGAAAGTTGAGACAAGTAATTTTAGTATAATAATATAGAGGAGAGACACGAGTAACTTGGTATGAGAATGTCATCTAAAAATATATATGAGAGCTGATGCCTTGTGTAGACAGTAACAAGATTTAAGTAAGACATCATATTGGGAGTATTAGGTTGGACGAGGGTGTGTTAATAAAATATATGATTGAAAAGGTATACAAGTGTTCCTTGCAAGAGAATGATTGAAATTTTTTGGTGATTACAAGAACAGAACAAGGAGGTAGTATCTTAAGTGTTTTATCCTAAGTAGTAAGTGCCAGTGAGTTAAGCATATCCATGACCTAGAACTATAGTATATTACTAGTATTTGGTAACCCTTAGTATTAAGGATATCTTGACTAGGTTGATGATTAGTTAATGCTTGGTGTGATGGGATAGGCCACATGTGGCATAACAGGTTATCCTCACCAATAAAGGAAGATATTCCAGCAGGGCAGAGACTGATTTCATGATAGTTATAGACTATATCCAAGTATGATTTCCCTTTCAGTAGAATGATATGATTGTATGTTATAGGATATATATACTATTTTAGACTGTGATTGATGGGGTTTGACCATAGTAAGATTTGTATGAATAGGATATGACTGGCCCAAGAGAGAGGGTGAGAGTTTTAATTTCGAGGGCAAAATTCTTCTAAGGGGGTAGATTTGTCACTACCATATTTTCTAGGAAAGGGTATTTTAGTCATTTGGTAATTAATTAAATATTGTGCATGTTAAATTTTTATTTATTGTATTATTTATTTATTATTAGCATGTTAGATTTATTTATGGACTTGTGTTAGTGGACCTAACTAGTTTAGTTTAGACTCATGGACCAACATTTAATTCTAGTTAGAATTGAGCCCAATAATTAGAAGCCCAATTATTAGGAGGATGATTAATTATGTTAAACCATTAGACTAGAAGCTTCCCTACTTAATTAATTTTTTCATGAGAGGCCCCAAGGGGTATTTTAGACTTTATATAGTAGCTTGAGGGAGGGGGCAAGTGAGGCCTATATAAAGGGGATGCAAACTTTCTCTCTTCATTTTTTATTCCAAATCTAGATCTAGAAAATTCTCTCAATCAAATCCCTACCAAATTTCCACCCAATTATTTTCCAAATCACCATTGGAGGCTATTAGAGTATGGATCTACAAGAAAAAAGCATGGATCTACAAAGAGGAGCAAGGATCTACAAGTTGAAGGTCAATTTCACCAATTTTAGAGGTTTTATTGTAAATTCATCTCCCAATAGGTATAATTCAGTTTTTTCCCTTAATTTAGGTTCTAAATATGAGAATTAACCATGAAAAATCAACCCATATGCATAGGCTACCCATAGGATTTGGTTTTGGGTTCATAGGAGGCATATTGAGAAAGTTATGGTACTTTTTGTGTCAATTTTGGGAGAATTTCAAAATTGACATTTGTAGTGTGTGTCAATTGGTCTTATAGATCAATTTGGCATGTACTTGTGTGTTTGGGGCTAGTGTCGTGTCCATAATTGGGTACGTGTAGGTCATATCCCATCAATTTGGTGATACGTGTTGATTTGGAAATTTTTTCCTCTGACACGGAACTTTGAGCATGTCATATTTTGACACGGACACGTAGATCTATATTTGACTCTTCGTATTGTTCATAAATAATACATATGACTTGTTCGTGTCCTTCGAGATACGTTTGGATGTGTGGTGGACTCGTATCGCATGTGTATCCTAGATCTAGTGGGATACGGGGTGATACGGTCCATGCATGTGCAATTTAATTGTAGATCTATTTATTGTGTTCTTAATTCATGGAGGATGTAATTGTGTGTGTGTGTATATATATATATATATATATATATATATATATATATATATATGTATATTTATATATATACATATTAATATGTATGTGTGTATATGTTACTATGTGTATTATGTACATAATACTATGTGAGGGTGTGTGTATAATTATTAGTAGTATTTATGTATATGATATATATATATATATATATATATATATATATATATATATATATATATATATATATATATATATATATTGTGTATATATATATGTATATTATTATGTATTGTTTTTTGTACGTAATAATATTATGAGGGTGTAGGTATACTTATGGTAGTATATGTGTATTGGTATATATATATATGTTTTGGGTTATATATATATATATATATATATATATATATATATATATATATATATATATGTATATGTATTTATATATATATATATATATATATATGGTAGATATATATATGTTATTATATATATTATATATATATAGCTTTTCAGCGACAACAGAAGAGTGTCGCAACAGCAGAGAAATAGCAGCAGCGGCAACAGCTTTTCAGCGACAGCAGTCAGCGACAGTTGCAGGAAACTGTCGCTGAAATAATAGTGTATCAGCAGAGTATCAGAAGCTTCAGCGACAGTTTTTAGTGACAGTGCAGGAAACTATCACAAAAACTACAGTGTATCTATATACACTGCAGCTTTTCGGCGACAGTAAACATGGGCTTTTAATGACAGTTTGACAGTTTTTAATATATTAGATATTAATATATATATAAATATATATGTATATATATATATGGTAATTAATATATACGTATATATGTTCCTAATTTTCTAATTGTGTTTTAGTATACTATATGTATAATATATTTAGTTGTAGCATATAATATTATTGGAATAGTTAGTATATTTTAGTTATCTATTGTTATGAGTAACTTTAGTTATATATATATATATATTATATATTTGTAGGTATGTATGTATGTACATACGTATATATGTATTAGTATTTAGTGTGTAGTTGGTAGTTAGTAGTTAGTATTTATTCTATTTAGTACATACTAGAAGTTATATTGGATTGATATATGTATACATATAGTTATTGATGAATAGTTAGTATATATATGAAGATTTTGGCAATTACCTTGAGATACCAAGGTAAGTATCAAGATATACCAAGGTATGAGTAATAGGTATTGGCATAGTAATAGGATAGTTGTAAACTAATTATGGGTGGGTATTAGGTGACTAAAATAAGATATATAGTATGGTATAAATACTAAATACATGGTAGTTTATAGTTATAGTTGGATAGTTAATATATATATATATATATATATATATATATATATATATATATATATATATATATATATATATATATATATATATATATATACTAGAGTGACATTACCTTGAGATACCAAGGTAAATACCAAGGTATTAAGGATACCCAAGGTATTGGGTTTGGGTATCAAGATAGAGGTTTAGTATTGCGATACCAAGTTGGTTCAAAACCAAGATAATCATTTAGCATTTGTAATTATGATTTATATATTTAATATTGATTTATTATAGATATGTAATATTTACCTATTGTTTGCGTATCCTGAGATACTGTATTTTAGTATCCTAAGTTGTAGCTTGTATGACCTAGATTCATAGTGTGTGAGCCCAATATCTTTGAGTTATACTTATGCAACCTAGAAATAGGTAATTGACCATAGTTGACCATAGTTTGACTATAGTTTGACCGATTTGACTTAGAGTTGGCCTAGTTTGACTTTTGACTTAGAATTGACTTGTTGACCTAGAAGTTGACTAGTTTAACTTATTTTCTTTCTAGAACATTGTATTAATACAATATTCCATATATAGGTCTGTGTGACACCAGTTCGAACAATTTGACATTCATTGTTCTGGACCACAGGCGAGTACATTTCTCTAATTATTTTTAATTCATAATATTGTATATATGCATATTCTAGAATTGTATACATTGATTTTCGACACAGTGATTTCACGGACTGGTGCTATATGGATCCCGTCAGGAGGTGTTATCCCCTTCCGTGTGCAACAGGTACCCAGTCACATGTATTTCATCGTGTGCATCGGGTATTGACTTTTATGTGCTTTTTGTGCATCCACTATTTCGTGCGCTAGTGTGACTATATCGTGATCATGTATGTAACGTGTCGTGATTGGGTCCATGAGTATTGGTTGGGGAGGGGAGGGAGAGTTGGTTATGTGATCAAAGCCCTCTTGATCTCATATGTATGTCGATTATACACCTCACCTATAATGGTGTTACCTTTATACCTCATGTGCAACCTAAGCCGATCACATAACGAACTTGTACTCTAAATCACATAGCTAGTATTCTTATTTTCTACTTGCAGTTTATTTTCCGTATTTACTTTTCAGTTCTTATTGTGCTTATTGCATGTTCTTCTTGTATTATACATTCTTATTACTTGTGCATCTTGTATCATTTTTCTATTGCTTATTATATATGCTCAATTATGTTATTGGAACTGCTTTTAGAGGTATATACTTCACTCCGTTCCTGACTGGAAAATATTTTTTAGAGGATCCGAGAGATTGGTGTCCGACATACTATGGACTTTGACTTATAGATGGTGCAGACTTGGATCCACTAGTTCTGGAGTGATTGCCGAAAGGTTTATCCGGATCACTAGTTTTCATAGTTAGTCTCTTTAGCATTTTGGTACCGGATTTGTTTCCGACATAGAGTATGAGATTGGATATTGTTTCTATTATTGTTTATATATATTGAATGGATAGTTATGTTAGACTTCCTTGATATCTTCTCGTGCTTTAGAATGTGATTGAGTTTGTGTTGAGATATTGTTGGCAGATTTTATATTATTGTGAGATATTTAGATAGTATAGTTAACAAAGACAGCGTTCTATGCCGATGCTGTGGCATAGGCTGGGCGTTGTTCCCGACTTGCATCCCTACACCGGGTGCGGGTCATGACAAACAAGCACGTAAAAATATATGATTGTAGTATCAACTCTATAAGTGACATTACACGACTCCGCGTACGGCGTCGACACACGAATCTTGTTCGGACACTAAGCAATGTCTCACGGTCCTAGGTTGAATAGGTACATTACATAAGTATATATAAAGAAAGAAAACAAATAATTAATATCATAAAAAATACTGCAAGTTGGCAAGGTACACTTGCCTGGGTTTTAAGCTCCGTAAATTACTCCGATATAAGGAGAATCTCTAAGTATGCCTCCGGATGCTAAAACAAACATCATCATTATTCACAGAATACTTGAAATAGCTAGAATTGACTATCCTTAAGTCCAATTTGGACACATAGACAAAATTGACAGTTTTTAGTCAAAGCGGGGTCCACATGTGGCCCACTTCGAACCAAAAATTGTGTCAGAGACAAAGTTCTCCAAATTCATCAAACTTAGTATCTACGAGTTTAGAATAATGATACGAACCAAATGGAACGTCCAGAACTGGATTTCGATAAGCCGGTCACAAAATCGTCCATCAAGTAAAACCGTGGGGCCTACGAAACGGTATTTCGTCAACGTTTTCAGAATTAAACCAAACTTGGGTTATAAGACCAGCGTAATATTGCGAACCCAATGGTGCAAGTTTTGTTGTAAAATGACAAGCACACACAAAATTATGACGAGTGTCAAAACATGTCAATATGGTATTTTTTGACGGATACTCGTTAATTCTGGTGTGCACGAACATCCAAATCAACTTTCGCAAAATTTTACACGTTCGCGTTGACGATACGCGCCTTTCGGTGTAATTCGCACACGACAAAGTCACCTCGTTTAGGGGGACGTACCCCATTTTAGGAAAATTTGGGTTTAAGAAACCAAGTTTTTGACAGAATTCAACAATAATTAAATCACAGCATAATCAACAATAAAATAAACTAATTGAAGAGATTAAAACTTGTTTATGTTGTCTAAATTACTGTTCAAGCAGAATTTTAGTATCGTGAGCCGTTATGAAGATAACGGGACTCAAACACGTGCACCTGGGACAGTTTATGTTCCTAAAAATAAGTCATTTTTATCTATTTTGTGTCGCAATTTATGATCGACACAGGATATGATACACTAAACTAATTATACAGAGTTCAAAGGGGTCATGTGGTCTTCGAATATGACTCGACGGGTCACTGTTAGGTCTACTGTGTAGGGAGATATATGGACGAGAAGTAGGGTACATCGTGATTGTTGTTGCTCGTGAGGATTCTGGGCGGGTCTGCAGCGGCTGCTTTCGGCGATCATCGACGGTCGGCGATGGTCGGGGTGGTAGAGGAGATTATGGTGGTGGTGGTCGGCTAGGTTGGGGTTTATATAGGATAAGGGGGGAGGTTACAGGGAGAGGAAGAGTGGGGGTCGACCGTTAACGGGGAGGGGAAGGGATCGGCTGCGGGAGTTTCTGAATGGGAAGGGGGCGGGTTATTGGGTTTACGGGTACGGGTTTGGGTATGGGTTCTATGATCCGGTTTGGGTTGGCTAGGTTGTCACGACCCGCACCCGGTATAGGGGCACGAGAGCGTGGGTACGTCCAGCCTATGCCGCAGCATCGGCGGTAGAACGCTGTCTAGGTCACAGTAATACTATATAGCTAAACACCTGTCAATGATATCCATCTCCATAAGGAGGTCAATGTACATCTCACCATAATCTCACAACGTATCTTAATCACAACAACTATAAGGCACAATAAAAGATAAAAGGAAATGACATAGTTAAACACCATGTCCCAAACATAAAGATAAATCACAGTCTAGCTGTCCAACATAAGTCTCCAATTAAACTTAACATAAGTCTAAACATAAACTGAAATAACCTCCATAAGTCTCAAGCATAAATAAATACTATCTAGATAGCTGTAGGCAATGCCTCATCTAGGGGCATGGTCTCCTCTAGGATCTCTGGTGCATAGTCTGCATCTATACCTGGTCCGTAGTGCGTGGTACAGAAATCCTCAAGGTTCTCTGAAAAAAATATCCAGTCAGGATTGGAACGAAATACACCTCTAACAGCAGTTCCACCTATATTGATAAAAACTATAATACAGTGTAAAGAAATATAAGACATATATGAAATAACTGGCAATGAGAAATACTGGAATAAAGTACTGGAACATCATCATCAATATGCATCTGACAAGGAATAGAACTACAAGTGTACGCAAGTACAAAGAACTGGTATGTAAGTGTGTATAAGACAACAACTAGAACATATGGAAATACGGGATCAGTCTATCAAGATACATGTCAAGAAATCATCTATCTAAGTGTGTGAAACATCAGTATATCATGTGATCGGCTTGGGACTGTATGACTCATTACATTAGTTAGCGGTCATCCCCAACAGGTCAGGCTAACCAGATGTAACAACGATAAGGCATGTAAGGGTAAGGCTGCACCGACATAAAATGTGGGTGAGCTAATGCTGCATGTAAGTTGGGTACGATCACATAAACTACTAATATTTCCCCATTTCCTCAGCTAGCACGATGGATTCCAATCACGACTCCTCGTGACAGGTCTCAATGATGCCAACTCGTGTAAAGAACAGTGTCAGAGTCATGTACGCTATACATCAGGAATTATAGAGATAATCAACATAATGGAAACTGTTAGAGAATGTACTCGCCTGTGGTCCTTAGCTGGCAATACCACTGTCCGGGTTCCAAGGTATCGTCTGAATGATCCAACAGTCCTATAGATATATCATAAATATAATACTGCATCAGACATTACACTAATACACAATCAACACTATGATCTTAGGGACTATGCTAGGATGGTCATGTCCGTCGTTGCTGTGCATAACAGACAGTAAATGGTATGGTCTAGCAGTACGTCGATCTACATGTGGCAGTCTTTTATCATGCTACTGGGTCACCGGTCAAGATAGCTATGGGTATCCATAATTTCGTTAGGGTCACCTAGTACACGGGCATATAATGTCTATTATTATGTATCATAAACATCACTACTACTAATTACAATTTAATAGATATGTGCATTTAGCTACTTAATAGAGTTTACATACTAATCAATTATACTTTGTACATATATATATACTATCAAAACTTATACTATGTGTACAATATTTAATATCCATACTAGGATACTTATAATACATATATATGTGTACGTATAGATATCATTTGAGAGCATATAATATCTATATACCTATACGTATGCAACTACGTACATACAAGCATATACCGATGTCCACACATACTAACACACGATATACGTAGGTGTACATATTCAAGATTAGGTTTATGTCGAACCTGCGTGCGTGGACAGGGTAGAGGCGACGAGGCGAGGCTGATTGGTCGTGCACGGTGGTGGTGCACAGTCGGGATAGCAGCGGATCCGTTGTTCAGGTGCTCCGGTCGAGTTGGGACCCGGCGGCTCTGGTACAGCGGGGACGAGGCAGCCTCAGGTGCAGCGGCGAGTTCGGTAAACTGCTCGGTGTAGCGTCGCGCGGTGATGCTCGTCTTCAACAGCGATTCGGCGGACCGTCGAGGGTTATCGATGCGGGAAGGAGGGTCGACGGGTTTCTGGCTTCGGTACTCTGGTGTGTACAGCGGTTAGAGGCGGGTGGCCGGGTGGACAGGATCCAGCGAGTCAAGTTCGACGCAGGCGTGGCATCGACGGCTCTCAGTCGGGTTCAATTCCGACTGACTGCTCAAGTCGAGCGGTGGAGGGGGCGCTCGGCAGCGGGTTTTCGGCGTCGCTCGGCGATGAACAGTAGGTCGGGGGAAGCAAGAAAGAAGAGAACGTCGGCCGTGTACTTGGTTTGGGTTAAAAGAAAAATAGTTAAGATGGTATATATATATAAATGGGTGTGGGTTTGACCTAGAATTGGGTTGACTGGTCAACCCCTCTTGGAATTTGGCTTTTCATGGAAGTATTTCAAGGCCATGATTAAAATGGGTTCCAAATCAAAGGCTAGGATTGCATGGTTCAAGAATGAAAGGAGGGCCAATATTTGAGGAGGATGGTGTTGTCTTCCACACTCCAAAATGTATGGAAAAATTACACATGAAGAAGAAAAGGTTTATTCAGTGTCGAGTCCAACGGTGGACACCTTAATACACTTTGGTATAAGAGTGCCTAACAATTGGAAAATTGCACAGAGTAGATTTATTGTTCAATTAACTAAATAAATGCAAGGGGGTGTTCTAAAATCAATTAGAAATCATAATTATTAGATAAAATTAATTATCATGCAATCATTTACTCATTAATTACGAAAAGACGAAAATACCCTTAATCCAAAAAGTGGGGTGACAAGTCTACCCTCCTTAAAGAATTTTGTCCTCGAAATTTAAAATAACTATCACTAGAACAAGCAATCAATTAATGAATTATACCTCAAGTCTCGAAGAGATATGGATACCGCTCGCACATTTCGTCCTCTCTCTCCCAAGTTGATTCTCCTGGAGAGTGATTTCTCCATGCAACACGAACCAAGGGAATAGTTTGGTTTCGCAATATCTTCTCTCTACGATCCAAGATCTCCACCGCTTGTTCAGGATAGCTGAGTGTCGGTCCAACTTCGATCTTCGAGTGATCTAATACGTGACTAGGATCTGCCACGTACCGTCTCAGCTGCGACACATGGAACACGTTATGCACTCCATCTAGAGTAGGCGACAAGTCTAGTCTATAGGCCACTGCACCGACCCTTGCAAGAACACTGAAGGGCCCGATGTATCGTGGACTAAGCTTTCCTTCTCTACCGAAACGAATCGTGCCCCGTGTCGAAGAAATCCGTAGGAACACCAAATCGCCAACCTAGAACAACGATCTTAACATGCAACCTAAATAAAGCAATCACAAACCAAACAAAACAATTCAAAACAATACCTGAAACTCTAGGGGTCTACGGTGACTATCTGCCCAATGCCGATGTCTATCCTGCGCCACTCGTAGTCTGTCTCTGATAAGTTTTACCTTTTCTGCTGCATCCACGACCATTTCTGGTCCTAACAAGGCTCTTTCTCCAATATCATCCCAAGATAAAGGGGTACGGCACCTCCGTCCATATAAAGCCTCGAATGGTGACATCTCAATGCTGGCCTGGTAGCTGTTGTTGTAAGCAAACTCTACCAAGTGTAGATGATCCTCCCAAGAACCTCCGAGATCCAATACGCAAGTGCGTAGCATATCTTCAAGAGTCTGAATAGTCCTCTCAGACTGCCCGTCTGTCTGAGGGTGATATGCGGTACTGAACTTGAGCTGAGTGCCCAAGCTAGACCGCAGGCTCCTCCAGAAATGGGAAGTAAAATAACTATCCCGATATGAGATAATACTCACAGGAACTCTATGTAATCTGACAATCTGCTGTACGTACATCTTTGCTAGCTTCTCCGTCGAAGTACCCACTTTAAAAGGCAAGAAGTGGGCTGATTTGGTCAACCTATCCACGAGGACCCAAATTGTGTCCTTTCCTCCTGGAGAACGAGGAAGTCCTGAAATGAAGTCCATAGTCACGTGCTCCCACTTTCATTCTGGAATGGGTAAAGGTTGAAGCAATCCCCCTGGCCTCTGTCGATCTGCTTTCACTTGTTGGCACACTAAACATCGGGATACGAAGCGTGCTACTTCGCGCTTCATACCATACCACCATACATGCTTCCTCAAATCTCGATACATTTTGTTGGCTCCGGGATGCATCGAGTACTGAGAGCGGTGTGCCTCCTGTAAAACTTCTTCGCGCAGCTCTCCGCTTGGCACACACATCCTCGTGCCATGTCGTAAGGATCCATCATCCGCAATAGTGAAATCGTCTATCAATCCTGCCTGAACTTGTGCCCTAATATTCCTTAGAGTCTCATCATCATACTGCGCAGCGCTAATTCTGTCTATCAACTCTGATTGAATCTGTAGTCCCCACATCTGAATCTCAGCTCCTGGAACTAATACCTCAATTTCCAAGCTCTCAAGATCAGCTAATAAGTGTCTATCCGAAGTCAAACACATAGCCATTGGGTACCTGCTCAAAGCATCCGCGACTACGTTGGCTTTCCCTGGATGATACTGTAATGAGATATCAAAGTCTTTCATCAATTCTAACCACCTTCTCTGTCTCATATTTAGCTCCTTCTGTGTAAACACGTACTTTAAGCTCTTGTGGTCTGTGAAGATTTCCACACGCTCTTCGTACAGATAGTGCTTCCACAGCTTTAGGACAAAGATAACTGCCGCTAACTCCAGATCGTGAGTGGGGTAGTTCTTTTCATGAGGGCGTAATTGTCTTGAAGCATAGGCAATTACTTTCCCGTGTTGTTGAAGAACGCATTCCAACCCTTTTCCTGAAGCATCACTGTAGATAGTGAATCCACCTGTCCCTGATAGCAACGTCAAAACTGGTTCTGTCGTCAATCTCTTTTTTAGCTCATCGAATGCGGCTTGGCATTCTTCTGTCCAGACAAATTCCACATCCTTCTTGGTCAGCCTAGTCATTGGCTCTGCAATCTTAGAGAAGTCTTGTACAAATCTTCTGTAGTATCCTGCTAGTCCGAGAAAGCTCCTGATTTTTGCTACCGTACTGGGGGTAGCCCATGACTTCACTACCTATATCTTCTTTGGGTTAACTGAAATTCTGTCACCCGTTACCATATGTCCAAGAAATTCAACCTTTTCAAGAAAGAACTCACACTTTAAAAGCTTCCCGTATAATTTCTCTCTCCTGAGAGTTTCTAAGACTATTCTCAAGTGCTCTTCATGCTCTTCTGGGGATTTTGAATATACTAGAATTTCGTCAATAAACACCACTACGAACTTGTCAAGGTACTAGTGGAACACCTTGTTCATCAAGTTCATAAATACTGCTGGTGCATTGGTTAAACCAAACGGCATTACTATAAATTCAAACTGGCCATATCTGGTTCGAAAGACAGTCTTCGGTATGTCTTCTTTCTTCACTTTCACCTGGTGATAGCCTGACCTCAAGTCTATTTTTGAAAACACCTTCGCTCCGCTCAATTGATCGAAAAGATCATCTATCCTCGGCAGCGGGTATTTGTTTTTGATAGTGAGGTTATTCAAAGCTCTATAATCGATACACATACGTACCGTGCCATCCTTCTTTGGTACAAATAATACCGGTGCTCCCTATGGCGATGAACTGGATCTAATAAAACCTTTGTCTTGCAGCTCCTCAACTTATTTTTTTAGTTCTACCAACTCGTTGTTGTTAACTCTATACACATGTTGTGAAATAGGCTCTGCTCCTGGTATCAAGTCTATAGAGAACTCAACGTCTCTGTCTGAGGCAAACTTGGCAACTCCTCTGGAAATACATCCAGGAACTCCGCTATAAGTGGATGCGGTACTTCTTCTTCTTCCACCCTGGCTCCGCAAAAAGTGCCTCTGTTCCTCTCCTCTGCTCCTCTGGCAATCTCAAACTCTGGCTCTCCTGGTGGTCGAAATACTACTCTAACTCCGTGACAATCTATAGAAGCATGGTGTTTACTTAACCAGTCCATTCCGAGTACAATATTGTATTCCAGAAGTGGCATGACGAGTAAACTCACGCTTAACTCTCGGCCTTCCAATGACACTCTCCGGTCCTTGCAATAATCATGGACTAGGATAATGCCTCCTCCTGTCGTGATCTTGCAAGTCCTATCTAATGGTTCCGTTTCTAAATAATGTTTAACGACATAGGATACAGATACGAAACTATGGGAAGCGCCAGAATCAAATAATGCAAGTGCTGGAATAGAATCGAATAAAATTGAACCTGAAATCACGTCTCCAGCTGGCTCGGCCTCCTCAGTGGTCATGGCGTAAGCTCGTCCTTGTGGTACTCCTCTCTGTTGCTGCTGTTGCTGAGCAAACCTCTCCTGCTGTGATGGAAGTGGAGGTCCTCTCTGCTGGCCTCCTGGTACAATAGGTGCTCTGGCTGGTCCTCTCTGAGCTCCTCCTCCTCATTGGCGAGTCTGAATAGCTGGGCAGTCCCTCAGCTGATGTGCTGCTGATCCACACAATAAGCAAGTGCCCAACCTTTTTCTGCAGATGTCTCTTGTATGTCCCATCTTTCCGCAATACGAACATGGGGTAACGAGTTGATTATGTCTTTGTGGTTGCTGTTGTTGAGCATGTCCTCGAACTGGTGCCTGTTGCTGGTGTTGTTGTTGGTGTTGCTGCTGGTGTTGTTGCTGGTTTTGTTGCTGGTATTGCTGCTGGTGTTGTTGCTGGTGTTGTTGCTGGTACGGCTTATGTTGTTGTTGAAAGTGTGGGCGCTTGGCTGGTCCTGGGTTACCTTCTGTTGCTCCAGATGTATCGCATCCTCTCTTGGGCCGGAGGTCCAAGTCGTCTTCGACAATCTGGGCATCCATCAGAATACTCTCAAATGTAGCAGTACGTCGTCCCGAAGTACGAGACTTGATCTCCCTATTTAATCCCTTCCTGAATTTCCATGCTCTGTCTCCTGGGTCTCGAACCATCGATGGTGCAAATTGACTCAATCGACAAAACTTTGCAGCATATTCGTCGACTGACATACCTCCTTGGACTAAGTCATGGAACTGACTTTCTAATGTTCCCAAGGCTACGTCAAGAAAGAATTTCTCTTTGAAGAGTTCCTTAAAGTCCTCCCAAGTAAGTCCTTCAGCGGCGAGTCTCGGCTCTGTACGATACCATGTTAGTGCGATATCAAACATCTGACTGCCAGCGGCCTCTATCTGAAGAATCTCTGGAATCTGTGATAAGCGCAGATTCCTCTCTATGTCTTCTAACCATTCGTCAGCATATAGTATTCCTTCTGTACCTTTGAACTCTCGAGGCATCATCCTCTTAAAGTCCACTATGGTACCGGACCTCTGTTGTTGTTGACCTTGATGTTGCGGTTGTCGTGCTACCCTCTCCACAGCTTGGAGAGTCACCTGATGAGCATTCTCCATGCTCTCTCTCATCAGTTCGGTCTGTGCCTGGTGTGCTTCTGCTTGCATTCTCTGAGCCTCTGCTGTTACTCTCTGGGCCTCTAGCATGCCCTGTATCAGTGCGAACATCTGTGCCCCGTCAGCGGGCACTCCTCCAAATATCGATGTCGGTGGTGGTGGAAGGTTGTCTGTCATAGTTGGTGCAATCCTCTGTATAGGTGGAGGAGGAATCCCGTTAGTTGCAGACACTCCCACACGAACAGGAGATGTAGGAGAATCTCCAGGTATCTGTCCGTCAGGTTGAGAGGTGGCAGTCCTCTCTGAATTGGCTGCTCCCATTCTCATGGATCTAGTATTCGGCGACATCCTGTATATAGATCAAAGAATCAATTAAGGTGATAGATATGATATTATCAAGGAAGGACACTAAAGTGCTAAAGGAAGCAATCCATTAGAGTAGCAATATGAAGTTCAGAATTTCCTAGTATGATTGAGCATATTCTCATCCTAGATCCTATTTCCTATATCCTAGCACAGGCTCGCAGCAGTACAACTAAGTTGTCGCACTACCACGATATCGCATAACTTGCGAAACTCGACCTGCATGGGCCACCACTAAAAATGTGTCACGACCCGCACCCGGTATAGGGGCACAAGAGCGTGGGTACGTCCAGCCTACGCCGCAGCATCGGCGGTAGAACGCTGTCTAGGTCACAGTAATACTATATAGCTAAACACCTGTCTATGATATCCATCTCCATAAGGAGGTCAATGTACATCTCACCATAATCTCATAACGTATCTCAATCACAACAACTATAAGGCACGATAAAAGATAAAAGGAAATGACATAGTTAAACATCATGTCCCAAATATAAAGATAAATTACAGTCTAGCTGTCCAACATAAGTCTCCAATTAAACTTAACATAAGTCTAAACATAAACTGAAATAACCTCCATAAGTCTCAAGCATAAATAAATACTATCTAGATAGCTGTAGGCAATGCCTCATCTAGGGGCATGGTCTCCTATAGGATCTCTGGTGCATAGTCTGCATCTATACCTGGTCCGTAGTGCATGGTACAGAAATCCTCAAGGTTCTCTGAAAAAATATCCAGTCAGGATTGCAACGAAATACACCTCTAACAGCAGTTCCACCTATATTGATAAAAACTATAATACAATGTAAAGAAATACAAGACATATATGAAATAACTGGCAATGAGAAATACTGGAATAAAGTACTGGAACATCATCATCAATATGCATCTGACAAGGAATAGAACTACAAGTGTACGCAAGTACAAAGAACTGGTATGTAAGTGTATATAAGACAACAACTAGAACATGTGGAAATACGGGATCAGTCTATCAAGATACATGTCAAGAAATCATCTATCTAAGTGTGTGAAACATCAGTATATCATGTGATCGGCTTGGGACTGTATGACTCATTACATTAGTTAGCGGTCATCCCCAACAGGTCAGGCTAACCAGATGTAACAGCGATGAGGCATGTAAGGGTAAGGCTGCACCGACGTAAAATATGGGTGAGCTAATGCTGCATGTAAGTTGGGTATGATCACATAAACTACTAATATTTCCCCATTTCCCCAGCTAGCACGATGGATTCCAATCACGACTCCTTGTGACAGGTCTCAATGATGCCAACTCATGTAAAGAACAGTGTCAGAGTCATATACGCTATACATCAAGAATTATAGAGATAATCAACATAATGGAAACTGTCAGAGAATGTACTCGCCTGTGGTCCTTAGCTGGCAATACCACTGTCCGGGTTCCAAGGTATCGTCTGAATGATCCAAGAGTCCTATAGATATATCATAAATATAATACTGCATCAGATATTACACTAATACACAATCAACACTATGATCTTAGGGACTACGCTAGGATGGTCACGTCTGTCGTTGCTGTGCATAACAGACAGTAAATGGTACGGTCTAGCAGTACGACGATCTATATGTGGCAGTCTTTTATCATGCTACCGGGTCACCGGTCAAGATAGCTATGGGTATCCATAATTTCGTTAGGGTCACCTAGTACACGGGCATATAATGTCTATTATTATGTATCATAAACATCACTACTACTAATTATAATTTAATAGATATGTGCATTTAGCTACTTAATAGAGTTTACATACTAATCAATTATACTTTGTACATATATATATACTATCAAAACTTATACTATGTGTACAATATTTAATATCCATACTCGGATACTTATAATACATATATATGTGTACGTATAGATATTATTTGAGAGCATATAATATCTATATACCTATACGTATGCAACTACGTACATACAAGCATATACCGATGTCCACATACTAACACACGATATATGTAGGTGTACATATTCGAGATTAGGTTTATGTCGAACCTGCGTGCGTGGACAGGGTAGAGGCGACGAGGCGAGGCTGATTGGTCGTGCACGGTGGCGGTGCACAGTCGGGATGGCAGCGGGTCCATTGTTCAGGTGCTCCGGTCGAGTCGGGACCCGGCAGCTCTGGTACAGCGGGGACGAGGTAGCCTCAGGTGCAGCGGCAAGGTCGGCAAACTGCTCGTTGTAGCGTCGTGCGGTGATGCTCGTCTTCAACAGCGATTCGGCGGACCGTCGAGGGTTATCGACGCGGGAAGGGGGGTCGATGGGTTTCTGGCTTCGGTACTCTGGTGTGTGCAGCGGCTAGAGGCGGGTGGCCGGGTGGACAGGATCCGGCGAGTTAAGTTTGACGCAGGCGTGGCGTCGATGGCTCTCAGTCGGGTTCAATTCCGACGGACTGCTCAAGTCGAACGGTGGAGGGGGCGCTCGGCAGCGGGTTTTCGGCGTCGCTCGGCGATGAACAGTAGGTCGGGGGAAGCAAGAAAGAAAAGAACGTCGGCCGTGTACTTGGTTTGGGTTAAAAGAAAAATAGTTAAGATGGTATATATATATAAAGGGGTGTGGGTTTGACCTAGAATTGAGTTGACTGGTCAACCCCTCTTGGAATTTGGCTTTTCATGGAAGTATTTCAAGGCCATGATTAAAATGGGTTCCAAATCAAAGGCTAGGATTGCATGGTTCAAGAATGAAAGGAGGCCCAATATTTGAGGAGGATGGTGTTGTCTCCCACACTCCAAAATGTATGGAAAAATTACACATGAAGAAGAAAAGGTTTATTCAGTGTCGAGTCCAACGGTGGACACCTTAATACACTTTGGTATAAGAGTGCCTAACAATTAGAAAATTGCACAGAGTAGATTTATTGTTCAATTAACTAAATAAATGCAAGGGGTATTCTAAAATTAATTAGAAATCATAATTATCAGATAAAATTAATTATCATGCAATCATTTACTCATTAATTACGAAAAGACGAAAATACCCTTAATCCAAAAAGTGGGGGTGACATAGGTTTGGATTGGTTTGGTTTTAATAATTAACCAAATATAAGTATATGCCTATTTAGCCATCTAAAAATAGTTTTGGAGTTTAATAAATTCCAGAAAAATTCTATAATACTCTATTAATAGTTGAATAAGTGAGGATAACGCTGGCGTATGACATCCTCTGGCTCCCAAGTGGATTCGCCTGGGGAGTGATGTTTCCAAGTTACCCGAACCAATCTGATTGTCTGACCCCTTAATATCTTTCCATTGATGTCAAGTATCCCAAATGGTTGCTCCTCATACCTCAAGTTCGGTCCCACTGAAATCTCAGATGATCGACTATGTGACTTGGGTTAGTCACGTACCTCCTCAGCTGTAAGACATGGAATATATTATGCACTTCCTCTAGAGATGGGGGTAATGCAAGACGGTATGCTACCTCACTAATACGCTCTAAAATATCAAACGGCCAAATGTACCTCGGGCTCAGCTTGCCTCTGCTCCCGAATCGAATAGTATCTCGAGTAGGTGAGATCCTCAAAAATACATGTTCGCCCTCCTTGAACTCCAAAGGTCGGCAATATGTGTCAGCCCAATGCTTTTGTCTGTCCTGAACTGCACAAAGATGACTCTGAATTTGCTGCACCTAATCAACTGCCTGCATTACTAACTCCGGACTGAGTATTTGACGCTCACCAATGTCACTCTAACATATCGGTGACCTGCACTTTCTGTCGTACATCGCCTCAAAATGTGCCATCTGGATGCTCGCATAGTAGTTGTTATTGTAAGAGAACTCCACCAAGTGCAAATGGTCTTCCCAAGACCCTCCGAAGTCTAACATACACGAGCTCAACATATCCTCCAGGATCTAAATCGTGCGCTCTGACTGACCATCTGTCTGTTGATGGTAAGCAGTGCTGAACTTGAGTCGGGTGCCAAGACTCTCATGCATGCTTCGCCAAAAATGAGATATAAATCTTGAGTCACGATCAGACACAATACTAACCGGTACTCCATGTAACCTTACGATCTTTCGTATATACATGGCGACTAGAATCTTTGTGGACTGTCCAACTCTGAATGGCAAGAAATGTGCTAATTTGGTGAGTCGATCCACAATAACCCAGACTGCATCCTTTCCACTGGGGCTTCTTGGAAATTTTGTAATGAAATCCATAGTGATATGTTCCTATTTCCATTCAGGTATGGGAAGCAGCTGTAACATACTAGCGATTCTATGATGCTCGGCATTAACTTGCTGACATACCAAACATTTTGCCATAAATTGCGCAATCTCTCTCTTCATCCTATGCCACCAATAGTACTACCTCAAATCTCGGTACATCTTCGTACCTCCTAGATGAATAGAGTATATAGAGCTATGTGCTTCAGATATCAACTCATGCCTCAACTCCCCATTCGAAACATATAGACAATTTTTGTACCTTAATGTTCCGTCCTCATGGATTCGAGTCTCGTCTGCATGCCAGCTTCCGTCTTCTCTTTAAGTCTCCGAAATCTAGCATCTGTAGGCAATACCGTCTTAATCCTCTCCACTAGTGATGACTTAACTTTAAGATTCACCAACTACCTACTCTACCTTGGAAAAATAACCTCTATTCGGAGCTCCTATAAATCCTCTAATAGCTGGGTCTGTGTTGTCAAAAAATAAGCTTTGGGCTTCCTGCTAAGTGCGTCTGCTACGATGTTTGCCTTGCCCGGATGATACTGCAAATCTATATCAAAATCAACCATCAACTCTAACCAACGCCTCTGTATCAGATTGAGCTCTTTCTGAGTATAGACATACTTTAGCCTCTTATGATTAGTAAAAATTTCTACCCTCTCTCCGTAAAGATAGTGCCCCCAAATCTTTAGTGCAAATATTACCGCAGATATCTCGAGATTGTGCGTCGGGTAGTTCTTCTTATGAACCTTCAGCTACCTTAATGCATAAGAGATAACTTTTCTATGTTGCATCAAAATACATCATAGTCCACTGCCTGACGCATCACTAAAAATGATGAATCCTTCCGATCCTGAAGGAAGAGTCAAGACCGGTGCTGTCGTCAATCATCTCTTCAGTTCCTCAAAGGCCTTCTGGCAATCTTCCGTCCATGCAAACTTCTGGTCCTTATGCGTCAACTGCGTCATAGGCTCTGCAATCCTTGAGAAGTTCTCTACGAACCTCCGATAATATCCAGCAAGTCCGAGAAAACTTCTCACTTCCGAAACTGATGTAGGTGTGGGCTAAGTTTCTATTACAACAACCTTCTTTGGATCAACTGAAAGTCCTTATCCCGAGATGATATGTCCCAGGAAAGGTATCCTATCCTAAGAAAACTCACACTTGCTGAGTTTGGCGTACAACCTCTCCTATCTCAGCATCTCCAGCATGATTCTGAGATGCTCCTCATTCTCTTCGTGGCTCTTGGAGTATATCAAGATGTCATCAATAAACACAACCATAAACTTATCCAAGTACTGATGGAAGACTCTGTTTATTAAACTCATGAACACAGCTGGCATATTGGTTAAACCAAACGACATAACTAAGAACTCATAATGTCCGTACTTGGTCCTGAAGGTTGTCTTCGGTATATCCTCTTTTCGTACTCTAATATGATGATAACCAGATCTGAGATCGATCTTTGAGAATACATAAGCACCACTCAATTGATCGAACAGATCGCCAATACGTGGCAAGAGATACCGGTTTTTGATGGTTATAATATTCAATGCCCTGTAGTCAATACACAGGCGTACTGTTCTATCCTTCTTCAGCACAAATAGTATGGGTGCTCCCCATGGTGAAACCCTTCTCCAGAAGATCATCAACTTGCTTTTTTAATTCCACCAACTCCTTAGGTGCTAGCCGGTACACTGATGAAGTGATAGGCTCCGCTCCTGGAGTCAAGTCTATTGTGAATTCTATTTTTCGATCAGGTGGTAAGCCTGGAAGATCATCGAGAAATACATCCATAAACTCAGATACAACCTTTGGGTACTCGGGCTCCCCTTCTGCAGAGAGTACCTTAAGTGTAGGCTGAACACCTTGCTCCTCCCCAAATAAACTTAAACTCATGATGTCCAGGCGGTCTAAATATAACTCGTCCATGCCAGCAATCTAGAGTCGCATGGTACTGACTCATCCAATCCATACCAAGTACAACATCATAATTCGGCATAGAAAAGATCAAGAATTGAGCTCACATCTCTCTCCCACAGACTACTACCAAACAAGATCTACAAATGCCACTAACTGGGATAATTCTGCCTTCCATAGGAATTCTCATAGTCTTCGGAAGGGGTATGGTAGCTACTCTATGTGTAGCTATGAAGCTAGCAGCTATGAATGAATGCGATGCTCCATAATCGAATAAAGCTATAACAGGTAATAAAGCTACTAATATAGTACCTGCGATAACCTCGCATGTAGTAACTTTCTCTTCAATAGCCATGGCAAATGCATGTCCTCATCCCTGAGCTGGTTCTTTCTGTTGCCAAGCTTGCTGGAATAGTGCTGCCTATGGTGCCTAAGGTGGCCTCGGCTAATACCCTCATGGATCTGGTGGTCTGACTCCTCCAACTCCCATCCATGGTGCTCCCAATGCTGGATAAACGGGCCTAGGTGGTTGCTGGGCTGGTCTCGGTGCTGGTCGAACTGGTCGGTTTACCATCGGTGCTCCCTCTCGACGCTCAGGGCAGTCCTTGGCTGGATGTTGGCTGAATCCATAAACCAAGCATAATCCTAACTTGCGTTTGCACTCCCTCTCAATATGGACTACCTTGCCACAATAGTGACAAGTAGGAAAGGATGGGGCTCTTGATGCTGCTCTCTGTGGTAGATTTCTCTGGGGTCCCTTTACAGGCTCCCCATGTGGTGCTCTGGCTAGTGCTGATGTGAACGACCATTTCAGGCTGGACTCTCTCCTGGTGACGTGCTCCATGCATCGGGATGCAGCAAGGACGTTCGTGTATGAAGTAGGTACAATGGAGCCGATCAATCTCTGTAGCTCAAATCTAAGTCCGTAAAAAAACTTCTCTTTTTTCTCCTCTTCTGTCGGAATCCGAGTAGGGGCAAAGCGACTTAAACGGATGAACTTTGCATTATACTCTTCTACCGTCACGTTGCCTTGAATGAGGCGGTTAAACTTATCCCTAAGTTCCGCTCCAGCAATGGCTGAAATATATATCTCCTGGAAAAGTCTAGGGAACTCCTTCCAAGTGACTCAGTCTAGTTCGAGTTGTCTCTCCTCAGATAGACACCAGTGATGTGCATTATCCGTCAACTGCATCCTGACGGCAGTCATCCAACGCTCCCTCGGAAGCTCAGCTGATTCCAATTGGTATTGAGTATTTATGAGCCAATCATGAGCTTCAGTGGGCTCCTCCTTACAAAAAAATGTATGGGGCTTCAGCTGGCAAAATTCAGTGATAGATCCCATCGATGGTCGTCTAGCTAGTGGGTTCGCCTGCTTCAGTGCAGTCACTAGGCTGTTCCTCAAGTTCTCCGCATGGCGTTGTTGGGCCTCTTGATGAATCTGCTGTTGTGCTTGCATCTTTGCATAGAATATTTAAAATATCTGTTGTCCATCCATAGGCTATCCTGGTAGAAAAATGGACATCGGTAGAGTAAACTGCAGCAGTGGTAGAATATCGTCTCACCGGAACCTTGAGGCTTGTTTGTCATGCCCCAGTCCCAAAATATACGGGACCAGGCCACGTGGCAATAGCCAGCTGACACGTCTCCGAGGATATCCTAATTTAATGGATCCTAACGAAGAGTGCTACGCTGTCCTAAATACTAAAAAGTCCAATATCAACAATAATAGGTAATCTAATCTCATCCACAAATATAAACAACAAGGAATACTGAAATAAATACTGAAAATAAATACCAGTCTGAAATATCAAAGTACAACCCAAGATGTCTGGTCGGAACAAACCCACTACTATGACGAAATAAAAGTACTGAATAACAAATAAAATAAATAATTACTAAGGCATCGGCTGACTAGATAATGATGCACCGAAGCCTAGGCAGAAGGCCTACCAAGTGCTCAAGAAAACTCTGACGGTAACACATCTAGCTCCTCCTCGGTAGCATACCTCATCTCCTGTCCGGGTCCGTACACTGTAGGATAATACGCCTCGTCCAAATCTGGAAAGAGACCAGGTCCTCAGAGGGACATAACAAGATACATAGAAGCATGCCATAAAGTAAATATTGTAAAAACTCAAGGATGATCTAACCAGCTAAGTAAAATGCACTTTGAAGACAACCTTGGTACGTATGGGTAGGTAAAAAGTATAAAGCGTAGCGTCAAGCCAGAGGCTAAGTATCTGGCATTAGCTGTAAACTGGATGCCAGATGTATATGCTGACTACATCACCGATCATGATAGCGCACAGCTAGTAACCTTTGTCGGATGTATCGACAAGCATATACTCCCATAACCGGGTAGCACTGATCCCATAACCGGGTAACACATGTCCTATAACCGGGTAACACTGAGGCTCACGGCCCCACAGTTTACTCTAAAACTGTGGCAACCAAATTGTTTGTCCCATACGCCTACTAATTGTCTTCCCCGCCCAATGTCAATGTACAAGTCGCGAACACGACATGGACATCACATACTATAATTCAAGTCTCTAAAGAACTAAACACTAAGCTAAATACCGTCACACGTACTGCTCATACCGATGGCCAGTCGAGAATGAGGCACGCGTCCCTATATGAACTCACTCTGTGACGTGTAATAATACGTGTCAAGGCCTGGGGAGTTATACCGATAACTCCGCAACTTTAGGTGGGTCTACTAGACTCTAAGTCAGACGCAAGTTCTAACGTCAACGCCTTCGTTGACTGCATCTGAGTCTTCTCGGATGCGCACAGTTATAAACATTAAAATAATAATTATGCAACTAAATATATAGAATTTAAACACTACAACAAGGCAAGGTATACTTGCCTGGAACTCTGGTGTGTGCAAGCAATGCTCCGGAACCAGCAGTCAAGGTAGCACCGTCTCGGATGCCTACGAACAGATAACAATAATTATAAACCTCTACATTACACTATGCTTAATTACTTATGCTAACATAGTACATGCACACATACATAACATATGTACATATATATTCATCAAATAAATAAATAACATATTTACATATATACATTGAACAAACATATGTACATATATAGCTGTACATATATATAACACATATATACGTATATACATACACACTAAACATATATACATACATATAATACATATATACATAATTACATAATATCTGAAATAACAACATATGTCCATAAAATATATACATAAATATTATTTACATAAAATACACATTTAAATAACATATGTATATAACCACAAATATAATACTTATATTTATACATATACATTATAGTATATATAGGTATACATAATAAATTAATAATGTATATACATTATATATACATAAATATACATTATATATATATACATTATATACAAAATATACACTATATACAACCATATATTATATACATACATTATACATAAATAAATAAATAAATATATATATATATATATATATATATATATATATATATATATATATATATATATATATATATATACAAATATATATACTATTATACAATATATACCAATATATATACTATATATATACATTATACACAGTCTATACATTATATATAAATATATACTATATATATACATATTATACACAGTCTATACAGTATATATATACTACATATATATATATTATACATAGTTTATACAGTATATATGAATATATACTATATACATATACATTATACACACTATATACATATATATTATACACACATTTATATACAATAACTAAATATATATTATATATAATCATACCTACTGTGTCGTGTCCAGGAGGGTGGGGGTGTCCGTCGTGCAGTCGTCGCTGGCGAGGGGGTGGCGGAGCTCCGTCAGGGGGGATAACTCGACAGCAGCAGTAGCAACAGCAGTTGCAGCAGCTGCACCGGCGACTGGGGCGGTCGCCAAGGGGGTCGACAACGGGGGAACGGTGGTGGAGAGGCTAGGGGTGTCATCGGTGAGGGCGGTGGCAGACTGGGGCAGTGGTGGCTACGGTGGGAGAGTCGGGGGTCGGGTAGTGGTGCGGGTGATGGTGATGCCGGTGTTGGTGAACGGAAAGGAGAAGGAGGTTGGCGGTAGTGGTGGTAGTGGCGGTGGTTCAGGTGGTAGTGGCGGTGATGGGGATGATGCTGGTGGCGGTGGCGATGGTTGAGGGAGATGGCAGGGCGGTCGGGTTGGAAAGGGAAGTCGGGAAGGATGAAGGGGTGGTCGGGTTTGCTGGGGTGTTGATATGGATGGGAGGGATGATAAGGCGGTGGTGCAGGAGGTCCGGCAGCTAGGGGAAGGCCCGACGTCGACTGAGGAAGGGTGGCGGCCAGGTGCTGCGGTGGTGGCGGCCAGAGGTCCGGTCGGAGGAGAAGGGGAGCCTGGCAAGGGGGTGGTCGGCTAGGATTTAGGTATTGAGTTTACAATAAAAAAATTAGGAGGAAGGGATTATTTATACTTTGTAGATTTTTAGGTTTTTTGTTGACCTAGGAAGTTTGGGCTTGGTCAACACTTCTTGGGTTGGGCCTTGGGCTCACATGAGGATGTTTGGGAGGGCTATAATTTGCATTAATTAAATTAAATTCTAGGTTCAATTGAGGGGCGATGTTGTGCGTTTGCACATTCCAAAAAATTATGGAAAAAAATTATGTGAAAGGAGAAATTGGGTTTTCTTCATGCATTGTCCAATGGTGTGGACACCTTAATACATTTTTGCATAAAAATACCCAACAATTGGGAAAATTACACAAAGATGGAAATTGGATTTTAATTAATTAAAATACCGCGCACGGTATTCTGAAATTAATTAGAAGTACATGGGATTAAAATTAGGTGGGGCACAAGTATCATGGACATAAAGGATTCAGTGTAGAATATTAACAAAATTTGGGTTGCACAAAATAGTCAAGATTGTGCCTCCAATTTCGATTAGAACGCACAAGGGTACAAAGTCGTATTTTATTTAGAATTAAAGTAAATACGTCTGTGACGATTGTTGTGCGACTAAAATATAGTACAAGAGAGAGTTGTCATGAATTATACAAGGGTCAAAATGGTGGGTTGGCACGTCTAAGAAAAGTGTATAGAATTCGTTGGAAGGCAATGGCTAGTGAGGTGCTCCAATTATCGAAGCGACGGTGAGGTGCACTAGAAGATATACTGTTGTACAAAATTCTAAAATATTGTAATCTAATTCTAATTGTCTCCAAATTAAACTTAGTCTATTTATCTAAGTTAATTAAACCTAAATTTGGTCAAGGGGGTTTACAATCTTGATCTGCTTGATTGCTTTATTTAGTGGATGGATCTTCACCCAATGGTGTCACCCCATCGTCGTAGGTGACCATAACACCTTGTGCTGTACCCACGAGAGTCTTATCGCTGTCTCATGGAACCATTACTCTGTATTTAAAGTAAACTATAAGAATCTCATAGAGGAATCAAGACAGGATACAAGTCAAGAAATTATTTTGAAGTCGATATAGAGGTCAAGAACAGATCAACAAGTGGATGAGATCCTATAATTTATCCTATCCTAATTGCAGGCTTGCTCATCTTCTGTCCCGTATATCTTGAGGTAATCCTTCTCTGTTGTACCTAGGGACATAATCCGGATCCAGGTCCCCAGGGGACATAGCAAGGTACAAGAAATACACAATCCAAATAAATTACAGTAAATATAAAAATAGATCCTCAGGGCAAGCTATGTAACTAGCTAAGTAAAATACAAATGAGAGCATCACTAGTACTCCGGCTGAGACCACTACAAGCTCTGTGTCGGGGAGCCCGTAGCAGCAAGAATATTACGTAATAGGCCAAGCTCTGGTACAAAGACTAAAGCACCTCGAGTAGTAAAGTATATATATATATATATATATATATATATATATATAATCAACCCGTAGCCTGTGTGTCTCTTTCCACCCAATGTAACCTCACGTCTCATATCCACAATGTCTCATGTCCATAACACACAAGATCATGACCTCTAGCTAGTACATCGAGTCATAATGATATCTATGTATATGCAAGTCTCATGTTACGAATCATGTAAGCCTATACAGAATCACTATGAATAACTCAGGAAAGATTTTGTCACATGAATAGTATCAAGTATCCTATGGTATAACGTACTTGGTAAAACAAGCACGTAAAAATATAGGATCGTGGTATCAAATCTCTAAGTGACATTATATGACTCCGCATACGACATTGACATCCGAATCTTGTTCGGACGCTAAGCAACGTCTCACGGTCCTATGTTGAATAGGTACATCACATAAGTATATATATGTATATAGAAAGAATACAAGAAATTAATATCATAGGAACTACTGCAAGTTGGCAAGGTACACTTGCCTGGGTTTTGAGCTCCGTCAGTTGCTCCGATATAAAGGGAATCTCTAAGTATGCCTTTGAATGCTGAAACAAACATCACCATTATTCTCAGAATACTTGAAATAGCTAAGATTGACTATCCATAAGTCCAATTTGGACACAGGAACATAATTGACAGTTTCTGGTCAAAGCGGGGTCCACATGTGGGCCACTTCGTACCAAAAAATATGCCAGAGATAAAATTCTCCAAATTCATCAAACTTAGTATTTATGGGTCTAGAATAATGATATGAATCCAACAAAATATTCAGAACTGGATTCCAATGAGCCGGTCATGAAATCGCCCGTCAAGTGGAACCGTAGGGTCCACGAAACGGTATTTCGTCAACGTTCTCAGAATTGAACCAAACTTAAATCACAGGATCAGTATAACACTACGAATCTGATGGCATAAATTTTGTTATAAAATGACAGACACACACGAAATTATGATGAGTGTCAGAACAGGCCGATATGGTACTTTTTGACGGATGCTTATTGATTTCGGTGTGCACGCAGATCCAAATCAACTTTCACAAAATCTCACATGTCTGCGTTGACGATACACTTTTTTCAGTATAATTCGCATATCATGAAGTTGCCTCGTTTAGTGGTACGCACCCCATTTTGAGAAAATTTGGGTTTAAGAAACCAAGTTTTTGATAAAATTTAACAGCAATTAAATCACAGCATAATCAACAATGAAATAAACTAATTGAAGAGATTAAAACTTGTTTATGTTGTCTAAATTATTGTTTAAGCAGAATTTTAGTATCGTATATCATTATAAAGATAATGAGACTCAAACACGCCCACCTGGGACAGTTTCTGTTCCTAAAAATAAGTTATTTTTTCCTGTTTTGTATCGCAATTTGCTATCGACACAGGACACGATACACTAAACTAATTACACAAGGTTCAAGGGGGTCATGTAGTCTTCACATAGGACTCGACAAGTCATTGTTAGGTCTACTGTGCAGGGAGATACATGGGCAAGAAGTAGGGTACCTCATGATCGTTGTTGCTCGTGAGGGTTCTGGGCGGGTCTGCAGTGGCTCGCGGCGGCCGCTCTTGGCAATCGTCGGCGGTCGACGATGGTCGGGATAGTAGAGAAGATTATGGTGGTGGTGGTCGGCTAGGTTGGGGTTTATATAGGGTAAAGGGGGGGAGGTTACAGGGAGAGAAAAAGTGGGGGTCGGTCGTTGACGGGGAGGGGAAGGGATCGACTGCGGGGGGTTTCTGAATGTGAAGGGGGCGGGTTATTGGATTTACGGGTATGAGTTTGGGTATGGATTCTAGGATCCGGTTTGGGTTGGTTTGGTTTGGGTTGGTTTGGGTTTAATAATTAACCAAATATAAGTATATGCCTATATAGCCATCTAAAAATTGTTTTGGACTTCAATAAATTCCAAAAAAATTCTATAATACTCTATTAATATTTATACACCCAAAAATATATTTACTGTACTATATTAATAATTATTAAATATATAAAATATTAATCCATGAATTTAATATTTATTCTAATTAGTTAAAAGTACAAAAAATTCTCCCTTAATCTCAATAATTAAAAATAATAAAATTAAAATTTAATTTCTAAAAATGAGGGTGTTTACACTTAGCATTCTCGTAACAAAGTTTGCACAGGCCGGGACAACCTTGGCAAAGAGAGAAACTCGATGTCGAAGGGTCCCCTGACAAGTATTCACCCAAGTCTCTGCGCACAGGTCCATGTGTCCAGAGCAAACCAAAGGAGCGCTAAGACATTCAGCTCGGTCTGTGCCAGAGACTCTATCTGCGCATAGACATAGGATTAACTCTAGAAATACGGAGTATGGCACAAAGGCCAGCACCTGGTATAGAGACTCTGAAGCAGGGCACCTAAGCTCAGATCTCTATTATGTTGCACGACATACAAAGTCGTGTGGGCAGAGATGGGTCTCTGCCAAAGCCTTGCATCAATAATGGCCTCCACTAAAGAGTCTACATGCAGAGGAGACAAGATTGTACCGAGTTTCAGACCAATGCGCAGGGGAGTCTCATGACTGAACCGGCACAGAATGAAGTTCAAATGTGCAACCTTCCTTCTTCTTCCTTTAATCTGCCACAACGTGGGAACTTCCCCGACAATATTATTGTGATAAAATTATAATCAATTATTGTTGTGTAAAGGCAAAAGAAGTTCATCCAAAGTAATCATTCTTCTAACGACTATGTCCTATTGCATTTGTTCAACGGTGCTTTGGGAAGCCAACGAGGATGAGAAAGACAAAGATGAGCTACCATTCAGCTATTGATACATATCTTGGCGGCCCTCTCATAGTGGTCCCAATCCTCGAAGAGGAATGGCCAAGCCTCATGTGACTTCAAGTCGACGTCAAAGAACTCAACCTCCTAGCCGATGTCTTATTTTAGTAGTGAGTTGTTCCTACAGAGGGGGTGTTTCAAAACTCTCACTCCAAATCAAGCTTATAATCTGAAGATTAGGTCTCATGAAGCTATGCCCCATTCCTGAAGATAGAGCATCACAAGAAGGGGGTAGCGTTCCCTCAGAACCTGAACTAATTGGAACAGTTACTATAGCGTCACAGACATAGGGTAGCAATTCCCCTATGCTCCATGACAATCCATTTTTTCTTGAGGACAACGAGTCTCAGGAATCTGAGGGGATCTTGCCCGAGGACAGTGCACCTCAAGAGTCAGAAGCCGACAATATAGCCTTTGACTACACTATGTCATCCACTACTCCGTCGAGCAATCCACGCATGGCCTTCATGTACGCAATTAGCGTTGAACCAGAGGGTAGTAACCACACCAATCAATGGTTGGATGCTCACAAAAATTCTATCGACAACATCAATGATACATTAAAAGTCCTCATAGTGTTGCAAAGACCAGCTGCCATGACTCTGCAGCAATCGACAACATAACAACAAGATAATCAGGACCAGGATGATAACAGAGGTTCTGTTCTAAATAATCTTAGCCCTCCACCTGGGGGTATAATTAATTGCTTCATTGCCAGAAATTCAAAGAACTCTACCTGCTACTTTGCAATCGACTGTTCTCCCACAAGCATACGATACACAAGAGGCCATCCGAGAGTGACAAACTCGTTTAGACTCCATAAACAATCGAAAGAATCCCATAGGCTTGGGATAAGGCAACCTTACCCTCCCGAGTTAAACAAGGTGGTTTATCCGCCTAAGTATAAGCCGATGTCGCTAATGTCGTTTGACAGGTGTATCTGCCGTTCCCAAAAATCATAAAATATTTTTCTAATAAAGTTTTAATTCTTTAATATTATTTTCTATATTTCAAAACCAATTTTTTAAAATAAAATATTAATTTTCTTAAAATGAATTTATTACCAAACAATTATTAAGAAGTGACAAGTAATGGATAAAGAGAGCTAGTTATTTTCTCAAAAGAAGGGCATATAGAATATTCCTTCCAACTAACCTAGCTAACCCTAAAGAATATATGCCTAAAATAGTGACTAGAAGCTTCCTTAAAACTCTATAAATAGGCAACAACTCATATTACTTACTTTATTCCAACTCAAATCCAGCCCAAAGCCGGCCCAAGCCCTCTCTCTTGTTTTAAAACCTGGCTCTTCTCTCCTTGTTCTTATTCAAGAATGATTATAACTATTTTTATCTTCCTCAATCCCGAGCAAAGCCCCACTTGGTGGAGCTCCGACCAACTCCAGGTGGAGACTCGCACCCGGCGCTTCCCTCCGTCGCGAGATCGTGCTTTCCTCCACCGTCTTCTCCGGCGATCCATCGACACTTTTGACGATCTCTAATGTAACAAACTTCACCATCGATTCTACTTATGGCGTCGCCTTGATCTGGAGTTTACCTCCTTGACGTTGACCTCTGGTCATGGTGAAGTCCTTCTCTGACGTCTTCTCCAACTAGCACGACCAAGTACCGCTGGGAGCTCCCATCGATCTACCGCGGAATAGTGGCTCCTTCGCAGTGGCTCGACATCATCAGAGCAGCAGCTACGACGGACAAGTACTACAGCGACTCTTTTACTCTGACGATCAGGAAGACTTTCGGCAAAGCTGTCTCTTATTCGTCATTGAAGTAAGTTTGGAAAACTTTCATTTAATAACTAACAAAAAGTAAAAAAAAATCCTAGTCAAAAAATCTAAGTACAATATTTCTGATCTGGGAGATCGAGTACTACATCGACTCTTTTACTTCGTTGACGGCCCGACAAGAGAATGAGGATGCTCTCTTCTCTCTTTTCTCTCTTAAGCTTGTGTATATGTACGTAGCTTGCCTGGAGGGGTATGGTCTCTGAAGTAGAAAAACCAGCCATTGGAACATCCAAGTTGCTCATATTTATAGACATCATGTTGGTGGGCTATAGGTACCGCATATGCTTCTGTTTGGTGGCCACAGGGGTCTCCTTCAACAGAATACGGTTGTAACTGTATGTGCATACTATGGATAGACTACGATGTGTACATCCTTAATAGGATGTAGTTGAGTCCAGGCTGAGCTTCCATGTGAACGTTTGTTACGATTTGCTATTGTTGATGATCTGGACGGTTCTCGTCTTTTGTTTGCGCGACTTGGTCAGCTTGACATGTGGCCCGTATTTTGTTGGAGAGAATCACTTTAGTCACAATAGAAAGATTTTGTCTCAAAAAATCCTACCATATTGGACGCATGGAGTATGGGACGCATGGAACGTATGGAGTCTGGAATGCATTGAGTTAGATACGCTTGGAACACATAGAGTATGGAATATTTGGGGCTAGAGATACATGGAGTCTGGGACGCATGTGGCCTCATACACATGGCATTGTATGCCTAACAGGAGTAAAGTTTATGCTGACGTGAGGTTCTGCCATTTAGCGTGCTCACGTCTTTCGAGGCATTCAGAAAGTCCTTTTTGTCAAGATTTGTAAACCCCCTCATCCAAAATAGCTATTTTGTGTGTATTTTATATTATTATATTTATTATAGATGTTGAATTTCTTTAGAGTATTCTCTTAGTTAATTAGAAAATAAAATTTTTAGTATATTTACTTATATAAATATTTATTAGAATTATTTTTAGGCTAATTTAGATTTTTTGAGATTTTTCTAGAATTTTTAGGTAATTAAAACATAGGGAACCTAAATTTCTAGGACTTCCATGATTTACTATGAGACAATACTTGAATGTTGTTACTACCAAACATTTATTTTAGAGTTAAAACATTTAAATATATTCTTCTGTAATTTATTTAGAATTTTAAGGAATTATTGGTTTTTTGAATTATTGAGAATTTATTTGGATATATAAAGTCTTAATATTAGATAAATGCTAATTTAGTGTTAATAGATATTAATAAGATTATATATAAATTATTTTTATTATCTTTAATTATATTTAAGATTATAAATTATTTAGATAAATTTAAACTATGTTTTAAATTAATTCAAATCCTGAGCCTACTAGGAAAGCAACTTCATGCATATCCTATCCTTATTTAAACTAATCCTAATCATATCCAAATTAGTCAATCCTAGTCTTATTCAATTAAACAATCTTCACCATTATAAATACCTATTAGACTTATGGAATAAACTCATCTTTCATATTTTTCATCCCCAAACTCCTCTCTTTTTCGTCCAAAAATAGTCGAAATTCGTCATAAATTCAGCCTCATTTTCTAGTAGTTATGACGACTTAAAAAGACGATATCTCCTAGCTCTGGACTCCAAACGCGCTCTAGTTTTTTTTAAAACCATATCAAGGTTATTTTTCTGAATATATAAATTATTTTAATAATTTTAGAACCTATTTTTCTAGAAAATTCTAAAAGTGCTAGTTGTCCGAAATCAGACGCATTTTGGTATTTTTGAGATTTTGGGAGATCCCGAACTCGAAATTATGAGCCATTTGAAGTTTTGGAAAGATTACATGATGAACTTACAGAAAAGTATTTTTCAAAAATTTAAAATATAAGTTTATTCTACTGTAAAATTCGTGCAACATAGACGTAAATAGGAAACCACCAAAAACTATCATCTATTCGCCCTTATGGCCATAACTCTTTACCGACTTGTGATTTTATAAAACCGTCGATTCTGGCATTCATATAGTGCTAAAATCTATAGGATTTTACACACAAATCTAAGATTTGAGTCGGTTGACTTTTTGGTCAACGGATTGCCTCGATTTGCGTGTCACGGATCACAAATCCGTAAAGTTGATTATTTTTGGACCAAAATAAGGGTTTAGTAATAAAATTAGATTATAATAAGATTAAAAATACTATTTTAGGTTATTTTTATTCAGAATTAAAATAGATTAAAATGGAGGAACCTATTCACCCACTTTGTAACCTAACTTGTTTAATTTATGTGACGGGTAGATCGGACGATGCCTTGAGTTGGGACTTCATTCTTTTTCAGACCAGGCAAGATACCTTGCCAAATTGCTTACAGTACTTTGCATGCTATTTATATTTTTGTATATTTATTTTTTTTTGTATATGCATTGCATATGTATTTTCTTTCAGTCATTACTATCTATTATATGTATGCTGACATACACTTGACACTTAGTATCATGAGAGAACAATCATTAGGCATATGGTCTATAACCACTCTGGTAAACCGTAGTATATAGCTCACACTATGGACGTGCGTCGCGATGGTCGCTACCCCCGAGGTATGTCAATTTCTGTAGAGTCGTGCTGGTCGCTACCCCCGAGGTATGACGATTTCTGATGTCCCCTGACGGGTGTGTGAGTTGTGAGGCTTAGATCGAGTAGCCTACCCTTGCCCATACGTCAAAAAGTTGTCCTCATTTGCATTCATATCGATTGTCTTGTACAGCGTACTTATATATTTTCAAATATTATACATGTTTACTGTATTCAAATTGGCATATTTCTATGTATCTTGTTACGTCCCTCTGAGGACCTGGTCCCTTTCCAGGTGTAGATGTTCATAACTTTTTGTAGGAGCACGGATCAGGATTTACCACTTATCTCTTCCGAGGAGGTCTTACCTTCTGAGCATCAGTGATTATCTCTAGCGAGGGATCCCTTCGCTGATACCTTTATATCATCATCTCATTTATATTGGAGATTTATCCTTCTCTCTCATGTTAGTATTGATATAGTCATTGGTAGTGGATTTGTCTTCACCCGACTATTAGTTTTGGAATATTCAGACTCATTATTCTAGTTTAGTTATTTTTTCTATGACTTGTTGTGAGGATGAGATTAGTATTTCTGTGACTTATGACACTATATTTATACCACATGTAAGTTTATATTCATATTACAGCGTACGTGTGTATCATGGTATCCATATATTGGAGTTGCCATATACATACGGCTGGCATGCTTACGTGTTCCTAGTTCTACGTATTTTGGGACTGGGGCATAACATATTTTTAGTGGTGGCCCATGCAGGTTGAGAACATATTGTCTCGGTTATGTTATTGTACCGAGCAAGCCTGCAAATAGGATTAGAGTATAGGATCTCATCCACATTTGACTATGACTCATCCTCCTTCCAATCCATTCCATTTGAATAAGTGTATCCTGCTTTATTCATGTGCTTCCCTAATAGTTCTTGAGTATAGCCTCTCCTAGAATATAGAAGTCCCTGTTGTTAGATAATAAGTAGGGTAACCTTCCTATTAAGAATACGACTAGAGTATTGACACATCACTAAGTTTAGAAGATCTAGTGAACCTTAGAATTCCTTATCTATAGATTGCTTTACCATTACCCCTTGATGTATTATGAGGAGTTGAGAGTAGTATAGACACTACAAGAGTTAGTTAGAAGTTTTACCATAATGTTTGACCCTAGTATTGAGGAACTAATAGAAAACCAAAATTGAATATTAGGACTGAACCTAACCTTCATAGTTAGATAGTATTGGAGAACTATAAATTTAGATTCTTGTCTTGATATTACCAGAACAGTACCTTAGGAAGCCAAGAGGAATAAATATAATATCTCTCTTGATCATACCTCGGACATAGTGATTAGCATACCCCATTTTCTTAAGAAACCATGATGCTATCTAGACCCCTCTATTTTAATTTAATATCTTGTTCCTCTGCAACCTTAACGTTCGCTAATTGTGCGACGACTAAGATTACATCCTTCTTTTCTTCATCTTTCAACTCGTGCCACCTGACACTTCTGATTGTAGACCGAGTGATTTTATTCTATGTTAGGATATATAGTTTGCTAAGTTTATAGTTGTAGTCTTGAATTTTAAATTTCTGTGCTTGATAATTAGAACTCGATAGTTTTGAGTTATTTCTGTAGATTGTGACCGATGATTATCCCTTAGTTTTAAATCGTTTAAATTGTACCCCCTCCTCGATACGAGTTGTATTTCCTTTCCCTTGAGGCTAGTAACCTTTCCATTCTTGCTATTGACACTTGCTCTATAAGCACTATGACTACGACTCAAGACGACCATGACCTATGTAATGTAAGAGGATACCCTAATAAGTACCAAGACCCTTTCTCGTAGACCTTAACAGGAGTTTCTACGATATCCTTAAGACAGTACAATATTAGTTTAATTTTTATAAGTTGGGTAGTATGTCTCACAACATAGTATCACCTAGTCCTCTTGACCCATTATTGAAGCGTAACTAAATGACATTAACTATATACTAGCATAAGACGATAGTATTTATTAAGACTGTAGAACTCAAAAGCCCATACCCCTACTTTGTCGACTAGCAACCTAGACAAAGAGTTAATAAGACAACTATAGAGATTATAGAGTCTTACCTTTTGTGAACTTGAATTATTTTATAATTTCTCTCATCATAATCTAGCGTATTTATAATTTTTGTACTACCTTGACTTATGCTGCTACTATAGTCTAGTTTTGCAAGCTTATTCTTTATCGAGCTTGTTCATGACATGTATTATTGGAGTACTACACTAATATATTTCAGAATCAGTGTATTACGGTCTGATCAACCATAGTGCGCTTGGTTCGCCTTTCGCAATACTACTTTACGTGGATTGAGATATATAGCTGACCAGTAAAAGAATATACTTGCCCTCTAGATATGACAGAGAATATCATGTCAAGTACATAACTGTACTGATACGGACATGTGAATAGGAATTACTAAAATAGGATTTTAATCCACAACTGCCTTGACAATTTTTATTTGAATTTTTTTTTATAACTTGATCCCCATACTTCTATTCTATTACCTCTCCCTTAAACTCTTTATTATTGATCGTCGTCTTCCCTTATTTCGGAAAGACGAAACCTCGTGCTTGGTATAAGTTTGATATACAGAAAGTACTAGATATACCCATAGACCAATCGCATTATTTGGTGACTATCTTTTATAATTGATTAAGGGCATATCATATATGATATAAGTGTTGTTAAAATTTTCTTAAATATATAGCCTTGTATGATAGATGGATAAATTCTAAGTTGGGTAGAAGTTGCATTGTCAACTTGAGGTGATTTTTTTTAGATTGTGATCAAGTAGGATTAGATTGAGAGATATAAGTCATTTTAAATTTTGAAAATTATTTAGAGGAATGATTAAGATAATGAGGATTTAATGAATTATAAAATCTTGATATTGCGGACCAAATATTTATACTTTGAGCACATGATTTAAATTTTGAATATTGAAGGTTGAATCATCGATTTAAATTTTGAGGATAAATATAGAATTTTAGACTTGAACAATTGGTGAATTAAATTTAAAATTTTATAATTTGATGATTTGAATTAAAAGTTAAATTTGATTGTTGGATCACCTATTTAAAATGTTGATGATGGAAATTAAATTTAAAAATTTGAAGAGCACAAAATTCATAAGTTGAAAATAGGAATAATGTTTGATTATAATTATTTCCTAGAGGAGATTATGATTGTTGGAGATCGTGATGTAAAATTTGATATAAAATTATTTAAATCTTGAAGATGTTATATGGATTCAATTTAAATTTGGATATTGATGATTTGGAAAAGTGAGAAGAGATTATAATAGGTTGAATTTTGATTTGAACAGTGATTATCTTAATTTTGAAGTGATCGCGATAGATTTGAATAGATTTTGTTATTTAAATTTTTGGAAGAGATTACGATTGACGTGTCTTATGTACGAATGTGAATGATTTAACAAATTATGCCTTATTTTAATTTCTAGGACAAAATTGTTTTAAGTTGGGTAGATTGTAAACCCCCTCACCCAAAATAGGTATTTTGTGTGTATTTTATATTATTATATTTATTATAGATGTTGAATTTCTTTAGAGCATTCTCTTAGTTAATTAGAAAATAAAATTTTTAGTATATTTACTTATATAAATATTTATTAGAATTATTTTTAGGCTATTTTAAATTTTTGGAGATTTTTTTAGAATTTTTAGGTAATTAAAACATAGGGAACCTAAATTTCTAGGACTTTCATGATTTACTATGAGACAATAATTGAATGTTGTTACTACCAAACATTTATTTTAGAGTTAAAACATTTAACTATATTCTTCTGTAATTTATTTAGAATTTTAAGGAATTATTGGATTTTTGGAATTATTGAGAATTTATTTGGATATATAAAGTCTTAATATTAGATAGATGCTAATTTAGTGTTAATAGATATTAATAAGATTATATATAAATTATTTGTATTATCTTTAATTATATTTAAGATTATAAATTATTTAGATAAATTTAAACTATATTTTAAATTAATTCAAATAATGAGCCTACTAGGAAAGCAACTTCATGCATATCATATCCTTATTTAAACAGATCCTAATCATATCCAAATTAGCCAATCCTAGTCTTATTCAATTAAACAATCTTCACCATTATAAATACCTATTATACTTATGGAATAAACTCATCTTTCATATTTTTCATCCCCAAACTCCTCTCTTTTTCGTCCAAAAATAGTCAAAATTCGTCATAAATTTATCATCATTTTCTAGTAGTTATGACGACTTAAAAAGACTATATCTCCTAACTCCGGACTCCAAATGCGCTCCAGTTTTTTTAAAACCATATCAAGGTTAGTTTTCTGAATATATAAATTATTTTAATAATTTTAGAACCTATTTTTCCAGAAAATTCTAAAAGTGCCAGTTGTCCGAAATCAGACGCATTTTGGTATTTTTGAGATTTCGGGAGATCCCGAACTCGGAATTATGAGTCATTTGAAGTTTTGGAAAGATAACATGATGAACTTACAGAAAAGTATTTTTTCAGAATTTAAAATATAAGTTTATTCTACTGTAAAATTTGTGCAACATAGACGTAAATAGGAAATCACCGAAAACTATCATCTATTTGCCCTTGTAGCCATAACTCTTTATCGACTTATGATTTTATAAAACCATTGATTCTGGCATTCATGTAGTACTAAAATCTATAGGATTTTATACACAAATCTAGGATTTAAGTCAGTTGACTTTTTGGTCAACGGATTGCCTCGATTTGTGTCACGGATCACAAATCCGTAAAGTTGATTATTTTTGGACCAAAATTAGGGTTTAGTAATAAAATAAAATTATAATATGATTAAAAATATTATTTTAGGTTATTTTATTCAGAATTAAAATAGATTAAAATGGAGGAACCTATTCACCCACTTTTGTAACCTAACTTGTTTAATTTATGTGACGGGTAGATCGGACGACGCCTTGAGTTGGGACTTCATTCTTTTTCAGACCAGGCAAGATACCTTGCCAAATTGCTTACAATACTTTGCATGCTATTTATATTTTTGTATATTTATTTCATTTCTGTATATGCATTGCATATGTGTTTTCTTTCAGTCATTACTATCTATTATATGTATGTTGACACACACTTGACACTTAGTATCATGAGAGGACAATCATTAGGCATATGGGCTATAACCACTCTGGTAAATCGTAGTATATAGCTCGCACTACGGGCGTGCATCGCGCTGGTCGCTACCCCCGAGGTATGTCAATTTCTGTAGAGTCGCGCTGGTCACTACCCCCGAGGTATGACGATTTCTGATGTCCCCAGACGGGTATGTGAGTTGTGAGGCTTAGATCGAGTAGCCTACCCTTGCCCATACGTCAAAAAGTTGTCCTCATTTGCATTCATATAGATTGTCTTATACAGCATACTTATATATTTTCAAATATTATACATGTTTACTGTATTCAAATTGGCATGCTTCTATATATCTTATTACGTCCCTCTGAGGACCTGGTCCCTTTTTAGGTGTAGATGTTCATAACTTTTCGTAGGAGCACGGATCAGGACTTACCACTTATCTCTTCCGAGGAGGTCTTACCTTCTGAGCATCAGTGATTATCTCTAGCCAGGGATCCCTTCGCTGATACCTTTATATCATCATCTTATTTATATTGGAGATTTATCCTTCTCTCTCATGTTAGTATTGATATAGTCATTGGTAGTGGATTTGTCTCCACCCGACTATTAGTTTTGGATTATTCAGATTCATTATTCTAGTTTAGTTATTTTTTTCTATGACTTGTTATGAGGATGATATTAGTATTTCTGTGACTTGTGACACTATATTTATACCACATGTGAGTTTATATTCATATTACAATGTATGTGTATATTATGGTATCTATATATTGGAGTTGCCATATACATACGGCTGGCATGCTTACGTGTTCCTAGTTTTACGTATTTTGGGACTGGGGCGTGACAGGATTCGGTGTCAGATATAATCTTTGTGTCAGGCCTTTATGTGGCCAATATTGGGATACAAGGATTCTTGAGGGAGTAGTGGTGTATGGCACTGCTTGCGCATGCAGACACTAGTTACTTAGTGGCGCATGGCACTGATGGCACACAAAAATACTAGTTATGAAGTAGTCGTCACATGACACTAGATCCTTATGGTGCCAGGGGCTTGATCATTGCGGTGTATAGCCTTTGATTATTGTTGGCGCATGGTGCTGCTTTTCTGGGCCATATAGTCGTTCTGCGGCCTAATTTTTTCTGAGTCAATCTTGGGACGCATATTTGTTGGATGCATAAATCTAAATTTTTCATGCTTTTACAATACCCCCTTCAAAAATTTTAAACTTATAAGCTTTGGAATATTTTGAATAAGAAGCATGGAGGAGAGGACCTTGGGCCGCATCTGAGTGACATGCCGCATAGGTACGTTGCCGCGTAGGTGCTTCCGCCAGGTTGTCAGATCATTAAATGCCAAGATTTGGGTCGATCTCCGAGGAGATTTCTTGGGGTTTCTGAGTCAATAGCAGTTTCTGAGTAGATAAATAAGGATCACACAAATCGAGGCATCAGGTTTATCCTTATAACTGCCTGGTTCATCACCTCGATCTTCTTATGCACCCTAGGAGCCTATAAATAGGCGTTCTAGGGAGGCGAGAGAACTTTTGTCTCTCGGCTTCCTACTATTTTTTGAAAGAAGATGCCGAACCCTGATGCTGGCATTCTTTTTAGAGGTAGGGGTGGTAAGTTTAGGTGACGACCGATGTCAGAGGTATTACGGACGTGACAATCGATAGTCATATAGAGAGGTTTGCTCAGAGGTAAGAATGACATAGCAAACTCTACTAGAAAGGATATGAGGATGATAGCTCAGAGGTAACATGGACGTAAGCTAATCGATAGTCATACCGAGAGGTTAGGTAAGATCATGGTGTAGAAGGAAAATAAAATGAGCCAGAGGTAATATGGACATGGTTGTTTTCTTTAGATGGGAAACGTGGGCAGCTCATAGTTCAGAGGTAATATGGACGTGAAATATTTTCTTTTGTTGAGGATATCCCACTGGGGGATCTTTAGTAGACCTATTACTTCTTGCACACCTGAGTACAAATAATAAGTTTAGAATGAAACCCTATCATAGGTTATATGGACGTGATATGTTTTGTGGCATCATTACTTCTTGCGTACTTGAGTGCAAGTAATAAGTTCAAAACAGAACCCTATCAGAGGTGATATGGATGTGATATATTTTGTGGCCTTAACACCACTGGCGTACTTAGAGTTAAGTACGGATGATAATTTTAGATGACTACCGATGTTAGAGATATTATGGATGTGACAATCGATAGTCATATATAGAGGTTTGCTCAGAGGTAATATGGACATGGCAAACCCTGCTGGGGATAATCGATTAGGATAGTAGTTTAGAGGTGATGTAGACGTGAACTAATGCTCAAGCAAACTAATTATGAGGGGTCTACCCGAAAGTATGGATAGACCTGAAGGTGGCTCCACTGGGGAGCTTTTTGAGGATCCACTGTCTGTTGCATATTCAGGATTTCTGAATACAGATAATGGCTTTCATCAAACTTTTATGGAAGAGAAGTGCATATTGTGCTTACACACTTACTGGAGATGAACAACGGAGAATATACAGTGTACATTTTGGTTGTCCACCTAATAGTAAAGTAATTACAAGTCTAGCTTAGACATAGTACTTTTTGAGGAACTTGCCATTGATAGGCATCATGAGAAAGTCGTCATTGGGTTTTGTGAGCCGGTGAACACCATTGTAAAACGGACTCCACAATGAATAAATCCTCCCATTTAGGTTAGAATTTACCAGCCGTCTTGTGGGTCATAATTATTGGTCTTCTTACTGTCAAGATGAGGTCACACACTTGGTAATTCCTCTTCTTGATCCGTTTGTTGAAGGCTCATGAGCGGTGTGCTTGGTATAACTTAATGAACTGTTGAGCTAAGAGACGCTTCTCGTCAAGCACTTTTAACTCTTATAGTCGTCGATGGTGATTGTTGTCAACGGTCAATCGGTTGGACAGAGCCACTCAGAGTGACAAAATTTGGATCTCGAGTGGGAGGACCGCTTCGCTTTCGTAAACCAAGGAGAATGACGTGCTTCTAGTAGGTGTTCGGATCGTTGTATGATAGGCCTAGAGATATTCTTCCAGCTTCTTATTTCAGTCGCGCTTATTGGATGACACAAACTTCTTGAGTAGCTTTATGATGATTTTGTTGAATGCTTTTGCCAGACCATTTGCTGCTGGGTTATAGGAAGTCGAGGCTACATTCTGGATTCAGTTTTTGTCACAAAATCGGTAAAAAATATGACTTGCAAAATATGGACCATTGTCGTGGATGATCCTCCGTGGTAAGCTAAAATGGTATATGACGTGGTGCTTGACAAAGCGGATCACGTTTGAGGTCATGACTTCAGCAAGTGAAACAACTTCTGCCAATTTAGAGAAGTATTCGGTGATAGCCAAGATAAACCGATATCCCTTTAAAGATGGTGGAGTAATTGGTCTGATAATGTCTTTCCTCCATGCTTCAAATAACCAAGATTCTACCATTGGGTGTAGGAATTCTGAGGGCTAGTGGATAAAGTCTGCGTGGATTTGGTATGCTTGGCACTTTCTCGCATAGTCAACAACCTCTGCTACTATTGTCGGCCAATAGTAACTTATTCTTCGGAGATGATCCTGTAGCTTTGGTCCGGGATGATGGGCACCGCAAACCCCATCGTGAGCCTCGCGGAGAGCCTGCTTGGCTTCTGCATTCGATAGACATCATAGCAGATGACCATCGTAGGAACGACGATACAATATTTTGGTAGCTGTATCATAATAGAACCAGAGGGAACGTCTTCTAATGGAAGTGTCTTCCTTTGGGTTCTCGGAGAGAATTTTATAGACTACGTAGTCGATGAATAAGAGTCTCCAATCTTGGAAGTCGGTATTTGTCTCTACTGAGTAGCTCAGGCACAGACACAGAATTATTTTTTGGGCAGACCAGCTCTTGACCGATCACTATGATCAGCTGATGGATTTTGACCAAAATTGCCAGGGAGACAACGAGGTCGGCCAGGGCGTCAGCCTTGATGTTTTCCAGTCAAAAAATGTACTTTATGAAGAACCCCTCGAAGGTGGAGATTGTTCCAAGCATGACTTGGTGGTAGAGAATTAAGTCCTCATGCCAGACCTCGTATTCGTCCCAGACCTGACTGACTATCAGCTTAGAATCGCCGTAAGATTCCATGTAGCCTACTCTGACTTGTTTAGCAAGTTGGAGCCCAATGACGAGGGCATTGTACTCTTCCGCATTGTTGAAGCATGGCTCTGTGAGGGAGTAAGCGCAGTTTATGACCAGATTGTGTAGTAAAATTAGTACTATCCCGACACCAGCGACAATATCGCCTTTGGGCTCTGTTCTTGAACCACCATTGAAGAATATTCACCAAACGTCTTCTTCGCTTGTGGTCATGTTTGAGTCTGCTACTTCGTCTAGGATCTCCTCGTAGAGCTTCGAGGTTTCCGGTATAAGGTGGGCTACCAGAAAATCTTCCAATGCTTGGCCTTTGACCGCCTTTTCTAGGACAAATACCATGTCGTACGACAACAACAATATTATCCATGTGGCTAGGCGAGAATTGAGCACTCTGAGTTTTGTCATAATAACCCTGAGAGGATTAACTCATGAGATCACATGGATGGTTTACCCTGCCACATAATACCGAGTCTTCTTAATGGCGAAGAACAGAGCAAGGCACTTCTTCTCAATGGGGCTGTATTTGTGCTCTGCGTTGACCATCATTCTGCTGAGATAGTAGATGGCATATTCGTGATCTGTATCACTTTTTTAGGCTAGTAAAGCTCCGAGAGAGTGATCCATTGCCCGCTCATATAGTAAGAAGGGTCTTCCCACAATGGGGGCCACCAATACTAGGGGGTTCATGAGATACTCCTTGATATCGTTGAAGGCGCGCTGGCATTCTTCATTCCAGACAAAGTAGACTCCCTTTTTTATGAGCTGAGTGAACGGTTGAAAACATCTAGAGAGATTTGATATGAACCTCCTGATGTATGTCAGTCTTCCTTGAAGGCCACAAAGTTCTCTGAGGTTCTTCGGTGGGTGCATTTCAAGGATTGCTTTAGTCTGGTCGGGGTCTACGTAGATACCCTTAGAAGTTATGACAAAACCTAAAAATTTGTCGCTGGAGACTCCCAGGAAGAATTTGGTAGGTTTTATCTTGAGATAGTGCGCACGCATCAGGTCAAACACAGTCTTCAAGTCTCGGAAGTGATCATCTTTATAGCGACTCTTGACAGCAATATCATCAACGTAATACTCCACTGTCTTACGTAGATGTTCACGAAGGATTATGCTCATAACTCGCTGGTATTTAGCACCTGTATTTTTCAGACCGAATGGCATGACTGTGTAGCAGTACACTCCTATCAGCGTTCAGAATGATGTATGCTTCTTATCGTCAAGAAATATCTTGATTTGATTATAGCCTGAGAATCTGTCCATGAAGGACATGCGCTCGAAGCCATAAGTGTTGTCGGTCATTATATTTATGATCGAAAGAGGAAACTCATCCTTTTAGGGCATTCCGCATTTAGATCACGGAAGTTAATATAGATCCTGATCTTCCTGCTTCTTTTTTACGACAATCATGATATTGGCTACCCAATCCAGATATTGTTCCTCACGGATAAAGCCACTAGCTACCAGTTTGTTGACTTAAGCTTCGATGGCATTTATGATGTCCAGCCGAAACTTTCATTGTTATTGCTTGACCAGCTTAGCGTTCGACAAGATATTGAGTTTGTGGACCGCGATTTGGGGGTCCAGTCCTGGCATATCTTGGTAACTCCTGACAAAGACATCAATTTACTCTCTGATGAGCTAAAGTAGGGATTCTCGATCCTCATCGGACAGACTTTTGCTGATAAAGATAGGTTTAGGGGAGGATTCATCGCCCGAATTGATTTATACGACTTCGTCCTCCGTGGAGGGTTCTCGTTGCTCGAACTGTATCTCTCATTGTCCGCATAGGCATCGGTCCCATGGTTCTACTTCAAAGAGATCAGGTGGATCCTTGTCGTCTTCCTCAAGGTCAGTTGACACCATGTTGGCAGACAATGCTTGTTTGAGTATCTCCCCGATACTGATATCGGTGTCCTAAGCGAAAGATTCTAAAAAGTGAGAGTGTAACTCATCTTTTTCATTCGAGCCTTCGGAGGTTGTCAAAGGCGTGACGTACCCTAAGCCATGCTTGGTCTTTTGGTAGTAGTCCTCGGGTTTTCCTGCGGGAACGTATAGATACAGAGACAGTCGTCAGCCTTTGTCATAGTTTAAGCCCCTAGCAGCTTTCAGGTCCTACCACATCTTCTGGATAAGGTGCTTGGTTTGAGAGTTATACCGGTGAAGTGGTATTTTGCCGTTGTCGAGTTCTGGCTCCAGTTCCTCTGGGATGGAGGATTGGGGACTTTCCACTCGGCTGAAGATGATGAGTTTGTCTTCCCTCTTCCTTGCTGGAATTATGAAGTAGAAGTTTTGACTGGGGAGAATTTGATTTACTGTATAGGTGGTAGTCACTTGCGTATACAAGTGCCAGCCTAGACCATGCTCCATGGAATATAATATGCTGAGATGTGCAATATCAGAGCAGTTCAAAGATAACCCTTTATTCATAAAATAAGGTGTCTTATCCTCGAGAATTATATCGTCAAGAGAAGGGACATTAGCATGAGCGACTACGTACTCTTCTAGTTTATCCTTTCCGAGATCTACCCCCAGTATGAGCAATGGCTTCGGAGGTCTCCTGCGTAGCTTTATCACTAGAGGTTCGAAAGTCATAGTAGGTGCCAGATCTTCCTTTAGCAGTTGACTCGGTCTACAAAGGTGAACGACCAGAGGTTCGGGTGCTTTCTTGTGCAGTTTTTCCAAGATGGGAGGGGCTGTGTCAGGAATGCGTGCTTTAAGATAGACTCTCAAGGATTCGTCCGATGTTGTCCCAGTATCTGCCTCATCGTCGGTATTATTGCCACCTTTATCTTGGTGGACTTTCTTGTAGATGATCGAGTCAGAGTAGTAGGCCTCAACCCCTTTGAATGGATCAACGTCGACAAATTTCGTCTAAACGATGCCATGATCATCCACATACTTCAAGTACTGGTGCAGGGTCGACGGTATGATCATGTACTGGTGTATCCACGGATATCCCAATAGGACGTTGTAGGATACGTCTACATCTATAACATAGCAGGTGACCTATGTTTTCAAATTATCGATTTGATATTTCAAGCAAATCTTGCCCAGAGGGTAGCTCATCCCTGCATTGAAGCCACTGATGACAGTATTGGTTTATGCAAGGCGGTGTATCGAGATGCCCAAGGTCTGAAGCAGACTCCACGAGACAATACTGATTGACAAACCGATATCGATGTACATTCGATCTGCCTTAATAGCGTTAATATACCATATATAATACAGAGGATGATTATACCTATTATTCTTTAGCAACATGTCTTATTGCGAGAAAGTAATGTTGGGTATCGTCTCCATCACATTATTACAGTAGGGGCATGCGGCATGATCCTCAACTGGCGGGTTGACCTATGCCAGGTAGGTGTCTGCATTATGCGATGCCTCACTCAGAGCAACCCGAGTATCTTTGGAGAGTTGAAGAAGCTCAAATAGTGACAACTTTACTGGAGTACTGGCCAGTTGTGCCAAAATATCGAAGTTGTAGGGCTTCTCCAGCCCCTGAGCGTTATCTTTGCGCAGCAATTTATCGAAGTAAATTTCTTTCTGCTTGGACTCATCCGCTACTGGAGGTTAGGATGGACTCGGATCAGATGCGGCGATTGGGAGTGCACCATCGTTAGGGATATCATACTCTCGTTGGGATACCAGGCATGACCTCGTTGTTCCTGCTATAGATTCTTCGGAAGGGATTGAAACTGTGTAGCATGACTTAGACTTCTTGCCCTTGGACTTGGTGGTAGAAGGTGTTGCCTGCTGCATCGTCTGAAGAAAGATCTGGATGGACCTACGTGACCTCCCCACGTGATCTGGTAAAAGGTATTAGCCCAGCTATTTGGGCAAGAGCTGACATGAGATTGACAACCTCCATTGTTGCCCTGGGAATGCGGATCACTCCGTCTTGGGCTTCCGATGCCAAAAAGTTACCAAATTAGAGAGATACCATGTTAGCGGCAACTGTTTTGTCATCAAAGTCCAAGTTGAGGGCCTTGGTGTCAAACAAACGCGGGATATACCACTTCAGTATGTAGCAATCCTACGTCGTATGGTAGACGTATCGATGGTAGTGGCAGTACTTCAGAATTTTCACATCGGCTGCTTCAATAGGGCATTTGATATCGGGGAGCCAAATCTTGTTTCCCTTCATTAGCACGTCAAAGATTTCTATGACATTATCATCTTTGAAGGAATAAGTTTCCTTCGATTTTGGAGCCTCTGCAGGCTTTTGCTCGGGCTTCTTGGTTATATTGGCGATAAGAGCCTGCTGTCATGCCTCGGCCCTGTTTGATGACTAAACAAAGAGGTTTGTACGAAACCTTTGCTTACAAACGAGAAAAGAGTACAATTAATCCTATACGAGGATATTAAGTACAATAAAATAATTCTGGGGAAGTATTGCTATAGAAGTCTGATCTGCGGTCGATCACTTTGTTCCTTGGACCACACAATGATGAAGAAGTGCTGTAGAAGAAGCTTCAAACTTTCTTTGAACTGAAGGCAAAAATTGGCCAGAGGAAAGTTGCAAGTGGGGTTGAATTCTCGTTGCCAAAGTTGTCAGCCAAAAACCTTGTTCTCCTTATCCTTCTTTTTCCTGATCTCTGATTGTGCCCTTTTACCCTGTGATCAGGGGTCTCTATTTATAGAGATCAATCAAATAACTGTCTAGTTGGTGTAAAAGCTAAATAACTGTCTTGTTGGCGTAAAAGGCCAAACTGTGAAGGAGATTGCCTCTTTTACGCTGCGGTTATAATAACTGCTACCCACATTCAAATAATCTTCTGAATCTGCGTATGACATGTATCCCTTTATAAGGTAATGTGTATAACTGCTTCTCAAAGATTATGGCATGCAAGCCACGTAGGTAACTGCCCTCTGTATAAAATGGTTGGCGTAAAAGCCAAATAATTGTCTTGTTGGCGTAAAAGGCCAAACTGTGAAGAAGGTTGTCTCCTTTACGCTGCGGTTATGACAACTGCTACCCACATTCCAATAATCTTCTGAATCTGCGTATGACACGTGTCTCTTTATAAGGTAACGCATATAACTGCTTCTCGAAGATCGTGGCATGCAAGCCACGTAGGTAACTGCCCCTGTGTAAAGATGGTTGGCGTAAAAGCCAAGTGACTGTCTTATTGGCGTAAAACTTGATGATTCATAAAAATAGCCGATTATCCTTCGCGACTGAGGTCTTGAGCGTATTCTGGGCTAAATAGCCTTATCACGTACCTTTGTAAATATAGTTGAGTAGGCGTATTTCGAGGAGATAGCATACGTCGTACTCCTATAGTTAAAAATAGCCTGGTTGGTGTAAAATATAAGGATGGTGATGTGAGCGTATTAGTCACAGTTTTAGCCTTCCCAGTCATGACAAAAAATAGAACAAAATTTCATGCATTAAATGTAGAGATATGCCTCCATCTCGTGCATTAAATGTAGAGATATGCCTCGAGCTCTGTACGAGAAACAACTTTTGACGTGTCATCTAATTTTGTCTTATCTTGAGCGTAAAAACTTATTTTTGCCCATGTAGAATAGGCAGCGTATTCTTTGAATGCGTAAAAATGACTTGTATCAAGAATATGTCACTAAATGATAACCTGAGTCTCTGTGCAAAATCATCATCATAGCCGTTCTCTCGATCTTCGTGCAGTACTTTTGTCAGATGTCAGGTTCACTGATTTGTCTGACAAATTCATCCGAGGAATACGAAGAGTTCCTCGTACAACTTTATGTTGCATTAAAAATAATATATTTTAAACTTTATGCAGGAAGATATAGCAACCTTTTACGCCAAACAGCCTTGAAGCTCTATTTTACGCGGACAGCTCTGAAGCCATATTTTATACCAAAACAGCCTTGAAGCTCTGTTTTATACGGACTTCATGTATGTTGGGAGTTTTGACTATATAATATGCGTACAATTCCCCAGCATATTTCATGCTTCTACAAGACCCCCTTCAAAGTTTTTAAATTTCTCGTAATTTGAAATACTTTGAATGAAGCATGAAATGGTCAAATTTGACTCATTCTTCAAGCCTACTTTTTCGGCAACATTTAAGAAGTCGTTGGAATTTGTATGTTCTCTTCTGCCTATATAAGGGCAAGCAAATGAACTTGGTTTTTCATACTTCCTTCACCACAAAGATGACTGCTGAGATTCATTAAGGTGAACTGAGAAAGAAGAAGATTATGCTCTTCCAGCATGTAAGGAGCCATAAAAAAAGATGTCTTCGAGCAAATATTCTTTGCAATGATGGACCATGGAGGGATATCATAGCTTCCTTTGCTCGAGATAATCAGCGATTTTATATGGCAATTCATCAAAGAGAGAGAAAGGGTCGTGTTAGACCACACAGCTTGCTAGCTGTATTTTCCCCTATTATGAAGCTGGATCCTGGGGTGTATCTCGGCCGTGTCTTCCAGTATTGTGTTGGGTCTGAATCTCAATCATAATTCTAAGCATGGACACCGATGACATATGGGGGTGGGCTTGAATAATACAGGCCCAGTTCTGTATCCTCCCGCCATTAATCATTTTCTTGGCACCCGGCGTATAGGAGCTGAAGAAGTGTTGTAGAAGAAGAAATGAAGATCTCCATCAGACGAGAACCTAGCGTAATAGATTCCCGTTATATGTAGTCGTGATCTTGAATATTAATGAAAAATTCTTTGTAAAAAAATAGATTTCCATCATATGTAATCATGATTAATAAACTTGTCTTCTTTTACGCACTATTAATTTGCCATGTTGCTGTGAGAAAGTCTGGTAATACACAGCCTCAACACGCTTGAGTAATTTTTATGCAGACTCTGGTAAACTATGCATCCTGTCACGTTCCAACTTTTACGCATAAAGGAAGATGCGTAAAAACTCTTTAGTATTAAATTGTCTTAAAAATCCAATCGTCATGTTATTTTTGACGAGGAGTCACATAGAATTCTGAACTGTCAAAATACGAAGAATATCTGTTCAGAACATCATCTTCAAAAATGGCTTCTCGAAAGATTCTCGAGATAGGGCAAGAAATGTCCACCGAACAGGCCATCCCTGAACTAGATGTAAAAGATTCTGGCTAAACTTCGGATGAACTATCAATGGCCAATGAAGAAAAGTCAACTCCAATGAAGACAGACATTTTCAGGGAACTCCTTGGCCCTTCGTCTGATGAAGTCCTCTCGAATGAAGAAGAAGAGAAGTTACTGAATACTCGTCGTCTGTTTGCAAATGCTGATAAAAAGATCATTTTCTGCGTAAACTCTTGTAACTGGCTTTTTCGAGCATAAAACTCAGATTATCAATATATATACGTGTATTCTGCTAACTAATCTGTCTTGCATAATTTAAGATTTTTGTTTTAAGCATAAAATTATAGATCCGTAGCATCTGAGCGTAAAATCATAGATCCTTGCTCTGCGCATAAAATTATAGATCCTTGCTCTACGCGTAAAATCATAGATCTGTAGTATCTGGGCGTAAAATCATAAATCCGTAGCATCTGAGCGTAAAATTATAGATCCGTAGCATCTGAGCGTAAAATCATATATTCTTGCTCTGCGCGTAAAATTATAGATCCGTAGCATCTGACCGTAAAATCATAGATTTGTAGCATCTGAGCGTAAAATTATAGATCCTTGCTCTGTGCTTAAAATCATAGCATCTGATGGATCCTTTATGCAGCATGACTATCTGTCTTCCTTTTCTGCTGACGTGGTCCCAAATCCTAACCGACTATGATAAAATCGGATTTGGTTAATGATTCAGAGAGTCATTTGAACTCTATAAATAGGCCTAGGTCATGAGAGAGAAAAACCCTTCATCTCTTTCTGAAAGCCCCTTCGTCTCTTTCTGAAAAATCTCAGATTTGCCATGGCACCAAAACAGACCTCCATCGCTAAAGGAAAGCAAGCCGCTTCATCATCTCGCTCATCTGCTCAAGCACGAGTGCCTCCTACTAGGCCAAGCGAGCCTCGTTCTGAACGAAGTGCTCCGCCGTCTAGCTGTGCACCGGGCATCACAGGTAAAACTTCGAGAGAATTAAAAACCCTTCGCACACGTTATACGTATATGGGCAAATACGCCCACATTTTAATGTGTCAGCGTAAAACTCCATATTTTGCAATCTGGCGTAAAAACTCAGACTGTTAAATTTTGGCGTATACTGCAAACCTTGCGTTTTATGCACTGAAAGTAAATTCCAGCGTAAAATTCCATATTTTGCAATCTGGCATAAAAACTTAGACTGTTAAATTTTGGCGTATACTGCAAACCTTGCATTTTACGCACTGAAAGTAAATTCCAACATAAAACTCCATGTTTTGCAATCTGGCGTAAAAACTCAGACTGTTAAATTTGGCGTATACTGCAAGAATGTAGCACCTTACGTTTTACGCACTGAAAGTAAATTCCAGCGTAAAACTAACTTATTCTCTTACTTTTTTGCAGTGGACCTATAGATCCCCCATCTGGCTAAAGTAATAGGTTTGGCTGCTGGAATGTTAAATTTCAACTACTTGGAGGACTTGTCCCATATAACTTTCCCCATCTCTGGAAATGAATATCCTCAAGAAAGGGGAATTCTGATCTCGGCCCAAGGAGAAAGAATGTTGTTAAGTATGATCAGCGGAGAACCTTGACATACATAGATAAAACCGAGTATAAGATACCAGCTTTCTTATTTAGAGACGTTATTGATAAGCAATCCCAAACAAAGCCCAAGAGGAAAGATTGGGTATTTTCTGTTGAGGGCACTGTTATGTATCTGCCAAAGATGTTCAGAGACTACCCCATTTTTGCATTCTTCCATGCCACACATCCTAGAAGGATGGCATGGACTCTGACTCCTGATCTTCATTGCCAGCCAGGGAAGATCTTCTATAAGAAAGGATTAAACCGAGGATCCTTTGTAAGTAGTCCCTCAGGTCCTATTATGCCCTTCAGAGGTTTACTACCAGACAGCGTCCCTAGTGAAGACTCTTCTTTGATCCAGCCATTTCAAATAGCAACTTTCTGCAATGAATTCATGAAGCAGGGAGGAGTATATCCCAAGGTTAACCCTAGCACCAGTGGATGGCTTAACCCCACAATCTTTGATGGGCCAGCTTAACTGCATGGGCCCTGAAGCACTTTCAAATGGAGCTAGAGAGTATCAATTTATTTGATGCTATCAGTGCTACTAGTGTTGGACTGTCTATCTACACAAATTTGTTCTTAGCTTTGATAGAATGATAACTCATTCACTGGGACTTTCTCCACTCCAATAGGTGAGTTGGGCCTGGCACTTCATGAGATGGAAGATATCTCAAAGCTACCAATGGGAGACATTCCTTATGAAGAATACGTCCCCACCAACAGAGAGTTGAAAGATACCAACCCTCGAGTAGTGGCTGTATACCAAGAACTGATGAGCCACTATATTGCATGCACCACTTTTTATAGAGAGCCTTCTGATTTAGCTCATATTAATAAGTGGGTATCTTACCTTTTCTTCCATCAGGCTAGGAATGCCAAGCAGGACAAGGTTATAGATAGCAAAGACAAACCTTTGAACCCTCTAGGTATTCTTAATGCCAACACAATAGATGACCTTATTGAAGATGCAGGAACTCCAGATTGTGTTCTTAATGAAGATATAGAGGGTTATCCTGCAGGAACTAAAGCCTACAGTTATATGAGGCATTGCCGAAAGCCTCTGTCAAAAGAAGCTCAGCTGGCTGGCTTCATTTCTATTTGGCTACGCCGATGGGTGGTGCCTGGCATTGCGTCTGCAGATCATATTCATCGCAACACCCTATGGCCCACAGTGCGTTTGGTATACTCTCTGCCATGGTATGCAGGATACAAGCAGGCCTGAGGGCTATTACTGATGGACTGTTGGCTGATACCACTCAGCGCGAAGGATATCCCAAAGTGGAATTACCATTCTTATATCTGATGGGATGGTTAATCCTTCATAACATCAGAGTGATGTCTCCCGGATCTGCCAGTGGTTCGGGCAATAACTTTCTGTTGAATTACAAGAATTCTTCTTGGAATGTGACTAGCGTCATAGATTGTCGACTAGCACTGAATTTTGCCCATAGTTAGAAATTTTTATGTATCGTTCCCCCCATATATATCAATCAGCAGGGGACTAAACTCTATGATATAGGTCAGGGGAAGTCTATTCTTTCTCCTGAAGTCTTTTACTGGTTGGTCTATATTAGACCGTCACACTTGCTGTATAAAAGTGAGGATCACTGCTACCTGGAACCTTATCTGCCTAGCCGTTTCGCCAGGCAATTTGGATATAATCAATTGCACGTGGGAAATCCTATCACTAGCTTTAAATTCAAAGGTAGGCTTATTGATGGAGCTAGAGGATGGCGATATTTCATTATGGGTTGTACTGGAGCAACCTTTGCTGTACCAGCGACTTCTCTCTTCATAGAATTGTGCATTCTTCATTCATACGCACAGTTTTATGTGTCCATCAATACTTTCCATTATGATTTTGATGTATATGGAAGTTTTAGAATACCCTCCCATAAATCCACTGGAAGAGAGGAGATACTATCTGTCTCCTCAGATGAAGGTGATGAAACTACTAGGCAGATGATTATTTATTGATATTACCGACAGGCATAATAGCTCCACCAGCAAAGCCTCTCATAATTTCTAATAAATGAAAGGCTTCTACTCAGAAAGAGCCTTCCCCTCGTAAGAAGAAGCAGACTACTAAAGGTCCTAAAAGGACTTCCACCAAGGGGGCCTCTTCCAGGAGTGAACATATTATTTTCCCTGTTAGGGATAATTCTTTGATTAGGGATCCTTCGCCTTTTAAAGAAGGAGCCTCCACAATCTTAGCTGAAAGTGCTGGAGATTCTTTGCCACCGACTGCTGCCGTACTTACATCTACCACCGATACTGGTGGTGCTTCTATATCGCCTTCGAGGCCGAGCTCACTAATAATCACTATACCTTTTACAAGACAAATAATGGGACTAGCCCCTCCTTCATCTGTAATATTTCAACCGAGATTCCACCCGATGAACCTCGAATAGATTTGGGTGATGACTGGGATGACGACCCTCAAGCGTCATTTGGTGTACCCTCCTCTCCAGGTATGACAGCTTGTTTAGCATCATTAAGAAATAATTTAGCTATACAGGCTGCAGACGCAATATACATACCATCGGCCATGGGTAAATGTTGTCTTTACGCTTTTTTTAGGAAAATTTAACATCAAATTGATATTAACTTTCTCTTATCTTATTTTCAAGCGAAGACATTTCTGGGGAAGGCGGAGCTGAAACAACCACTGCTTTGTTGCAGATCCAGCTACTGAAATGACTGTGACCAGTGTCGAAGAAGTGTATCTTGAAACCGCAACATTCTCAGATATAATCCCGCCAGCAGCAGTTCAAATAGAACCAGAGGTGGACGAACCAACCCCTTCGACTGTACCTCCAATTGTTGGAAATATACCTTCGTCGAGCATGCCAACAACTTTAATTGTTATGGGTGTCTCTTCTTTTGTCGCGCCATATGTTGAAGCAACGACTGTGGCAACATCTTCTGCCGTCATTCCAGGAAAGATTTTTACTGATATTGCGGCCACTCCCAGCTTCCATTCGAGCCTTGCTATGCTAGTTGAACAATACACTAGCATATTCTACCTCACTTTAAAAGAATTAATATCCATGGTGCTAGAGAAGAATCTAGGCTTTGATGCTTTGAGGACATCTTCCCAGCTCACTATAGCGCAAATTAGAAATTTTAATGACGCTGACAGAGCTAATACGCTAGAGCAAATGGTTAATGGTTTAGAATAACCCATTAACGAATATTTATAATTATCCCGAGGCATCATCAATGACTTGGTTCAGGCTGAGTATGACTCTCTAACTTCAGAATTTGCTCAGAAGACAAAAACCTTAAATAAATCCATTCAGGAACAACAACAAGAGATGGAGAAAGAGCAAGCAATATTGGTGGAGTGTATTCCTCAGCTAGCTCAGTACCGTACCGAATGTGAGGGATATGAAGTGAGGATTCAAGAACTGGAAGCTGAACTTGCTCAAACAAAGGAGAGGCTTCTCAAAGCATTGCTAGTTCGTGATGTATTGGAGGGCCAAGTGAATACAGCTCAACAGAACTTGACACATGTGGGTGTCATCCTTGCAAGTTTTGTTGATTCTCTGTCTGAACTATCTCTCTTGAGCAATGATGAAGCAAGACTGGAACTGGCTCGCACTAAAATTTTAAACTCTAGGAATGAAAGGTTGGCTGCTTTAGCATGACAAATCCGGGATTTAACTGCTCCTCCACAATGATGGATTATGCACTTTTTTGCTCTTTTTTTTTCTCAGAAATATTGAAGACACATTTTCTGACTCTATGGACCCATCACTTATTAGTAGAATATAAATGATAGGCTAAGATGAAAGTGATATCAGAGGTAATATGGACATAATATACTTTCGGTAACTGGTTTTGCTGAATATATCTATTCAGAGGTAATATAAACATGATAGAATATGATCCAACTAAATTTGTATACAAAACACTATAAGAGGTAATATGGACATGATAGGTTTTGAAGTTTTAAATTAGTTAAACATATCTATTCAGAGGTCATATGAACATGATAGAATATGATTCAACTAATCTTTGTACGTAGTATCATCAGAATAAAATCTTCATCATACTCCATTAAGCAAGGGAGATCAAGCATAATACTTCTTCAAGAATTTGCCATTGATAGGAGCCATTATCAAATCTCCATTAGACTTGGCTAATCTGTAAGCACTATTTGAAAATGTTGTTTCAATCACATAAGGGCCCTCCATTTCTTTACGATTGTTTGTGTGAACTTCGGGTATCGTATTAGAGGTAATATGGACGTAGTACAATACCATGTTTGTTGAGGACATCCCACTGGGGGATCCTTGGTGGACCTATTATTTGTTGCGCATGTTGAGCGCAAATAATAAGTTCGAAACAAGCCTTATCAGAGGTAATATAGACGCGGTAAGATATAACTCTGTAGGGATAGTAGAGAGACATATTCCAGAGGTAATATGAACATGAACTGACTTTTTCTTTATTGAGAGGTAATGTGGACTTGAATTATTTGTTTCCATTGCGGGCATCCCCCCGGGAGTTTTTTGTGGAGCTATTACTTCTTGTGCACGAGAGTGCAAGTAATAAGTTCGAGATGAAACCTTATAAGAGGTAATATGGTCATGATAGGTTTTATGGACTTAACACTGCTGGCATACCTTGGTGAGTACGGGTGATAAGTGGGGATGACAAACGATATCAGAGGTAATATGGACGTAAACTAATGTCCGAAAAATTTATTAAAGAGTAATTTGTTGAGTGTGGTCTATCCGAACATGAAGATAGACCAAAGGATCGCTCCGCTGGGGAGATTGATGGGACGATAGCTCAGAGGCAATATGAGCATGGCTAGCGTCTAACGAGATTGGTTTGAATAGTCACTGCAGGAGTGTGCAAGTAGACCTAAGGATTGCTTCGATGGGGAGATTGATGGGACGATAACTCAGAGGCAATATGAGCATGGCTGACTCTTGGGTTGTGGACTTATTACCCATGGTGTACCTTAAGTACAGATAATAAGCTGAAATGACTAGCACTACCAGGGGTTATGCGAACGTGATAGTAGAAAGTCGAAGAGCAGAACTTTACTCATAGGTGATATGGACATGAAAATTTTCTAAAAATATCTTACTCAGAGGTCATATGGACATGGTAAGATATGACTCTGTGGGGATAAAAAAAATAGGACAGAGGTAATATGGAAGTGAACACTTTTATGGTGATAGATTTACTCTGCTGGAGAAAATGAAGAGACGTAGTTCAGAGGTAGTATGGACGTGAACTGATCGATAGCTAAAACCTGGGAGGTTTGCTCAGAGGTCACTTAGACATGGCAAACTCAGCCGGAAAGAAAAATGTTTGGACAATAATTCAGAGGTAATATGGACATGAACCCATGTCCGAAAAATTTACTGGGGAGTGATTTGCTGAGTGTGGTCTATCCGAAAGTGATAGACCTGAAGGTTGCTCCGCTGGGGATATTTCAACCATATGACATGGTTTACATCTTGAATTCTTCTTAGACTTAGCTTTAGCAGCTTTAATTTCTTCCTCGATTTCTGATACTAGATCAGGGTGAACCCACATGATCTTTCCACGCTTGGTTGTTAGGGGTACTAAATCTTGATTTTGACCCCTGATAGGAGGGAGATTAACAATATCTATCATTACCCGTGGAATAGGTACCACACCATCCGGTACTTCTTGAGGGGGAAAATTGCCAAATTGGAGTGAGACCATATTTGCAGTGACCATCTTCTCGTTATTACGCAAAGTGATAGCTTTAGCGTCGATCAACTCCTGGATTTTCCTTTTTAGTACATAGCATGCCTTTGTGAGGTGATGTATGTATCTGTGAAAAATACAGTACTTAGGATTATCTGTACTACTGACTTTATTTGGACGTTTTATCTCTGGTAGAGTAAGCTTTCCACTTTTGACTAGACAATCAAATATGCTTGGAATATCATCGTCGTCAAAAGAATATTCTTCTTTAGGTCTGGAAGTTCCAGAATTCGTCTGCGTAGTTACCAGAGTATTTTGTCTGGATGTGTTGATTACCAGGGCTTCCTTTCCTTTTGAACTACGAGTATGGTCATTATTAGAGGATGAACGCTTCCCTCTATCAGAGGTAGAGATCATGATTCTGTTGTCACGAGCCTTCCGACTATTATCTTCAGCGGCTACTACCGATATGATAAATGAGGGAAAATTATGGAACTGATATGGTCCCGTAAATACTGAGATTAGTGGGAGTAGGTTCTTTCTGCAAATGTCCACCAAGGCTGAATCTGGAACTCCAGGAGGCATCTGTAAAGTAGCCTGACGAAAGCGTTCAATAAAAGTACGAATGTTTTCTTTTTTCTTCTGCTTTACTTCAATGAGTGATGACATAGACATGTCCATTCCTCCTTCGTAGAATCGAGCAAAGAATAGAGTCTTAAAATCTTCAAAAGAAGTAATGCAGTTGTCAGATAGACTACGATACCATTGGTAAGCTACTCCAGACAGACAGCCTTTAAACCCTCGAGTGAGAAGGGCATCATTTCCTTGCAACAATACCATCATCATACTGAAGTAGTTCATATACTGGCTTGGCGACGTCTTTCCCTCAAACAAAACCATAGCCTATGGTTTATATTATGGTGGGAAAGAGATCTCATCCCAGATAGCTGGATCTGGCTGGTTAATTCCCAACTTTTTGAGCTGATCTTTATATTTTAAAACATCAAATTGGGCTTTTAATTCCCGAACTGCTTGTATTGGATCTTCAGTTGGGAAAGGGACAGCAGAATGGTGAGAGATTGGATGTATTGTAACTCCAACGGGAGGTAATACATTCTCCGGGTTAAGAGGTTGAGGAGCAGCTGATTCTTGATTTTGAACTGGCTCTTGGCTTGCATTGGCTGGAGGTATGTCTACCCCCACACGTAGTTGAGTCAGAGGAACAGGTATTTGAGCAACTGCAGTTGTATGTTGAGTCACCATCATTTGGTGCATACTCTCCATCATGGTATGCATTTGTTTAAGTGATGTTTCTAATGCAGTGATGCGTTGTTCAGTACTTCCTGATGGGGAAGCTTCTTCATGTTCGTCTCCAACAGCATAAACTCCTATTTCTCTATATGCTACTGAGGGATTAGTATAGATCCTTGTAGAGATTGAGTCTATACTTTCAGCATCAAATTCAGAGAACTAGCGACTCCCAGTGTCGGAATCAGAAGAATATGAAGCTGATTGTCGTGACCTCGAGCAAGTGTTTCAAAAAACACCTTCTTCAAAAGTCTCGATGAGTTTGTCAAATCTCCTTTGACTTGGAGTTCTGGAGGGATGACGTCTTGAACTCGACTTCCCTCTAGGAATATGGGAAGTCATATTTACTGAAGCAAATGTTGGTTCTTCTTTTTGTAAAGACAAAGAATAGTTCAATCGGTCGAACACTGACCGTTTTGCTTTAGAACAGCAACAGTTAATTACAACCTTATGACTATAACAACAATATTCTCTAGGTTGTATAATAAACATATTAGGAGATTCCCTGTCTTTGCATTTCTGGATCAAGAAATCACGCAAATCAGGGAGATTACCAGAAGAAGAAGAAGGCTTATTCTGCCTTTTTACATCAGTAGGAATATGGAGATTAGGAGCCATAACCCTTTCTCTGCCATAGGAATATAACAGTCCACCCATATGAGTAGCATATGATCCATCATCTGTCTGAGGAGCGTATCTTCCCATGAAACGAGTCTTCTTTACGCGGACAGACCTATCCTGGCATAATTTGGATTTTTGCATAGGTTCGCATAAAACAGGAAAAGTCCTCAAACGGCCTTCAGCGTCACGCATAATCTGTAAAGTGGGAATCTTCTCTTGTGGGCATAAAAACTTAGAGGTTGAAGGATTCACTACTTGTTTTCCTTTGATATGATCAAAGGGTACATCTGTCTCATCATAGACGGGAGATATAATTTTATGCGTAGGGCGTGTTTGGAATTTTCGAATTGGCACTGAGGCCTTGTCAGAAATTTTGTCTACCACGTCACAGATGGGAGATGAAGGTTTACGCGCAGGGTGCATCTGAGACTTCTGGATTGGCACTGGGGCATTGCCAGAAGTCTTGTCTACCACTTTACAAATGGGAGACAAAGTTTTACGCACAAGGCATGTTTGAGACTTCTGGATTGGTACTGAGGTATTGCCAGAAGTCTTGTCTACTACGTTACAAACGGGAGACAAAGTTTTATGTGCAGGGCGCGTCTGAGACTTTTGGATTGGCACTGAGGCATTGCCAGAAGTCTTGTCTGCCATGTCACAAACGGGAGACAAAGTTTTACGCACAGGGCATGTTGGCTATGTTGTCATAACTTTGTTGATCAGTGAATGAGAGCTTGCAGGAAGGGTAGAGGACATCTTAGGCATCCATACTTTATGAAGTTTCATGTTGTTCTGGACAGAGGAGGAATAAGAACTACCCCCTGCATGAAGCATTTCTCCATAGGCAGATTGGTCGAACTGGATGACCAAAGTCTTCTTCATCGATCCAATGGATACAACATCGTGTTGAGCAATTGCCTTCTCGTCAGAGGAGAAAGTCGTCCCCAGCAGAGTCACCATTTTGTTTGATGACTAAACAAAGAGGTTTGTATGAAACCTTTGCTTAAAAATGAGAAAAGAGTACAATTAATCCTATACGAGGATATTAAATACAATAAAATGATTCTGGGGAAGTATTGCTATAAAAGTCTGATCTGCGGTCGATCACTTTGTTCCTTGGACCATACGATGATGAAGATGAGCTATAGAAGAAGCTTCAAACTTTCTTTGAACTGAAGGCAAAAACCGGCCAGAGAAAAGTTGCAAGTAGGGTTGAATTCTCGTTGCCAAAGTTGTCAGCCAAAAACCTTGTTCTCCTTGTCCTTCTTTTTCCTGATCTCTGATTATGCCCTTTTACCCTGTGATCAGGGGTCTCTATTTATAGAGATCAATCAAATAACTGTCTAGTTGGCGTAAAAGCCAAAAAACTGTCTTATTGGCGTAAAAGGCCAAACTGTGAAAGAGATTGCCTCTTTTACGCTGCAATTATAATAACTGCTACCCACGTTCAAATAATCTTCTGAATCTACGTATGACACATGTCCCTTTATAAGGTAACGCGTATAACTGCTTATCAAAGATCATGGCATGCAAGCCATATAGGTAACTTTCCTCTGCGTAAAATGGTTGGCGTAAAAGCCAAATAACTGTCTTGTTAGCGTAAAAGGCCAAACTGTGAAGAAGGTTGCCTCCTTTATACTGCGGTTATGACAACTGCTACCCATGTTCCAATAATCTTCTGAATCTGCGTATGATATGTGTCCCTTTATAAGGTAACGCGTATAACTGCTTCTCGAAGATCGTGGCATGCAAGCCACGTAGGTAACTGCCCCTGCGTAAAGATGGTTGGCATAAAAGCCAAGTGACTGTCTTATTGGCATAAAACTTGATGATTCGTAAAAATAGCCGATTATCCTTCACGACTGAGGTCTTGAGCGTATTATGGGCTAAATAGCCTTATCACGTACCTTTACAAATATAGTCGAGTAGGCGTATTTCGAGGAGATAGCATACGATGTACTCCTATAGTTGAAAATAGCCTGGTTGGCGTAAAATGCAAGGATGGTGATGTGAGCGTATTAGTCACAGTTTTAGCTTTTCCAGTCATGACAAAAAATAGAACAAAATCTCGTGCATTAAATGTAGAGATATGCCTCCATCTCGTGCATTAAATGCAGAGATATGCCTCAAGCTCTGTACGAGAAACAACTTTTGATGTGGCGTCTGATTTTGTTTTATCTTGAGCGTAAAAACTTATTTTTGCCCATGTAGAATAGACAACGTATTCTTTGAATGCGTAAAAATGACTTGTATCAAGAATATGTTACTAAATGACAACCTGGGTCTCTGTGCAAAATTATCATCACAGCCGTCCTCTCGATCATCGTGTAGTACTTTTGTCAGATGTCAGGTTCACTGATTTGTCTAACAAATTCATCCGAGGAATACGAAGAGTTCCTCGTACAACTTTACGCTGCATTAAAAATAACGTATTTTAAACTTTACGCAGGAAGGTATAGCAACCTTTTATGCCAAACAGCCTTGAAGCTCTATTTTACGCGGACAACTCTGAATCCCTATTTTACGCCAAACAGCCTTGAAGTTCTGTTTTACGCGGACAGCTCTGAAGCCCTATTTTATGCCAAAATAGCCTTGAAGCTCTGTTTTATGCGGACTTCATGTAAGTTGGGGGTTTTGACTATATAATACGCTTATAATTCTCCAGCATAGTTTATGCTTCTACAGGCCCCGCAAGGCCGTTCGTCCTTGCTTGGGCGTGATGTCGCACGAGCCTAAGTTGCACCCACGCAAGGCCGGGCATAGAACGCTAGGTGAGATAACAAGTTCGCAAGGTAGATATAGCGAAAGAATAGAATGAACACAAGTATGATACAAAAAATAGCTCTTTATTGATTCTTAATAATTATTACAAACAACGCTAGGCCAAGATTATAAGTCGCTCAAGCTCTCTCTCTCTTTCGAAATAATAAAGGCATACCAAGTGGCTTATAACAAGGAATTATACATTGACAATGTTCTAACATTATGTCCGGTATATGTGCTTCAGCTTCGGATGCAACACTCCAAGGCTCCAGAGCAAACTTTATGCCTTAGCGCGCACGAGGGGACACTCCACACCGAACGAGGTTCTCCCGCACCCTGCACACAATCTGGTGGGTTATCAGTATATTGAATGCACTAGTGGGGAGGCTTATCGCCCGCTCAACAAATCTAATACATTCAATTAGTTATGTGCACTCTATCATTGTTGTCTTTCTAGTCTTTCCTTAGAATCAATTTTATGGCAGATGCAAAGTCTAACTCGTGTGAAAGTGCGTCGTGAGATATAAAGTAACACGGCAAGACTTACCAACTTACCTATTCGTCCTTCCCTGTCCAAGGTAAACCAAGTTAAACCGAGAATGAATATATATAATAAAATCCAAGAAAAATATTCAAACGCAAACACAAGTGTCACGAGTGGGTTCTGATTTCAGGTGCACGAGTTACACGGGTTATTAGATGTGTTTTAGAATATTGTTCAAGTGTTATAATATGTACAAGTATGCATAGATGTCTAATACTCATATTCGTTCAGGTATTCCAGATTACTGGTGAGATACAATAACTCGCACGTTGATTGCCGCTAAGCGAGGATGACTTATCTATATGAATAGGAGTCGCTGGCAAAGCAATAAAGGATGAGTTATAGTCATTGACGAGAATGACGTGCAATAAAAAGTATATGAGACGCTACATGCCATCCCGTCCAGCATATGAGACTATCAGTCTTATAACAAGAATGATGCAATAAAAAGTATATGAGGCGCTACGCTATCCTGCTCGCACATGATTAAGAATATGTGAGGTTCCATTCAGATTGGATCGTCCCCAGTGCCCTGAAGGCCATCCGCGGAACGAGATTCGAGAATCTTTCTTGTGCACCAAGTTGTCCGCGACATGCAAGTCTTGGGTCTTCCAGATTCGTGACATAACATGATAATTCTTGATTCTTGTTCTGAACGAGCATTGCTCCACAAGTTATGATTCTTGCTTTACTTGACTTGATGCAATCCCCTAATTCGGGAAATGTCTTGGCGACCCAACGGTCCTGAATACTTGTAGTTTCATACTTGCACAGAACGACTATTTGATAGTCTTCTGGCTAAACTAGATGAATGCAAGATAGGGATAGTGATATAGGGTCGTGGAATAAATCTTATGAGATGAGAATAGTGATTATGTAAAGCATCTAAGCATTGGAACAATGTGAATATAACTTTAAGGAAACATGCGGTAAAGCCATACTTGCAAATATAAGCAATTAAGGTAGCACGAGTCTAAGGGATAGTATGAGGAAATAATATTTATACAAGTTTTATTTTCATGTTTTAACACAAGCAATATAAGATGAGATTATTCCCTTAGCTAGGTGCGTTGTATTCTTATTAGTATGCAAAGGTTTATCGCCTAGCGATCTAACATGTATATCCAAATTCTTAGGTGTGCTGGCCAAGCAAAGACATGTTTATCATAGGGTTTATTACCCACCTGAACAAGGGCTTGCCTCAGCCAAGTGAGACCCCGAGTGAACCGCTGAAACCCTAAGTCCAAATCCTGACATATCGTTTGAGTCATCTTACAGAACTGAGCGAAGTAGGCTGTTACATAATACACCACTCAAAAGAAGTTTGTCCTCAAAACTTACTAAGATAGAACTCATCCAAGAATAATACTTATATTCCAAACTTGAACATATCATATTTATCTTTAAATCTATGAGTGCACTTATCGTTCCTTTATCCATTCCAAGTCCGTCTATATCATTGCAGTGTATTGAATCCTTGCCTCAATCTATATTGCGCCTAGTATAGAGCTGCACTACTCAATACAGGGTTATGCTATAACTTGCTCACACAAGGGATAATCTAGAACTAATTTGAACCACCCAACGTCCTAAGACTTAACTTCTGAGTCATGAATACGTCCAAACAATTTACTTGGTATCGCCTGACTAAATCCAGTATTACGCCTAACAACATCCCAGAAATCCTTTGATGCATATCCATCAATTCCTTGCATGATATATTTCTCAAGTCTATATCCAAGACGTATTTGATACACAATCCTCTATCCCGAGCCATCGCTCAATCATGATAGAAATCTTGCACTATCTTCCAAGTTTATTACTTGATGCCTACACGTTTTATCTTCCGAAAATTTATTCATCGAACAGTACCTAGCCAATCCCTTAATCACACCTTATGCATATAACAATCATACTCTTCCAAACATGATATACATTCCGATGATATCGTCTACATCCTAACCAAGTCAAAAAATCTATGTTTGTTCCATTTTTTCGAACGATCTTCAACGTACCCATCCTGACAAATATCAACTTTATATCCAATCCTTTTATCAGTACTTCCATTTTGTTTCCAATCAATCCTTGCTATGACACCATTCATCATCAAGTATCTCTCGCCTTATGAAATTACCATAATACCCCGAGCAGAGTCGATTAAAATATAAGTTAATTTCAATTCAATTTTAAAACCTTAGTATTGTACTACAATCAAGAACATCTTCTAAGCACACGATTTTTATTTTATTCAATGCGTCCCTAAATTTTTCTTTGATTTATTTTATATATTCAACACCAACATGAATCTGACAAGTCCTCAATATTAACTTATACTTTTGCTTGCATGATCCATTCGATTTTAAGTAATTCCACCGACAAATTCCTAATTTCTATCGTTTGTTTCAATCACATCGAACACCATCTCTTCTAAGGCACATATCCAAAACTATGTCCTAATTCTAACTTTTGATGCCCCAACTATGAAGTCTTACCCAAGCAATTCTAAGGTAGATCATACCAACTCAAATCTCGTCAGGGGGTCGTCTGCCTAACCACTAGGTTAGCACACCAGGTCATAGTTACAATCACAATCATCATCCATAATATGCAAATCCAGAGTATCACACTCACCTAAAACTAAGGTCAAATTATTGCTCGTTCGTAGTAGGTATTCTACCCAAAGCTTGCATCACTCATATTTTTAACATCAAGTTTAGATCATCCTACCCAAACAAAATATCTCAAGTCAGGGATACAAGTCCATTCAACAAAGTCGTCTTAAGGTAAAATCCATTGCAACACAATCCATGATGTATTCCGTGATATCAGATGTCAAACCTATCAATTCGCATAGTCTATCTCCTCAGAAGTAAGCAATTCGCTAAAGTCTACTTATCTATCTATCTAAGTCAAGTTTACCAATTCATGATTTAATTCTCTAAACCATAACTCTCATATCGGATTCTCTAAATCATCCGACATAATTCACATATTCGTTCACAAAACTATCACGTACTACTTGCATTAATTTCCAAGCTAACTTGTCACGCCTCAGTCACAAAATATGTAGGACTATGAATACGTATCATGCCAGCTACATATTCGACCAGACTTTGGTCTGATATAAATACGTATAAGTTGTACTATAATGGTCACTATCTAGATAATACAGTAAATATAACTATATCTTAATCCACAATAAATAGAATATATCAAGAATGAGCTACATGTGCTAAAGTCGGCCGCCCAGTAACACACAAGCTCGAATAGACTCGAGAAAAAAAATATGAGTCTATAAAACTAAGCTATACCAGCAGATGAATCAATAATAAAATGAATAGCATAACTCTGGTAGAAATGATATAAGTACCTGGTACCAATGCCCACATGGCAAAGCAACACACATCAGTAACTCCAGGCAGGCTCCACAACGGTCTATACTGCAAAACTGGCAAGGGACCAGGTCCTCAAAGGGACGTAACAAGGTACAATAAACACAATGCCAAAAGTAAAATAGTATAATGCCATATACTCAAGGGTAAACTACTGTAACCATCTAAGTGATATGCACATAAAAATATTACTCGTACTCAGGCTAAAACCACTACAGGCTCTGTATCCGGGAGCCCATAGCAGCAAGTAATATCTCGTAGGGCCAATAAATATGCCAAAGATCTAGAACAGAGTCTAAGACACCTCCAGTAACAAAGTATATATATAAACATAATCAGCCTGTAGTATGATGTGTCTCTCCCCACCCAATATAATCTTTCGTCTCATGTCCACGATGTCTCATGTCTATACACGCAAGATCATGACCTCTAGCTAGAACAATGAGTCATAATGATATCTATATAATATGCAAGTCGTATATCATGAATCTTGTAAGCCTATACAGAATCATCATGAATAACTCAAGAAGGATTATGTCAAATAAAATAGTGTCAAGTGTCCAACGGTCTAGCATACTTGGTAAAGCAAGCACGTAAAAATAGGACCATGAAATCAACTCTCTAAGTTACTGTCACGCCCCAGTTCCAAAATACTGAATGACTAGCCACGTGGCAATGGCCAGCAGCACAACTCCAATTGGCAAACTCAATTTTAATGGACCCATTATAGTACACTTAAGCTATAATAAATATCAATACAGTTTACACCATCTATCACAGAATAATTCTAATCTCATCCATAGAAAGAAATATGAGTAAATATGATAGACTAATCAAAATAATCGATAAAGGAAATAGTCCATTATTAAGTCAATATTTGTAGTATCTTGGGAAACAACCCGATAAAATAAGTCAATACATAAGTCCATGAGTCAAGATATAAAATAACTTGAAGCATAAATAACTGAGTATGTAACAAAATAGTCAGGAAAAATCCTCTGGCACAATCTCGTCTTCTGGTGCCAGTACTGCTCCAGCATCAGATTCTGTCCCGTATATCTCGGGATATTCCTCCTCTGCTGTACCTGGGGGCATATCTGGATCCAGGTCCTCAGGGGACATAGCAAGGTACAAGAATAACTTAAGCCAAATAAAATACAGTAAATAAAACATAAACTCAGGGCAAGCTATGTAACCAGCTAAGTGAAATACAAATAAGAGCATCACTAGTACTCAGGCTGAAACCGCTACAAGCTCTGTGTCGGGGAGCCAGTAGCAGTAATATCACATAATGGACCAAGCTCTGGAACAGAGATTAAAGCACCTCAATAATAAAGTATATATGTATATAATCAGCCTGTAGCCTGTGTGTCTTTCTTCACCCAATATAATCATACGTCTCATGTCCATAACACGCAAGATCATGACCTCTAGCTAGTACAGCGAGTCATAATGATATCTATGTATATGCAAGTCTCATATCACGAATCCTGTAAGCCTATACAGAATTACTATAAATAATTCAGGAAAGATTCTGCCACATGAATAGTATCAAGTATCCTATGGTATGACGTACTTGATAAGGTAAGCATGTAAAACTATATAGGATCGTTAAATCAACTCTCTAAGTGATGTTACACGACTCTGGTACGGCGTCGACACCCAAATCTTGTTCGAACGCTAACCAATATCTCAAGGTCCTAGGTTGAACAGTTACAACACAGAAGTATATGGAAATAACTCAAGCAAATAATATCATAATATCTACTACAAGTTGGTAAGGTACACTTGTCTGGGTTCTGAGCTCCGATAGTTGCTCCGATATAAGTGGAATCTCTAAGTACGCCTCCGGATGCTGAAACAAATATTACTATTACTCTCATAATACTTGAAATAGCTAGGATTGACTACCCATAAGTCCAATTTGGATACAAGGACAGAATAGAAAGTTTTGGGTCAAAGCGGGATCCACATGTGGCCTACTTCGCACCAAAAAATATACCAGAGATAAAGTTCTTCAAATTTGTCAAACTTAGTATCTACGAGTCTAGAACGATGATACGGATCTAATGGAACATCTAGAACTGGATTCTGATGAGCTGGTTATAAAATTACCCGTCAAGTGGAACCATGGGGCCCACAAAATATTATTTTATCAACGTTCTTAGAATCAAACCAAACTTGGGTCACAGGACCAGCATAATGCTACAAATCCGATGGTATAAGTTTTGTAGCAAAATGACAAGCATACACAAAATTATGATAAGTGTCAGAACAGACCGATACGGAATTTTTTGACAGATACACGTTAATTCTGGTGTGCACGCACATCTTAATAAACTTTTGTAAAATCCTGCATGTCTGCATTGATGTTTCGCACGTTTCGGTATAATTCGCCCACGATAAAGTTGCCTCGTTTAGCGGACCGTATCCCGTTTTAGGAAATTTTGGGTTTAGAAAACCAAGTTTTCCGTCAAATTCAACAGCGAATAAAATACAACATACAACGAATTAAAATAAACTAATTAAAGATATTAAAACTTATTTATGTTGTATAAATTACTGTTCAAGTAGAATTTTAAAATATTAACTAGGTTGAAAGAAAATCAGACATGAACATGGGTGGTTGGAACAATTTTTGAACTACAAACTTGGTTATTTTTTTCCTGTTTTGTGTCGCAAATTACGACCGACACAGGACACGATAGGCCAAACTAATTATACAGGGTTCAAGAGGGTCATGTGGTCTTCGCATAGGATTCAACGGGTCAACATTTAGTTAACTGTGCAGGGAGAAACAAGGGCTAGAAGATGGGTACATTGCTGCGTGTTGTGCTCGGGATGTTGGAGCGGCTACTTTGCGGCGGCGTGTGACGGCGGTCCGACGGTCGTCGGCGGCTGTTGTTGGTTGGGGTTGAAGAGGAGTTGATGGTGGTGGTGGTCGGTTAGGCTAAGGATTATTGTAAACCCCCTCGACCAAATTTAGGTCTACTTAGCTTAGATAAAGAGACTAGGGTTAGTTTGAAGCTAATTAGAATTAGAAAGCAGTGTTTTATATTTATTGTGTAATATTTTTATCACTTAGTGTACCTTACCGTTGCTTCGATATTTAGAGCGCTACACTAGCTTTGCTTTCAACCAAACTTTACACACTTTTTCTAGACATGTCAACCTTCCATTCTGACCCTTCTGTAACTTATAAATACTCTCTCTGGTGCTTCATTTTAGTCGCACAATATTCGTTAAAAACGTCCATATTTAAATCCCAATAAATCTAACTTTACATCCTTGTCCATTCCAATCAAAATTAGAGACACAACATCGACCCATTTTGTCCAACCCAATTTATGGCAATATTCTATTATGAGTCTGCTACGTCCATAACACTTGTGTCCTACCCAATTTTAATCCTATATATTTCCAATTAATTAAAGAGCACTAATTGTACTAATTTTAATTAAATTGGTGTAAGGACCCAACCTCATCCAAAACTAGACCCAACTCTAACCCAAACCTACACTCATACCCTCAAGGTTCATACTAAATGCCACACACCATTTTATCCCACTACATCACATCAAACATGGTGTTTTGCCTTATCAAATCCTAAATTCCATTAATTATGCAATTTTGTAATTGTTAAAGGACTTTTATGCAAATATGCAATGAGGTGTCCACCCCTCATTGGACCCAACACATGAAGAAACTCTTCCACCCTCTTTGACTGGTCCACCCTATATTTTTCCCTATTTGTTGTACTTCCTACAACTTTTTCTCCTTACATCCTCACCCTCCATTTTAAAATCCCTCCATCATAGCCATTCCTTTATCGTGTAGAGGTTTCCCACATCCCCAAAAAAATATTTCAGCCGGCCCTAATCCCAAGGAGAGCCCCCCTCTCTCTCCTACATATACTACTCTCTCTCTCTCCCCCAAAAACCTAAAACTCACAGCCAACCATCACCAAAGAAACCCTAGAAAATCATATCCCTTCTTCACCAACCCGGCCACCTTCCTTCTCCGACTTTACGACCACCCTTCAAACCGATGACCTTTCTCCACCACCTGTCCCCTCCCTCGACGTCAACCCGCTGCCATCCTCTACCGTCAGTCGCTCTCCTTCTCCTCCTCCGTTCACCTCAGCAACATCACCATCACCAACCCGCACCCCCTCAACCCGACTCTACTGCCACCCTTTTCACCATTCCAACTGCCACCAACATCACCATCTCTGCCACCATCATCCCTGTCGACATCTCCACCACCAACATCACCACCATCAGCAACCACTGCCACCATCCCTAGCACCGCCATCACCATACCATCATCACCATTACCAATACCACCATCACCATCACCCACACCCATCCTCAGTCGACCACCCATCGGAGACCACCACCGCCTTAACCCCCCATTCCCCCACGGCCATCCTCCACCGCCAATAATCCGTCATCGCTGCCACTACTACCGCCGCTGCCGATGCTAGCTACTGTCGTTGCTGCAAGTTGCTGTCGGAGCTGCTGCTGTCGTGTGCTGTGCACGCCGGAGCTCCGCCCTCCCCCATCGGAGATTGGCCACCGACGAACCACAGTCCCCCTCGGCCACGAACGAACTAGGTATACATAATTGGTGTTAGAATTTACCTCATAGAAATTAGGATTATTTAATGTGAATACTGTATTGACCTAGAGGGTTAGACATTAGCCTTATGCACTCTACCATGATAGGTAGGACTGGTATTTCTGTATTATACGTTGTTTAGATTCGTAATGTAGTTTGTTAATTCGTTGTCGTGCTATACACGATAATTGAGGAGATAATACGTGTACGTCTTAACTGCATGCACACGCGACCCTGCTAGATGACCAGTTGTGACCCATGCGTCAGTTCCTAATTGCAACGTAGTTGTGTTCCTGTGCGTACTATTATAGTGACTGATGATCGTATTATTATATTATATATATAAGGTTGCTGGACCATTCAGGCGAGACTTCGGGAGGAGGTTATTGGCACTCGCAGCTTAAGAACCCAGGCAAGTATACCTTGCCTGATTTACTGTTTAATTTAAATTATAATCTATTATATGATATCTTGTTGTAATATTACATATAACTGTGTGCAGCCGACGAATGAGTCAATGTGTAGTGTATTTGACTTAGTCACTAGCAAACTCACCTAGCATTGTGAGGATATTCAGATATCTTCCTAGACCCTGACACTTTTACATGCATCACGATGACAAACTTATATTGGGATGCGGGTTTGCTTACCCGACTAGCTATCGGTGCGTGTGATATGCATCACGGTTTAGTACGTAATCAGGATTATGTAAATTAGTTAAGACTTGGCATGTAGTTGCATGGTATGCACGTCATGTATTCGACTTGTATATTTGTATTGGGCGGGGAGGACAACTGGTAGACGTATGGGATACACACATTGGAATCTGTAGTATCCAGAGGAGCCACGGATTCAATAACTTCCTTTATACAGATACTGCGTTCTTCGGAGTGATACGGACGTATATATTTGCAGATACCTCATTCTTCGGAATGATGGATGTTACATGTACAGATACCATGCTCTTCGAAGCGTGGACGTTATGCCTACACATGCCTATACATACCAAGGTTGTCCTCATATTGCATTCACTTAGATGGTTAGCACACCCCTTTTACTTTATTCAGTATTTATATATGGCATGTATTTTTGTATCTTGTTACGTCCCTCTGAGAACCTGGTTTCCTTCCAGATTTGGACGAGGCTTACTATCCTACCGTGTACGGACCCGGGCATGAGATGAAGTATGCATCCGAGGAGGAGCTTGAGGTGCTACCATCAGAGTTCCCTTGATCACTGGTAGGCCTTCCGCCTAAGACTGGAGCATCCTTATCTAGTTAGTAGATGCTCTAGTCGTATTCTCTTATCTGTCTTTCAGTACTTTTATTTCATTATTGTAGTGAGTTTGTTCCCATCAGACATATCTGGATTGTACTATGATATTTCAGACTTGCACTTATTTTCCAGTATTTATTTTAGTACTTTTTATTTATATTGTGGATGAGATTAGACATTACCTGATGTATGTTAGTATATTAGACTTGTTAGTATTTTAAGACAGCGTAGTACACTTCGTCGGGTGCATTAAATTGGGTAATCCCTCGGAGTCGTATTAGCTGGCCATTGCCACGTGGCCTGGTCCTATGTATATTGGGACTGGGGCATAACAATTATATAGGGTGGAGGGGAGGGCGGTTATAGGGAGATGAAGAGGACCGATCGGTGGCCGTTGATGGGGAGGGAAAGCGGGGGGTCTTCTGTTACAAAAGATGGGGGTTTCGGGCTGGTGGGTTTTGGGCTACGGGTTCGGGTTGCAGGTTTAGGTCCGGATTCGGTTCGTTAGTTTGATTCGGTTTAGTTCGATTTGGGTTAGTTTGGGTTGGTTTAGGTTGGTTTATATAAAACAATAAATACTTGGCCATTAAAAAATAGTTTTGGACCCCAATAAATTCCAAAAAAATACACAATAATCTATTATTAATTATACACCAAAAAATATAATTTTTACACTATTTTAATAATTAATTTGATACACAAAAATATAAATTCATGAAGAATATTTATTATAATTAACTAAAATTAATAAAAAAAATCTACAATAATAAGTAATAAAAAATTTAAATTAAATTATAAAAATCAGGGTGTTTACAATCTACCCACCTTAAAAAAAATTTATCCTCGTAATTAAAAAAATGAAACGTAACCGGTCAAGAAAGGTTTGCTCCAGAAGAAATGATGTGGTTGCAAGACATGTTTGTTGAAGCACGACACAAAGGAACCATAAACAAGAAAAAATTGGAAGGACGAGTGAGGGTTTTGTTCAAGCAGAACACGTAAGGAAGAAACAAAAACTTTTCCTAGACAATGTGAGATAAATAACTCAAGAGTAAATGAGTCTGGTTAGAATGAAGATCAACTACAACTTATGAAAGATTGGGTACCACTGACATATTACCAATCTTGACTAACAAGTTCATGCTAACATAATTCTAAGTATAGGCTAGGGAATGGAACTAACTGGCATATGCTAAAGTATTACTAGTAATATTCGCGACTTTAGCTAGCTATGATAAAACTAAATCTTACTCATATTCGCTACTCCTCGAGTCTGTGTCTTCTCCACTATCATCGCAAAAGCCTATCCACGTCCTTGTGGTGGTGCCCTCTACTGTTGCTGGGCCTGCTGGAAGAGTGCTGCCTGTGGTGCCAAGGGTGGCCTCGGCTGATATCCTTTCGGTGTTGGTAAAACTTGTCGGTTTACAATCGATGCTCTCTCTCGACGCTCAAGGCAATCCTTGGCTGAAAGCTGGTTGGATCCACAAATCAAGCATAATCTCAACTTGTATCTGCACTCGCTCTCGTAATGACCTCACTTGCCACAATATTGACATATAGGCAGTACCTGCGGAGCTGCTCTGAGTGGCTGGTGCAAGTGAGGTCTCTTTGCAGCTTCTCTCTGTGGTGCTCTGGCTGGTGCTGATGTGAACGACCATTTTAGGCTGGACTCTCTCCTGGTGACGCGCTCCATGCGTCGGGCTGCAGCAAGGACATACGTATAAGAAGTATGTGTGACAGAGCCAATCTGTCTATGTAGTTCAAAGTTTAGTCCGTCAAAGAATTTTTCAGCCTTCTCTTCTTCTGTCGAAATTAGTGTAGGTGCGAAATGGCTCAAACGGATGAACTCTTTATTTTACTCTTCAACTGTCATATTGCCCTGAGTGAGGTGATTGAACTTGTCCCAAAGTTTCGATCAAATAATAGATAGAATGTACATCTCCTGAAAGAGTCTAGATAACTCTTTCCAAGTGACTCGGTCTGGTCCAAGTCGTCTCTCCTCAGATAGCCACCAGTGATGTGCATTACCCGTCAACTGCATCCTGACGGCAGTCATTTAATGCTCCCTCGGAAGCTCAGCTGCTTCTAATTGCTGTTAGGTATTTGTGAGCCACTCATGAACTTCAGTAGGCTCCTCCTTGCCAGAAAAGATACGGGGCTTCAGCTGGCAAAAATCAGTGATAGATCCCGTCGATGGTCGTCTAGCTGGTGGGTTCGCCTGCTCCAGTGTTGTCACTAGGCTGTTCCTAAAGTTTTCTACCTGGCATTGCTGGGCCTCTTGATGAACCTGTTGTTGTGCTTGTATTATTGCATAGAATATTTGGAACATCTGTTGTCCGTCCATAGGTTGTCCTGGTGGAAAAATGGGCATAGATGGAGTAAACTGCGGTGGTGGTAGAATATCGTCTCGCCGGAACCTTGAGGCGTGCTGATCTGCTTGATTGCTTTGTTGAGTGGATGGATCTCTATCTATTGGTATCACCCCATCGTCGTAAGTGGCCACAGCACCTTGTGGTATTTTTGCAGGAGTCTCATCGTTGGCTCGTGGATCCATTACTCTGCATCCAAAGTAAACTATGAGAGGCGCACAGAGGAATCGAGGCAGTATGCAAGTCAAGAAATTATTTTAAAGTCGATATAGAGGTCAAGAACAGATCAACAAGTGGATGAGATCCTATAGTTTATTATATCCTAATCGCAGGCTTGCTCGGTTCCTTAGTTGAAACCAAAGAAATATAGTCATAGACCTGCATGGGCCACCACAAAATTCATGTCATGCTCCAATCCCAAAATACCGAGGGACTAGCCACGTGGCTATGGCCAGCAACACAACTCCAATAGGTAAACCTAATTTAATAAACCCGTTAGAGTGTACTTAAACTGTAATAAATATCAATGCAGTCTACACCATCTATCACAAAATAATTCTAACCTCATCCACAGAAATAAAAATAACTAAATATGATAGACTAATCAACATAATAGATAAAGTAAATAATCCATCATTAAGTCAATATTTGTAGTGTCTTGGGGAACAACCGAATAAATAAGTTAATACATAAGTCCATGAGTCAAGATATGAAATAACTAGAATCATAAATAACTGAGTATGCAACAAAATACTCAGGAGAAATCCTCTGGCACAACCTCGTCTTCTAGTGCCAGTACTGCTCCAGCATCATCTCATGTCCCATATATCTTGGAGTATTCCTCCTCTGTTGTACCTGGGGACATAATTCGGAATCAGGTCCTCATGGGACATAGCAAGGTACAAGAATAACTCAAGCCAAATAAAATACAGTAAATAAAATAGATCCTCAAGGCAAGCTATGTAACCAGCTAAGTGAAATGCAAATGAGAGAATCAATAGTACTCAGGCTGAAATTACTACAAGCTCTGTGTCAGGGAGCTGGTAGCAGTAATATCATGTAATGGGCCAAGCTCTAGAATAGAGACTAAATTACCTCAATAATAAAGTATATATATGTATATAATCAGCCTATAACTTGTGTGTCTCTCCCCACCCAATGTAATCATACGTCTCATGTCCACAATGTCTCATATCCATAACATGCAAGATCATGACCTCTAGCTAGTACAGCGAGTCATAATGATATCTATGTATATGCAAGTCTCATATCACGAATCCTGTAAGCCTATATAGAATTACCATGAATAATTCAGGAAAGATTCTGTCACATAAATAGTGTCAAGTGTCCTATGGTATGACGTACTTGATAAAGCAAGCACGTAAAAATATATAGGATCATTGTATCAACTCTCTAAGTGACATTACACGACTCCGCGTACGGCGTCGACACCCGAATCTTGTTCGGACGCTAAGCAACGTCTCACAATCTTAGGTTGAACAGGTACAACACAGAAGTATATAGAAATAACTCAAGCAAATAATATCACAAGATCTACTGCAAGTTGGCAAGGTACACATGCTTGGGTTCTAAGCTCCGACAGTTGCTCCGATATAAATGGAATCTCCATGTACGCCTCCGGATGCTGAAATAAACATTACTCTTAGAATACTTGAAATAGCTAGTATTGACTACCCATAAGTCCAATTTGGATACAGAGACAAAATTAATAGTTTTTGGTCAAATCGTGGTCCACATGTGGCCCACTTCGTACCAAAAAATATGCCAGAGATAAATTTTTTAAATTCGTCAAACTTAGTGTTTACAAGTCCAAAACGATGATACGAACCCAACGGAACATCCAGAACTGGATTTCGATGAGCCGGTCACAAAATCGCCCGTCAAGTAGAACCGTAGGGCCCACAAAATGCTATTTTGTCAACGTTCTTAGAATCAAACGAAACTTAGGTCACGGTATTAGCATAACGCTACGAATCCGATGGCGTAAGTTTCGTTGCAAAACGACAAGTACACATAAAATTATAACGAGTGTCAGAACAGGCCGAGACAAAATTTTTTGACGGATACGCGTTGATTCCTGTGTGCACGCACATCCAAATCAACTTTTGCAAATTCCTACATGTCCGCGTTGATGATATGCGCCTTTCCGTATAATTTTCATACGACAAAGTTGCCTTGTTTAGCGGGCCATACCCCGTTTCAAAAAAAAATGGGTTTAAAAAACTAAGTTTTTGGTTAAATTCAACAGCGAATAAAATATTGCATACAATAAATTAAAATAAACTAATTAAAGATATTAAAACTTATTTTTGTTGTTTAAATTACTGTTCAAGTAGAATTTAAAAATATTAACTAGATTGGAAGAAAATCAGACATGAATATGGGTGATTGGAACAGTTTCTAAACTACAAACTTTGTCATTTTTTCTGTTTTGTGTCACGAATTACGACCAACACAAGACACGATAGGCCAAACTAATTATACAAGGTTCAAGAGGGTCAAGTGGTCTTCGCATAGGATTCAACGGATCGACATTTAGTTAACTGTGCAGGGAGATACAAGGGCTAGAAGATGGGTACCTTGTTGTGTGCTGTGCTCGGGATATCGGAGCGGCTACTTTGTGGCGGCGTGCGACGGCGGTCCGACGGTCGGCGACGACTGTGGTTGGTTAGGGTGGAAGAGGAGTTGATGGTGGTGGTGGTCGGCTAGGCTAGGGATTATATAGGGTAGATGGGAGGGCAGTTACAGGGAGCTGAATAGGACCGGTCGGCGGCCGTTGACGGGGAGGGGAAGCGGGGATCTTTTGTTACAGAAGATGGGGGTTTCGGGCTGGTGGGTTTTGGGTTGCGGGTTTAGGTCCGGATTTGGTTAGTTAGTTTGGTTCGGTTTAGTTCGGTTTTGGTTGGTTTGGGTTTGTTTAGGTTGGTTTATATAAAACAATAAATACTTGGTCATTAAAAAATAGTTTTGGACCCCAATAAATTTTAGAAAAATTATACAATAATCTATTATTAATTATACACTAAAAAATATAATTTCTATACTATTTTAATAATTAATTTAATACACAAAAATATAAATCCATGAAGAACATTTATTATAATTAACAAAAAATAGTAAAAAAATTTATAATAATAATTAATAAAATTTTTAAATTAAATTATAAAAATTAGGGTGTTTACCGTTACACGACTTCGCGTACGGCATCGACACCTGAATCTTGTTCGGACGCTAAGCAACATCTCACGGCACTAGGGTAAACACACACATCAACCATATCAAATAACTATAATAGTTAAATAATATAATTAAGACAAGAAACTATGATACCTCATGGCAAGGTTCACTTGCCTGAATTCTGGATATGGTGCCGTCCAAGTGGCGAGCTCAATGTATCAACTACTTCTGAAAAGATGGAATCCACACAAATGTCTCTGAATGCTACAACAGACATTACCAACGTTTTCAAAATATAAGAAATAGTTAGGATTGACTACCCATAAGTCCAATTTGGACACAGGGACAAAATTGACAGTTTTAGGTCAAAGTGGGGTCCACATATGGCCCACTTCGCACCAAAAAATGTGCAAAGATAAAGTTCTCTAAATTCATCAAACTTAGTTTTTACAAGTCCAGAACGATGATACGAACTCAATAAAATGTCCAAAACTAGATTTTGATGAGCCGATCACGAAATCGTCCGTCAAGTAGAACCGTAGGGCCCACAAAATGGCATTTTATCCACGTTCTCATAATCGAACCAAACTTGGGGCATAAGACCGGCGTAACGCTGCAAATCCAATGGTGTAAGTTTTGTTATGAAACGACAAGCACACACGAAGTTATGATAATATGTCAGAATAGGCCGATACAGTATTTTTCGACGGATAAGCGTTAATTTCAGTGTGCACGCACGTCCAAATTAAGTTTTGCGAAAGCCTATATGTCCGCGTTTACGATACGCATCTTTTGGTGCAATCCACATACGACAAAGTTACCTCATTTGGCGAAACAAACTCTGTATCGAAGAAATTTTGGGTTTTTGAAAATAAGTTTTTCTTAGTTTTAGAACTCAAATAATTATTAACCTATTTCAAATTAAAATAAACTAATTGAAGATGCTGGAAGGGGGTTAGATAGGGATCATACCACAGAAGGTGGTACGAGATTCGGACCATCGAGGAGAGCGATTATGCGCCATGAAGTTGACTCATTGAAACTAAAATTCTGTTCGATTTTATGGCGTTCTCGGTTGCGGGAAAGGAAATCGACCACGTTTGGCCTCTAGGAAGCACAAGGGAGGTCGTCCAGCAAGGGGGTGCTCGACGGGGGTCGTGGGTCGTCGGGGCTCGCCGGGGAGGTCGGCGGCGATCGGCCACGGCAGCAACGACAACGTTTGCAATAACAACTGCTTGGCGGTGGGGCAGCAGCCGGCGACACAGGGCAGGGTTGCTGACCCAGGTATAGGGGCGTTGGTCGGTCGACGTGGAAATATGGGAGGGCTTGGTGGTGGTGGTTTGATGGTGATGGTGGTTGTGGTGTATGCTTAGAGTTAGGGTTAGGTGTTAATAACATATATATATATATAGGTATATGAGAAGAAGGGGAAAAGGTTTGTTGTGGCCTGCGGGTGGGGAAAACGTAGGTTTAGGAATTGGGCTTGGGTTGTGGGTTGTGGGTTTGGGTTTTTTTTTCTTTTATTTTTATTCTCTCTTTCTTTCAATATAACTAAGTATATATATGTGTGATCAAAATCCAAAATTAGATTTGCATTCAAATAAATTTTAGAAAAATATCCTAATACTTTATAATAATAATTTTAGACAATATATTTTGCCAAATATTTTAAATACTACTTATAACCAATTATTTATATGAGTTTGATAAATCAAAAATTATATATATATATATATATATATATATATATATATATATAAATTAACTAAAAATAACCATAAAATTCTATATTTAAAATTAAAAATAATAAAATTAAAAATTAAAAATTGGAGGAGTTTACAATCTACCCAACTTATAAAAATTTTGTCCTCGAAATAAAAAATAGCCATGGTAGCAAAAGAGTAAAATAATTTACTACGGAAGAAGGATAATACAACTTGTCGTATCGAGATTCTCGATATAATAATAAAAATAAGGGACAATCTAAAGATTTAAGGAATGCAAAATGATAAAAGAACTTAAGTATGCAAAGTCCTACCTTGATTCTCGAAAATAGGGGATGCAGTTACTAATGGGATCTAGTTTGACGTTATGTTCTAGGTCATGGGTATACTGAGTTCAAGTCATTAACCAACTTATAGAAATTAAGTTGGCAATAAATTTTTTGGTTACAATCATATTTACAAGGGTGATAAAAAGTCTAAATTCAAGAAAGGATATGAGATGATGTGTCTTTTGTGACCATAATCACAAGCTATCAAAGGAAATTTAGGTACTACCATAGTATTATTAAGTCAAAATCTCTATAAAGGAAGTTTACAAATTGTCATTGCTCCTAATTAGGTCATGCATTTTCAAGTTAGTAGAAATGACTTAATCAAATATAACTAGGGTGAGATGGTACAGAGAAAAATGTTCATCCCATATCTTGGATGCCGATGAACGGTTCAACAATAAGTATCAAATGTAATATAATTTGTCAAGGTGATTAATATTATGTAGAGAGTACAAGGGGGCTCAATTTAATGCAACAAAAGTGTCATAGGCATAGTTTGGCTTGGGTGGTCTAAGGGTACATCGGTGCTTAGGGTTGGGCTGCAGATGTATAATTTATTTTAATTGCAACGGGATTGAATACTTTAGTATAGGTTCTTAAAAGGAGATATGCCATGAATGTTGTGTGGTCTATATGGAGCATGGGAGTGCATATTTGGAAGTAACAGCTGGGTCATGAGTGAGGTAGGTCTAGTTAGGCTCATGAATGTCAAGGTTGTCGAAATAATTGAGTTAGTGTTGCATATTAAAATCACTCGCAACGGGAGAAGGATATCAATGTATTATTTGTGTGGACAGATGCGTAACGAATGTTGTGCGACTAAAGCGAAGCATGGTATGGTGAGTTTGTGAGTGATAGTCTTATCGTAGGTGTAAAGTGACTAGTTTAGGTTATAAGGGTGTAAATAGTTGGAAAGAAAATGATAGTGTTGTGCTCCAAATATCCGAGCCACAATAAAGGGTATCAATGGATACAAAATTAAAGAGGTAATTTAATCCGTTTGAGATTACACCTAATTAATACCAAATAAATTCAAATTTATCCTAAAATTCTAAAATAACCCTACACTAAAACCAGAGGGTTACCATCTACCCAACTTATAAAAATTAAGTTTGTATCAAAACTATAGTCATGGTCAAACTAATAAGACTTCAGGAAGGGCCTATTTCCTAATAAGGTTACAAGAATTCTAGGGTTTACTAGCCATAATCAAAGATTTTCTAAGGGAACCTGATACTATCGAGGTGCTATCGGTCAATAACTCTATAAAAAAAATTGCTACCAAAATAATATTTCTCCTATATAGTTCATATTTTCCACAAAACATAATAAAGGACTTGGTCAGGTATAACTAGGAAAAAATGGTACAGAGACTTCGATCATCGCATGGCATTGACGACGAAAGGACTAATCGAGGGAATCACGAAGGAATGAATCTACAGACCAAGACAAGATAAATTTATGATAAGTCTAGGGAATTTGGTCACAGGGTTGAATAAGGTACGATTAGACAAGTATCTGGAGAATCAAGTCATAGTAACTAGATCAAGGACTTAGAAATATAAAAGAACTGATACCTACGGTGAGATGGATATTAACACCATGAAGAGGGTACTAACCAAAAGATTAATTTGCTACTAGGGTACGACTAGGTAGGGAAGAAGGATATACTCAATTATTATAATTAGAAGAATCATTATTGCAAAAGCACAAGGCTATATATGCAAAACAAGATAAAAATTTGATAGGAAGGATAGGAATGCAGTCGAGGGAGTAATACAACTAATCCTTAAACTCAATACTATATTCATATAAGTTATATTCTATATAACCTTCCTCATACGATTGGCAACCTACTTCTGGATATAGGTAAACAATATACGATCCTTACAACTTTGTCTACCTCGCATATTCCTAACTTAGTAGGTAAGGGTAAAGGCTAAACTAAGCATGTACTTAGGTCTATCACTCATGGCATACTATTCGCTAAGGACACTCTTCAGTACTCGTCTAATCTTCAATTGGAATGTCTACCCATTTTCGTACAACTTATCCCATTATATTGTTTATCTCTTTATACTATTGTTCATCTAGTCTTTGCTATCTAATATCTATCTTTCTTACGAGAATCTTTCGACTAGGCTACTACCCTATTACACAAGCATGATGTCATGGTTATCTCCTTGAGTGAAAATTATTCAAACTCAATGAGATGATAAGATTTCTATATAAACTTGGATCTAACCTTGATACAAGTATTATCGAACTATTATATTCACAATGAGGATCTCTAATCATATATCCTAGAGTCTTCCATAAGGTTGTTCCTATTTTCATTTAAGGAGCTACGGTTAATTCTAAGACTCAATTGGGTATTCTCTCAAATCATACCCATAGTGGTCTCCGTCATTATGGAAATTCCATATCTATCCTGGCCAATCTTTATGAATGGTAAAGCTTATAACCCAACTCTAACTGTTTTAAGTAAATAGTGTGAGTCCTAATATCAATTGATAAGGGAAAATTCTCTATTAAGGCTAATTCTTATATAACTTCAAGCTATCACCTCATTCTAGTAGTCTGCCTACTCATCTATCTTACACATTTCTAACTTAGATAACTCTTTCTATGAATTATTCTACCATCCTGCTTATATCCTACGATAAATATATAACTAAAATTCAAGCATGATTGTTCATTCATCCAAAATAAGAAAGTACAAGAATCGATTGAAGGAATTCAATAAAGGTATCATCGAATATAATTTTTGAGTTTCAAAGGCATTATTAGAAATCAAAAGAAGTTTCAAGCAATTGTGGATTGAATTCCTAACAAACATATCCTAGCGCAAGCTCGCTCGGTACCATATTGTAATCGAGACGATTTAATCAGGACCTGCATGGGCCACCATAAAAATATGTCATGTTCCGGTCCCAAAATACGTAGGACTAGGAATACGTAATATTCTAGCTACGCATTCGACCAGACTTTGGTCCGACACGAATACGTATAAGCTGTACTATAATGGTCACTATCTAGATAATACAGTAAATATAACTTATCTTAATCCACATAAACAAAATACATCAAGAATGAGCTATATGTGCTAAAGTCGGTCGCCCAGTAACACACAAGCTCGAATAGACTCGAGAAAGAAATATGAGTCTATAAAAACTAGGCTATATCAGCAGATGAATCAATAATATTAACTCTGGTAGAAATGATATAAGTACCTGGTACCAATGCCTACATGGCAAAGCAACACACATCAGCAACTCTAGGCAGGCTCCACAATGGTCTATGCTACAAAATTGGCAATGGACCAGGTCCTCTGAGGGACGTAACACGGTACAAGAAACAGCATGCCAAAAGTAAAACAGTATAATGCCACATACTAAAGGGTAAACTACTATAACCATCTAAGTGATATGCACATGAGAATATCACTCGTACTCAGGTTGAAACTACTACAGGCTCTGTGAGCACCTTAATTTTTATATAGGGTTAATTCAGTAATTTTTTTTTTTATTTTAAATATTTATTCGATAATTTAATTGAACTTTGGAAACCAACCACCATGGTTTTAAGCTCTTGAGTGCAACACTAGCATTTTCCTTCCAACCAACCTAGCATGCTCGACTTAGACGAGTCAAATTAGGCTCCTGTCATGACTGTTGTTTGATGATAAACAAAAGAAATTGAAAGTAGGTTTACGCGAAACCCTTTCTTTGTTTACAAACAAGAAAAAAAAAGTATAATTAATCCTATACGAGGATGTTAAGTACAATAAAAATAATTCTGGGGAAATATTGTGATAGGAGTCTGATCTGCGGTCGATCACTTTGTCCCTTGGACCACATGATGATGAAGAAGTGCTATAGAAGAAGAAGAAGCTTCAAAGATTGCATGAGGGATTGAACTCTCATCGCCAAAGTTGTCAATCAACACTCTCTGTATGTACTCTCTCTTTCTTTGATCTCTTGGTCTCTGATCTTGATCCTCTCCTCGACCTTCTTGATTTCGACCTTTTTTTCTCTATCTCCTGTGATCGGAGGTCTCTATTTATAGAGCTCAGTCACAGTAGCTGTCCAGTCGACGTAGAAGCCAAACTGTGAAGAGAGTTGCACTCTTTATGCGGCGGTTATAATAACTGCTACCCACGTCTGAATTATCTCCTGAATCCGCGTATGACGCGTGTCCTATTATGAGGTAACGCGTATAATCGCTTCTCGAAGATCACGACATGCAAGCCACGTAGGTAACTGCCCCTCGCGTAGAGATGGTTGGTGTAAAAGCCAAATAACTGTCTCGTTGGCGCAAAAGCCAAATAGCTGCCTTGTTGGCGTAAAAGCCAAATAGCTGTCTTATTGGCGTAAAAGCCAAGTAGCTGTCTCGTTGGCGTAAAAGCCAAGTAGCTGTCTCGTTGGCGTAAAAGCCAAGTAGCTGTCTCGTTGGCGTAAAAGCCAAATTCTGTCTAAAGCTTGATGCTGCATAGGTAACCAGCGTAAACTAGCCAATTATCCTTCCTGACTGAGGTCTTGAGCATATTCTGGGCTAAATAACCTTATTATGTACCTTTGCAAATATAGCCTGAGTTGGCGTATTTCGAGAAGATAGCATACGACATACTCCTATAGTTGAAAATAGCCTGGTTTGGCGTAACATGCAAGGATGGTGATGTGAGCGTATTAGTCACAGTTTTAGCTCTCTTAGTCATTAAAAATAGAACAAAATCTCGTGCATTAAATGCAGAGATTTGCCCCCTGTAGAAGCATGAAAAATACGCTGGAGAATTATATGCGTAAAATCCCCAACATGCAGGAAGCCCGTATAAAACAGAGCTCCAGCACTGTGTGGCGTAAAAACATAACTTCAGAGCCATTGGCGTACAGCAGAGCTTCAACGCTATTCAGCGAAAAATAGAGCTCCAGAACAGTCCATATAAAGCAGTACTTTCATACTACTTCGGCGTAAAAAGGTTGCTACATCGCCACTTCGGCGTAGAACCTGTCTGCTTTTAATGCAGCGGGAAGTTGTACGAGGAACTCTTCGTATTCCTCGAATAAACCTGTCAGACGAAGCAGTGAACCTGACTCCTGACAAAAAGTACTGCACAATGATCGAGAGGACGGCTATAATGATGATTCCGCACAGAGACCCAGACTGTCATTTATCCTTGATATAAGTCATTTTTACGCATTCAAGGAATACGCTGCCTATTCTACACAGGCAGAGATGAGTTTTTACGCTCAGTATGAGACGAAACCAAATGCCACGTCAAAAAGCTGTTCTTCGTACAGAACTCGAGACACTTCTCTACAGTTAATGCGTGAGATGGGGGCAGATCTCTGCATTTAATGCACGAGATTTGGTTCTACTTTTAATGACTGGGAGAGCTAAAATTAGGGCTAATACGCTCACATCACCATCCCTGCATATTACACCAACCAGGCTATTTTCAACTATAGGAGTATGTCGTATGCTATCTCATCTAAATACGCCAACTCAGGCTATATTTGCAAAGGTGCGTGATAAGGCTATTTGGCCCAGAATACGCTCAAGACCTCAGTCAGGAAGGATAATTAGCTAGTTTACGCAGGTTACCTACCCATGCAGCATCAAGCTTTACGCAGAATTTAGCTTTTACGCCAACAAGACAGCTACTTGGCTTTTATGCCAATAAGATTGCTACTTGGCTTTTACGCCAACAGTACAGATATTTGGCTTTTACGCCAACAAGATAACTATTTGGCTTTTACGCCAATGAGACAGTTATTTGGCTTTTATGCCAATCATCTCTATGCGAGGGGCAGTTACCTACGTGGCTTGCATGTCGTGATCTTCGATGAACGATTATATATGTTACCTTATAATGGGACACGCGTCACACGCAGATTCAGGAGATCATTCATACGTGGGTAGCAGTTATTATAACCTCCGCGTAAAAGGTACAACTTTTTTCGCTGTTCGGTTTTTACGCCGACTGGTCAGTTACTGTGACCGAGCTCTATAAATAGAGACTTCCGGCCACAAAGGTCCAAGGTCAGAAAAAAGAGAGGTCAAGGAAAGGTCGGTCAGAGGCAGAGGTCAAGGTCAAGAGAGCACATACAGAGAGTGTTGATTGACTACTTTGGCAACGAGAGTTCAATCCCTTATGTAGTCTTTGAAGCTTCTTCTCCTTCTTCTATAGCACTTCTTCGTCATCGTGTGGTCTAAAGGACAAAGTGATCGACCGCAGATCAGACTCATATAGCAATATTTCCCCAGAATCAATTTTTGTACTTAACATCCTCGTATAGGATTAATTGTACTTCTTTTTCTTGTTTGTAAACAAAGAAAGGGTTTCGTATAAACCTAGTTTTAATTTTTTTCATTTATCATCATACATAAGATGGCGACTCTGCTGGGGACAACTTTCTCATCTGACGAGAAAGCCATTGCTCAACACGATGCTGTATCCGTCGGATCAATGAAGAAGACTCTGGTCGTCCAATTCGACCAATCTTCTTATGAAGACATGCTTCGCACAGGGGGTGGCTCTCATTCCCTCTCTGTCCAAGACAACAGGAAGCTGCATAAAGTATGGATGCCCCGGACATCCTCTACCTTTCCTGCAGGCTCTCTCTCTCCGACCAACAAGGTTGTGACATCGCAACCTGTATGCCTTGCGCGTAAAACTTTGTCTCCCGTCTGTGATGTGGCAGACAAAGCTTCTGGCAATACCTCAGTGCCAACCCAGAAGTCTAGACCGTGCCCTGCGCGTAAAACGTTTTCTCCCGTCTGTGACGTGGCAGACAAAGCTTCTAGCAGTGCCTCAGTGCCAATCCAGAAGTCTATACTCCGCGTAAAACTTCGTCTCCCATCCGTGACGTAGCAGACAAAATTTCTGACAATGCCTCAACACCAATTCAGAGATTTCAAATGCACCCTGTACGTAAAAATATATCTTCCATCTACGATGAGGCAGATGGTCCCTTTGATCACCTCAAGGGAAAACAAGTGGCAAATCTCCCGACCTCCAGGCCTGTACGCCATCAAGAGAAAAAGTTGCCCGCTCTTCAGAATACGCGTGACGCTAGAGGCCGTTTGAGGGCTTCCCCATTTTTATGCTAACCCGTGCGAAGCTCCAGATTACGCCAGGATAAGCCCATCCGCGTGAAGAAGACTCATTTTACGGGAAAATATGCTCCTCATGGATCATGTGCTACTCACATGGCTGAACTGTTGTATTCATATGGCAGGGAAAGGGTTATGGTTCCCAATTTCTACGTCCCTACTAATATACAAAGGCGAAATAAACCTTCTTCTTCTTCTTTTGGTAATCTCTCTGATTTGCATGATTTCTTGATCCAGAAATGCAAAGACAAGGGTCAAAATCAAGATTCAGTGCCCCTAACTACCAAGCGTGGGGAAATTATATGGGACGTAGCGTCAACATCCAATGTCATCATGACAGATGGACCACATGAAGAATCTGTCTTTATGGTTCCACCTACTCGCAACGATCAGCATCAAATAATCTTCGTCGAATGCGGAATAGACCGATTGTACAAGAAAATTCGCCCAAGTCTGATGCTGGGAGAATACAAATCCACAGATATAGCCTACAGGCTTTAAAGATTATACAAAGCATGGGTTATGATTTAAAGTTGAAACAAGGCCTCAACTATGGAAAAGGCAGACGAACACCGTTGCATGGTAATCCTTACTGTCAACAAACTCGTTTTGGGTTAGGATATACCGCATCTATTGCAAACTCTAAACCTCCAGAGTCTGATTCCATAATACCATAGGCAGGTCCTCCTAAATCAACTTATGTCTATAAAGGTGGACAAAAAGAAGAAGAAGAAGAAGAACCAAACAACGACATGTCTGGGGGTAGTCTCCCTCGACAAAACAGGGCAGAATCCAAAGCTGGGGGTGGAATTCCCTCTCTGTCCGAAGGTGATGCAGCTATGCCCATTTCCTCTGAGGACCGTACAACTCAGGTATCGGGAGCCCGAAAACCAAAGAACACTTTCTCCTTCGATGAGGATGACATCATGGAAATCTTCCATATATTAATGAGGGAAAACAAACTTTGTCTACCCAACATCAGATACCCTGAAAGGGCTGGCAAGGTCGAAGACCCAAAATATTGTCTCTTTCATCGATACATTCATCATCCCATAAAAGTGTGCTATGTACTAAAAAGGAGAATCCAGGAGTTGATCGACGCTAAAGTCATCACTTTGCATTTATAAACAGGATGACGGCTACGGCAAATTGATATCACTCCAATATGGCAATTTGCTCCCTCAAGAAGCACCGGATGATGAGTCCCTAAAATCTTCCCAGAGGGACAACCTTCAGGTCTATTCCCACTCAATAAATCACTCTCCAGTGAATTTTCCGGACATGAGTTCACGTCCATATTACCTCTGAACTGTTGTCCAAACATTTTTTCCCCCAGCTGAGTTTTCCATGTCCAAGTGACCTCTGAGCAAAACTCCCAGGTTGTGGCTATCGATCAGTTCACATTCATTTTACCTCTGAACTACGTCTCTCCACTTTCTCCGGCAGGGTAAAGTCTATCAACACAAAAATGGTCATATTACCTCTGTCATATTTTTCTTTATCCCCACCAAGACCTATCTTACCACGTCCACATTACCTCTGAGTAAGATATTTTTAGAACTTACCACGTCCATATTACCTCTGAGTAAGATATTTTCAGAACTTTCCATGTCCATATTACCTCTGAGTAAAGTTCTTCTCTTCAAATTTCTACTATCATGTTTGCATAACCCCTGGTAGTGCTAGTCATTTTAGCTTATTACCTGTACTCAAGGTACGTCATAGGTAATAAGTCCACAACCCAGATGTTCAAACCAACTCTTGGTTTCTCCATCCCCAGCAAGTGCCTATGTGCAACATTTTTTTCTTCGCTACAAATTCTTGTAAAAAGCCATCATCCGTGTCCAAGAGTCTCGGATACGCAATGAATGATGGATCCTCAAAATTTCCCCAGCGAAGCAATCCTTAGGTCTACTCGCACACTCTCACACTGACTATTCACAACCAATCTCGCTAGACGCTAGTCATGTTCATACTACCTCTGAGCTATCATCCCATCGATCTTTCAGCGGAATGATCCTTCGTCTATCTTCATGATCGGATAGACCACATTCTCAATAAAATTTCCCGACATCAGTTCATGTCCATATTACCTCTGAACTGCTGTCATAATTTTTTTCGGCTGAGTTTATCATGTCCATATTACCTCTGAGCAAACCTTTCGGATTCGGCTATCGATTATCATGTCCATATTACCTCTGATATCGGTTGTCATCTCAACTTAGCACCCGTACTCAACTTTAAGTATGCCAGTGGTGTTAAGTCCACAAAAACTGCCATGTCCATATTACCTCTGGCAGGGCTTGTCTTAAACTTATTACTTGTACTCTTGTGCACAAGAAGTAATAGGTCCAATAGAAATGAATTGTTCATATCCATATTACCTCTGAACTATTCTTATTTTTCAAGCAAAGAAAAATTCAGTCCATATTCATCCCCACAGAGTCATATTTTACAAGCATCCGTCAAGACTTGTCTCAAACCCATTACTTGCACTAACGTGCGCAAAAGGTAGTGGGTCCACAAAAACTGTCACGTCCATATCACCACTGTCAGGACTTATCTTAAACTATTACTTGCACTAAATATGCGCAAAAAGTGATAGGTCCACGAAAAAATCCCCCAGCAGGATATCTTTACTACTCATAAAACATATCACGTCCATATTACCTCTGATAGAGCTTGTTTCGAACTTATTATTTGCACTCAACGTGCGCAACAAATAATAGGTCCACCAAAGATCCCCCAGTGGGATGTCCTCAACAAGCACGGTATTGTACTACGTCCATACTACCTCTAGTATAATATCTAAAGTTCATACAAACAATCATAAAGAAATGGGAGGACCCTTATATGATTTCAAATGGCACTTTCATCATAGCCAAGCCTAATGAAAATTGGTAATGGCTCCTATCAACGGCAAAATCCCGAAGAAGTACTATGCTTGATCTCCTTCGCCTAACGGAGTATGATGAAGATCTTATTCTGACGATACCACGCACAAAGGTTAGCTGGATTATATTCTATCATGTCCATATAACCTCTGAATAGATATATCCAGCTGAAACTTACCGAAAGTATATCACGTCCATATTACCTCTGATATCACTTTCACCCTAGCCTATCATTTATATATTATAAAAAATAATGGGTCCACAAAGTCATATGAAGCCTATTTATTATCTCCGGGAAAAGCAAATTATAAAAAAAGAAGCAAAAAGTACATCACTGGGGAGGAGCAGTCAAATCACGAATCTATTGCGCCAAAGCAGCCATCCTCTCATTCATGGAGTTCAAGATGTTAGCGCGAGCCCGTTCCAGTCATGACTCGTCATCGCTCAAGCAAGATAGTTCGGACCGAGCATTAACAAAACCGGCACGGATGACACCCGTATGTGCCAAGTTCTGCTGAGCTGTATCCATTTGGCCCTTCAACACATCTCGAGCTGCCGACGCCTTGAGAGACCGCTTCCTTGCCTGAGCGAGTTTAGATTCCAATTTGCGAACCCTCGCTTTATTTTCCTCACATTCGGCCTGGCACTTCGCTAGCTGAGGAATAACCTCCGCCAAGACAGCCTGCTCTTCATCCATCTTTTGCTACTGTGCCTGGATGGATTTGTTCAGAGATTCTATCTGCTCAGCAAGTTTCACAGTCAAGGAGTCATACTCGGCCTGAACCATGTCATCGATGCTGCCTCGAGATAGTTACAAATATTCGTTAATGGGTTGTTCTAAACCATTAACTATTTGCTCCAGCGCATCAACTCTTCCAGCGTCTTTAAAATTTCTAATCGGCCCTATCGTAAGCTGGGAGGACGTCAGCAGAGTATCAAGCCTAGGTTCTTCTCCAGCACCATAGATATCAGCTCCTTCAAAGTACGGTAGAATAGGCTGGTATATTATTTAACCAGCATATCAAAAAACGGATGTACGCTGGGAGTGGCTGCAATACCGAGAAATCTCCTTTCAGGAATGACCGCGGAGGATGTTGCCACAGCCGTTGCTTCAACGGATGGCACGACAAAAGAAAGAACACCAGCAATGGTTGAAGTTGCTGGCGTACTCAACGAAGGAGGCACAGTCGTGATGATGGGCTCATCCTCCCTCGATATTATTTGGACTGCTACTGGCGGGATGACACCCGAGAATGTGGCGGATGAAAGATTGGCAGCTTCAAAGCATGCCTCTTCGATATCGAATACCGCCATTTCATCAGCCGAATTCGCAATAAAGTCAAAGGTTGCGTCAACTCCGCCCTCCCCAGAGATGTCTTCGCCTGAAAAGAAGACAAGATAAAGTTAATATCTATTTGATGTTAATTTTTCTAAAAGAAGCGTAAAGCCAACATTTACCCATGGTCGAAGGTATGTATGTTGCGTCCGCAACCTGTACAGCTAAATCATTTCTTAATGATGCTAAGCGAGCTGTCATACCTGGAGAAGAGGGTGCACCAACTGACATTGGAGGATAGTCTTCCCAGTCGTCACCAAGATCCACTCAAGGTTCATCGGGTGGAATCTTGCTGGAAATACTTACAGACGAAGGAGGGGTGATTCCCATTATTTTTCTGAATAAAGGTATTCTTAATATGCTCGGCCTCGAAGGCGATCTCGTAGCACTACCAGTAGCAGTAGTAGCAGCAGCGATCACGAACAAAGAATCTCTGGCACTGTCAGCCGGAACTATGGAGGTTCGCTCTCTAAAAGGCGAAGGCCCTCTAAAGAATCATCCCCAACAGGAAAAACGACAGGCTCACTCCTAGAAGCCCCCTTGGTGGAAGCCCTCTTAGGACCTCGGGCAGTCTTCTTCTTGCGGGGGGAAGGCTCTTCTAGAGTAGAAGCCTTCCGTTTATTGGGGATAATGAGAGGCTATGCCGGCGGATCTATTATGCTTCTCGGTATTATCAACAAGAACTCGTCTGCCCCAGTAGTGTCTTTACCTTCATCAGAGGAGAAGGATGGTATCTCCTCCCTTCCAGTAGACTTATGGGAGGGCATCCGAAAACTTCCATACACATCAAAATCGCGATGGAAGGTATTGATGGACGCATAGAACTGCGCGTACGAGTGAAGGATGTGCAACTCCATGGAGAGAGAAGTCGCGGGCACAACAAAAGTTGTACCAGTACAGCCCGTGATGAAGTACCGCCATCCTATGGCTCCATCAATAAGTCCACCTTTGGACTTGAAGCTGGTGATTGGATTCCTCACATGCAAATGGTCGTACCCAAATTGCCTGACGAACCGACTGGACAGATAAGGCTCCAAGTAGCAGTGGTCCTCACTTCTGTACAGCAAATGGGAAGGTTTAATGCAGACCAATCAGTAAAAGGCTTCAGGAGAAAGAATGGTCCTCCCTTGACCTACATCCTTAAGTTTCTTCCCCTGTTGATTGATACGTACGGGGGGATGGTACAAAAGAGCTTCCAGCCGTGGGCAAAGTTTAATGCCCGCCAGAAATCTATCATGGTCGCCATATTCTAAAGGAAATTCTTGTAATTCAAAAAGAAATTATTTCCCGAACTGCTGGCAGAGCCGAGAGACATCACCCTGGTGTTGTGAAGGATCAACCATCCCATCAGGTATAGGAATGGCAATTCCACTCTGGGAAATCCTTCACGCTGCGTATCATCAGCTAGTAGCCCATCAGTAAGGGACCTCAGGCCAGCTTGTATTCTATATATCATGGCAGGAAGCAGGCCCAGTCTTGCTCCGAACACCAAACGCACTGCGGGCCATAAGGTATTACGATGTATGCGATCCGCAAACGCGATGCCAGGCACTACCCATCGGCGTAGCCAGACAGAGAGGAAGCCAGCCAATTGAGCTTCCTTGACAGAGGCTTGCGATAATGCCTTATGTAACTGAAGACTTTAGTGCCTGCAGGATAACCCCCTATCTCCTCATCGAAAATATGGTCTGAAGCCCCTGTGTCTTCGATAAGGTTATCGACCGTGTTGGCACTAAGCATGCTCAGGAGGTTCAAGGGCTTATCTCTGCTATCTACAACCTTGTCCGGCTTAGCATTTCTGGCCTGATGGAAGAAGAGGTAGGAGGCCCACTTGTTGATATGAGCCAAATCAGAGGGCTCCTTGTAGAAGATGGTACAGGCAAGATAGTGGCTCATCAGCTCCTGATACACTACCACTGCCCGAGGGTTTGTATCCCTCAGCTCCCTATTTGTGGGAACGTACTCTTCATAAGGAGTGTCCCCCATTGGCAGCTTTAAAATCTCTGCCATCTCATGAAGGGCCAAGCCCAACTCACCTAGCGAAGTGGCAAAAGTCCCTGTAAGTGAGTTGTATCGCTCCATAAAGGCTAAGAACAAGTTGGGGTTGATAGGCAGCCCAACACTTGTGGCACTCACAGCCGCGAACAAACCAATACTTTTCAGCTCCACCTGGAAGTGCTTCAGGGCCCAGGCAGTTAAACTGGCCCATCGAAGATTCCCCGGGCTAAGCCATCCACTGGTCCGAGGGTTAACCTTAGGGTACACTCCTCCCTACCCCATGAAGTTATTACAGAAAGTCGATATCTGAACCGGCTGGATCAGTGAAGTGTCCTTACTCGGGACGCTATCCGGCAGTAATCCCCTAAAGGGCATAACAGGGCCTGAAGGACTGCTCATATAGGCCCCTTGGTTTAAGCCTTTGTTGTATAAAATCTTCCCCGGTCGGCCGCAAAGATCTGGAGTCAGAGTCCACATCATCTTTCTAGGATGTGTAGCATGGACGAAGGTCGAGATAGGGTAATCTCTAGGCATCCTGGGCAGATACATGACCGTGCCCTCAGCAGTAAACACCCAATCCTCCTTCTTGGGCTTAGTCTGGGATTATTTGTCGATAACATCCCCGAATAAGAAACCTGGTTTCTTATACTCCGTCCCATCTATGAATGTCAGGGGCTCCCCACTGATCATACTCAGCAGCATGCGTTCTCCTTGGGACAAAATCAGAGTTCCCCTTTCTTGAGGATAATTGGTTCCGGAGATGGAAAATGTCACATGAGACAAGTCCTCCAGATAAATTGAGTTCAGCATCCCGGCAGCAGAGTCCACCACCTCAGCCAAAGGAAGGATCAACAAGTCCACTACAAAATGCAAGAAAATAAGTCAGTTTTTATGCTAGACGCTACACTCTTGCAGTTTACGCCAAAGATTATCAGTCTGAGCTTTTATGCCAAGACTGTAAAAACTTGAGTCTTACGCTGGAACATATTTCCGATGCGTAAAACTCAAGGTTGGCAGCATACGCCAAAATCTATGAGTCTGAGTTTTTACGTCAGACTGCCAAATTTTGAGTTTTTACACCGAAACTTACATCCAGTGCGTAAAGCTCAAAGTTGGTAGTATACGTCAAATTTCGACAGTCTAAGTTTTTACGCCAGACTGCGAAAAGATGGAGTTTTTTTATGCTGACACATTAAAAATATGGGCGTACTATTTCGCATACACGTACAACGTGTGCGAAGGGTTCTCTGTTTCTTCTCAAAATCTCTACCTATAATATCCGGAGCACAGCTCGACGGTGGAGCACTGCGTTTAGATCGGGGCTCGCTCGGCCTAATGGGGGTTGCTCGTGCTTGAGCAGTAAAGCGAGATGAGGAAGCGACCTTCTTTCCCTTAGCAGTGGAAACCTGTCTAGGTGACATGGCGAATCTGAGTTCTCAGGAAAGAGACGAAGAAGAAGGGTTTTTGGAAAGCAAGGGTTTTGCGAAAACAGATAAAGGATTTCTCTCTCAAGACCTTGGGCTATTTATAGAGGTCGCATAACTCTTCGAATCCCTATCCAAATCTGATATTTAATATTCGGTTATGATTTGGGATCACGTCAGCCTATCATTTGAAAAAAAAGACGGACAGCCAGTGGATCCAGATTTTACGGGCAGAGCAGATCTATGATTTTACGCTCAGAGGCTACAAATCTATGGTTTTACGCTCAGAGGCTATAAATCTATGGTTTTACTCTCATAAGCTTTTATGCTCAGGAGCTTATACGCTCAGAGGCTACAAACCTACGGTTTTACGCTCAGAGGCTACAAATCTATGATTTTACGCTCAGAAGCTTTTTCGCTCAGAGGCTATGAATCTACGATTCTACGCTCAAAACCTACAGGTGGCCAATTACAAGGGTTTACGCAGAAAATGCTCCTTTTTGGCTACAAAATATTCCAAGTGCCTGAAACACACAGAGGTCAGCATTGAAGATGACTCTTCTTCTTGGGCCATTGGAAGTTCATCTGAAGTCCAGCCGGAATGTTTTTCATCTAAAGTTCAAGTATGGCCTGTTTGACGGGAAACCATTCTTGAAGATGATGGTCTGAACAGAAATTATTCGTATCAGAGAAGTGACAGTTCAGAATTCTATGCGACTCCTCGTCCAAAAATAGCATGACAGTTTGGATCTTCAAGACAACTTAATGCTAAGGAGCTTTTTATGTATCTACCATTATGCGTAAAAGTCGGGACGTGATCGGATAATCTTTTATCAGAGTTAGCGTAAAATTATTCAGACGTGCCAAAGCTGCACATTATCAGACTTTCTCACAGCAAATATGGCAAATCATCAGCTATGCGTAAAAGAAGACAAGTCTACTAATCATGATTACATATGATGGAAATCCAGTTTACAAAGGGTTTTTCATCTTAATGATTACATATGATGGAAATCCTTTCTAAACAAAGGGTTTCTCATTTTTATTTAAGATCATACCGGGAATCTGTTGTGCCAGGTTCTCATATTGGTGTAGATATTTTTCGTCTTCTACGGCACTTCATCGGCTTCTGCGACCGATGAACAAGAAAATGGTAAATGGCGGGAGGATACAGAATTGGGCCTACATTATTCAAGCCCACCCTCCATACGCCATGACAGGCATGCCCTAGATTTGTGTTAGGGATTCAGACCCAACATAATACTGGAAGACAAGGCCAAACTGCCTACCCTCGCCCAGCGCTATAATGGAAGAAAATACAGCTAGCAAGCTGTGTGGTCCAATACGACCCTTTCTTTCTCCTGGACGAATCGCCATATGAAATTGCTGATCATCCCGAGCAAAGAAAGCTATGATATCCTTCCATGTTCCATCATTGCAGAGGATATTTGCTCGAAGATGCCTTTTTTTACGGCTTCTTACATGCTGGAAGAACATGATCTTCTTCTTCCTCAGGTCAGCCCAATGGATCTCGACAACCATCTCTTTTGGTGAAGGAAGTATGGAAAAATAGGTTTACTCACTTGCCTTTATATAGGCAGAAGAGAACATACCAAATCCCAATAAATTCCTAAAAATTTGCCAAGAAATCAGCCTCGCAGAACGAGTCAAATTTGACCGTTTCATGCTTCATTCAAAGTGTTTCAAATTATGAGGAATTTGAAAACTTTGAAGGGAATCTTGTAGAAGCATGAAAAATACGCTGGGGAATTATGCGCGTAAAATCTTCAACATGCAGGAAGCTCGCGTAAAATAGAGCTCCAGCACTGTGTGGCATAAAAACATGACTTCAGAGCCATTGGCGTACAGCAGAGCTTCAACGCTATTCAGCGAAAAATAGAGCTCCAGAACGGTCCGCGTAAAGTAGTACTTCCAGACTGCTTCGGCATAAAAAGGTTGCTACATCATCACTTCGGCGTAAAACCTGTCTGCTTTTAATGCAGCGGGAAGTTGTACGAGGAACTCTTCGTATTCCTCGAATAAATCTGTCAGACGAAGCAGTGAACCTGACTCCTGACAAAGAGTACTGCACGACGATCGAGAGGACGACTGTAATGATAATTCTGCACAGAGACCCAGACTGTCGTTTAGTGACATAATCCTTGATATAAGTCATTTTTACGCATTCAAAGAATACGCTACCTATTCTACACAGGCAGAGATGAGTTTTTATGCTTAAGATGAGACGAAACCAAACGTCACGTCAAAAAGCTGTTCTTCGTATAGAACTCGAGGCACGTCTCTGCAGTTAATGCGCGAGATGGGGGCAGATCTCTGCATTTAATGCACGAGATTTGGTTCTACTTTTAATGACTGAGAGAGCTAAAATTAAGGCTAATATGCTCATATCACCATCCCTGCATATTATGCCAACCAGGCTATTTTCAACTATAGGAGTACGCCGTATGCTATCTCCTCAAAATACAACAACTCAGGATATATTTGCAAAGGTGCGTGATAAGGCTATTTGGCCCAGAATACGCTTAAGACCTCAGTCAGGAAGGATAATTGGATAGTTTAGGCTGGTTACCTACCCATGCAGCATTAAGCTTTTACGCAGAATTTGGCTTTTACGCCAACAAGACAGCTACTTGGCTTTTACGCCAATAAGACAGCTACTTGGCTTTTACGCCGACAGTATAGATATTTGACTTTTATGCCAACAAGATAACTATTTGGCTTTTACGCCAACGAGACAGTTATTTGGCTTTTATGCCAATCATCTCTACGTGAGGGGCAGTTACCTACGTGGCTTGCATGCTGTGATCTTCGATGAGCGATTATACACGTTATCTCATAATGGGATACGCGTTATACGCAGATTCAGGAGATCATTCATACGTGGGTAGCAGTAATTATAACCTCCGCGTAAAAGGTGCAACTTTCTCCGCTGTTCAGTTTCTACACCGACTGGTCAGTTACTGTGACCGAGCTCTATAAATAGAGACTTTCGGCCACAGAGGTCCAAGGTCGAAAAAAGGAGAGGTCCAGGAAAGGTCGATCAGAGGCAGAGGTCAAGGTAAAGAGAGCACATACTGAGAGTGTTGATTGACTACTTTGGCAACGAGAGTTCAATCCCTCCTGCAGTCTTTGAAGCTTCTTTTCCTTCTTCTACAGCACTTCTTCGTCATTGTGTGGTCCAAGGGACAAAGTGATCGACCGCAGATCAGACTCCTATAGCAATATTTCCCCATAATCAATTTTTGTACTTAACATCCTCGTATAGGATTAATTGTACTTCTTTTTCTTGTTTGTAAACAAAGAAAGGGTTTCGTATAAACCTAGTTTCAATTTCTTTCATTTATCATCAAACACACCCCCATCTCGTGCATTAAATGCAGAGATATGCCTCGAGCTCTGTACGAGAGACAGCTTTTGATGTGGCATCTGTTTTCGTCTTATATTGAGCGTAAAGACTCACTTATACCCATGTAGAATAGGCAGCATATTCCTTGAATGCGTAAAAATGACTTGTATCAAGGATATGTCACTAAGCGATAGTCTGGATCTCTGTGCAAAATCATTATCACAACCGTCCTCTCGATCATCGTGCAGTACTCTTTGTCAGGAGTCAGGTTCACTGTTTTGTCTAACAGGTTCATTCGAGGAATACGAAGAGTTCCTCGTACAACTTTACGCTGCATTAAAAGCAAACGTATTTTATACCGGAGGAAGATGTAGCAACCTTTTTATGCCAAAACGGCCTTTGAGTGCTGCTTTACGCGGACTGTTCTGAAGTCATATTTTACGCCACACAGCGCTGAAGCTCTGTTTTACGCGTATAGCTCTGAAGTCATATTTTTATGCCATATAGCGCTGAAGCTCTGTTTTATGCGGACTTCATGCATGTTGGGGGTTATACGCGTATAATTCCCCAGCGTATTTTCATGCTTCTACAAGACCCCCTTCAAAGTTTTTAAATTCCTCGTAATTTGAAATACTTTGAATGAAGCATGAAACAATCAAATTTGACTCGTTCTGCGAGGCTGATTTTTCGAAGATATTAAGGAAGTTGTTGGGATTTGGTATGTTCTCTTCTGCCTATATAAAGGCAAGTGAGTGAACCTATTTTTCCATACTTCCTTCACCATGAAGATGGCTGCTGAGATTCATTGGGCTGACTTGAGGAAGAAGAAGATCATGCTCTTCCAGCATGTATGGAGCCGTAAAAAGAGGCATCTTCGAGCAAATATCCTCTGCAATGATGGATCATGAAAGGATATCATAGCTTTCTTTGCTCGGAATAATCAGCAATTTTATATGGCGATTCATCCAGGAGAGAGGAAGGGTCTCATCGGACCACACAACTTGCTAGCTGTATTTTCTCCTATTATGAAGCTGGACACAGGTGGGCTGCTTGGTCGTGTCTTCCAGTATTATGTTGGGTCTGAATCCCTAGCATAATTCTTGAGCGTGGCCGCCAACGATGTAAGGAGGGGGGCTTGAATAATTTAAACAGGCCCAGTTTTGTATCCTCCCGCCATTAACCATTTTCTTGTTCATCAGCCGCAGAAGCCGATGAAGTGTCGTATAAGAAGAAAAGATCTCCATCAAATGAGAACCTGGCGTAATAGATTCCCATCATGATAATGAATAATCCTTTGTAAAAAAAGGATTTCCATCATATGTAATCATGAAAATGAAAAAAAATTTGTAAACTGGATTTCCATCATATGTAATCATGATTAATAAACTTGTCTTCTCTTACGCATTGCTGATTTGCCATATTTTTTGTGAGAAAGTCTGATAATGTGCAGCTTCGACACGTCTGAGTAATTTTTTTTTACGCTGACTCTGATAAACGCTTATCCGGTCACGTCCCGACCTGACTTTTACGCGTAACGGAAGATGCGTAAAAAGCTCTTTAGCATTAAGTTGTCTTGAAGATCCAACTGTCATGCTGTTTTTGGACGAGAAGTCGCATAGAATTTTGAACTGTCACTTCTTTGATACGAAGAATTTCTATTCCGAACATCATCTTCAAGAATGGTTTTCCAAAAATTCCTCGAAATAGGGCAAGAAATGTCCGCCAAACAGGCCATACTTGAACTTAGATGTAAAGGATTCTGGCTAGACTTTGAATGAACTTCTAATGGCCCAAGAAGAAGAGTCATCTTCAATGCTGACATCTGTGTGTTTCAGACACTTGGAATGTTTTGTAGCCAAAAAGGAGTATTTTCTGCGTAAACCCTTGTAATTGGCCTTCTCGAGTATAAGACCCAAATTGTCAATATATACGCGTGCTCTGTCCTGCGTGACTTTAAGATATGCGAAAAGTTATAGATCCGTAGCATCTGTCAGCTTCTGAGCGTAAAATCATAGATCTGTAGCTTTTGTGCGTAAAAACCGTAGATTTGTAGCTTCTGAGCATAAAACAGTAGATTTGTAGCCTCTGAGCGTAAAAGCTCCTGAGCGTAAGATCATAGGTCTGTAGCTTCTGAGCGTAAAAATCATGGATCTGTTACGCAGTATGACTGTCCGTCTTCCTTTTCAAATGATAGGCTGACGTGGTCCCAAATTATAACCGACCATTAAAAATCGGATTTGGTTAGGGATTCGAAGAGTTATCTGAACTCTATAAATAGCCCAAGGTCTTAAGAGAAAAATCCTTCATCTGTTTCTGCAAAACCCTTTCTTTCTGAGAACTCTTTATCTTCGTCTCTTTTTTGAGAACTCTGAGTTTCGCCATGGCACCAAAACAGTCCTTTGTCTCTAAGGAAAAGAAAGCTGCTTCCTCATCTCGCTCCTCTGCTCAAGCACGAGCAACCCCCATTAGGCTGAGCGAATCCCGATCTGAACGAAGTGCTCCACCGTCGAGCTGCACTCCGGGCATCACAGGTAAAGACTTTGAGAGGAATAGAGAACCTTCCGTACACGTTGTACGTGTATGCGCAATAATACGCCCACATTTCTAATGTGTCAGCGTAAAAACTTCATATTTTTGCAGTCTGGCATAAAAACTTAGACTGTTAAAATTTGGCGTATACTGCAAACTTTTAGTTTTACGCGCTGGATGTAAATTCCAGCATAAAAACTCAAATTTTGGCAGTCTGGCGTAAAGACTCAGACTGTTAGATTTTGGCGTATACTGCCAACCTTTGAGTTTTACGCGCTGGATGTAAATTCCAGCGTAAAAACTCAAATTTTGGCAGTCTGGCGTAAAGACTCAGACTGTTAGATTTTGGCGTATACTGCCAATCTTGAGTTTTACGCACTGAAAATAGATTCCAGCATAAGACTCAAGTTTTTGCAGTCAGGCGTAAAAGCTCAGACTATTAGGCTTTGGCGTATACTGCAAGAGTGTAGCGTCTAGCGTAAAACTGACTTATTTTCTTGTATTTTGCAGTGGACCTGCAGATCCCTCATTTGGCTGAAGTGATGGGCTATACTGCTGGGATGCTGAATTCTAACTATCTGGAGGACTTGTCCTATGTGACATTCCCCATCTCTGGAACCGAGTATCCTCAAGAAAGGAGAACTCTGATCTCGTCCCAAGGAGAACGAATGCTGCTGAGTATGATCAGTGGGGAGCCCCTGACATACATAGATGAGACTGAATATAAGAAACCAGGTTTCTTATTCGGGGATGTTATCGATAAACAATCCTAGACTAAGCCCAAGAAGAAAAATTGGGTATTTTCTACTGAGGGCGCGGTCATGTATCTGCCAAGGATGCCCAAAGATTATCCTATCTCGGCATTCTTCCATGCCACACATCCCAGGAAGATGGTATGGACTCTGACTCCATATCTTCATGGGCGGCCAGGGAAGATCTCATACAAGAAAGGATTGAATCGAGGAGCCTTTGTGAGCAGTCCTTCAGGTCCTGTTATGCCTTTCAGAGGATTACTACCGGGCAGCGTCCCGAGTGAAGACACTTCACTGATCCAGCCGATTCAAATAACGACTTTCTTCAATAACTTTATGGGGCAGGGAGGAGTGTACCCCAAGGTTAACCCTCACACCAGTGGATGACTTAGCCCCTAGAATCTTCGATGGGCCAGTTTAACTGCCTGGGCCCTGAAGCACTTTCAGATAGAGCTGGAGAGTATTGGCTTATTTGCGGCTGTGAGTGCCACTAGTGTTGGGCTGCCTCTCAACCCCAACTTGTTTTTAGCTTTGATGGAGCGATATAATTCGCTCACTGGGACTTTCGCCACTCCGCTAGGTGAGTTGGGCTTAGCCCTTCATGAGATGGCAAATATCTCAAAGCTGCCAATGAGAGACACTCCTTTTGAAGAGTACATTCCCACAAACAGGGAGCTGAGGGATACAAACCCTCGGGCAGTGGCGGTGTACCAAAAGCTGATGAGCCACTATCTTGCATGCACCACCTTCTACAAAGAGCCCTCTGATTTAGCCCATATCAACAAATGGGTATCCTACCTCTTCTTCCATCAGGCCAAAAATGCCAAACAGGGCAAGGTTGTAGATAGCAGAGATAAGCCTTTGAATCTTCTGAGTATGCTTAGTGCCAATACAGTCGATGATCTCATTGAAGACGTAGGGACTTCAGATTATGTTCTCGATGAGGAGATAGGGGGTTATCCTGCAGGCACTAAAGCCTTCAGTTATATGAGGCATTGTCGCAAGCCTCTGTCAAGGGAAGCTCAATTGGCTGGCTTCCTTTCTGTCTGGCTATGCTGATGGGTAGTGCCTGGCATCGCGTCTGTGGATCACATTCATCGCAACACCATATGGCCCGGAGTGCATTTAGTATTTGGAGCAAGATTGGGCCTGCTTCCTGCCATGGTATGCAGAATACAAGCTGTCCTGAGGGCCATTACTGATGGGCTGCTTGCAGATGATACACAGCGTAAAAGATATCCTAGAGTAGAATTACCATTCCTATATCTGATAGGATGGTTAATCCTTCACAATACCAGAGTGATGTCTTCCGGGTCTGCCAGCGGTTCGAAAAATAATTTCTTGTTGAATTACAAGAATTCCCTTTGGAAGGGGACTAGCGTCATAGATTGTCGACGAGCATTAAATTTTTCCCATGGTTGGAAGCTCTTCTGTACCGTCCCCCCCGTAGATATCAATCAACAGGGGACTAAACTTCAGGATACAGGCCAGGGGAAGACTATTCTTTCTCCTGAAGCCTTTTACTGGTTGGTCTATATTAGACCTTCCCACCTGTTGTACAGAAGTGAGGACCACTGCTACTTGGAGCCTTATCTGCCTAGCTGGTTCGCCAGGCAATTTGGGTACGACCAGTTGCACGTGAGGAATCCTATCACCAGCTTTAAGTTCAAAGGTGGACTTATTGATGGAGCCAGAGGATGGCGGTATTTCATCATGGGTTGTACTGGTGCAATCTTTGTTGTGCCCACGACTTTTATCTCCACGGAGTTGCATATTCTTCACTCGTACGTGCAGTTTTATGCGTCCATCAATACCTTCCATCATGATTTTGATGTGTATGAAAGTTTCAGGATGCCCTCCCATAAGTCCACTGGAAGAGAGGAGATCCCTTCCATCTCCTCTGATGAAGGTGAAGACACTACCGGTGCAGACAATTTCTTGTTGATAATACTGAGAGGCGTAATAGCTCCGCCAGCAGAGTCTCTCGTTATCTCCAATAAGTGAAAGGCTTCCACTCTGAAAGAGCCTTCCCCCCGCAAGAAGAAGCAGACTGTCAGAGGTCCTAAAAGGACTTCCACCAATGGGGCCTCTAGGAGTGAGCCAATTGTTTCCCCTGTTGGGGATGATTCTTTGATCAGAGGTCCTTCGCCTTTTAGAGAGGGAACCTCCACAGTTCCAGCTGATAGTGCTGGAGATTCTTTGCTCACGATCGCTGCCACTACTACCGTTACTGGTAGTGCTTCGAGATTGCCTTCGAGACTGAGCATAATAAGAATTAATATACCTTTATCAAGACAAATAGTGGGAATAACCCCTCCTTCGTTTGTAAGTATTTCCAACGAGATTTTACCCGATGAACCTCGAGTGGATCTGGGTGACGACTGGGATGACTACCCTCAAACGTCAGTTGGTGCACCCTCTTCTCTATATATGATAGCTTGTTTAGCGTCATTAAGAAATGATTTAGCTATACAGGCTGCAGACGCAACATACATACCATCGACCATGGGTAAATGTTGTCTTTACGCTTCTTTCAGGAAAATTAACATCAAATTGATATTAACTTTCTCTTGTCTTCTTTTCAGGCGAAGACATCTCTGGGGAGGGCGGAGTTGACACAACTTCTGACTTTGTTGTGGATCAAGCTAACGAAACGGCGGTGCCCGACGTCGAAGAAGAATGCTTTGAAGCTGCCGATCTTTCATCCGCAACATTCTCGGGTGTCATCCCGCCAGTAGCAGTTCAAATAACATCAAAGGAGGATGAGCCCATTATCTCGACTATGCCTCCTTTGTTGAGTATGCCATCAACTTTAACTGTTGTTGGTGTGCCTTCTTTTGTCGCACCATCTGTTGAAGCAACGACTGTGGCGACATCCTCTGCAGTCCTTCCGGATAGGAGATTTACCGATATTGCGGCCACTCCCAGCGTACATTCGATCTTTGCTACGCTAGTTGAACAATATACTAGCATATTCTACCGCACTTTGAAAGAATTAATATCCATGGTGCTGGAGAAGAACCTAGGTTTTGATGCTCTGAAGACGTCCTCCCAGCTTACTATAGCGCCGATTAAAAATTCCAATAACGCTGAAAGAGCTGATGCGCTAGAGCAAATAGTTAATGGTTTAGAACAACCCATTAATGAATATTTGTAACTATCCCGAGGCAGCATCGACAATCTGGTTCAGGCTGAGTATGACTCCCTAACTGTGGAACTTGCTCAACAGATAGAATCTCTAAACAAATCCATCCAGGAACAGCAACAAGAGATGGATAAAAAGTAAGCAGTAATGGGGGAGAGTATTTCTCAGCTAGCTAAGTGCTGCACTAAATGTGAGGGATATAAAGTGAGGGTTCGAGAATTGGAAGCTGAACTTGCTCAGACAAGGGAGAGGCTTCTCAAGGCATCGGTAGCTCATGATGTATTTCAGGTCCAAGTGAAGACAGCTCAACAGAACTTGGCACATGCGGGTGTCATCCATGCAAGGCTGGAACGGGCCCGTACTAACATTTTGAACTCCAGAAATGAGAGGATGGCTGCTTTGGCGCAACAGATCCGCGATTTAACTACTCCTCCCTAATGATGTACCTTTTTGCTTCTTTAGTAATTTGCTATTCCCAGAGATAATAAAGATACTTCTTCTGACTTTGTGGACCCATCATTTTAGAATATAAATGATTGGCTAGGATGAAAGTGATATCAGAGGTAATATGGACGTGATATACTTTTGATAAGTTTTAGCTGGATATATCTAATCAGAGGTTATATGGACATGATAGAATATGATCCAACTAAATTTGTATACAAAACACTATCAGAGGTAATATGGACGTGATAGGTTTTGAAGTTTCAAATTAGTTAAACATATCTATTCATAGGTCGTAAGAACATGATAGAATATGATCCAACCAGTCTTTGTACGTAGTATCGTCAAAATGAGATCTTCATCATACTCCGTGAAGCAAGGGAGATTAAGCATAGTACTTCTTCAGGAATTTGTCGTTGATAGGAGCCATTATCAAATCTCCATTAGGCTTGGCTAATATGTAAGCGCCATTTGAAAATATTATTTCAATCACATAAGGGCCCTCTCATTTGGGCTGGAACTTGCCCTTACTTTTGTGCGTAATGATCATTGGCCTCTTTACAGCTAGAACTAGCTCACCAACTTTAAACACTCTTTCCTTCACTTTTTGATTAAAAGCTCTGGAGATGCATGCCTGGTAAAACTCAATGTGCTGTTGAGCTTGAAGACATTTCTCGTCTAATCCTTCTAGCTCTTGAAGCCTCAAGTGATTATTTTTTTCCTGAGTTAACTCATTAGCCACTGCTATTCTGAGTGATGGAATTTGGACTTCAATGGGGAGAACTGCTTCACACCCGTAAACTAATAAAAATGGGGTATAACCCGTTGGAGTTTGTACCGTTGTGCGGTATGCCCAGAGACATTCCTCCAGCTTCTCATTCCAATCTCTTTTGTTCGAAGAGGCGAACTTCTTCAAGAGTTTGATGATGGTTTTGTTGAAGGCTTCCGCTAAACCATTAGCAGCGGTATTATATGCCGTTGAGGCCATATTTTGTATTCGATTCTTATCGTAAAATCGGTGAAACGCTTGGCTGATGAATTGAGATCCATTATCATAAATTATCCTTCAGGGTATCCCAAAGCGATAAATTACATAGTACTTGATAAAGCTGATCATGTTGGATGTCTTTACCTCAGCAAGAGGAATCACCTCTGCCCATTTGGAGAAATAATCGGTGATAGCCACTATGAACCGATGTCCTCTAGAAGACGAAGGATGAATAGGACCAATGATATCCATACCCCATGCTTCAAAGGTCCATGATGCGATAGTATGATGTAAATACTCAGAAGGCTGATGTATGAAATCTGCATGAACCTGACAGGCTTTGCATTGTCTTGCATATTTCACGGCATCTGCAATCATGGTAGGCCAGTAGTAGCCCATCCTCCTAATACGATCATGTAACTTAGGATCGGGTTGATGTGCTCCACATACATCGTCATGAGCTTCTCGGATAACCCGCTTTGTATCATCATCAGAGAGACATCGTAACAATAGTCCATCGTATGTTCGACAATATAGACTTTGTGAAGAAGCATCAAAATAGAAACGTATTGATCGTCTCTTGATAGATACTGCTTCTTTAGGATCTTTTGGTAAGATTCTGTATAACGCGAAGTCTATAAAGGGACTTCTCCAATCTCTCTTAGGAGGAACCATGTTTATAGCGTAGCTGCGTTCTAAGTGAAAGTTATTCTTCACACAAAATAAATCTCTGTTAAGAAGGATTATCGAATTCTGCCTTCTTATAGGAATAGCTAGATCTGCAGTTAGACAGGCCAGAGCATCAACTTCCAAATTTTGAGATCGAGGAATGTGCTCTAGGAAGAATCCTTTAAAAGGTATGGCTATCTCGATCGTTGTTTGGTGATAAGGAATGAGGTCTGGATTGCGGACTTCATATATTCCTCTGACCTGATTGACGATCAGTTGAGAATCACCAAAAGCTTCTAGGTATTCAACATCCAATTCCTTCGTGACTTGAAGCCCGATTAGTAGAGCATTATACTCTGCCACATTATTATAGCAGGGTTCGCTAAGAGAATATGCTCGATAGAGGACGAGTTTATCAGGAGTCACCAGAATAATTCCTACTCCTGAAACCATGTTTTCCTTGGGACCAATCCTAGAGGCACCATCGAAGAATAGCTGCCATGTATCACCTTCCATTGCCGAATTACATTCTGTAACTTCGTCGGGAATATCCTCGTATAATTTGGAGGTTTTCGAAATTGGATGAGCAACTAAGAAATCAGCCAAGGCTTGACCTTTTATGGACTTCTGAGGGACGTATACCATATCATACGGTGTTAATAACATCACCCTAGTCGCGAGTCGGGAATTAAGAATACTCGGCTTATTCATCAATACCCGAAGAGGATTGATTCTGGAGATGATATTAATAGTTTGGCCCGTCACGTAATGTCGTATCTTCTGAATGGCAAACATTAGGGCCAAGCATTCTTTTTCCACTGGATTGTACTGGTGTTCAGCTCTGACCATCATCCTGCTTAGATAGTAGATAGCCTATTCATGACCCTCATTGTTCTTCTGTGCGAGGAAAGCCCCTAAAAAATGATCTATTGCTCGAACATACAGCAAAAATGGTCTTCCTATGACGGGAGGCACCAGAACTGGAGGATTAGTAAGGTAGCGTTTGATGTCATTAAACGCTTGCTGACAGGCTTCGTCCCATACGAATGACACACCTTTCTTCATCGGACGAGAAAAAGGTTGACATCTCCCAGAGAGGTTGGATATGAATCTCCTGATATAAGCTAGACGACCTTGAAATCCCCTAAGTTCTCTCAGATTATGGGGCAGTCGCATTTCCAGGATAGCTTTTATTTTATCAGGGTCAACTTGAATGCCTTTAGCGGTAATGACAAATCCTAGGAATTTGCCACTGGATACACCGAGAAAGGACTTTGTAGGGTTCTTTTTGAGTTGATGTTGGCGCATCAACTCGAACATTGTCTTCAAGTCTTGGATGTGATTATCCTTGAGGCGGCTTTTGATAGCGATATTGTCTACGTAACATTCCACCATTTTGCGTAGATGCCTATGGAATATGTTACTCATAGCTCGTTGATATGTAGCCCCGGCATTCTTCAATCCAAAAGGCATAACTGTGTAGCAATATACTCCCAATAGTGTGTGAAAGGCAGTATGCTTCTCATCTTCAGGATTCATCTTAATCTGATTGTATCCTAAAAATCCATCCATAAAAGACATGCATTCAAAGCCGCATGTATTATCGATCATGACGTCTGTAATGGGAAGAGGGAACTCGTCTTTTAGGCAGGCCGCATTTAGATCTCGGAAGTCGATGCAAATACGAAATTTTCCCCTTTTTTCATGACCGGGACAACATTAGCGACCCAATCAGGATGTTGTTCTTCCCGGATGAATCCACAGGCTATCAATTTCTTGATTTCAGCTTCAATGGCATCTATCATATCCGGGCGGAACCGGCGTTGGTGTTGCTTTACAGGCTTTGAATTGGGCAGTATATTGAGTTTATGGGTAGCCACTTTTGGATCAAGACCCGGCATATCCTCATAATTCTACGCAAAGACATCGATATATTCTTTTATCAGCTGGATCATTTCTTCCCTTTCTTCTTCGAAAAGATTGTTACTGATAAATATCGGCTTTGGTGAAAACTCATCCCCAACATTGACTTGGATAACCTTATCTTCAGTGGGTGGTTCTTTTTGTTCGAACCGGAGTTCCCATTGTGTATCCATCTGTTGTGCCCAGGATTCATTCTCAAATGGTTCTGATTCTTCTTCCTCTGTTTTGAGGGAATCTGTCAACACCATATTTACTAATAATGCCCGCTTGAGTTCATCATCTAAATCAGAGGACGACAAACCATCCTGAGAAGAGGAAATTGTCTCCTCACTTGACTCAGAGTTGTTCGAAGTTGCAAGAGATGTGGTATACCCTAACCCGAAATAAATTCGTTAACAGTAAGGATCACCATGCAACGACATTCGTCTGCATTTTTCATAGTTGAGGCCTGGCTCCAACTTCAAGTCATAACCCATGCTTTGCATAATCTTCAAAGCCTGTGGGCAATATATATGGACTTGCATTTTCCTAGCATCAGACTCGTGAGAATCTTCTTGTACAATCAGTCTGTTTCATATGCGACCGAAGACTATTGGATGTTGATCGTTGCGAGTAGGTGGAACAATAAAGATACAATCTTCATGCGGCCCATATGTCGTGACAATATTAGACGTTGATGCTACTTCCCACACATACGGATGATAGAAGTCTATAGCTTCCAAGAATTTTTGTGCTATAGGTTCTATATCATTATGAGGGAAAGATTCCTGATTCGGAAATTGAGCATCAGTATACTGGAATAGAGAATCTTTATTATCATCAGAAACTATGTTCCCGGTTGTATTTACATCAGTCGGCTGCTTGTTGTGCCTAAGTTTGATGACCAAAGGTGGAGGCTTCTGGTTCAGAATGATCACTAGGGGATCACTTCCTCCTTCCGTTTTGGTTTTGCCCCAGTGGATAGCCATGGGTTCCATGACTTTCGGACGGGTAGTCCCCCCTTTCACCTGGATTGACAAAGGTTGCTCGGTAGATGGTTCTTCTGGCTCCCGGTGGGATTTCTCCTCCGTCCTGCCTGACACCTCCTTCATGTAGTCTTTGGTGTACAACATGGCATCAGAATAGTAGGACTCAACTCCTTTGAAAGGATTGAGATCAGCAAACTCTGTTTTCACTGTCCCTTGGGTATCTACATATTTGAAGCATTGGTGTAGAGTTGAAGGGACAATATTATGATCGTGGATCCATGGTCTTCCCAACAGAATGTTGTAAGATACCTCTGAATCAATGACGTAGCACGTAGCCACTTATCTAAGGTCACCAATCTGGATCCTCAGACGAATCTTCCCTAACGGCCTGTTTTTCTTGGCATTGAAGCCCACGATTATAGTGGTAGTATAAGCCAGTTCACTTGTAGGAATCCTCAACGGTCTTAGCAGACTATGAGGGATAATATTGATCGACGATCCCGAATCTATGTGAATCCGGTCTACCTCCATGGAGCCGACGTATCCGGTGTAATAAAGAGGCCTGTCATGTTTGTTATGTTTCAACAACATAGCCTCTTGAGTGAAAGTGATGTTAGGGACCACTTCCATCATGCTATGGCATTGAGGACATGCCACAGGCTCTTTATTAGGGGATTTGAGCTGAGTCAAGCATACATCTGCCTGCATTAACGCTTCACTCAAGGCTTGACGAGTGTCTTTGGATAGCCTAAGTAGCTCAAAAAATGGACAATCTGGCTGGAGTATTGGCCAACTGGGCCAAGATATCAAAGTTATATGGTTTTTCTAAACCTTTGTTTTGAATATTCTTCAAAGATTTATCAAAACGAACTTCTTTTTGCTTGCCCTTGTCCACCGAAGTTGGTCTAGAAGAACCTGCCTCTGGTATAACAGGTTCAGGCTCTGGAGGTTTGGCAGCTGAAGTGTCTGCCGTTGAATCCCCCTGGTTCCCTCCATAGTCCTTGAGGTAGACTTTCCCTGACCGGGTTCCGGTTACCAAAGCCTCTTCTTCAGGTGTCGAGGATATTCCAATCATATGGCATGGTTTACTTCTTGAGTTCTTCTTAGACTTAGCTTTAGCAGCTTCAGTCTCTTCCTCAATTTCTGACACCAGATCAGGGTGAACCCACATGATCTCCCTACGCTTGGTAGTTAGGGGCACTAGGTCATGATTTTGACCCCTGGTCGGAGGGAGATTAACAATGTTCATCATCGTCAATGGAATAGGTACCACAACATCCGGGACTTCCTGAGGGGACAGATTGCCAAACTGGAGTGAGATCATGTTCGCAGTGACCGTCTTTTCGCTATTATGGAGAGTGATGGCCTTGGCGTCAATCAACTCCTAGATTTTCCTTTTTAGTACATAACATGCCTTTGTGGGATGATGTATGTACCTGTGGAAAATATAGTACTTAGGATTATTTGTACTGCCGACTTCGTTTGGTCGCTTTATCTCTGGCAGAGTAAGCTTGCCACTTTTGACTAGACAATCGAATATGCTCGGAATATCGGCGTCGTCAAAAGAATATTCTTCTTTAGGCCTTGAAGTCCTGGAATTCGTTTGCGTAGTCACTGGAGTATGTTGCCTGGACGTATTGATTGCCAGAGCTTCCTTTTCTTTGGAACTACGAGTATGGTCGTTATTGGAGGATGACCGCTTCCCTCTATCAGAAGTAGAGATCATGATTCCATTGTCATGCGCCTTCTGACTGTTATCTTCAGTGGCTGCCGCTGAGATGATAAACGAGGGCCAATCATGGAACTGATATGGTCCCGTGAACACTGAGATCAGTGGGAGAAGGTTCTTCCTGTAAATTTTCATCAAGGCTGAATCCGGAACTCCAGGAGGCATCTGCAAAGTAGCCTGACAAAAATGTTCAATAAAAGTACGAACGTTATATTTCTCCTTCTGCTTCACTTCGATGAGCGATGACATAAACATGTCCATTCCTCCTTCGTAGAATTGAGCAAAGAATAGAGTCTTGAAATCTTCAAAAGAAGTAATGCAGTTGTCCGCTAGACAGCGGTACCATTGGTAGGCTACTCCAGACAGACAGTCCTTAAACACTCGAGTGAGAAGGGCGCCATTTCTTTGCAACAATACCATTATCATGCTGAAGTAGTTTATGTACTGGCTTGGTAACGTCTTTCCCTCAAACAAAACCATAGCCTGTAGTTTATATTTTGGTGGAAAAGGGATCTCATCCCAGACAGCTGGGTATGGCTGGTTGATTCCCAATTTCTTGAGCTGATCCTTATGCTTCAAGGCATCAAATTGGGCTTTTAATTCCCGAACTGCCTGTATCGGATCTTCAGCTAGGAAAGGGACAACAGAAAGGTGAGAGGTCGGTTGTATTGTAACTCCAACAGGAGGCAATACATTCTCCGGGTTAAGAGGTTAAGGAGCAGCTGATTCTTGATTTTGAACAGGCTCCTGGCTTGCGTTGGATGGTGGCGTGTCCACCCCCACACGTAGTTGAGTCGGAGGAACCGATGTTTGGGCTATAGCAGCTGCATGTTGAGTCACCATCATCTGGCGCATACTCTCCATCATGGAATGCATCTCTTTAAGCGATGCCTCCAATACAGCGATGCGTTGCTCGGTACTTCCTGATGGGAAAGCCTCTTCATATTCATCTCCAATGGCATAAACTTCCATTTCTCTGGATACTACTGAGGGACTGGTATAGATCTCTATAGAGATCGAGTCTATACTGTCAACATCACATTCAGAAAACTGGCGACCCCCAGTGTCAAAATCGGAAGAATATGAAGCCGATTATCGCGACCTCGAGCGAGTGTTTCAAAAAACACCTGCTTCAATATTCTCAAGGAGTTTGTCAAATCTCCTTTGGCTCGGAGCTCTAGAGGGATGACGCCTTGAACTTGACCTTTCTCTAGGAATGTGTGAAGCTATGTTTACTGATACGAATGTCGGTTTTTCTTCCTGTAATGGCAAAGAGTAGTTCAAGCGGTCGAAAACTGACCGTTTTGCCTTAGAACAGCAGTAGTTAATTACAACTTTATGACTATTACAACAATGCTCCCTAAGGGATGTAATAGACATATTAGAAGATCCCCTGTCTATGTGCTTCTGGATCAAGAAATCATGCAAATCAGGGGGATTAACCGAAGAAGAAAAAGGCTTATTCTACCTTTTTACATCAGTAGGGACGTGGAGATTTGGAACCATGACCCTCTCTCTGCCATAAGAATACAGCAGTTCACCCATGTGAGTAGCATCATCCGTCTGAGGAGCGTATTTTCTCGTGAAGCGGGTCTTCTTTACGCGGACAGACTTATCCTGGCGTAATTTGGAGTTTTGCACAGGTTCGCGTAAAACAAGAAAAGTCCTCAAACGGCCTTCAGCGTCATGCGTAATCTGAAGAGTGGGCAACTTCTTCTCTTGGTGGCGTATAAGCCTAGAGGTTGGGAGATTCGCCACTCATTTTCCCTTGATGTGATCCAAGGGTCCATCTGCCTCCTTACAGACGGGAGATATATTTTTACACGCAGGGCGCGTTTGAAATTTTTGAATTGGCGTTGAGGCCTTGTCGGAAATTTTATCTGCCACGTCACAGATGGGAGACAAAGTTTTACACGCAGAGCGCGTTCTAAACTTCTGGATTGGCACTGGGGCATTGCTAGAAATTTTGTCTGCCACGTCACAGACGGGAGACGAAGTTTTATGTGCAGAGCGCGTTCTAAACTTCTGGATTGGCACTGGGGCATTGCCAAAAGTTTTGTCTGCCACGTCACAGACGGGAGACAGTTTTACGTGCAGAACGTGTTCTAGACTTCTGGATTGGCACTGGGGCATTGCCAGAAGTTTTGTCTGCCACGTCATAGACGGGAGGCAAAGTTTTATGCACATGGCGCGTAGGCTGTGTTGTCACAACCTTGTTGATCAGAGAAGGAGAGCTTGCAGTAAGGGTAGAGGATGTCTGGGGCATCCACACTTTACGCAGCTTCCTGTTATCCTGGACAGAGAGGGAATGAGAGCTACCCCCTGCACGAAGCATGTCCTCATAAGCAGATTGGTCGAACTGGACGACCAATGTCTTCTTCGTCGATCCAATGGATACATCATCGTGTTGCACAATGGCTTTCTCGTCAGATGAGAAAGTAGTCCCCAGCAGAGTCGCCATCTTGTGTTTGATGATAAACAAAAGAAATTGAAAGTAGGTTTACACGAAACCCTTTCTTTATTTACAAACAAGAAAAAAAAGTACAATTAATCCTATACGAGGATGTTAAGTACAATAAAAATAATTCTGGAGAAATATTGCGATAGGAGTCTGATCTGCGGTCGATCACTTTGTCCCTTGGACCACACGATGATAAAGAAGTACTGTAGAAGAAGAAGAAGCTTCAAAGATTGCAGGAGGGATTGAACTATCGTCGCCAAAGTTGTCAATCAACACTCTCTGTATGTACTCTCTCTTTCTCTGATCTCTTGGTCTCTGATCTTGATCCTCTCCTCGACCTTCTTGATCTTGACCTTTTTTTTATCTCCTGTGACCGAAGGTCTCTGTTTATAGAGCTCAGTCACAGTAACTGTCCAGTCAGCGTAGAAGCCAAACTGTGAAGAGAGTTGCACTCTTTACGCGGCGGTTATAATAACTGCTACCCATGTCTAAATGATCTCCTGAATCCGCGTATGGCGCGTGTCCCATTACGAGGTAACGCGTATAATTGCTTCTCGAAGATCACGGCATGCAAGTCACGTAGGTAACTGCCCCTCGCGTAGAGATGGTTGGCGTAAAAGCCAAATAACTGTCTTGTTGGCGCAAAAGCCAAATAGCTGCCTTGTTGGCATAAAAGCCAAATAGCTGTCTTATTGGCATAAAAGCCAAGTAGCTGTCTCATTGGCGTAAAAGCCAAGTAGCTGTCTCGTTAGCGTAAAAGCCAAATTCTGTCTAAAGCTTGATGCTGCATAGGTAACCAGCGTAAACTAGCAAATTATCCTTTCTGACTGAGGTCTTGAGCGTATTCTGGGCAAAATAGCCTTATCACGTACCTTTGCAAATATAGCCTGAGTTGGCGTATTTCGAGAAGATAGCATACGGCGTACTCCTATAGTTAAAAATAGCCTGGTTTGGCGTAACATGCAAGGATGGTGATGTGAGCGTATTAGTCACAGTTTTAGCTCTCTCAGTCATTAAAAATAGAACAAAATCTCGTGCATTAAATGTAGAGATCTGCCCCCATCTCGTGCATTAAATCCAGAGATATGCCTCAAGCTCTGCACGAGAGACAGCTTTTGACGTGGCGTCTGTTTTCGTCTCATATTAAGCGTAAAGACTCACTTCTGCCCATGTAGAATAAGTAGCGTATTCCTTGAATGCGTAAAAATAACTTGTATTAAGGATATGTCACTAAACGACAGTCTGGGTCTTTGTACAAAATCATCATCACAGCCGTCATCTCGATCGTCGTGCAGTACTCTTTGTCAGGAGTCAGGTTCACTGTTTTGTCTGACAGGTTCATTCGAGGAATACGAAGAGTTCCTCGTACAACTTCACGCTGCATTAAAAGAAAATATATTTTACGCCGGAGGGAGGTGTAGCAACCTTTTTACGCCAAAATGGCCTTTGAGTGCTGCTTTACGCGGACTGTTCTGAAGTCATATTTTATGCCACACAGCGCTGAAGCTCTGTTTTATGCGTATAGCTCTGAAGTCATATTTTTATGCCACATAGCGCTGAAGCTCTGTTTTATGCGGACTTCATGCATGTTGGGGGTTATACGCGTATAATTCCCCAGCGTATTTTTATGCTTCTACAACTGTCGCTCACAAATTTGCAATCCCATGCCTTGTTTTGGTCGTACAACTTTTGTGACACAATTACGAGAAAACGATAATTAATTAATAATTTTGTTGTAGCGTACGATTTTAACACGCCACACCAACCCATTGCTTCCAACTAAATCCATACAATGAGCCTAATTGGTCCTATTACGCACATGACACTCGAGTTACATTATCTGAACTGCCTGCATGCTCCTAATATAATATTAAGTAAAAAATAAAATTTATGGATTTATTTCATTAATTTAATACTCAATCATATTTGGTAAATATCTTTCGAATTAATATGAATTGGGTTATAAATTATTTATTGGAAGAAATATAAATTTTCTAGAATATTTCCAAAGCACCTAACTATTTTTGAGAATTTTCTACATATAACTATGAATAAAATAAAACAAAAGAAAAAGAAATAAAATAAAATCCTAACCTAACTAAAAACCCAAACCCACTAACCTAACCCAACCCGTGTAAATTTCTTCCCACGTACGCACACACACACACAGATATATATATATATATATATATATATATATATATATATATATATATATATATATATGTGTGTGTGTGTGTGTGTGTGTGTGTGTGTGTGTGTGTGTGTGTGTGCATAAAACCCTAACCCTAATCCTAAACCACCTCCACCATCACCCACGCCGGACCCCGACCACCCAGGCTACCACCCTGACCCTTTGTCGCCGCCGTCGTCGCTCCGCAGCAGCACCGAAGCGTCGCCGCAGCCACCCTCGCGCAAGCAGCAGCAGCAGCATCCAACCAGCGAGCCTATCTTTGAGGTACGAGAACGCCCTCCTCGCTTGATCATTTTACAAGATTTTTTTTGTATACATTCGTAATATGAAGGCCATCAAACCCCTTCAAGAAGTTTGAATTTAGATGACCTATATTAGGAGAAATTTGAACCGAAAGTTAGTCCAAAAACCTGTGTTTTGAACAATTTTAAAACTGTCCAAACACCTATATTTTGAGGGCTATAACTCTCAACCAGCGAGGCCAAACTAAGTTATTCTTTTTCTTGTGTAATGACAACATAACCAAGATTAAATTCCTTCAAATAGTTTTATTTATTTATTTTTAATTTAATTTATTCTGTGTTGAAATTGACCAAAATTTTGTTTTTAAAGAACCTAAAATCTCCGATACGGGGTGCGTTCTGCCAAACGAGGCCACATCGTCGCGTGTAGATTATACCGAATGGTGAATAACGTAAACGCAGACGTGTGGGCTTTCGAGAAACTTGATTTGGACGTGTGTGCACGCCAGAATCAACGCATATCCGCCGAAAAATACTGTATCGGCCTATTCCGACACCTCACCATAACTTCATGTGTACTCGTCGGTTCACAACAAAACTTCTGCCATTAGATTCATAATATTACGCTGGTCCTATGACCCAAGTTTGGTTCGAATCTAAAAACGTTGACGAAATACCATTTCATGGGCCTACGGTTCTACATGACTGACGATTTCGTGATCGGCTCATCGAAATCCAGTTCTGGATGTCCCATTGGGTGCGTATCATCATTCTGGACTCTTAGACACTTAGTATGATGAATTTGGAGAACTTTGTCTCTGGCTTATTTTTCGGTGCGAAGTGGGCTACATGTGGATCCCGCTTTGATCCAAAACTGTCAATTCTATCCCTGTGTCCAAATTGGGCTTATGGGTAGTCAATCATACCTATTTCAAGTATTTTAAGAATATTGGTGATGTTTGTTTCAGCATCCGGAGGAGTACGTGCAGATTCCACTGTCCCAGGAGCAGTTGACGGAGTTCAGAACCCAGGCAAGTGTACCTTGCCAAACTTGTAGTAGATCATGTTATATATATTCTGCTTGTATATATATATATATATATATATATATATATATATATATATATATATATATATATATATATATATTCTTGTGATGTACCTTCTCAACCTAGGACCGTGAGACGTTGCTTAGCATCTGAACAAGATTCGGGTATCGATGTCATACGCGGAGTAGTGTAACATAACTTAGAGATTTGATTCCATGATCCTATTTTTACGTGCTTGCTTTACCAAGTACGTTATACCGTAGGACACTTGACACTATTTTATGTGACAAAATCTTTCTTGAGTTATTCATGGTGATTCTGTGTAGGCTTACAAGATTCATGATATGAGACTTGCATATTATATGGATATTATTATGACTTATTGTACTAGCTAGAGGTCATGATCTTGCGTATTATAGATATGAGACATTATGGACATGAGATGTGAGGTTACATTGGGTGGAGAGAGGCATACATGCTACAGGCTGATTATATTATATATACTATGTTACTATAGGTGCTTTAGTCTCTATACCAGAGCTTGGCACATTGCTGGCCCTACGAGATATTACTTGCTGCAATGGGCTCCCAGACACAGAGCCTGTAGTGGTCTCAGCCTAAGTACTAGTGATGCTCTCATTTATATTTTACTTAGTTGGTTACATTGTCACGCCCCAGTCCCAAAATATCGAGGGACTAGACATGTGGCAATGGCCAACATCACACACCGATGGACAAACTCAATTTAATGGATCCATCGGGGCATACTTAAGCTGTAATACAATAATAAGGGTCTAGATATACTAATCTCATCCACAAAAATGAATATAACAATATCAGAATTATAAAGCAAGATCAATCTCAATAAAATATAAACTCGGAAAATAACCCGATAATGAGTCTGATACATCTATCGAGATACAAGAATAAAGATAACCACAGCAAATACTGAGTATGGAAACAGTATATACTCAGAAGATACCCTCGGTGATCACTCGTCTACTGGATCTGGTACTGCTCCAGTGCTTGCTCTTGATAATGCTCCTGCTCCGTATAACTCGGGGTCGATCTCGTCTGTAAATCCTGGGGACATAGTCCGGATCCAGGTCCTCAGGAGATATAACAAGGTACAGATAATACAAGACAAAATGCAGTGTAATAGTAAATAAAATAAATAGGGTAAACTATATGACCAGCTAAGTGATATGCAAGTGAGAGTTTTAGTCATACTCAGGCTGAGACTACTACAGGATCAGTGTCGAAGAAACCCATAGCAGTATTCTTTCAAAGGGCCAGAACTGGTGCCAAAGCTCTATATCAAAAACTCAGACACATCCAGATGACAATATATATAATATAATCAGCCTTTTGTATGGTAAATCTCTCCCCACCCAATATAATCTCACGTCTCATGTCCATGACACGCAGGATCAAAACTAATGCAGCAAGTCATATAATATCTATGAATAAAATGTCTATATCATAAAACCTGTATCCTACACAGAATCACCATGAATATCTCAGGAAGATTCTGTCTCATGAATAGTGTCAAGTGTCCTGGGTCTATGTACTTGATAAGACAAGTACGAGAATGTAAAGGGTCACGATATCCATCTCTAGGTGACGTTACACAACTCCGCGTACGGTGTTGGCACCCGACTATTAATCGGACGCTAAGTAAGTCATACGGTCCTAGGTCAAGCATGCACAACAATATAAATATAGTCAAAAGAATAATAACAAGAACTGCAAGTTTTGGCAAGGTACACTTGCCTGGGGTTGGAATACCAACAGCTGTCCCTGTATCAGTGGATCCTGCAGGTACTCCTCCAAAAGTTGTAATAAACATCACTAACAGTCTCAGAAAATATCAAATAGCTAGAAACGCCTGTCCTTAAGTTCAATTTAGACACAGGGGCAAAAATGACAGTTTCTGGTCAAAGCGGGGTCCACATATGGGCCGCTTTGCACCAAAAAATGTGTCAGGGTCAAAGGTCTCCAAATTTGTCAAACTTAGTGTCAACAAGTCTAGAACGATGATACGAACCCAACGGAACTTTCAGAATTGGATTCCGATGAGCCGATCACCAAATCGCCCGTCAAGTAGAGCCTGTGGGGCCACGATACGCGATTTTGTTAATGTTCTCAGAATCGAACCAAACTTGGGTCACAGGACCAGCGTATTGCTACGAGTCCGATGGTGTAAGTTTCATCTCGATCCAATGTGTGCACACAAAGTTACGACGTGTTCCAGAAAGGGCAGATACGGGGCGTTGTCGGCGGATACGCGTTGATTCCGGTGTGCACGCACATCCAAATCAACTTTTGCAAAATCTCACACGTCCGTATCGATAGCGCACACGTTTCAGTAAAGACCGCGTGCGACCAAGTAGTCCCGTTTGGTGAGGCGCACTCAATTCCAGGGTAAAATGGGGCGTTGGTTTTCCTGTTTTTGGATCGCGGTGTACGATCACCACAGGACGCGATGCACCGAGCGAGTTGTACGGGCATCGAGAGGGTTATACAGTCTACGCGATACAACTGACGGAACGGAAAACAGAATCACGAGGAGAGAGGAAACGCTACCTGAATAGGGCTCCGTGAAGACCGATTTCTCGTGTCCGTGTCGACACGACACAGTGTGTCCGAGTTCTAGGGTTAGGGTTTGGGGGCTTCACCGGAGTCGGAAGGCTGCTGGCGGCCAGAGGAAGGCCGGAGACGGTCGGTCAAGGCACGGGCTAGGCGGAGCTGTGGCTGGATCGAGGAGAGAGGCGTTAGGTTTCAGGGGGTCGGAGCTAGGGGTTTCGTCGGGGTCGGAGAAGACGGAGGAGATGGGGGTGTTGCTCGGGGTGCTGGCCGACGAGGGGGTCGGGGTTGCGGGCGGAGGATAGGGTGGAGCTGGTGAGGGGATGGAGCCGAGAGGGGTCGTCGAGTGGGTGCTGCGGGCGGACTTGGGTGGAGCGGGGAGAACGAAGGGAGGAGACGGATGAGAGGGGTTGCAGCGGGCCGGAGATGAGGGAGTCGGAGGCTGGGATGAGGGTGGAGCTGGAGGGCGAGGCGGCGTCGTGGCGGAGCACAGCGGAGAGAGGTTGGGGCTGCGGGCCGCGGGAGGCATCGGGCTTGTCACTACCACATTTTAGAAAAAATGGTATTTTAGTAATTTCCTATTTAAATAAATATTGTGCATGGTAAATAATTTTTGTTGTATTATTTAATTGTTGTTGGATGTTATTTAATTATTTTGGACTTATTTTAGTGGACCCAACTAGTGTAGTTTGGACCCATGGACCAACATGAATTAAATAGTTAGATTTGGCCCATTTAGAAAGCCCATAGTTAAGGAGATGGATTAAATTAATTAAGTGATTAGACTAGAAGCTTCCTTCCTTAATTATTTCTTCATGAGAGGCCCCAAGGGGTACATTGGACATTTTATAATTGCTTGGGAGAGGGGCAAGGCCGGCCTATTAAAAGAGGGGGGAAATTTCTCTCTCCTCTCATTCTCATTCCAAATCTAGATCTAGAATTTTCCACTCCCAAATTCCCTCCATTTCCATTCCAATTCCCTACCAAATTCATTCTAAATTCTTTCCAATTCACCATTAGAGAAAGAGAAAGCAAGGATCTAGAAGAAGGAAGCAAGGATCTACAAAGAGGAGCAAGGATCTATAATTTGGAAGCAAGTTCTTCTCAATTGGAGGTTTCATTGGGAATCCATCTCCCAATAGGTATAATTCAGATTTTCTCATTTAAATAGCTTCTAAATCTGAGATTTAATCATGTAAAATCAACCTATATGTATGTACTACCCATAGGACTTTGTTTTGTGTTCATAGGAGACCCATGGAGAAAGTTATGGTGCTTTTTGTGTTAATTTTGTTGGAATTCCGAATTTACATTTTGTTGTGTGTATCAATTGATCCTATAGATCAATTGGACATGAGCTTATGTGTTTGGGGCTAGTGTCATGTCCATAATTTGGTACATGTGGTTCGTATCCCAATTATTTGGTGATACGTGTCATTTTGGGGGTTTTCCCTCCGACACGGGGCTTTGAACATGTCGTATTTTGACACGGACACATAGATCTACTTTTGACACTTTGATTTATTCATAAATATTATTTATGATTTGTTTGTATCCTTCGGGGTGCAATTGGTTGTGTGTTGGACTCGTGTCACATGCGTATCCTAGATCTAGTGGGATACGGTGTGATACTCTCCAATTGTGTGGATTTTTGAATAGATCTAATTATGTATGGTTTAAATTCTTCAATTATAATTAGTAAATATATATAGATATTATATATTTATTTTGTGTATTTATTATAGTAATTATTGTAGCATAGATCTATATATTTTTGTGTGTGCTAATATGATGTACAAATATAATATGTAGCTTTCTTGCATGTAATTATATATGTACTTATGTTAATAGTATAAATTATACATAAATATTTTATAAAATATATTTATGTGTTTAATTGTGTAATTATATTATTTATAATTATTATGTAATTATTTGTATATTAATGTATATATTTTAGGTGTGCTTCTAGCCATGTAAAATATGAACATTAATATGTGCATGTGTTGTAACTATTAGTATTTAATTATAAGTTCATATGTGCATATATATATAAGTATATAATTATTTATTTATATATATGTATTATGATTATTATTGCATATATATATTTATATTTATATATATATATTTATATTTATATTTATATTTTTATTTGTTTTGGTGACAGTGGTTTCTATGACAGTGAAACTGTCATTATTTGGTCTAAACAGCAGCCGCTGTACAGTGGTCAGCATTAATGACAGATCTGTCATTAATGCTGCGGCAGTTTTGAGCGGCAACCTTTCAGCGACGTTTTTTTTGTGACAGTTTGAAACTGTCAGCAAACTGTGACAGCAGCGGTTTTGTATATGGAGTTTCTGCGACGAATTTTCAGTGACAGTCATGACTGTCACTATTAAACCTGTTTTTATTTTATCTTGTTTTGTTCACTGTTTTCAGTGACGCTTTGACAGTTTTAAATTATATTTTATATATTATTATTGTATATATATATATATATGTGTATATATATGTGTTTTGTATAATATTTGTAATAATATATTATGTTATTTGTATACATATTGGTTTGTATATATATTATTTTAGGGTATATATTATTTGTATTAGTAGTATACTTTGTGTGAGTATGATTTGGGATCTAATTTTTATTCCTAAATTGTTGTATTTTATTTCTATATTATTTATATAGATTTCTTGTGAGGTTGACCTTGGTTTGACTTTAGTTGACTTTAAAGTTGACCATAGTTGACTTTTGACTTAGAATTTATTTATTGACCTAGGAGTTGACTAGTTTGACTTATTCTCTTTCCGGGACCTTGTTTTAATGTAGTATTCCATATCTAGGTCTTCGAGGCACCGAGTCAGACATCTGTGAGACTGTTCTTTGGATTTCAGGCGAGTACATTCTCTGATAGTTTCTCATTTATGATATCCTCTATGTTCGTTGTATCTAGTGTAGATTTACATATTTCTCTCGACACTATGGTTACACGGATTGGTATATCCGGATCTCGTCATGAGATATTATTCCTTGGTATATGGTGTATATGGTGCAAGTATTGTTCATTGGTTATCTTGTACATGTACAGACACCGATTCTCGGGGAGACTAGCTATCTTCTTGGGGAATCTAGTGCCATAGCATACCGTGGTTGGATCAATTATACCAGTTGGGGGTGGGGAGTATTAGTATAGATATGTGATCAAATCCCTATTGAATAAAGTATTGGTAAGCGAATAGTGTTGATCATGCACCGCACGTATGATTAGCCAGGCCGCATTGTATCTTGCCCAAGCCGATCACATGTTAAGCTAGTACTCACACACTTAGTCATTAGTATTATTGTTTCATTGGCATATTGTTCATTATTGTATTTCTTTCCAGTATTTCCTTATTGTCTATATATCTCTTGTATCTATTTTGTGCATCTTGTTTATCCACAGCTATTTACTGTTACATAGTTTTTATCATGGATTAGAACTGCTGTTAGAGATGTACTATGCTCCTTTCCTGACTGGATATATTTTTCCAGATGACACTGAGGAGTACCCTACCTATTATGGACCCCAGGATGTTGTGGGTTTAGATTCGGAGACCCTGGATCAAGAGGGACTTATCCCAACTGAGACAGTTGACCCTGGAGTGTAGCTTGTAGTATGATAGTATTCTTTTATACTGGATTTGTCTCCAGCTTATTTTTGTTACTCTTCAGACTCATTGATGTATTATTTTAAACTCATGAGTTGATGACTATTCTATTCTTATCTGATTCGTGTTCATTCTATCTTAGTTCTGTGATTGAGTACACTATCTTTTGGTGGTTCATTATATTAGATAGACTTTCTAGACAGCGTTCTACCGCCGATTCTGCGGCGTAGGCTGGGCGTTGTTTCCGACTAGTACCCTTACCCCGGGTGCGGGTCGTGACACATTTTTGGTGGTGGCCCATGCAGGTCTAGCTTCACAAGTATGTGATGTCGTGGTAGTGCGACAACTTAGTTGTACTACTGCGAGCCTGCAATAGGATATAGGATATAGGCTGAGATACTCAATCACATCTAGGAAAATTCTTTAGATTCAACTATTCTCCTTTGATATTGATACTTGATCTCTTAAACTGTCCTTTCCTTGATGTCTTACATCTTGTGCCATATTGATTCTTTCTTTCGCTTTGTCTCAGGATGCCGCCTAAGACTAGATCACAGCAGGGGAGAGCAGCTTCTGAGAGGTCTGCGACATCCCGAGGGCCTGCACCAGTCACTTCTCCGGTGATTGGAGTGTCAGCTGCTTTCGGAGGTCCACCACCTACTCAGAGGACTGTGCCAGCTGTATCTGAGGGGCTTCCACCTCCACCTCCTGTGCCAGCAGAGGCGTCACAGATGTTTACACTGTTTCGTGAGATGCTCGAGGCACAGAGGGCTCAGTCAGAGGCACATCAGAGACAGACCGACATTCTACGGCAGGGCATCGAGAGTGCTCATCAGCTTGCTCGTGTTGTAGTTGAGAGAGGAGTTCCGGTCCAGCAGCAGGTTGTTCCTCAAGTTGCTCAGCTTCGGCCAGGCAACATTCAGGACTTCAAGAAACTGGAGCCTAGGGTTTTCAAAGGGACGGAGGGCATCGTCTATGCTGATGATTGGCTCAAGGACATTGAGCGTCTTATGAGGGTGTCCCGTCTTTCTGAAGATCTGAAGGTTGAGGCGGTAGGACTTCAACTGTTCGACGTCGCTCGCACTTGGTTCAGGAATGAGCCGGTTCTAGTTGACGCAGGACAATCTTGGGAGGTATTCAAGGACCTTTTCAAGAAGAAGTTTTTCGCTCGGATAGACAGGCTTGACTTGGGGAGACAATTTGAGAGTCTCATTCAGGAAAGCATGTCTGTGGAGGAATACGCTGCGGAGTTCGATAGGTTGAGCCGATTTGCAGAGTACTTGGTGAGGGAGCCGGAGGTTCGAGCTATTCGTTTCCGTGAGGGTCTAAACTGGGAGGAGAAGATTCTCATTTCGTCTTTTTATGAGACATACTCGGAGATACTTGCAGAGGCACGCAAGGTTGAGCGGGATCTGGGTTTGAAGACCAAGAGAGACCGTGATTCTTTTCTGGGGGCCAACGGCAGTGCAGTATCTGCCAAACGTCCTCATTTCCAGTCCAGACCTTTCCAGCAGCCACAGCAGAACCAGACTCCAGCTAGAGCGCCTTTTCACCAGGCACCTCAGCAGCAGAGGCAGTTACAGCAGGCCCCATGCAACTTCTGCAAGAAGCCCGGCTACATCTGGGAAGTTTGCAGGAGGAGGCTAGGAGTTTGTTTGTATTGTGGTACTGAAGGGCATCAATCGAGGGAGTGTCCTCGTCGTGCAGTTCAAGAGGCAGCTCCAGCTCCGAGGACACAGACGAGACCACTTGCAGCATAGCCGAGGGGACCGCTTCCGACACAGCAGCAGCATTTTGTCCAGCATCAACAGCAGGGAGGTGCTCGGCAGGGACGAGCGTTTGCTATGACCGTCGAAGAGGAGGAACCCACAGGAGATGTCATCGCAGGTTCTATTCTTCTTGATTCCATTCCAGCTTTAGCTTTGTTTGATAGTGGTGCTTCCCATAGTTTTGTATCTGTTTCTTTTGCTCTGAAGCATGGTTTGGTAGCTGAGTCTTTGCTTAGGACTTGCAAGATCATGACCGGGGGAGGCATTATCCTGGTTAATGATATTTGTAAGGATCGGAGAGTTACTTTGGGAGGCCGGGAGTTGAGTGCGTGTCTACTTGTAATGCCACTTCCAAGCTATGACATTGTACTTAGGATGGATTGGTTGAGTAGGCACCATGCTAGCATAGACTGTAGAGGAGGTAGAGTTTTGTTTGGTTCGCCAGGAGAGCCAGAGTTTGAGTTTGCTAGAGGAGCTGCGGAGCAGGAAGAAAGCATTATTTGTGGAGCTATGGTGGAAGACAAGGAGTTGCCACATCCGTTGATAGCAGAATTATTGGATGTGTTTCCTGAGGAATTGCCAGGATTGCCACCAGATCGAGATATTGAATTTTCTATAGACTTGGTGCCAGGTGCAGAACCAATTTCGCAACATGTCTATAGAGTAAACAACAGCGAGCTGGTCGAGTTGAAGAAGCAAGTGGACGAATTGCAGGATAAGGGGTTTATCAGATCGAGTTCTTCACTATGGGGAGCCCCGGTATTGTTTGTACCAAAGAAGGATGGATCGGTGCGTATGTGCATTGATTACAGGGCTTTGAATAATCTCACTATCAAGAATAAGTATCCTTTGCCACGGATTGATGATCTGTTTGATCAGTTGAGTGGTACGAAGGTATTTTCTAAGATAGATTTGAGATCAGGCTACCATCAAGTGAAGGTAAAGCCGGAGGACATACCGAAGACTGCTTTTAGAACTCGGTATGGTCAGTACGAGTTTATGGTGATGCCGTTTGGTTTGACTAATGCACCGGCGGTATTTATGAACTTGATGAACAAGGTGTTCCACCAGTACCTTGACAAGTTCGTGGTGGTGTTCATCGACGACATACTCATATACTCGAGGACACCGGAGGAGCATGAGGAGCATTTGAGGATTGTGTTGGATGTGCTGAGGAAGGAGAAGCTGTATGGGAAGTTGTCCAAATGTGAGTTTTTCTTGGACAAAGTAGAATTCTTGGGGCATGTTGTGACTGGTGATGGTATTTTAGTGGATCCGAAGAAGATTTCAGCAGTGGAATCTTGGAAGACTCCGAGTTCAGTAGCAGAGATCAGGAGTTTCTTGGGATTGGCAGGCTATTACAGGAAGTTTGTGCAAGATTTTTCGAGGATTGCCGAGCCGATGACCAGACTCACAAGGAAGGATGTGGAGTTTGTTTGGACGGAGGATTGCCAGGTTGCTTTTGAGGAGTTGAAGAAGAGGTTGACGTCTGCTCCTATTTTGACGTTGCCATCAGGGTCCGGAGGTTTCACTATTTATAGTGATGCATCGGGGAAGGGTTTAGGTTGTGTTCTTCAGCAGCATGGGAAAGTAATTGCCTATGCATCCAGGCAATTGCGTCCTCATGAAAAGAACTATCCTACCCATGATTTGGAGTTGGCAGCTGTCATATTCGCCCTGAAGTTGTGAAAATATTATTTGTACGGAGAGCGTGTGGAGATCTTCACAGACCACAAAAGCTTGAAGTACGTTTTCACGCAGAAGGAGTTGAACATGAGGCAGCGTCGGTGGTTGGAATTGATGAAGGATTTTGATATCTCTTTGCAATATCATCCTGGGAAAACCAATGTAGTTGCCGATGCTTTGAGCAGGTATCCGGTAGCTATGTTCTTGACCCAGGATCGATATCTGTTGGAGGACTTGGAGAGCTTGGGCATTGAGGTAATTGTTCCTGGGTGTGCTATGCAGATGTGGGGATTGTAGATACACTCAGATTTGATGGACAGGATCAAGATAGCACAGTATGATGATGTATCTTTAAAGAGAATCAGAGCTCAGGTGAGAGCAGGATTGGAGGATGATTTCACTATTGCAGAGGATGGATCCTTGAGGCATGGAGTTAGATTGTGTGTGCCTAGTGGGGAGTTGCACGAGGAGGTGTTGCAGGAAGCGCATCGCTCTCAGTATTCCATACATCCAGGTGCTAACAAGATGTATCGGGATATGCGAGAGAGTGTGTGGTGGTATGGCATGAAGAGGAAAGTGGCACAGTTTGTATCCAGATGCTTAGTGTACCAGCAGGTGAAAGCCGAGAGGCAGAGGCCAGGAGGGTTACTTCAGCCATTACCCATTCCAGAGTGGAAGTGGGAACACATTACTATGGATTTTGTGTCCGGACTTCCACGATCTCCAGGAGGGAAAGACGCGATTTGGGTCATTGTTGATAGATTGACCAAGTCGGCCCACTTTTTGCCTTTTAAAGTGGGTTTGTCTACGGAGAAGCTGGCAGAGATGTATGTGAGGCAGATCGTTAGGATACATGGAGTTCCCTTCAGCATAGTCTCAGATCGAGATAGTCGTTTCACTTCTCATTTCTGGAGGAGTTTGCAGGAGAGTTTGGGCACTCAGCTCAAGTTCAGTACTGCATATCATCCCCAGACAGATGGGCAGTCAGAGAGGACTATCCAGACTCTCGAGGATATGTTGCGTACTTGTGTACTAGATTTTGGGGGTTCTTGGGAGGACCATCTTTATTTGGTAGAGTTTGCTTACAACAACAGTTACCAGGCCAGTATAGAGATGTCACCTTTTGAAGCTCTATATGGTCGGAGGTGTCGTACTCCTTTGTCTTGGGATGATGTTGGAGAGAGAATTTTTCTTGGGCCAGAGATGGTTGTGGATGCAGCGGAGAAGGTTCATTTGATCAGAGACAAACTTCGAGTGGCGCAGGACAGACAGCGGCATTGGGCCGATAGCTATCGGAGACCTTTGGAGTTTGAGGTATAGTTTAGATTTTGTTTGTGCTTGTTCTTGTTTGTTATAGATTAAGTTCTTAAGATGGTGTTTTGTTCTAGGTGGGTGGTTTGGTGTTTCTGAGGATTTCTCCGACACGAGGCACGATTCGCTTCGGTGGAGGCGGAAAGCTTAGTCCGCGATTCATCGGACCTTTCACTATTCTAGAGAGGGTCGGTGCAGTTGCTTATAGACTAGACTTGCCACCTGCATTGGAGGGAGTGCACAACGTGTTTCATGTGTCACAGTTGAGATGATACGTGGCAGATCCTAGTCATGTATTGGATCACTCGGAGATAGAGGTGGGCCTTACTCTTAGCTATCCAGAGCAGTCAGTTGAGATTCTGGATCGGAGAGAGAAGGTGCTGAGGAACCAGACTATTTCTTTGGTGTGCGTCGCATGGAGGCATCACTCTCCGGGGGAGTCTACCTGGGAGAGAGAGGATGACATGCGAGAGCGTTATCCATATTTGTTTGTACCTTGAGGTATGTTAATTCTCTAGTTATGTTATGTTCATTGTTATGTTTTGTTAGTTATGATTCTTTAGTTCTGTTTTATGATTTTCTGGGGGTAGTTTTCGTCTTTGAATTTCGAGGACAAAATTATTTTAAGGAAGGTAGACTTGTCACTACCACATTTTAGGAAAAAGAGTATTTTAGTAATTTCCTATTTAAATAAATATTGTGCATGGTAAATAATTTTTGTTGTATTATTTAATTGTTATTGGATGTTATTTAATTATTTTGGACTTATTTTAGTGGACCCAACTAGTGTAGTTTGGACCCATGGACCAACATGAATTAAATAGTTAGATTTGGCCCATTTAGAAAGCCCATAGTTAAGGAGATGGATTAAATTAATTAAGTGATTAGACTAGAAGCTTCCTTCCTTAATTATTTCTTCATGAGAGGCCCCAAGGGGTACATTGGACATTTTACAAATGCTTGGGAGAGGGGCAAGGCCGGCCTATTAAAAGAGGGGGGAAATTTCTCTCTCCTCTCATTCTCATTCCAAATCTAGATCTAGAATTTCCCACTCCCAAATTTCCTCCATTCCCATTCCAATTCCCTACCAAATTCATTCCAAATTTTTCCCAATTCACCATTAGAGAAGGAGGAAGCAAGGATCTAGAAGAAGGAAGCAAGGATCTACAAAGAGGAGCAAGGATCTACAATTTGGAAGCAAGTTCTTCTCAATTGGAGGTTTCATTGGGAATCCATCTCCCAATAGGTATAATTCAGATTTTTCCATTTAAATAGCTTCTAAATCTGAGATTTAATCATGTAAAATCAACCTATATATATGTACTACCCATAGGACTTTATTTTGTGTTCATAGGAGACCCATGGAGAAAGTTATGGTACTTTTTGTGTTAATTTTGTTAGAATTCCGAATTTATATTTTGTTGTGTGTATCAATTGATCCTATAGATCAATTGGACATGAGTATGTGTTTGGGGCTAGTGTCGTATCCATAATTTGGTACATGTGGTTCGTATCCCAACTATTTGGTGATACGTGTCATTTTGGGGGTTTTTCCTCCGACACGGGGCTTTGAACATGTCGTATTTTGACACGGACACATAGATCTACTTTTGACACTTTGATTTATTCATAAATATTATTTGTGATTTGTTTGTATCCTTCGGGGTACAATTGGTTGTGTGTTGGACTCGTGTCACATGCGTATCCTAGATCTAGTGGGATACGGTGTGATACTCTCCAATTATGTGGATTTTTGAATAGATCTAATTATGTATGGTTTAAATTCTTCAATTATAATTAGTAAATATATATAGATATTATATATTTATTTTGTGTATTTATTATAGGAATTATTGTAGCATAGATCTATATATTTTTGTGTGTGCTAATATGATGTACAAATATAATATGTAGCTTTCTTGCATGTAATTATATATGTACTTATGTTAATAGTATAAATTATACATAAATATTTTATAAAATATATTTATGTGTTTAATTGTGTAATTATATTATTTATAATTATTATGTAATTATTTGTATATTAATGTATATATTTTAGGTGTGCTTCTAGCCATGTAAAATATGAACATTAATATGTGCATGTGTTGTAACTATTAGTATTTAATTATAAGTTTATATGTGCATATATATATAAGTATATAATTATTTATTTATATATATGTATTGTGATTATTATTGCATATATATATTTATATATATATATATTTATATTTATATTTATATATATATTTTTTTATTTTTATTTTTATTTATTTTGGTGACAGTGGTTTCTATGACAGTGAAACTGTCATTATTTGGTCTGAACAGCAGCCGCTGTACAGTGGTCAGCATTAATGACAGATCTGTCATTAATGCTGCGGCAGTTTTGAGCGGCAACCTTTCAGCGACGTTTTTTTTGTGACAGTTTGAAACTGTCAGCAAACTGTGACAGCAGCGGTTTTGTATATGGAGTTTCTGCGACGAATTTTCAGTGACAGTCAAGACTGTCACTATTAAACCTGTTTTTATTTTATCTTGTTTTGTTCACTGTTTTCAGTGATGCTTTGACAGTTTTAAATTATATTTTATATATTATTATTGTATATATATATATGTGTATATATATGTGTTTTGTATAATATTTGTAATAATATATTATGTTATTTGTATACATATTGGTTTGTATATATATTATTTTTGGGTATATATTATTTGTATTAGTAGTATACCTTGTGTGAGTATGATTTGGGATCTAATTTTTATTCCTAAATTGTTGTATTTTATTTCTATATTATTTATATAGATTTCTTGTGAGGTTGACCTTGGTTTGACTTTAGTTGACTTTAGAGTTGACCATAGTTGACTTTTGACTTAGAATTTATTTATTGACCTAGGAGTTGACTAGTTTGACTTATTCTCTTTCCGGGACCTTATTTTAATGTGGTATTCCATATCTAGGTCTTCGAGGCACCGAGTCAGACATCTGTGAGACTGTTCTTTAGATTTCAGGCGAGTACATTCTCTGATAGTTTCTCATTTATGATATCCTCTATGTTCGTTGTATCTAGTGTAGATTTACATGTTTCTCTCGACACTATGGTTACACGGATTGGTATATCCGGATCTCGTCATGAGATATTATTCCTTGGTATATGGTGTATATGGTGCAAGTATTGTTCATTGGTTATCTTGTATATGTACAGACACCGATTCTCGGGGAGACTAGCTATCTTCTTGGAGAATCTAGTGCCATAGCATACCGTGGTTGGATCTATTATACCAGTTGGGGGTGGGGAGTATTAGTATAGATATGTGATCAAATCCCTATTGAATAAAGTATTGGTAAGCGAATAGTGTTGATCATGTACCGCACGTATGATTAGCCAAGCCGCATTGTATCTTGCCCAAGCCGATCACATGTTAAGCTAGTACTCACACACTTAGTCATTAGTATTATTGTTTCATTGGCATATTGTTCATTATTGTATTTCTTTCCAGTATTTCCTTATTGTCTATATATCTCTTGTATCTATTTTGTGCATCTTGTTTATCCACAGCTATTTACTGTTACATAGTTTTTATCATGGATTAGAACTGCTGTTAGAGATGTACTCTGCTCCTTTCCTGACTGGATATATTTTTCCAGATGACACTGAGGAGTACCCTACCTATTATGGACCCCAGGATGTTGTGGGTTTAGATTCGGAGACCCTGGCTCAAGAGGGACTTATCCCAACTAAGACAGTTGACCCTGGAGTGTAGCTTGTAGTATGATAGTATTCTTTTGTACTGGATTTGTCTCCAGCTTATTTTTGTTACTCTTCAGACTCATTGATGTATTATTTTAAACTCATGAGTTGATGACTATTCTATTCTTATCTGATTCGTGTTCATTCTATCTTAGTTCTGTGATTGAGTACACTATCTTTTGGTGGTTCATTATATTAGATAGACTTTCTAGACAGAGTTCTCCCGCCGATTCTGCGGCGTAGGCTGGGCGTTGTTTCCGACTAGTACCCTTACCCCGGGTGCGGGTCGTGACAGGGCTTGGCTGCGGGTGTTCTGGGCTGAGGGAAGGGAGAGTCAGGCGGAGGCTAGGGGCTGACAGCGGCGGGTCGTAGCGGAGGAGGCGGAGGAGAGGGGTAGTGAAGAATTAGGGTTCCTGCCGGCGGGGGTTAAATAGCCTCGTCGGAACAGTGTTCCGACTAGAATTAAGATTTTGGTTTTGGTTACGAGTCTGCGGGTTAACGGGTCGGGTTTAGACCCGGATTCGTTAAGGTTTAAGTGCGGGTACGAGTTGTCGGGTTTCAGGTCGGGTTTAGATCCGACCCGACCCGCTAAGGCTGGGTTCGGTTCAGTTGAACCGGGTCTGGGTTGGTTTGGGTTGGATTGGTTTATTTTGAAAATAAACCGGGTTTATTTCTACGGTTAATTTTAATTAGTTTCTAGGGCTTTAAAAATGCTTCTGGGGTCCAATAAATTTTCGAAAAATTATCCTATGTCTAGTTTTTCATTTTACACCCAAAAATATTATTTCCATAATATTTTAATATTAATTAACATTATTTAAAAATCATTTAAATTCAAAATACCTAGGTTTTAATTACAAAAAAATCCCAAAAAATTACAGAAAATTATGAAAACTCCAAATTTAAAATTTTCTGAAAAATCAGGGGGCTTACAATCTACCCAACTTATAAAAATTTTGTCCTCAAAATTAAACTAGGGCAGGGTCTCTCTATTAAATCTTACTTGATTACAGTCTAAAGAATTCCTCTTAAGTGAACATTGCGGTCTCTACCCAACTTGGAATTTACCCATCTATCATCTAAGGCTATACATCTAAGAAAGTTATGCCCCAAATTATGTTATTGAGTCCTCAAAGTTTTTAACACCAACATGTCATCTATGATATTCCCTTAATCATTTATAAAAGATAGTCACCAAACAATACGACTGGCCTGCGGGGTGTATCTAGTACTGTCTATATATCAAACTTATACCAAGCACGATGTTTCGTCTTTCCGAAATAAGGGAAGACGGAGATCAATAATAAAGAGTTCAAGGGTGAGGTAATAGAATAGAAGTATCGGGATCAAGGCGTTTAAATAATTTAAATAGGAATTCTTATGGCAGTTGTGGACTAAAATCCTATTCTGGTAATTCCTATTCACATGCTCGCATTGGTACAGTTAGGTAGCAGATACGATATGCTCAGACATATTTAGAGGGCAAGTACATTCGTCTACTAATCACTATATATCTCAATCCACGTAAATTAGTTGTACGAAGGGAGAACCAAGTGCACTATGGTTGATCAGACCGTAGTATACTTATTCTGAAATATATTAGTGTACATGTCCACTAATACATATGTCATGAACAAGCTCGATAAAGAATAAGCTTGCAAAACTAGGCTATAGAATAGCAGCATAAGTCAAGTACAACAAATTTAAGTACGCTAGATGGTGATGAAAGGAGGTACAAATTAATCAACTTCACAAAACAAAACAAACAAGCAACCATAATAATAACAGACTCTATAATCTCTACAGTTATCATACAACCTCCTTGTCTAAGTCGCTAGTCGACCAAATAGGGGCAATGACCTTTAAATTCTATTGTCTGAATAACCACCATCTTCTTATACAAGTCTAAAGTTGTGTCATCCTAGTTTACTTCATCAATGGGTCAATAGGGCTAGGTGGTATTATGTTGTGAGGCATACTACCCAACTTAAAACAATAAACTAATACTGAAATTGTCTTAAGGATACCGTGGAAACTCTTGTTAAGGTCTACGAGAAGGGGTCTTGGTACCTATTAGGGTATCCTCCTATATTACTTAGGTCATGGTCGTCTTAAGCCTTAGTCTTAGTGCTTATAGGACAAGTGTCGATAGTGAGGATAGAAGAGTTACTGGCCGTCAAGGATAAGGGATCTAACTTGTATCGAGGTGGGGGTACTAATTACGTGACTTAAAGCTAAGGGGTAATCATTAGGTCATAATCTACAATAATAAATTAAACTGTCAAGTTCTAATTACCAATCACACAGCAAAATTTAGAGTAACAACCAAAATAAACAATAAGAGGCGCACAGGAGTCAAGGCAGGATGCAAGTCAAGAAATTAATTCGGATCCGATATAAATGTCAGGAACGATTCAAGCAAGTGGATGAGATTCAAAAACTTATCCTATTCTTATTGTAGGCTTGCTCGGTCCCTAAGTTGAAACCGAACAATTTAGTCGTTGACCTGCATGGGCCACCACAAAAACTATGTCACGCCCCAGTCCCAAAATACCGAGGGACTAGACACGTGGCAATGGCCAACAGCACACACCGATGGACAAACCCAATTTAATGGATCCATCGGGGCATACCTGTAACCTTCGTATCCTGAAATTCATGATTAAATATTATTTTTAGGTTAATTTGGGGCTAGTGGAATTTTTTCATAATTTTTAGTTAATTAAAAACTAGTAATCCTAATTTTCTAGAACTTTCAAGAATTTATTTTAGGGTCAAATATAATTAAAAATAACCCAAACTTTTATTTTAGGTTCTAAATAATAAAATATATTTTCTAGATTTTTTTGGGAATTTTTTGATTATTTTTAGCATTTATTTTGAGTTAATTATGAAAAACTGAATTAAAAACTATTTTCTGAAAAAAAACCTAAAAAGTAATTAATTCTGCCCAGTCAGCAGACAGGGGCCCACCTGTCAGCCAACAGTGCGGGGCCCGCCTGTCAGCGACCGCGGGTGAAGCCGAGCCGAGCCGCGTCCTAGTCCGAGTCGGACTCAGCTGAGCCGAGCCGCGTCCGACCGGGACCGTTTGATTTGGGCGGGGCTGCACGGATGACTGCCACGTGGCAAGCTCCTGAGCCGCGGCTGCTCTTTCTCTCTCCTATATATATATATATATATATTAGTTTAGTTATTTTCTAGGGTTTTTCTTCAGCCGATTTTTGGAGAATTACCATCTAGGGTTCCTTCATCTTCCAGAAGCCATTGCGCATAGCTCCGGACTCCAAACGAGGCCTAGTTTTTTGTGTTAGAACGATATTGAGGTTAGATTTCTGATTATATAATTTTCTTTATGAAATTATGATTTTTAGATTCTGGAAAATTCGTAGAACACAGCATATCTGAAAATAGACGTGTTTCGATGTTTTCGTGATTCCGGGAGAACCAGGAATCAGAATCATGAACCGTTTAAAGTTTCGGAAAGCTAATGTCGAGATAATTTACATATGTTTTTCCCAGAATTTAATTCGAAGTATTTACATACTGTTAATTCTGTAGAACTTCTAGGTTAGAATTTAACCATCGGTGCACGATACGAAACTTGTATGTGCCATAATTCCCAAACGAATTTGAATTTGAATGAGCCGTAAATTCCAGCGTGTTTTTGACGCTGAAATCTAGAGGGAATCATGCATGAAATTCGTGTTTGTGTCGGTTGACTTTTTGGTCAACAGATCGCCTCGATTTGTGTGCCATGAGTCTCGAGTCGATAAATTTAGGTTCTTTTGGGCAAAAATTAGGATTTGACCTAAAAATCAGAGTAATAAGATTAAAATAGGATTTTAGAGTAATTATTCCAGAATTAAATAAATTAAAATAAATTATCTTTTGACATGGTAAATTTGTAATACATAAGCTATTTGGACTGTGACTTGGACTCTGATTCATACCAGCAGCAGGACCCCAAGCGAGTATATTCTCTGACAGTTTCCATTATGTTGATTATCTCTATAATTCTTGTTGTATAGCGTACATGACTCTGACACTGTTCTTTACACGAGTTGGCATCATCGAGACCTGTCACGAGGAGTCGTGATTGGAATCCATCGTGCTAGCTAGGGAAATGGAGAAATATTAGTAGCTTATGTGATCATACCCAACCTTACATGCATCATAGCTCACCCATACCTCACGTCGGTGCAGCCTGACCATTACATGCCTCATAGCCTGTTACATGTGATTAGCCTGACTATTGCTTGCATCATAGCTATCCGGATGGTTAGCCTGACCCTACATGAATCATAGCTAATCATATGTAACAAGCCTGATCAGTCCCAAGACGATCACATGATATACTAATGTTTCACACACTTGGTTAGAGGATCATTGACATGCATCTCTAGTATATTGATCTAGCATCTCTACATGTTCTAGTTGTTGTTCTTGTACATATTTATATACCAGTTCATTGTTCTTGCGTGTACTTGGATTTCTATTTCATTGCTAGATGTACATTAATGATGACATGCTCCAATATTCCATTATTCCAGTATTTTTATTTCCAGTATATCCATGCTCGCCATCATTTCTTATTTCCAGTATTCCTATCTGTCTTGTATTTCTTTACACTGTGTTATAGTTTTTGTCAATATACATGGAACTGCTGTTAGAGATGTATTTCGTTCCAATCCTGACTGGATATTTTTTCCAGACTGTGACATACAGGATTTGTTCCGGCATACTTGGAGATTGGATGTTATTGATTGCAGGTTAGACTATTTATTGTTATTTGGACTTGTCTTGTATTTTATTTGGTTGCTTCGATATCTCATCGTGCTTTAGCTTATGTGATTGAGTATATTCCATATTATATTGATATCTGTGTCTCCTTATGGAGTTGGATATTCATGTGAGAGTGATTAGCTAGTATTCTGACCTAGACAGCGTTCTACCGCCGATGCTGCGGCGTAGGCTGGACGTACTCACGCACTCGTGCCCAAATTCTGGGTGCGGGTCGTGACAGTACCTAAGTTGTAATACAACAATAAGGGTCTAGATATACTAATCTCATCCACAGAAATGAATATAACAATATCAAAATCATAAAGCAAGATCAATCTCAATAAAATATAAACTCGAGAAATAACCCGATAATGAGTCTGATACATCTGTCAAGATACAAGAATAAAGATAACCACAGCAAATACTGAGTATGGAAACAGTATATACTCAGAAGATACCCTCGGTGATCACTCGTCTACTAGATCTGGTACTGCTCCAGTGCCTGCTCCTGATAATGCTCCTGCTCTGTATAACTCGGGGTCTATCTCGTCTGCTAATCCTGGGGATATAGTCCGGATCCAGGTCCTCAGGGGACATAACAAGGTACAAATAATACAAGCCAAAATGCAGTGTAATAATAAATGAAATAAATAGGGTAAACTATATAACCAGCTAAGTGATATGCAAGTGAGAGTTTTAGTCATACTCGGGCTGAGACTACTACAGGATCAGTGTCGAAGAAACCCATAGCAGTATTCTCTCGAAGGGCCAGAACTGGTGCCAAAGCTCTATATCAGAAACTCAGACACATCTAGATGATAATATATATAATATAATCAGCCTTTTGTATGGTAAATCTCTTCCCACCCAATGTAATCTCACGTCTCATGTCCATGACACGCAAGATCAAAACTAATGCAGCAAGTCATATAATGTCTATGAAAAAAATTCTATGTCATAAAACCTATATCCTACACAGAATCACCATGAATATCTCAGAAAGATTCTGTCTCATGAATAGTGTCAAGTGTCCTGGGTCTATGTACTTGATAAGACAAGTACGAGAATGTAAAGGGTCACGATATCCATCTCTAGGTGACGTTATACAACTCCACGTACGGTGTTGGCACCCGACTATTAATCGGACGCTAAGTAAGTCACACGGTCCTAGGTCAAGCATGCACAACAATATAAATATAGTCAAAGGAATAATAATAAGAACTGCAAGTTTTGGCAAGGTACACTTGCCTGGGGTTGGAATACCAACAGCTGTCCCTGTATCAGTGGATCCCGCAGGTACTCCTCCAAAAGCTGTAATAAACATTACTAACAGTCTCAGAAAATATCAAATAGCTAGAAATGCCTGTCCTTAAGTCCAATTTAGACACAGGGGCAAAAATGACAGTTTTTGGTCAAAGCGGGGTCCACATGTGGGCCGCTTTGCACCAAAAAATGTGTCAGGGTCAAAGGTCTCCAAATTTGTCAAAATTAGTATCAACAAGTCTGGAACGATGATACGAACCCAACGGAACTTTCAGAATTGGATTCCGATGAGCCGATCACCAAATCGCCCGTCAAGTGGAGCCTATGGGGCCCACGATACGCGATTTTGTCATTGTTCTCAGAATCGAACCAAACTTGGGTCACAGAACCAGCGTATTGCTACGAGTCCGATGGCGTAAGTTTTGTCTCGATCCGACGTGTGTACACAAAGTTACGACGTGTTCCAAAAAGGATGAATATGGGGCGTTGTCGGCGGATACGCGTTGATTCCGGTGTGCACGCACATCCAAATCAACTTTTGTGAAATCTCACACGTCCGTATCGACGGTGCGCACGTTTCGGTAAAGACCGCGTGTGACTAAGTCGTCCCGTTTGGCGGGGCGCACTCAGTTCTGGGGTAAAATAGGGCGTTGGTTTTCCTGTTTTTGGATCGCGGTGTACGATCACCACAGGATGTGATGTACCGAGCTAGTTGCACGGGCATCGAGAGGGTTATACAGTCTACGCGACACAACAGACGGAACAGAAAACGAAATCACGGGGAGAGAGGAAACGCTACCTGAACAGGGTCCGTGAAGACCGATTTCTCGTGTCCGTGTCGACACGACACAGTGTGTCCGAGTTCTAGGGTTAGGGTTTGGGGGCTTCCCCGGAGTCGGGAGGCTGCTGGCGGCCGGAGGGAGGCCGGAGATGGTCGACCAGGGCACGGGCTAGGCGGAGCTGTGGCTGGATCGAGGAGAGAGGCGTTAGGTTTCAGGGGGTCGGAGCTAGGGGTTTCGTCGTGGTCGGGGTCGGAGAAGACGGAGGAGATGGGGGTGCTGCTCGGGGTGCTGGCCGGCGAGGGGCTCGGGGTTGAGGGCGGAGGATAGGGTGGAGCTGGTGAGGGGATGGAGCCGAGAGAGGGTCGTCGAGGCGGGTGCTGCGGGCGGACTTGGGTGGAGCGGGGAGAACGGAGGGAGGAGACGGAGGAGAGGGGTTGCAGCGGGCCGGAGATGAGGGAGTCGGAGGCTGGGCATCGCGGCGGAGCGCAGCGGAGAGAGGTTGGGGCTGCGGGCCGCGGGAGGCGTCGGGCTCAGCTGCGGGTGTTCTGGGCTGAGGGAAGGGAGAGCCAGGCGGAGGCTAGGGGCTGACAACAGCAGGTCGTGGCGGAGGAGGCGGAGGAGAGGGGTAGTGAAGAATTAGGGTTCCGGCCGGCGGGGGTTAAATAGCCTCGTCGGAACAGTGTTCCGACTAGAATTAGGATTTGGGTTTGGGTTATGGGTCTACGGGTTAACGGGTCGGGTTTAGACCCAGATTCGTTAAGGTTTAAGTGCGGGTACGGGTTGTCGGGTTTTGGGTCGGGTTTAGATCCGACCCGACCCGCTAAGGCTGGGTTCGGTTCAGTTGAACCGGGTCTGGGTTGGTTTGGGTTGGTTTGGTTTATTTTGAAAATAAACCGGGTTTATTTCTAGGGTTAATTTTAATTAGTTTCTAGGACTTTAAAAATGCTTCCGGGGTCCAATAAATTCCCGAAAAATTATCCTATGTCTAGTTTTTCATTTCACACCCAAAAATATTATTTTCATAATATTTTAATATTAATTAACATTATTTAAAAATCATTTAAATTCAAAATACCTAGGTTTTAATTACAAAAAAATCCCAGAAAATTATGAAAACTCCAAATTTAAAAATTTCAGAAAAATTAGGGGGCTTACATACATAGCTTGCCCTGAGGGTCTATTCTTACTTACTATATTTTATTTTGGCTTGAGTATTTATTGTACCTTGCTATGTCCCCTGAGGTCCTGGATCCGGATTATGTCCCCAGGTGTAGACGATGAGAGATATCCCGAGGTTTATGGGGCAGGTGCTACTATTGGAGACGTACAGGTTACAGACGATGAGGTTGTTTCGGAGGACTTCTCTTGAGCACACAGTTTTCTCACCATTTATTTATTATGCTTAGTGTTCTTAGATATTTGATCTTGTAGTGATTTATGGATATTGTATTTGGAGTTATTTTTCTTTCCATTTTGATGACGGGTTGTTCTTCGTGACATTATTTATATTGATTTGGTTGAACAGATCATTTTATATTATTGTGATGAGACATGTCTCTTTGTGATTTTGTTACTTATTGTGGATGAGATTAGATATATAAACGGTGACATGTATCGCAGTCCATTTTATTTGTATTACAGCTTAAGTGCACTCTAACGGGTCCATTAAATTAGGTTTGCACATTAGAGTTGTGCTGTTGGCCATTGCCACGTGGCTAGTCCTTTGGTATTTTGGGACTGGGGCGTGACATAGTTTTTGTGGTGGCCCATGCAGGTCTACGAATATATTGTTTTGGTTTCAACTAAGGGACCGAGCAAGCCTACAATTAAGATATGATAAATTTATAAGATCTAATCCACATGTTGACACATTCTTGACCTCTATATTAGACTCAAATAAATTCTTTGATTTGTATCATGCTTGATTCAACTGTTCGACCCTACACTGTTCCCGACAGAAGAAGAGAAGGCGGAGAAATTCTTTGACTGGCTTGAGCTTGGAGTTACAGAGATTGATTGTCGCAGTTGCACCTACTTCTTATATGGACATCCTTGCAACAGGTTAACGCATGGAACAAGCCAACAGAAGAGCGTCCATCCATAAGCGACAACATGCACTAGTATCAGATCGAGCACTACACGGGGAGCCTGCAAAGCGACCCCAAATGAACCCACCACAGAGAGCAGCATCACGAGCCCCATCCCTTCCTACTTGTCACTACTGTGGCAAGGTAGGCCATATTGAGAGGGAGTGCAGACACAAATTGGAATTATGTTTAGCTTACGGATCTAGTCAGCATTCAGCCAGGGATTTCTCTGAGCATTAGGGAGGAACATCGATGGTTCATCGACCCGCTTTACCAGTACTGAGACCGGTCCAGCAGCCACATCGACCAACTTATCCAGCACCAGGAGCACCATAGGCGAAAGATGGAGGATTCAGACCACCAGCACCTGGAGGATATCAGCCGAGGCCACCCTTGGAATCACAGGCAGCACTCTTCCAGCAAGCCCAGCAACAGCATAGGAAACCACCATAGGGACGTGGACAGGATTTTGCGATGATAGTGGAGGAGGCACGGACTCTAGGAGTAGCGAATATAGGTAAGATTTAGTTGTATCATAGCTAGCTATAGTAATGAATATTTCTAGTAATACTTTAGCATGTGCATGTTAGTTCCATTTCCTAGTCTATACCTAGTATTATATTAGCATGGACTTTTTGGTCTAGAGTGGTAATATGTAAGAGATACCCAAGTTTTCAGAAGCTGTAGTTGATCCTCGTTATAATTAGATTCATTTACTCTTGAGTTACTCATCTCTCATTAACTAAAAAAAAGCTTTCATTGCTTTCCTACGTATTCTGCTTGAACAAAATTCTGACCCTTCCTCTCAATTGTTTTCTTGTTTATGGTCCCTTATCCTTTGTGTCGTACTTCAATAAATGTCATACAACTGTGCCATCTGTTCTGGAGCAAACCTTTCCTGACCGATTATATTTTGTTTTTCTTAATTGCGAGGACGCAATTCTTTAAGGTAGGTATATTGTGAGCACCCTGGTTTTTATATAAGGTTTGTTCGGTAATTATTTTTTTTTATTTTAAATATTTATTCGATAATTTATTTGAACTTTGGAAATCAACCACCATGGTTTTAAGATCGTGAGTGCTACACTAGCCTTTTCTTTCTAACCAACCTAGCATGCTCGACTTAGACGAATCAAATTAGGCTCTTGCCATGACTGTCCCTCAAAAATTCGCAATCCTATGCCTTATTTTGGTCGCACAACTTTCGTAACATAATTACGAGAAAATAATAATTAATTAACCTTTTTGTTTTGGCGTACGATTTTAATACGCTACACCAACCCACTGCTTCCAACTAAATCCATACTATGGCCTAACTGGTCTAATTACGCACATGACACTCGAATTGCGTTATCCGAACCCCATGCATGCTCCCAATATAATATTAAATAGAAAATAAAATTTATGGATTTATATAATTAATTTAATATTTATTTATATTTGGTAAATATCTTTCAAATTAATATGAATTGGGTCGTAAATTATTTGTTGGAAGAAATATAAAAAATTTAGAATTTTTTCCAAGTACCTAACTATTTTTGGGAATTTTTTACATATAACTATGAATAAAATAAAATAAATAAAATAAAATAAAATCCTTACCTAACTAAAAACCCAAACCCACTAACCTAACCCAACCCATGTAAATTTTCTTCCAACGTATATGTGTGTGTGTGTGTGTGTGTGTGTGTGTGTGTGTGTGTGCATAAAACCCTAACCCTAATCCTAAACCACCTCCACCATCACCCACGTCGGACCCCGACTACTCAGGCGACCACCCTGACCCTCGCCGTCGTCGTCGCCGCAGCCATCCTCGCGCGAGCAGCAGCAGCAGTAGCATCATCCAACCAACGAGCCTATCTTTGAGGTACGAGAACGCCCTCCTCGCTCGATAATTTTATGCACTTTTTGTTCGTACACATTAGCAATATGAAGGCCATCAAACCCCTTCAAGAAGTTTGAATTTAGATGACCTATATTAGGAGAAATTCAAACCGAAAGTTGGTCCAAAAATCTGGGTTTCGAACAATTTTGAAACTATCCAAACACCTATATTTTGAGCGCTATAACTCTCAACCCACGAGGCCAAACTGAGTTATCATTTTTCTTATGGAACAACAACATAACCAAGATTAAATCCCTTCAAATAGTTTTATTTATTTCTGTTTTAATTTTAATTTATTCTGTATTAAAATTGACCAAAAACTTATTTTTAAAGAACCCAAAATCTCCGATATGGGGTATGTCCTGCCAAACAAGGCCATGTCATCGTGTGCGGATTATACCGAATGGTACGTAACGTAAACACAGATGTGTGAGATTTCGCGAAACTTGATTTGGACGTGTGTGCACGTCAGAATCAACGTGTATCCGCCAAAAAAATACTGTATCGGCCTATTCCGACACCTCGCCATAACTTTGTGTGTACATGTCAGTTTATAACGAAACTTATGCCATTGGATTTACAGCGTTACGTTGGTCCTGTGACCCAAGTTTGGTTCGAAATAGAGAACATTGACAAAACACCATTTTAAGGGCCCCACGGTTCCACATAACGGGCAATTTCGTGATCGTCTCATATGAATCCAGTTATGGATGTCTCATTGGGTTCGTATCATCGTTTTAGACTCATAGACACTAAGTTTGATGAATTTAGATAACTTTATCTCCAGGTTGTTTTTTGGTGCGAAGTGGGCCACATGTGGACCCCGCTTTGACCAAAAATTTTAATTCTGCCCCTATGTCCAAATTGGATTTATGGGTAGTCAATCCTAGCTATTTAAAGTATTCTGAGAATATTGGTGATGTTTGTTTCAGCATCCGGAGGAGTACGTGCAGATTTCACTTTTTCAGGAGTAGTTGACGGAGTTCAGAACCCAGGTAAGTGTACCTTGCCAAACTTGCAGTAGATCATGTTATATATTATGCTTGTGTTTCTTTATATATATATATATATATATATATATATATATATATATATATATATTATTGTGATGTACCTACTCAACCTAGGACCGTGAGACGTTGCTTAGCATCCGAACAAGATTCGGGTATCGATGCCATACGCAGAGTCGTGTAACGTCACTTAGAGATTTGATTCCATAATCCTATTTTTACATGATTGCTTTACCAAGTACGTTTTACCGTAGGATACTTGACACTATTTCATATGATAGAATCTTTTTTGAGTTATTCATGGTAATTATGTATAGGCTTACATGATTCGTAATATGAGACTTGCATATTACATGGATATTATTATGACTCATTGTACCAGCTAGAGGTCATGATCTTGCATGGTATGGACATGAGAGATTATGGACATGAGATATGAGGTTACATTGGGTGGGGAGAGACACACATGCTACAGACTGATTATGTTATATATATACTATGATACTGGAGGTGCTTTAGTCTCTATAACAGAGCTTGGCACATTACTGGCCCTACGAGATATTACTTGCTACTATGGGCTCCCTGACACAGAGCCTGTAGTGGTCTCAGCCTGAGTACTAGTGATGCTCTCATTTATATTTCACTTAGCTGGTTACATAGCTTGCCCAGAGGGTCTATTCTTACTTACTGTATTTTATTTTGGCTTGAGTGTTTATTGTACCTTGCTATGTCCCCTGAGGACCTGGATCCGGATTATGTCCACAGGTGTAGACGAGGAGAGCTATCCCGAGGTTTACGAGGCAAGTGCTACTATTGGAGACGTACAGGTTGCAGAAGACGAGGATATTCCGGAGTACTTCTCTTGAGCACACAGTATTCTTACCATTCATTTATTATGCTTAGTGTTCTTAGATATTTGATCTTGTAGTGACTTATGAATATTGTATTTGGAGTTATTTTTCTTTCCATTTTGATGACGGATTATTCCCCGTAATATTATTTATATTGCTTTAGTTGGATAGATCATTTTATATTATTGTGATGAGACATGTCTCTTTGTGATTTTGTTACTTATTTTGGTTGTGATTAGATATATAAATTATGCCATGTATCGTAGACCATTTTATTTATATTACAGCTTAAGTGCACTCTAACAGGTCCATTAAATTCATTTTTTTTATTGGAGTTGTGCTACTGGCCATTGCCACATAGCTAGTCCCTTGGTATTTTGGGACTGGGGCGTGATAGGCTCTGTGTCAGGGAGCCCATAGCAGCAAGTAATATCTCGTAGGGCCAGTAAATATGCCAAAGATCTGGGATAGAGTCTAAGGTACCTCCAGTAACAAAGTATATATATATATATATATATATATATATATATATATATATATATATATATATATATATATATATATATATATATAACATAATCAATCTGTAGTATGGTGTGTGTCTCCCCACCCAATGTAACCTCACGTCTCATATCCACGATATCTCATGTCCATAACACGCAAGATCAGGACCTCTAGCTAGTATAACGAGTCATAATGATATATATATATAATATTCAAGTCTCATATCACGAATCATGTAAGCCTATACATAATCACCATAAATAACTCAAGAAGGATTTTGTCACATAAAATAGTATCAAGTGTCCTACGGTCTGACGTACTTAGTAAAACAAGCACATAAAAATAGGATCGTGAAATTAACTCTCTAAGTAACGTTACAAGACTCCGCGTACGGCGTCAACACCCAAATTTTGTTCGGACGCTAAGCAACGTCTCACGGCCCTAGGATAAACACACACATCAACCATATAAAATAACTATAATAACTAAATAAGATAATTAAGGCAAGGAACTGTGATACATCATGGCAAGGTACACTAGCTTGAATTCTAGATATGGTGACGTCCAACTGGCGAGCTCAATGCGTCAACTGCTTCTGAAAATATGGAATCCGCATGAATGTCTCCGAATGCTGCAACAGACATTACAACATTTCCAAAATATAAGAAATAGCAAGGATTGACTGCCCATAAGTCTAATTTAGACACATGGACAAAATTGACAGTTTTGGGTCAAAGTGGGGTCCACATGTGGCCCACTTCGCACCAAAAAATGTGCCAGAGATAAAGTTCTCCAAATTCATCAAACTTAGTTTTTACGAGTCTAGAATGATCATACGAACCCAACGGAATATACAGAACTAGATTTTAATGAGCTGATCACGAAATCGTCCATCAAGTAGAACTGTAGGGCCCACGAAACGGCATTTCGTATACGTTCTCAGAATTCTACCAAACTTGGGGCACATGACCAGCGTAACGCTATGAATCCAATGGCACAAGTTTCGTTTTGAAACGACAAGCAAACACGAAGTTATGAAAAGGTATCGGAATATGCCGATTCGATATTTTTTGACGAATATGCGTTGATTTTGGTGTGTACGCACATCCAAATCAAGTTTCGAGAAAGCCCATATGTCCGCATTTATGATACGTACCTTTCGGTGCAATCCGCATACGCCAAAGTCACCTCGTTTGGCGAAACGAACTCCGTATCAGAGAAATTTTAGGTTTTTGAAAATAAGTTTTTCTTGATTTTGGAACTCAAATAATTATCAACCTAATTCAAATTAAGATAAACTAATTGAAGACGCTAGAAGGGGGTTAGATAGGGATCATACCACATAAGGTGGCACGAGATTCGGACCAGCGAGGAGAGCGGTAATGCGCCGTGAAGTTGACTCATTGAAACTAAAATTCTGCTCAATTTTATGGTGTTCTCGGTCGTGGGGAAGGGGATCGATCATGTTCGGCCTCGAGGAAGCACGAGGGAGGTCGTCCAGTAAGGGGGTGCTCGCCGGGGGTCGTGGGTCATCTGGGCTCGCCGGGGTGGTCGTCGACGGTCGACTACGACAGCCACAGCAGGGTTGATGACGCGGGTGTGGGGGCGTTGGTCAGTCGACGTGGCAAAGGGGAGGGCTTGGTGGTGGTGGTTTGATGGTAATGGTGGCGATGGTATATGCTTAGAGTTAGGGTTAGGTATTAATAACACACACATATATATAGGTGTATGAGAAGAAGGGGAAAAGGTTTGTTGTGGCCTTCGGGTGGGGAAAACGTAGGTTTAGGATTTTGGGTTTGGGTTGTGGGTTTTGGTTTATTTTTTTCTTTTCTTTTTATTCACTCTTTCTTTCAATATAACTAAGTATGTGTGTGTGTGTGTGTGTGTGTGTGTGTGTGTGTGTGTGTGATCAAAATCCAAAAATAGATTTGCATTCAAATAAATTTTAGAAAAAAATCTTAATACTTTATAATAATAATTTTACACGATATATTTCGCCAAATATTTTAAATACTAATTATAACCAAATATTTATATGAGTTTAATAAATAAAAAATTATATATATATATATATATATATTTATTTATTTAAATTAGCTAAAAATAACCAAAAAAATTTATATTTAAAATTAAAATTAATAAAATTAAAAATTGAGGGGGTTTACATAACTTATCCTCAACTTTGATTTATTCTCCAACCATGTACTAGAGCAATCCTCAAAACTCATCGAGCTATCTAAAGTTATGCATTCATTTTGTCCGAGTCATAATTTATATCAAATTTCTTCATTAACATCAATTCTGTTGCATCGATCTATGGTCTGTCTTCAAGTATTCATTTTCTCAAATCCACATTGATCACAAATCTTTCATTCTTCAACTAGAGAATCCTCTAGCCCATGTCTACAAATTTTTATTGTATTCTATTTTATCGAGTTTGTCCATATAACCATTAAAATTTTATGTACACTATATCACATCGTTCAACCGATTTTTAACGTCTAAGTTATACACAAGATCAATTCCTTACAGTCATTTGTATATCATCAAACCAACTTGATTCCAATATTTAACATCAAATTTGATTCATCAATCCTTTTGAATCATTGCATATCGTCCAATGTGAATTCTCTTGTGCGCTAACTCTTTCTTGCGCTATCACTTGATTAAGCTATCTTCCAATCACACTAGTTCCATTCACATTCAATCATATTCACCTGTAGCTGCGTTCGAGTTTCATATACCGCTTAGTTTGGATCATGCACACATTCGAGGCATCCTCCAAGTATATGCATTTCAGCCAAGCTTAGCGATAGCAAAGTTAATTTTAGTTCAGCATATCATTGAGTCTGAATCGTACTCATATTTAAGGTGCACCCAAGATACATGTATTTCAACCAGCTTTTGCGATAGCAAAGTCGGTCAAGCTACGGTGAAGGTACCATAAATTTCATGATACTTTAATGCTCGACACAAAGTCCATCTGTTTGATTCAATTCTTTTTCTAGTTTCGTATTCTTCCTAAACCAAGTCACTTGTTTCAATTCTTTATCCGAAATCATCCCAACTTCTATATAATTTTTATAAAAACCGTTCGAGTAATTCTTGCACGAGATACATAATATCAATCTTACTAGGCTACACAAGTTTTTGGCTTTGCACTAATCTCTTGCATGACTTTGCGTTGCTGACCGGCTCGTTGGTATCCTAAAATCCATGATCCAAGAACGTTCCTCAAAGTTTCCCCATACACCACTCAGGTTCAAGCCACATGAAAATCCTTGAAACCATGTTCGCATCGCTAAACATCCAACCGATGCGTTCTTAAAATCCAAGAAAGATTCTCTATTCCGTACCAACGATATCATCTTTCCCAGAATCAACTTCATTGATAGGTATCTCTCAATTTATGATTTGAATCCAATTTATCTCATCCTAACGATATTCTAATCTCGTACACAAGCATGCTAGCACCAAACAAGTCAAGTATGTAACACCCGTTGCTTAACCCACAAGGTATTCCGTATAGCTATCCTGCTCAAGCAAAATACCCACATGAGATTTAAACAACTAGCTAGACTTATTGTATAGAATATCTGGAGGAATAATGAGAGAGAGAGAGTGTGTGTAATGTATTACCCACGAACAAAGTTTCAAGCAGAGAAATTGATATGGGACCAAGGACGTAAAGCCGACGCTCTGATACCAATATGTCATGCCCCGACCCCGCTAGGTCGTTCGTCCTCGCTTGGGCGTGATACCGCGCGAGCCTTAGTTGCACCCGCGCAAGGTCGGGCATAGAACGGACGATGAGATAACAAGTTCACAAGGTCGATATAGAAAAAGCATAGAATGAACACAAGTACGATACAAAAACTAGCTCTTTATTGTTTCTGAATAATTATTACAAGTGGCGTTAGGCGGAGATTACAAGTCACTCAAGCTCTCTCTCTCGAAACAATAAAGGCATGACAAGTGGCTTACAACAAGGAATTATACATAGGCGATATTCCAATACTATATCCTATATATGTGCTTCAGGTCCGGGTACAACACTCCAAGGCTCCAGAGTAAACTCCATGCCTTAGCGCGCACGAGGGGATACTCCGCACCAAACGAGGTTCTCCCATACCCTACACATAATTTGGTAGGTTATCAGTACATTGAATGCACTGGTAGAGAGGCTTCTCGTCCGCTCACCAAATCCAACATGTTCAATTAGTTATGTGTACTCTATCATTATTGTCTTTCTAGTCTTTCCTTAGAATCAGTTTCATGGCTTAGATATAAAGCCTAACTGGTGTGGCAGTGCGCCATGCGATATAGAGTAACACGACGAGACTTACTAACTTACCTATTAGTCCTTTCCTGTCCAAGGTAAACCAAGTTAAACCGAGAACGAATATATATATATATATATATAATTCGAGGAAAAATTGCATAAGCAAAGACAAGTATCACGAGCGGGTTCTGATTTTAGGTGCACGAGTTACACGGGTTATTAGACGTGTTGTAGAAGATTGTTCAAGTATTCAAATATGTACAAGTGTGCACATATGTCTAATACTCATATCCGTTCTAGTATTCCAGATTACTAGGTGTGATGCAATGAATCACACGTAAATTATCACTAAGCGATGATAACTTATCTATATGAACATGAGTCACTGGCATAGCCATAAAGGATGAGTTATAGTCATTGACGAGGATGACGTGTAATAAAAAGTATATAAGGAACTACATGTCATCCCGTCCATCACATGAGAATATCAGTCTTAAAGTGAGAATGGCACAACGAAAAGTACATGAGGCGCTACGCCATCCTGTTCGCACATGATTAAGACTGCGTGAGGTTCCGTTCGGATCGGATCGGCCCAGATGCCCCGGAGGCCGTCCGTGGAACGAGATTCGAGAATCTTCCTTGTGTACCAAGTTGTCAGCGATATGTAAGTCTTGGGTCTTCCAGATTCACGATATGACATAATAATTCTTGATTCTTGTTCTGAACGAGCATTGCTCCACAAGCTGTCATTCATGTTTTACTTGACTTGATGCAATCCTCTAGTTCAGAAAATTCCTTGGTGACCCAACGGTCCCAAATAGTTTCAGGTTCATACTTGCACAGAACGACTATTTGATAGTCTTCTGGCTAAACTAGATGAATGTAAGATAGGGATAGTGATATAGGGTTGTAGCATGAATCTTACGAGACGAGCATAGAGATTATAAAAAATAGCTAAGCATTGGAATAGTGTGAATATAACTTTAAGGAAACATGCGACAAAATCATACTTACAAATATAAGCAATAACGCTAGCACGTGTCTAAGGGATAGTACGAGGAACAAACATTTATACAAGTTTTATTTCCATATTCTAACACAAGCAATACAAGATAGGATTATTCCCTTAGCTTGGTGCGCTTATTTTTATTAGCTTGGAAGGGGTTATCACCTAGCAATCAAGCATGTATATCCAAATTCTTAAGTGTGTTGGCTAAGAAAAGACAGGTTCATCGTAGCCACCCACTGCCTCGGCCAAGCGAGGCTCCGAGTGAACCGCTGAAAGTCCAAGTGCCGACATGTCGTTTGAGTCATCTTGCAGAACTGAGCGAAGTGGGTGTTACACCTGCTTCCCCTTGCCATCCCGGGAACTATTGACGTTGTTGTTGTTGATGTTGTAAGGGCATTTTCCCTATCATCAGCGATGGGGATATGTATTCCTAAGTGGCGGATGTCCTTTACTTTATTCTCAACACCGACATTATTTATGATTAATGTCGTCCATTATTTAAACTGAGAGTCACTCATCCAGAGTCTGACTGTGGAGAGGAGATTTCTCCGACATGTGTCCATCAGCGTGGAGTCAGGGTAATCAGAGGGTAACTTTAGTGCCGCTTGCCTGTACCGCTCAATGTGTTCTCGTACAGTTTCTTTTTCCCTTTGCATGATATACATTAAAGAGGATATCGTCATGTTATTTCCTTCTTCGTAGAACCGAGTAAGGAAAAGACCTTTGAGATCGTCAAACGACGAAATATAATTATTTTGGATGATGCAAAATAATCGAAGGCTATTTCAGCCAATGTCCCGACAAAGAGCTTAGTTAAGAGAGCATCATTGCAAGGCAGATATCCCGTTGGCGTATCAAATTAACTCTTGAATTAACGGGAAGATATCTTCCATCAAACAGAGTCAAGTTAAAGGGCTTGTACTTGGGCGGGTATGGTACGTCTCTCCACTCGAGGGGATACGGTTGTCGAATCCCGAGCTCGTGTAATGAGTCCCGATTTTCCATTGAGTCTAGGCAGGCCCGCAGTTCTCGCACCTTCCGTATTGCTTCCCGAGCTTCAACGAATGTGGAAGGATCAGATAATCCGGGTTGGGGATGATTACCTCCAGCGGGTGGAGCGGTTGTATTTGAATCCCCGTTGGTCCTGGGGTATATGTTTGCTTGACCAGAGTCCCTTGTTGGTTGTGAGGCTATATTTGCCTTGATCTCCAGTATTATCTGGGTCAAGGCCGGCATTGACACGCTCATGATTTTCATCATGGCCTCAAGGGTTTCGAGGCACTGTCGATCGCTGGGGCCCTTATGATCGTCCCCTACCATATATGATGTTCTCACATGGGAAAAATAGATGGGACGGTGGACGTCGCACTTTCTGCCTCAGATTCTTATCGTGAATAGTCATCCGGAATAGTTGGCAGTGTCGCATCCTCTTCGGACTAGAAGGGAACACTACCCCCAATGTAGGAAGCTACGTCCTTTTGACGAGGGTGGCTAACTCCAGGGATTTTAGCATCTGCTCCTTGGGAATCTGTAACCTCCCCTAATTTTCTAGAATTTTTTATATAATAATAGGAATAATAATGCGTATAACGACAGCGTACCAATAAATAATAATAAAATAAATAGAATAAAAATAAACAAATAATTATTTTATAGAAATAATAGTAATTATAATTAATAAGGATGTTTTTTAAAATAAAATGAAAGAAAAGAAAAGAATATATATATATATATATATATATATATATATATATATATATATATATATATATATATATATATATATATAACAATTAATCAAGCAAAATATAACAATACCACTTATACTATAACCAACAACAAAAACAACAACAACAACAACAACAACAGCCAACTTTTTCCTCCACGGTTCACCAACGACCTGACCTTCCTCTATATTTGACCCGACCCATATAACTCTCGACTATATATATATATATATATATATATATATATATATATATATATATATATATATATATATATATATATATATATATATATATATATATATATATATATATATATATATATATATATATATATATACGTAAACAAATAAAAACCCTAATCCTAACCAACGAGCAGTCACCCCAAACCTTCTCCCTCACTATCGTCGTCGTTGCTCGACCATCGAACACCGGAGCACTACCGCCGTCGCCGCTGACCGGTACATGCATGCGTCAAAACTGTGACAGAAACGAACCCTAGATACCCATCTTCCCCGTTGAATTTTTTTTTTACATACAAGACCAAATTTTGATCAAGTTGTTTAAATTCAACCACAACATGAATACCTTCTAATGTCTTCAAGTAGTTTTATTCGAACCACCATATTTCTGATGTAAGTTTATCCAAAAAATTACGGTTTTAGATATATGTGAATTGACAGTTTTTGAAACCAACATGTTGTTTTGGAAAGCTATTTTCTTCCAATTGAACTTAATTATGATCTTTTTTTCTGATAGATAGTCTATATAACCAAGATCGCAACGACCTAATATTTATATACTTTGGATCATTAGTTCAGTGCTAAATTTAGATTTAAAATCAAGAAAAACTATTTTTCAAGAACTTAGAAACTTGCGGTACAGTATGTGTCCCAACAAACCGAACCACCACGTCATGTACTAGTTGCACCGAAAGGAGCATATGGTATATCTTGATGTGCGGACTTTCGCAAAAATTGATTTGGACATGTATGCGTGTCAAAATCAATCTGTATCCGTAAAAATCCCCCAGTATCAGCATTTTACAATTTCTCTATTAGTTGATACACTCTCGTCGGAATACGACAAAACTTGCTATCATGACCCGCACCCGGTGTAGGGGCACGAGTACGTGGGTACGTCCAGCCTACGCCGCAACAACGACGGTAGAACGTTGTCTAGGTCAACAATACTATCTAAATATTTTACATAATATAATGTACCTGTCATGCTATCTCAACTCCAAATGGAGGACAGCAATGAATATGATAATGATAATCAATACTCAATCACAATATAAAACTAGAGGAAGATAAGGCATGATATGGAATAGAAGAAAAGGAATACAAAGTCACAATACACCACAAGTCCAAGTCCAATAGTTAATCTTAACTCAAAGATCTCAAATATAGTACATGTCATAAAGTCTAGCTATGATCAATACAATATCATAAAGAATAATCTAAAACTCTCCAACATGTGGTACTATATCAAGAAGCTCTACAGTAAAATCTCAACGACATTGCCTGTATCCCATAGTAGGTGGGATATATCTGCTCTACTCGCTCATCTGAAAAATATATCTAGCCAGGATTGGAGCAAAGTACAACCCAATAGCAGTTCCAAGTTAATTAATAATGACTATAAACATAAATAGATAATGTAATACAAGATGAGGAGCAATGTACCATATTATACTATGGCAGAAAGAGATAGATAATTTGGACCAATAAGGTATAAACTGATCGCAATAAAATAGAATAAAAATAATCAACTAGAATATAGAGAAGAACTGTAACTACACTAAGTATTTGAAATACTAGTTAGATATGTAATCGGCTTGGGTTATCAAGATCTACTAACACGATAAATAATACAATCATATGATTAGTATGATTGGTTATTGTATACAAGAAAAATAATCATTTAAGATTGGCTGTTGTCTACAGAGTAATACAATCATACATGAGGTGTATGACTGGCTGTTGTCTATATGATACAATATTTAATGGTTTGATCACAAATCCTTCTAGAATTTCTTCCGCCCCCAACCAATACTTATGGATCCGATCATGACACGTCACAAACATGAATATAATATGAGTACACAAATAATACGAATGAACATGAGCACAAAGAATACCCGATGCACACGATAAAGTATATGAGACAGGAGTATCTAGAGTACACGATAATGGGATGACATCTCCTGACAAGTTCCATATAGTACCAATCCGTATAACCACTGTGTCGGAATCAAGTAAAATATTTTCAAATACTTGTATTATAGTAATTATTAAATAATAAAAACTATCAGATAATGTACTCGCCTCTGGTCCTGAGCAAAAGATGTCACTCGGGGTCTGAGCTGGTGTCACACACACCTATATATAAATGCCATATCAATTGAGTGAAAAGAATGATAAATCGGCTATAAATGCACTAAATATGATTTCTAGGCCATTTCTAAGTCACTCTAGCTAAACTAGGTCAACCTAGGCCAATACCTTGTTACTCTAGGTTTTCTAAGTCTTACTAAGGTGTACCAGTCAAAATTAGTCTTATACTAACTAATACTTAGTTAATATTAACTAATATTAGCTAACAATAATTACTAGTACGTACGTATATATATATATATATATATATATATATATATATATATATATATATATATATATATATATATATATATATATATATATATATATATATATATATATACTATAATATTTACTAACCCTTAGGCCTAATATCTAAGGATACCATCATGTATCAGATACTTGCTCTCATCCATCTTGCACCTAAGCCCAGGTCTCACCACACCCTATGCTATCTCAGGTTTGCATTTGTGGTGCAATATAACTCTTTACTCTGGTACCAAGTATTTATACATTGGGTTGCCCTAAGTTGTTGTGCTATCAATACACACTCCAATGACTGCAGCATAAGGCAGTCACTTAAGCCTCTCTGCTCGAGCCTCACCCCATCATCTGATACTAATAACTTATCCAACTATACAGAACACAAGTCAATCTAGACTGAACTCCTACTGCAGGTAATAACCTACCTACTCTCAGGATCTCCCACTCTACCTACATGCACTTAACCTTAACCCTCACTTGATACTCAAGAGCACCTGTGTACAAAACTGTACTAACTCAAGACTGATACACTTAATACACTGATGAATGTGCCTGCACAAGGATTCACACATCACCAATGTAGCTACTTTCATAAACTCAAGTAGGAAATTGAGTTGTGCAGAGCACCTGTGTACATTAAACTAAAACCTGTCCCAATCTTGACTGATACTAACAACTAATAATTGGTATCAGAGATCACTCACCATTCATTCACTCCTGACCTTTGTTCTTAGCAATTAAACACCTACTCAGTCATGTGCTATGCACAGATGTCACTACCACATTTCCAGTTAAGGACAATTGTGTAATTTTACTATTTTAAATAATTATGTGCTTAATTAATCTGCTGAGTTTTAAAACTAATTATATATTGTAAGTGTTATTTGGTTTTAGGTCAAACCCTAGAACGCATTAGGGCAAACCCTAATGACCAAACCCTAATTTAAAAAACCCAGTTCTAGAGAAACCCTAGAATTCTAATTTTAGGGTTGGACCTCAAACCCTAGACTGACTAAACTTTAGTTAACTAGGTTCTACATGACCTAACCTGGGGGTTTAACCTAAAACAATGCATTTGAAACCCTAGTTAGGTTTAATATAAAAAGGAACCCTCTCTTCCTTCATGTAGAAAGGAGAAACCCTAGCCTCCATCAAGAGAAACCATCTCCCCACCCAAAATTTTCGAGATCAAACCCTAGGTTCCATTTTCTCCTCCTCCAAAGCAAAGAGAAGCAAGGGGTTGGGTCAAGAAGCCTTGGAGAAGAAGAACCTCCATTGAAGAAGCCATCTCCCTAGGTAAAACTCTATTTTTTATTCATTTTAATTCTGTTTTCAGATGTTAATGGCCATTAGGAACCCACCCTTCTGTGTAGAGTTTAATTTTTAGGGTTTTGATTAGGTTGGGTGTTCATACATTTGGTTTCCCGATTAATTCGTGAACCCTAACCCTAGGTGTTGCATGTAGATCTATCCCATCCTCCAACGTGTATGGTTTAGATCTCGGTTCCTAGGGTTGGTTTGGGAATTCATGGGTTGTATGTATATTTGTTTTTCTGCACTGCACGTGTTCGAAGAAATGTTCATTAAGGATATATTTATCTAACTTATTCAAGTTCTGCATATTTTTGATATACCTATCTATATACATAAATATATGTTGGGTGGTGATCACTATGTATGGTTCTCTGTTCAGTCGGGTTCTAGAGTGGTGTGTGTTTTGGATTTTCATGGTGCACATTCGAAACAGGGATTCTGTGTATGCAATCTGTGAGCAGAGGATGTGTATCAGTGTCTGAGAATTTTGGTTGAGTAGGTGTGGTAGAGGATAGCAGTTGGTTGCGGTGGCAGGGTCTGTAGTTTCGACAATTCTGGAGCCTACAATTCGGATACCAAACGACCAAGAATTAGCAGTTTTGGTAACTGATGAAATATCCAAGTGGATTCACTGCTAAAATCATGGGAGTTAATTCTTTGATCAATTCTTTTATGAACTTAATTTGTAGGTTTGATAGGCTACAGTATGATAGATGGACATTTTTACAAATCTTTGATTGATTAGATACCTTAACATCACTTTACTATTGAAAAACAGAGTTTTAACTTTTAAGTAGGGGCAGTAGCATTTTGTAGCAGTATCTGATGTGTGTGTGCATATTGTGTAGAGTTGTCCCAGTTTTAATAGAGTGAACTGTGTATGTGAATGCTGTGTAAATGTCTGAGTTCAGGGAGCAGGTTATCTGTGTAAACTGTGTGTGTGTAGGTAATAAATTTATGTGTGGGTGAGTATCAAATCTGTGTGTGGCTGTGTTTATGTACCAATGTGTGCCTATGTGGTATTGGGTTATGGTGGTGTATTGGGTCCTCTTGAGTAGTGTATCAGGATACATGTTAGAATTCCTCTGTGTGTGTGTCAACCTGAGGGAACTTGAGAGTCTGTGTGTTCTCAGTTTAAATACCTATGTGTGTAGAAGTTGTGTGAGTGTGTGTCTTAGTGTTTCAGTGGCTGTGTCTATGTGTATCCAGGTCAAATTTTCCTGTGTGTAGCAGTGTCTACTTGTGTGGATATAGGATAGTGTTGGTGTAGGGTGTCTCAGTTAATTAGAAGTGTGTGTCTTGGAGTATCAGTGATATGAGGGTGCAAAGAGTTCTAGAGACCTATGTGTAAACTGACTATGTATGTGTAAGTCTCAACATCTTCAAACAATATAACTGTGTCAGTATGTGTAGTGGGTGAGTAGACTGTGTGTGCAGTGAGGAACCAGTTTCACCTAGGTGAGATACATGAGTGAGTGCCGGTGTCTCAGGAAGGTGTGTTAGGGGTGAACAAGTCTTGATGGCTGACTGCTAGTAGTTTAGATGCCTATTATAGCTAACCAGATAAGCATACCTGTGCATCCAGTAGTCACATGTTGTGTATCAATGTTAATCCATGCCTGTGTAAGAGTGAGCAAGTTCTTACCTATTTGTTTCTGCCAGTAGCCATATAGTTGCCTCAAGATTAAGTCATGTATGTGTATGTCTGAACAGTTCAGACTGTTAACTGTGAAGGGTTCATTAAACTGGATCTTGGCTACTTGAAAGGGGTTAGTATCAGTTATTGATACAAGTTAGTATTAGTTAGGAAATTAGCTTAGTGAGTATTGTATGGTTTGATTTGTATTTGCCAGTTATATTTAGTATTAGTAATTAGTTTAGTTGGTATCAAGTATTGATATGTCTAGTATAGCTAGTAATGACTAGTATTGACCAGTAGGCTTTAGAATTGACCTAGAGGCCTCGTGTTTAATTAGTTAAACATGTTTATTCTTTTATTTCAATATTTTGACATTTGAATTTCCACAATTAGGTCATTGTGATCCCACTTTGGACATCGATCCTCACACCTTGCTCAGGACCACAGGCGAGTACATTCTCTGACAGTTTTTATTGTTGATTACTTCTATAAATTGTAGTGTATTACATACTTGATTCCGATACTATGGATACACGGGTTAGCACCCTAGATCTCCATCATAAGGAGTCGTGATTGGAATCCATCGTGCTAGCTGGGGGATGGGGAACTATTAGTAGATTATGTGGTCATATCCAAACTTATCATGCATCATAGCTCACCCCACTTCTCACGTCGGGTGCGGCCTGACCATCATCATGCCTCATAGCTGTTATATATGATTAGCCTGACCATTATCATGCATCATAGCTAACCATATGGTTAGCCTGACCTTCAAGAATCATAGCTAATCATATATAACCAGCCTGATCCAGTCCCAAGCCGATCACATAATAAACTAATATTTCAAATACTTAGCTAGATGTCTATTTTATTCAGATTCACTTGTTCTAGCATTTACTGTTTATTGTTCATTGCTAGATGCTCTATTGTCTATTTCATTTTTCCTGTACTTCTTATTTTTAGCATTTATTTCCATCTTGTATTTCTTACACTGTTTATAGATTTTGTCAATTTAATGAAACTGCTGTTAGTGCTTGTGCTTCGCTCCAATCCTGACTGGGTAACATTTTCAGAGGACCTGGAGGACTTTTGCCCCACTCATTATGGACCAGGATTAGAGGGAGATTTCACTCCAGAAATCCCAGAGGAGTTGTCTATTCTAGAGGAGAACTTACCTGCCTGTTCTTAGATTACTTTTCTGTATTTATTGTTTTAGACTGAGACTGAGTTGTATTTATTTATTTTGTGACTTTGTGAGGTCATTTAGACCCAGGATTTGAGTTGGACTTATTGTGGTTAGTTTTTATTAGAACTCTTTTCAATTCTCATCGTGCCATTATGTTTATAGTTGTGATTGAGTATATTATAGAACTGTGGTTTATTTATCATTGTCCTCCGTCCGGAGTTGAGACTATTGACAGGATATACTATGTTTGTGACCTAGACAGCATTCTACCGCCGATGCTGCGGCGTAGGCTGGACGTACCCACGACTCATGCCCAAATTCCGGGTGCGGGTCGTGACAACAGAGGTTCATAACCCCTTAGCTCGAGCCACACGCCTATTTGCTATCTTACCAAAGCCCTCTCAAAGCACTTCCTCACTGACAACTTATGCCCTCAAGATTAAACTCACTGATATCTAAACAATTATCCTATAATACTCCCTCTATCCAACTCCTGAAGTCTGATCCTAACTCCAATACCTGGACATCCAATATCAAACTAAACCATAGCAGCTGTATACCAGTGTACTGATACTCTCGAACCAACCCTCAAGCATCCAATTATTAGGAACCCGTACACTAACCCCCAATTTGATTAACACCACAGCTCTTCCCTTCACTCATCTTGTACCTCCAACACTTTCTCACATCTGTCCTTATTATGGGACATCAAATCAAATCCTTCCCTCTTCACTAGTACACCAATATGCCAATTGCATAAGGTACCTAAACTATGATACTGGCACTCTATGATACCTCCCATAGCTCACATTTATAGGTCCCTATACTACAGAATGCAACACACTGTCTACACTTGTATTTGCACCAAACCCGACTCCCAAGCTCCTGAATTTCACCTTCACAGTGCAGGGACTTGCACTGTATCAGTGATTATGCCACTGTCACAGGCCTCTAAGGTCATTGTAGTGTACAAGCATCAAGGGTGACCTTGCAGCAACCCCTCTCAATCATTCTAGGTTCAGTCACAGACCCCTAACCTCAACTGATACACTTCAGTTTTTGCATGTGCACACATATGCACAGGTCTGATCTTACAAGCCTCGAATGCACTACACTCCTCAGTCTCGAGCAATATCCCAAGGAGCATTGATCTGAATTTATTATCCCTCCAACTTCAACAGTCAACTGCCTACAGAGCAGTCCTAACCTGATGCTCAATATCTCCAACCCGATACCAATTTTACTCTTACTCTATCATTGATACTCTCCTAACTATACTTCACCATCCAGTACACTACTCAACTGTGTACATCATAATGTACACACACCACACTCACTTTATGTGCTGCATATGAGCACACACATGCCTAACCTCTATTATTTCCTTCTTAACCTTCACGCATCATACCACCACAGATACGTACAACCAAGCTTTGTAGTATAATGGAACTGCTAAACCTATTTGATACACTTAGAGTTGCAATTCCTGCAACCTTCAACATCAGCTAAGTCTATAGACTTCACACTCAAACTGAACTGGTATCTCACTCTCACTCTGCTAGTGCATCAATTTGGATTCACTAGCTTCATGATCATATGTGATGTATAATTTGGGATGCCTCTTTACTTTCATATATGATATACTCTTGAAAATATTTTTGATGGATTGAGATACTAGAAATTATCGGCCTTAGGACTGACATTATAGCATGCTAGAGTCCTACTCATTTGTCTTCTTGACAGCCGTGACCGTCGTACGATATTTTTATATCTTGTACGGAGTAGCTGGCTATGTCCGTCCTCGTATTTATGCAGTATTTTGGGAGCGAGGTATGACAAGATTTTTGTGGTGGCCCACGCAGGTCTATTTTTTAGACTTGTGGGGGGACTCATCTTGTAGAATCTCAATCATTTATTTATCTTCGATTAAACTTCACTTGTAACATGTACTTTCCGCTTTTCTTGAACTATAAACTTTTTTAACATGATTGTTTTATTTCCATCCCTTATTGATAGCCTTGTGTCCTTATCCTTTAAGGGTACTCCACTTGCTCCTCCTTCTGAGGGTTCTGTTGTACCTCTAGTAGATCCAGTAATAGGCCAAGATCAGACCTCGCAGTTGAACCATAGGCAAGCGCCAATAGCTCTTCATCATCCAGCTCCGTAAATCATGCATGTCTGACCAGCACAATCAGCTCCACCAATCTTGCCAGGACGGACAGTCCAGTCCGCTCTGCCGTTCATACCAGCCCAGTCAGCTCAGCCAGCCCAGCCAGTACCCCTAGTTCTTTTAGTACAACCAAAGCAGGTAGGCTCGCAAACTATGTTAGGGATGATCCAAGTTATGATAATGGTACAACAACGATAATAGCAACAACAACTCCAACTCCAGCAACAAGTGGTCTAATTTTGCCAGTAGCTTCAGCAAGGGTAGGAACAAACCAACACTACTCTTTACCAGGGAGTTAAAGTAGCACTCGAGACCAGTAGGCATTATAGTTTTAACTCGATGTCCAACGTTAGTCGCTTGCATGCAACCAAGTTCATCGGCACTGAGGATGTCGTTTTAGCCGATTATTGGCTCCAGGACTTCGAGGCCATCCTGGAAGTGACTAAGACCCCCGAGGACTAGAATGTAGAAGTTGTAAAGCTACAACTAACATATCTTGCCCAAGATTAGTGGGCAGCACAGGAAATAGTGATTTCGAAGCCCATTAATTGGAGAACGTTCAAGGAGCACTTCCAGGAGAAGTATTTCCATACAACCGCCAAGTTCTAGCTCCAACAGCAGTTTATCAACCTCTGTCAGCAAACAAGATCGGTCGACCAGTATGCGGTCGAGTTTTGTCGACTTAGCCAATTTTATCCTCATATGGTATCTTCTGAGGAGGATCGAGCCAAGAGTTTCGAGCAAGGTTTGCATTTAGAGATTTAACAGTTTATGGTGGGTCACGATTATGCCATATATCATGCAGTACTTACGGCAGCTAGGTCCTAAGAACTTGCATGCCAGAGATTAGTAGCAAGGACCGAAGGCCAAAAGAGGTCACACTCATCCATAAGAGGCATCATTATTCAGTCCTCACCTCCAGCACCAGCAGTCAGAGCTCCTCGCCCGCCTGTACCTTCAGCCTCGACTATAACCTCAGTACATTCCATGAGGCAGCCAACATCAGCAGGGTGCAGCCACTATGGCAAGCCAGGGCATACCAAAGATCAGTGTAGGAGGACCAACGGTAGTGTCTCATATGTGGGGGATCTGACCATATGATTGGCTCTTGTCCACTTTTGAGCCCTGAAGCTTCTTCAGTCTGACAGTTGCCAGCTTTGCCCTAAAAAGCAATTGAAGGTCCGAGAGGATCAACATTAACAGTTCGACCCCTAGCCCAACGTCCTCTTTCGATGCAGGCCCAGCAATTTTAGCAGCATTGCCTAGATCAGTTTGCTCAAGCCCAGCAAGTAAGGCACAACCAGCAGCAAGTTAGAACAGCAACTCCTTCGCGTGGGCGTGCGCAAGGATTCGGCAACCTAGAGCTGTTGTTAGCCGCAGGTGCCACGATAGTGGATAAGATTTCTGAGCTTCTTTTAGCTCATCTTATTCTTGGGTTCTTGTCGAACAATCTTGTATTCTGTTGCGCCAGAGTACAATAGTCGTCTCGATCCTTCTATCGAGCAGAGACGAGTTCTTCGTCCCACTCTTCCGCCTCCGTATCTTGTGGTACGTGATGTCTATCATGTGTCCCGACTATAAATGTACGTCATGGATTAGAGTCATGATCTTGGTATAGTCGTTGGTACCGACTTACCTCAAGGCTTGGCTCTTGTCCATTTTTTAGTCAGCATGGGCAAGCAAGGATGAATTCCTATTTTGACTGACTTAGGGGTATATGTATCCATATGCCTCATTTTTTTATGTGATATTATGTGCAGTTATTTACATTTTGCAGTTGTCTCTTCTATTTTAGTTATTTCTTGATGAATTCATTTCCTGATAAGTGATTTGTGATTTTCTGAGCTTTCTACCGTGTTTTCCGGCTCGACTAGACTTGGTGAAATTCTGATGACGAAATTTTTCTAAGGAGGGTAGAGATATCATACCCGTTTCCATATTTGTTATTTTTTGAATTTTTAGAATTTAATTTTTCTGATAATATATTTTTGATGTATTTGTATGATGGTTCCTGTCATTTATATTTTGTTTATTGTAGTATAGTAGAGACTACTCAAGACTAGTAGAAGACCCAATGGCATTGCCATGGACCTACATTAGGACCTGTATGTAGAATGGATATCAGACTAGGTTCACTCTTGGACCCCTGGACCTAGTTTAGCTGAGATCTGATAGGATTTGCCATGGCTAGTCCCCGGCACATCTCTTTCATGCGTACCTATGCCCTTGGCACATCATTCTGTTTCTCCACATAGTATATATAAGTGTTTCGCTCTCTTAACCTTGTTTTCCTCATTTCACTTCTTCTTTACTTCTTTCTTCTTCTCTCCCTTGCCTAGACCGAACCCTAACCGTATAAGAGGTTTGTGTGATCACTTACACCGTGAAGAGGTAGAGGTTAAGAAGCCATTCTAGATAAGCACATCTTGCTTAATGGTGAAGCCATGGATTTTTTTTTGAATTTTTGCATATATGTGTTATTTAAAATGTGTTTGATAGAAAATGTTCTTCTTGATGTTCTTTTTCATTTTAGTTCTTAGAGTTTTGGCTTTTTATGGATGATTTGGAGTATATCTGCATTTCTAAGTTAGAGTTTTTATGGGTTCTAAGAGTTTACCTTAGTTTTGATCTACTAAAACTAGTTTTTTTCGAAAACTAGTGGTTCCATGCAATAGAGTATTAAATTTTGTATGATTTTGACTTTTGAATTGCTTAATTTGGAGTTAAAATAAAGATTTTATAGCCAAAATAAATTTTGGAGCTTTGTACTTGGACCTGTCTGGCAGGGACGATGAATAATTATCGCGTACAGTGCGCCGTGTATAGAAATATGGCCACGGCCAATGCACCGACATGGATTTCTTGCCGCCTCCTGCGCAGCGAGTAATGCGCCGGACATGAAATTCTTGCCGCGCGCAGTGCGTCGTGCGTATCAACCCTCGCTGCGCGCATCGATGTGTTGCACGCATCAATCCTTATCGCGCAGCAGTATGCCGCATATGGAATTCTGGCCATGCGCTGCACATTGTGCACAGAATTTTGGCCACGCGTATGATGACCAAAATGACTGTTTTTGCCTATTTAACTGATTTTGTAGCTATAATCTTGTAAAACTCAAAAAATGAAAGTTGTTGATCTTTGTCTTGCATTTCCAAGTCTTTTTGAATCGCCTATGCCTAGTTTTCTAAAATGTGTCAAATCTTGATTTTGGAATTTTTAATAAACCTTATAATTTTATACGTTGATCTTAGTAATTGCTAGTATATATGGATTAAGTGTAGCTATGTGTTTCGATTCATTATCTTGGTTTAGCATTGGAGCATAGTTGGATAATGTGCTTCCCTATATTGACACTGGTTTATGATCCTCACGACACCGTGGATCATTTGTGTATGTTAATCTATTATATTTGGCATCGGGAAATCGAGTGTGAGTATTGTCTAATGTATCGTATGTCGCGGATACGATAAGTTTGCTAGTGATAACTCGTGAATAGCTCATACTCGTAACTCGTCATTCTAGGAAGTTCTCGAGTGCCCATGACTTGAGAACTTGAAATAATGATTAAATAATATAAAAATTTGACTAGACCATTGGGAGAAATAAATATTACACTATTGGCTACCCCAATCTCCAAGGGCCCCATGCAGCATGGACCAACCCTACTAGGCAAGGGCTCTATGACTGACCAAGTTTACGTGTGATACGGCACTTATAAGACAAGTTTATGATTACAAGACAAGTTCATTTACAAGTTTATGCTTACACATTTATTTTTAAGTTTATGCTTACGAGTTCAAGTTGTGACAAGTAACAAGTTATGGTTGTTTGTGCATTTAATTTTACTTGATAAGCGTACCATTGGTCATCCGGGTTGACTGTAGTGTCGATGGTAGCAATATTCTTAGCAATGCATTCTGTTAATAATTAAGGATTGTGACAACCCTAGATAGTTAATTTTAGCAAGCCATAGCAATATTTGGTCGTGCAATGAATGTTTATTTCTTTTAATTATATCTTACCCATTTTTATTCATTCTTTCGACACGTGGTTATAGTGCAAAGTCCTACTCAGGTGAAGGGATGCAACCCTAGTCCTTGTTTGATTTAAGGGTTGTGGTCCCGATCCAGAGTAGTTCATATGCCCTCTTGTCGTTCGCCGCCATATCTTCCTTATAAGCTTTATGTTATTAGTTATTCTAGTTATGTTTTGAGATAAGTACATTGGTACCGTACAAGTCTCGACTCGTATTTATTATTATTATGTCTCTTTTCTGTGCATAATTTTGTAGTGGCTTTGGTCTATCACCTTGAGCTCCTTTGTGGTACTTGTTGTTTGGAGTTCTGACCCCACTAGTTTTGTTTGGCCAGATTTATCTGAGGAGAACCAGGATCCCCCGTATTTCCAGCAAGATGGCTCGCACTCGTAGGACTGCGGCCGAAGCTCGCGAGTGGGTTTCCTTCTTTCACCCCTCGTTTTAATTACTTTATTTTGTGGTGTCAGCAAGGGACAGAGTTAGCTCCTTTTATTTTTGAGACTACGGTCAACATGATGTAAATATTAGACCATGGTTGGTATATTTGATCATGTATAATTATACTTTGCTAGTACAGCAATTTGGATTCACTAGCTTCATGATCATATGTGATGTATAATCTGTGATGCCTCTTTACTTTCATGTATGATATACTCTTGAAATTGTTGTTAATGGATTGAGATACTAGGAATTGTCGATCTTAGGACTGACGCCATAGCATGCTAGAGTCCTACCCATTTATTTTTTTGATAGTCGTGCCCAGCTTACGATATTTTTATACCTTGTACGGAGTAGCTGGCCATGTTCGTCCTCGTATTTATCCAGTATTCTGGGAGCGGGACGTGATGCATACTCTTACTATTACCATTTTGTACCTACACACTTATTTTTTGGGCGTTTAGCCACCGAGCAACCCATGTACTTCTTAGAGCTTGTTCCTATGTGCAAACATCATGTTTATATTTACTTCTAGAATGCAACTAGATCGTGATCATATTTTATTGCTACTTCTGATTGTACCCCATATTATTACTAGCTTCATGACATATATAATAAAGCATTTGTGATGTCTTATTGTTTTTTTATTTATGACATATCTTTACTACTTATTATTGGTATATTGAGATATAAGATTTCTAGAAGGCCATATGACATAACTGTCGGTATATAGATTAACCCATTATCTCTTAAAGATATGACTATATTGCATAGTATTGGTATAGTCCGTAGTGCATAGCTGGTCATGTCATATCGCTATTCTCCATATTTCGGTACTAGGCATGACAAATTTCTAGATCTTTTACAATAAATTTAGGTGGATTAACAACTAGTTTTTTGTTGTAGGTAATTGAAGGACCATGAGGCAACTCTAGAGGGGGTGAATAGAGTACAGCAGAATAATCTACCTAATTTAAGATTATCGGAATGAAGGCAGTTGCTAACTAACAGTATATATAAAGACAACAAAGTAAAACAGTAAAGTAGAGAGAGAAAGCAAACGTAAATACCAAGATGTATACTGGTTTTCCTCTGAGAGGACTAGTCCAGTCCCGAGAACTCAAGCTCGAAGTTTCTCCACTATAATCACCAATAGTGAATCACAAGCTTTGATCTGAAGGCTTGCCACTTCTTTATACCACAAGTTTTGATCAAAGTCTCACAACTTCACAGCTTAGAGAGAGAGTAACTGATCGAATAAAGCTCTTTATAACTCAAAAATTTTCTAGACCGAGATCGCACTTGGCACTAGGAAGGCTAGGGAGTTGATCTTTGGATGAAAAAGTTAAGGCTTAGAGGTTTGCTCATAATAGGATAGAAGACTTAAGAATAGTTGAGTTGGTTGAGTGAGTAAGAATAAGAATTCCAATCCTATTTATAGGTTGTAGGCAAACAAAATTCGGTCAGAATTCGGCCAGGGTTTAATTTTCTAACTGTTGGGCCAAGAAATCAGGAGCTATTGAACTGGTTGATTTTATACCAAAAGGGCAACCAAGTTTGGTCCGATTTTGGCACGAGTTCGGCCCGAGTTCGATCTCCTAGTATGGTAGACTTTGTAAATGAATGTGTCCTGATTTGGTGGATAGGTTCTTTGGTTTATTTGAGTGGACTAGGTATCTGGTTTATAGGTTCTTGGTTTTGCCAGTGCGACTCGGCGTACATAAGTCCTAGACTCAAATAAATAAAAGATTATATTTGAATAGACGCAATACATACAACATGAAATAACAGTGTTGAAGCTTCAGATGTGACATCAATGCATGGTTTAGTTAACTATCAAAATCAAGTTGACTGAGATCGGATGTGCCAACAATCTCCTCCATTTTGATAATTGACAAACTATGAATGATACTGCAAGTCTTTGATATGCAAGGCTCCCCCATAACTGTGGAGCAGTTGATATGCTGAAGACAATGTCTGTCAAGTATCGTCTTGTATGCTAGTATCATGTCACGCCCCGATCTCCCGCGGGCAAATCGGCCATTCCCGCTAGGCGGGAATTACCCTCGCCAGCGCTCCCGCGGAACGATCGCTTTGACCCATCCGGGCGTGATGCCGCACGAGCGTGATCCACGCCCGTGCAAGGCCGTGGTTCATTGGCTGGCGGTAAGAGTTTTAAGCCACAGAGTCGCACAGATTGTCCGAGTGCAGCGGAGTCATGAACGCATAGCGATTCGGTAACAGGTTCACTGAGTCAACAATATAGCTGAAGCATTTGAAACACAAGTTGAAGTAAAGCAAGCTCTTTTATTAATATAAACATGTGTTACAGGCGGCGTATAGCCGAGATTACAAGTCGCTCAAGCCTCTCTCTCTCAAACAGTAAAAGCGTGCCAAGGGGCTACAACTGTGGAATGATTGTACAGGCGATGTTCAGGCGAGTTCGAGCTTTGTTCCAATATTATGTCTTGTATATGTGCTTTTGTTCCGGATGCACTGTTGCAAGGCTTCAGAGGGATCTCCTGGCCTTAGCACGCACGAAGGAGGCATCCGCACCGAATGAGGTTCTCCCACACCCTGCATACAAACTGGTGGATTATCAGTACATTGAATGCACTGGTGGGGAAGCTACTTGCCCGCTCGACAAATCCAAACACGTAATACAGGTTCCGCGCACAACTATTAAGTTGTCTTTCTAGTTGCCTTAGGATCAGTTTCATGCGATGTTTGAATAGCCTAACTCGTGTGGCAGTGCGCCGTGCAACATGAGAGGAAACACGGCGAGACTTACCAACTTACCATCTCCTTCCCTGTCCAAGGCAAACATTGAGGCAAACATCGTTAATTCAAGCATGGGTGTAACCTCCGATTTCCAAACTTCAAAATAATTAGATTTTTAATTTATTTTAAATACCAAGTTATAAAATATTTTCTCCTTGAAATTTTGTATTTTATTTTGAACAATGTTTGATTTAGAAGGTAATTTAAAAATCTTTATAAAAAAATCATTTTTCCTAAATGACGATGTATTACAAAATAAATAAATAAATAATAATATATATATTCCTCTAGTTTCAAATGTTTATTGGCTTGAAATCATAAAAAAATTATTTATTGGATAAAATTAATTAAAGGACTAGTTGTTTCTTCAAAATAATTTTTATAATTAATGGATTAGTAAATAAATAAATTACGTAGCTTTCCTAAAATATTTTCTGAAATTATAATCTCTTCTTTTTAAATTTTTACAAATTTCCATTTCCTATTAACTAGCCAGCACACCCTCATTTTCCCACATGAGAAACCCTTTTATATTTTAATTCTGGGCCATTCATTATTGGGCCAACCCGCAACCCTTTATCCCACACCATCTCTCCCTATTTAAGTCCCTCATCACACCTCCCTAGAAACCCTAGCTAGCCTTCACAAATCCCCACAAAGCCACCGCCACCACCATTTTGTGTGCTCGTGTCCGTGTGTCCAGCATCACCGTGTCAGCCGTGATGGCCTCGGGTCCGACCCCGGGTGTCCAACCGTATCCATTCATTTCCTGTGTCCGGTTACAATATTACAACCAGTTTTCCCGTGTCCAACACCCGGACACGTCCACGGTACATTCAAACCCGCCGTGTCCAGCCCCGGACAAGACCCCGACTCATCCACAGACATCCAAACCCTAAACCTAACCTAGATCTACCGCCGGTGGCCACGCCTCACCGCGTCGAGCACCCCACGTCGAGTCGACGACCGCCGCGTCGACCCTGCGTCGCCCATCAGCCGCTGTCCTCACCGGAGCCGACGTCGTCGCCACGTCCTGTGCTGCTCTGGCTTGGATCCACCGCCGACGAGGAGAACGACGACCACCGCCGAGCTTCGACTGCAGCAGATCTCGACCGCCGCCGCCTCGAAGCCGCCGCTGCTCTCGAGCGACGCCGCCGCTCCTCGAACAGACCGCCGCCTCCTCGGACAGAGCACCGCCCCTCGAATCGAGCGCCGCCTCGAGCCGAGCGACGCCACCGCCTCGAGTCGAGCCCCGCCGCAGAAGATCCAGTCGCCGCCGAAGCTTCGATCGCCGCCGTCTCGACCCGGTCCGCCGACCGCCTCCTCGAGTCGAGCTCCGCCGAGTACCCGCGCCGACCCCGGCGAACCCCGCGCCGCGCCGACGAGAACCCCATCGTGAGCCTCCGCCCCTTTCTTCTTCTATTCTGTGACCTAGAGTTTAGTTAATATAATTAGGGATGTATTAATTAATTTAGTTAATTAATAATTAGTTTAGTAAATTTATAATTAGTTTAATTGACTCAAAATTGGTTTCATTAATTCATAATTAGTTAATTAATTCATAAAATTAGTTTATTTTATATAATTAGTTATTTATATAATTAGTTTATTTTATATAATTAGTTAATTGAATTTATAATTAGTCTAGTAAATTAATGTAATTAGTATAGAAATTTCATGTAATTAGGGTAGTTAATTATTTCTTAATTAGTCAATTAATTTGTTAATCAGGAATTTAAATTTTTTAATCAGTAGTTAATGTAATTAGTTAATTTATATTTAAATAGTTTAGTTTTATTTTTAAAGGATTGGGTTGTGTGAACAAAAATAATAAGTTTTGGGTTATATTATTATTTAAGAAATAATTTCAATAATAAAACTTAGTTCAAAATTGTTTATTTGGGGCTGGTGACCAAATTTACTATAGATGCATAAATATATTGACTTTTACGTAAATTCTAAAATTGTATATAGTATAATTCTTATTTTTGGTATAAAAATGTGTATATGTATAAACATATATATAGGTATGTAATTTGGTATAAAAATATATTGGTAATATACATATTAATTTAATACGTATTTTGGTAAATATATATGTATGTAGATTTATATTTTCGTAATGGTATATGTATGTATATATATATATGTTGTATTGGTTATATATATATATAAATGTAATTTGGTATATTTACCTGTATATAATATATGTAAATTGGTATATATATATAACTACGTATTCTAGTATAAGTAAATTGGTATATGTATATTTATGTATTTGTAAACCTACTTAGCATATTTTATAGATATAAAATTAATATATATGGTAAATATATTGTTCAACCTATATATATATATATATTATGCATGAATTAAATGGTATATATATATATTGTATATGTATTTATTTTGGTGCAAGTAATAGTGTAGGTGTTAATGTTAGTTAACTAGGTATAATGTGTTATAGATGTCTGTCTAACTAGATGACCCTAGTTGACTGAGTTCCATGCCAGGCTTAGCCCTGAGTTAGGTATTTGATTGTGTGTGTAGTATAGCATCTGATGCCAATGTTGTATTTGAAATATTTTTAGGACTGTTGGTTCCTCCAGACGGTACTCTGGGACAGGACATTGGTTTTACCAGCTAAGGACCCAAGGCGAGTACATTCTCTGATTAGTTTCTAATTTATGATATCTCCTATGTTCACTGTATCTAGTGTAAATATCTATGTTCTTGACACATTGGTTACACGGATTGGTATACACGGATCTCGTCATGAGATGTTATTCCTTTTTCATGGTGTAGCTTGTACAAGACTTGTTTCCTTGTTATCTTGTGCATGTACAGACACTGATTCCCGGGGAGACTTGCTACCTTCCTGGGGAATCCCGTGCCATAGCGTACCATGATTGGATCTACTATACCAGTCGGGGGTGGGGAGTATTTTAGTGTAGATATGTGATCATACCCAACTTTCCATGCATCATAGCTCACCCCACATCTCACGTCGGGTGCGGCCTGACCATCTCAGTGCCTCATAGCTATTACGTGTGATTAGCCTGACCTCTACATGCATCATAGCTAACCAACGGTTAGCCTGACCTTCGTGAATCATAGCTAATCACATGTAACCAGCCTGATCAAGATCCCAAGCCGATCACATGTTAAAGCTAGTACTCACACACTTAGTCATAGGATTCCTGCTCATCGACATATTGTTCTTTTCCTGCAATTACTTACAGTATTCCAGTATTTCTCTCATTATACATTTTTCATACCTATACATGCATCTGGTATATTTCCATCTAGAACTGCTACATAGTTTATGTCATTTATATAGAACTGCTATTTAGAGATGTACTTTGCTCCTTCCTGACTGGAAACATTTTTCCAGACTGTGACCTTAGTAGACTGGGTTCTGACATACTTGGGGATTGGAAGTTAATGATTGCAGGTATGATTATTTTGTCATTAGACTTGTGTTGTATTCTTTTGTTTCTTCAAATTCCTATCGTGCTGTAGTTGTGATTGAGTATGTTGTTAATATTTTTATAGTGTTATCCGAGTCTCCTTATGGAGTTGGATACTAGCGTGAGATTTTATAGATAGTACTTGACCTAGACAGCGTTCTACCGTCGATGCTGCGGCGTAGGCTGGACGTACCCACGCATTCGTGCCCCTAAACCGGGTGCGGGTCGTGACACGTTTTTAGTGGTGGCCCATGCAGGTCAGACTTCGCAAGTTGTGCGATGTCGTGGTAGTGCGACGTCATAGTTGTACTACTGCGTGCCTGCTATAGGACATAGGACATAGGATACTAGGATGAGAGAGGATACTCAATCACAATTTAATTGAAAGATTTCCTGGGACGACCCCTTGAGAATCTTATTCCAATTTAAATCTTTTTCCTTGTTTTCGTCCGCTCTCGCTTGTTGTTATTGAACTTGATTCTTGTTGATCAGTTATTAAATTAAAATCTTGGTATCATTGTTGAGTTTGATTCTTGTTGACCAGTTGTTAACTTTAATTCCTGGTATCGTTGTTGAGTTGATTTCAAATTGAGATAAATTTTACGGACTAAAATTTACGGTATCATCTGATGACATATTGATGAGGACAGTGAGAAAGGTAAAAACATCTACTTTGGTCATGGAACCTAGAGTTTATCGCAGCCATATTAGCTGTCGTGACGAGAACGTAGGAACCTAACTTGGATGTACATACTTTAGTTATGAGATTTAGAGTTCTCGCAGCCATACCGGTTGGCGTGGCGAGTATTCTAGATGACATGATTATAGGGTTGTATACCTTAGTTACGGAACCTGTCGCTTATCGCATCTATGCTTACTGGCGTGGCGAGGATTCTGAGTGTCATGATTTCGGATAGACGTGTATGATTATCAGGTTGTATCTTAAATTGGTTCTTAAAATATCATCTCAAGACTTATCTATTTCTGTTATTCCAGGACTTTGTTCCACCGCTTCTTTCTTTACTAGCAGTAAAGATACCTTCTGTCCTCAATTCAGTCTTTGAGCTCCTATTCCTTGAGGATTTCTTGTTAAGCATGGTAATTAGTGGCTTGTAATTTTGTTTGTGTCTTGTATTAGTATTGACTGTGTTGCTAGTGATTTGTAAGTGTTTCTTAGTTGGGCATGTGAGCAGTAGGCTTTAATCTAGAGTTAGCCCTTAGCATAGTACCTTGTACCAATGATTCTAGGAGTAGTGTCATTAGAGACTAAGAGTTAAGGAGAGTATAGAGTATCAGTGATAGTTCTCAGAGTTAGTATCAGAGCCAATTACCCGTCCTGGATAATCATGATGATGTAATTGAGTGATCTATGTAAACGATTAAGTATCCGGGAATTGTGTTAAGGATTTATGGAGCATGATGTCCAATTTGATGATTGATATCGGAAATGTTAAAGGTAAAGAAATGTATATGTATAGAGGGTTTAATGAGATGTCATAAGTAGAGAAATATCAGGATTAGTAATGGAAGTTGTGAAGCGTATCACGGATTAGTTAATAGGCTTTAAAGGATTGAAGGAAATACATATACAACCATCGAGATGAGGAACCATACACATATCCATGAGAGTAAAGAAACATGAGTGTTATAGAGGATACAGGTGATCATGAGTCTAATGAGCTTGATGAGATAATCTATTAATGCAGCTAGTGATGTAATACCAAGAGTGCTAATGGTTCTATTTCGAGGGTTAGTCGAGAATGACACTCAAAACAATAAGCACTTCAAGTGATGATAATTAGATTGGTGTATTAGTGTGCACCTTGAGCATTAGAGACCGTGAACATTTATAAATGTGTACTTGTGGATTTAATTTTATCGTTTCAAGAATGGAAATGAAATGAGATTTTGAGAATTTTAAGGAGTTGAGATTTTATGTTGTTAAAATATTTAGGATTTAAAATTGATTCAATAAACATAGTCAAGCTACAAAGATTTTAGAAGTGATTAAAATTTTATTTCGATGTTGAGTATCTGACTCGAGGAAGTGTATGCAATCTATTTTTAAGTTGATCGAGAAGTTAAACCTCGATGATTATTTTTGAGGATTAACTCTATGGTAGATGAGAAATATGAATATTAATATATGAGTAGATAACATACATGTGTAAGGATCTGGTGATTGAGCATGATTGAGATGGCACCGCAGACTGACTTGGGTGTCCATCTAAAGTTGTATTGGGAAGAGCAATATTTAGTATGGTGTTGCACTTGACGTATATTGAGTGATAAGAACGACTAGTATGAACAATTGTAGTAGGAACGGAAACTGACAGAGGGTATGGTACTAAAGAGATAGAGGTATCAACTTGGATGCATTATTGAATCATGGTTATATTAAAGATTCTTGGCATCAGATTTTGGTATTAATAAACAAGTGTGTGCAATACGGATGTATTCATGGATTTTGTGGATTAATGAGTAGTTGATATGGGTACCAGTGTACATGAATAGAAATTAGTTAGTGAATGTGCTAGAGTTAAGTGTTTGTTAGAGATAGTAGATACTACAAGTAATATGTTAGCAGGTTCTTTTTCTAATGTTCCCGTCTCTTGATTGATTGATTTCCCTAAGTACTGTAGCTCGTATTCATGATTTCCTTGTTAGGATATAACTAGTAGTACACCTTAGCAGAGACTGAAATACCATGACAAGACACATGACCTATATTTTCTTAAATTGCATGGCTGTAGGTAGAGTTTTCTTAAACCATGATCATTGGGTTTTGACCATAGCAAAGATCTATGACAAGGTTATGACCGACAAAAGAGACAAGAGGATTAAATTTGTGGATGAGCATTAAATTAAATAAAGAATTTAGGGGTTGTTATAACGAAGTTGATGGATCATTGATTTTATGGAAATCAAGGTATGATTGAAATTCGAGGACAAACATTAACTTAAAGGGAGAATTTAGAAATTCACAGAGCCAAAAATTTGAGGATTTATTAATTTTAAGGAGGTCTTGATATGATTGAATTGATTATTAAAAATCTGAGAAATTTGAGAGATTATCATTTTATCTATTTGATTGCAAGATAGAAATTTTATATATTATGAATGTTGCATTGAAGATTCTGAAAGCATCGCATCGTTGAGTATTTGAGGAAAAAGAAAAGCAGGAAATAAAATCGTAAATGGAATAGTGTCAAATTAAATTCTTGGGATGAGGAGTTAGATTGGAATAAGCATCAATTGAATTTGAGTTAGATGATTGATGAGTGTTTAAAGTTAAATTTTGGGATGCAGATTTTTAAAGTTTTATAAATATGCATTGATTGGATTTCAATTGAAGGATTGGATATTAAATCCTTGGGTATTTAGATGCGAACTTAAAATCTTTGGGAGGAGATTATGACAAAGGGGATTTGATTTTTTAATTTTGAAGATTTTTCAGGAATATGATGATGTATAATTTTTGAAAGATTGTGAAATAACATTATGAAATTACTTCATGATTATTGGTTTAAGATTTAAATTTTGATAGAAATAATATGGTGAATAAAGGCAATTATTGAGGATCCTAAATTTCGAGGACGAAATTTTTCTAAGGTGGGTAGACTTGTAACCTCCGATTTCCAAACTTCAAAATAATTAGATTTTTAATTTATTTTAAATACCAAGTTATCAAATATTTTCTCCTTGAAATTTTGTATTTTATTTTGAACAATGTTTGATTTAGAAGGTAATTTAAAAATCTTTATAAAAAAATCATTTTTCCTAAATGACGATGTATTACAAAATAAATAAATAAATAATAATATATATATTCCTCTAGTTTCAAATGTTTATTGGCTTGAAATCATAAAAAAATTATTTATTGGATAAAATTAATTAAAGGACTAGTTGTTTCTTCAAAATAATTTTTATAATTAATGGATTAGTAAATAAATAAATTACGTAGCTTTCCTAAAATATTTTCTGAAATTATAATCTCTTCTTTTTAAATTTTTACAAATTTTCATTTCCTATTAACTAGCCAGCACACCCTCATTTTCCCACATGAGAAACCCTTTTATATTTTAATTCTGGGCCATTCATTATTGGGCCAACCCGCAACCCTTTATCCCACACCATCTCTCCCTATTTAAGTCCCTCATCACATCTCCCTAGAAACCCTAGCTAGCCTTCACAAATCCCCACAAAGCCACCGCCACCACCATTTTGTATGCTCGTGTCCGTGTGTCCAGCATCACCGTGTCAGCCGTGATGGCCTCGGGTCCGACCCCGGGTGTCCCACCGTATCCATTCATTTCCTGTGTCCGGTTACAATATTACAACCAGTTTTCCCGTGTCCAACACCCGGACACGTCCACGGTACATTCAAACCCGCCGTATCCAGCCCCGGACACGACCCCGACTCATCCACAGACATCCAAACCCTAAACCTAACCTAGATCTACTGCCGGTGGCCACGCCTCACCGCGTCGAGCACCCCACGTCGAGTCGACGACCGCCGCGTCGACCCTGCGTCGCCCATCAGCCGCTGTCCTCACCGGAGCCGACGTCGTCGCCACGTCCTGTGCTGCTCTGGCTTGGATCCACCGCCGACGAGGAGAACGACGACCACCGCCGAGCTTCGACTGCAGCAGATCTCGACCGCCGCCGCCTCGAAGCCGCCGCTGCTCTCGAGCGACGCCGCCGCTCCTCGAACAGACCGCCGCCTCCTCGGACAGAGCGCCGCCCCTCGAATCGAGCGCCGCCTCGAGCCGAACGACGCCACCGCCTCGAGTCGAGCCCCGCCGCAGAAGATCCAGTCGCCGCCGAAGCTTCGATCGCCGCCGTCTCGACCCGGTCCGCCGACCGCCTCCTCGAGTCGAGCTCCGCCGAGTACCCGCGCCGACCCCGGCGAACCCCGCGCCGCGCCGACGAGAACCCCATCGTGAGCCTCCGCCCCTTTCTTCTTCTATTCTGTGACCTAGAGTTTAGTTAATATAATTAGGGATGTATTAATTAATTTAGTTAATTAATAATTAGTTTAGTAAATTTATAATTAGTTTAATTGACTCAAAATTGGTTTCATTAATTCATAATTAGTTAATTAATTCATAAAATTAGTTTATTTTATATAATTAGTTATTTATATAATTAGTTTATTTTATATAATTAGTTAATTGAATTTATAATTAGTCTAGTAAATTAATGTAATTAGTATAGAAATTTCATGTAATTAGGGTAGTTAATTATTTCTTAATTAGTCAATTAATTTGTTAATCAGGAATTTAAATTTTTTAATCAGTAGTTAATGTAATTAGTTAATTTATATTTAAATAGTTTAGTTTTATTTTTAAAGGATTGGGTTGTGTGAACAAAAATAATAAGTTTTGGGTTATATTATTATTTAAGAAATAATTTCAATAATAAAACTTAGTTCAAAATTGTTTATTTGGGGCTGGTGACCAAATTTACTATATATGCATAAATATATTGACTTTTACGTAAATTCTAAAATTGTATATAGTATAATTCTTATTTTTGGTATAAAAATGTGTATATGTATAAACATATATATAGGTATGTAATTTGGTATAAAAATATATTGGTAATATACATATTAATTTAATACATATTTTGGTAAATATATATGTATGTAGATTTATATTTTCGTAATGGTATATGTATGTATATATATATATATATGTTGTATTGGTTATATATATATATAAATGTAATTTGGTATATTTACCTGTATATAATATATGTAAATTGGTATATATATATATAACTACGTATTCTAGTATAAGTAAATTGGTATATGTATATTTATGTATTTGTAAACCTACTTAGCATATTTTATAGATATAAAATTAATATATATGGTAAATATATTGTTCAACCTATATATATATATATATTATGCATGAATTAAATGGTATATATATATATTGTATATGTATTTATTTTGGTGCAAGTAATAGTGTAGGTGTTAATGTTAGTTAACTAGGTATAATGTGTTATAGATGTCTGTCTAACTAGATGACCCTAGTTGACTGAGTTCCATGCCAGGCTTAGCCCTGAGTTAGGTATTTGATTGTGTGTGTAGTATAGCATCTGATGCCAATGTTGTATTTGAAATATTTTTAGGACTGTTGGTTCCTCCAGACGGTACTCTGGGACAGGACATTGGTTTTACCAGCTAAGGACCCAAGGCGAGTACATTCTCTGATTAGTTTCTAATTTATGATATCTTCTATGTTCACTGTATCTAGTGTAAATATCCATGTTCTTGACACATTGGTTACACGGATTGGTATACACGGATCTCGTCATGAGATGTTATTCCTTTTTCATGGTGTAGCTTGTACAAGACTTGTTTTCTTGTTATCTTGTGCATGTACAGACACTGATTCCCGGGGAGACTTGCTACCTTCCTGGGGAATCCCGTGCCATAGCGTACCATGATTGGATCTACTATACCAGTCGGGGGTGGGGAGTATTTTAGTGTAGATATGTGATCATACCCAACTTTCCATGCATCATAGCTCACCCCACATCTCACGTCGGGTGCGGCCTGACCATCTCAGTGCCTCATAGCTGTTACGTGTGATTAGCCTGACCTCTACATGCATCATAGCTAACCAACGGTTAGCCTGACCTTCGTGAATCATAGCTAATCATATGTAACCAGCCTGATCAAGATCCCAAGCCGATCACATGTTAAAGCTAATACTCACACACTTAGTCATAGGATTCCTGCTCATCGACATATTGTTCTTTTCCTGCAATTACTTACAGTATTCTAGTATTTCTCTCATTATACATTTTTTATACCTATACATGCATCTGGTATATTTCCATCTAGAACTGCTACATAGTTTATGTCATTTATATAGAACTGCTATTTAGAGATGTACTTTGCTCCTTCCTGACTGGAAATATTTTTCCAGACTGTGACCTTAGTAGACTGGGTTCTGACATACTTGGGGATTGGAAGTTAATGATTGCAGGTATGATTATTTTGTCATTAGACTTGTGTTGTATTCTTTTGTTTCTTCAAATTCCTATCGTGCTGTAGTTATGATTGAGTATGTTGTTAATATTTTCATAGTGTTATCCGAGTCTCCTTATGGAGTTGGATACTAGCGTGAGATTTTATAGATAGTACTTGACCTAGACAGCGTTCTACCGCCGATGCTGCGGCGTAGGCTGGACGTACCCACGCATTCGTGCCCCTAAACCGGGTGCGGGTCGTGACAACGGGCAAGTATAATATTCAGGAGGCATAGCATATGCAAACATGAGGGTCATTTTAACATGATCGTTCAGGTGTTCAGTTATTTCGTGATGCGATGCAATGACTCGCACGCGGATAGCCGCTAAGCGAGGATGACTTATCTATATGAACGTTTGTCGCTGGCATAGCCATAAAGGACCGTTTAGTCTTTGAACAAGGATGGTATGCAACGAAGCACGTGAGGCTCTACACGTCATCCTATCCGCACGTGAGACTATCGTGAAGTTTCATCCGGATCGGATCGGTCCCAGTACCCCGGTGACCGCCCGTGGAACAAGATCCGAAGATCACCTTTTATAAGTTGTCCGCGACATGCAGGTCAGGGTCAGTTCCAAATCCATAACTTGAATGATAATCCATGATTCATGATCTGAACGAGCGTTTGCTCCAAGAGCTGAGATTCGTTCGTTACATGACGTGATTCTCGTTCAGATATAAACTTGATGTGATTATCATTCAGTTGTCACGTTAAAGGATTCACGTTCAGTATTCGTTACCCTGATGCGTGCCCCTGGTTCGGGGATTGCCTTGGCGACCCAATGGTCCCGGATACTTGCAGGTTCATTCAGGCACAGAACGACTACGTAGTAGTCTCCCGGGGTTCGTATGAAAATATGGCAATATACAAGCAGACAATCATGCGTTTCTAAGGAACATAAGTAGACACGTTTGCTCGGACCCGAAGGTAAGCCGAGAGATAAAACCGTTAGGGACTTAGCATGCGAGGGTCTGAATATATGCAGTATTTCAATCTCCAAGTTCTAGCATAGCAATACAAGTTGGGATTATTCCCTTAGCTAGGTGCGTTGGATTTATTAGCATGCAGGGGGTTATTCACCTAGCGACTAGCATGAACATTCCAGATTTTATGTGTGCTGGCTAAGCAAAGACAAGTTTACCGTAGCCACCCACCTTAGTGATGATTCGCCTCGGTAGAGCGATACGTCGAGCGACCCTCTGAAAGCCTAAGCTGGATTCCTGTAGGGACAAGTCTGGATATCCTTTCCTTCTTGTTTGAGGCAAAGCGGGTCGGGTCAGTTACACTTTTGCCGTTTGAGTCAGCAGTCCGCTAGAAGGGAACGGAGTGTTACATCCTACCCAACTCAGAAAAAGTCTCGTCCTCGAGACTTACTGAGGACAAGCAGTAATCTAGGATTGAGGCAATCCTAGACAAGTCATTGTACTTGTTCATTTGGATATTCACTTGCACAAGCGTCGAAATCAGCATATCGCTTAGACTGGATCGTGCGCACTTTCGAAGTGCACTTCTAGCGTGAACACGTCAACCAGCTTAGTGATAGCGAAGTCTCAGCACTCGAGTTTCACCTTTCCTTAAGTCTTGGATGGTGCACTAGTTCAAGGCGTCCCTCGAATAGATGCATTGAACCAAACTTAGAGTTAGTGAAATCGGACAAGCTACTAGCGATACTCTCAAGGGTCCGTACAGGTTGGCACAAAGGCCACTCGCAGCATACAACCAGACAAGCAATCATATCATTCAAAATGCATTTTGAAAGTATTTAGACTTATTGTTGGAATATCCCATCGAGGCATTGAGAGAGAGCGTGCACATAACCCACGAACGAGCTTTCGAAACAAAGATATTCGAAATGAATTCCAAAGGCGTAGAAGCCAGGCTCTGATACCAACATATCACGCCCCGATCTCCCGCAGGCAAATCGGTCGTTCCCGCTAGGCAAAAATTACCCTCGCCAGTGCTCCCGCGGAACGATCGCTTTGACCCATCCGGGCGTGATACCGCACGAGCGTGATCCACGCCCGTGCAAGGCCGTGGTTTATTGGCTGGCGGTAAGAGTTCTAAGCCACAGAGTCGCACAGATTGTCCGAGTGCAGCGGAGTCATGAACGCATAGCGATTCGGTAACAGGTTCACTGAGTCGACAATATAGCGGAAGCATTTGAAACACAAGTTGAAGTAAAGCAAGCTCTTTTATTAATATAAACATGTGTTACATGCGGCGTATAGCCGAGATTACAAGTCGCTCAAGCCTCTCTCTCTCAAACAGTAAAAGCGTACCAAGTGGCTACAACTGTGGAATGATTGTACAGACGATGTTCAGGCGAGTTCGGGCTTTGTTCCAACATTATGTCTTGTATATGTGCTTCTGTTCTGGACGCACCGTTACGAAGATTCAGAGGAAACTCCTGGCCTTAGCACGCACGAAGGAGGCATCCGCACCGAACGAGGTTCTCCCGTACCCTGCATACAAACTGGTGGATTATCAGTACATTGAATGCACTGGTGGGGAAGCTACTCGCCCGCTCAACAAATCCACACACGTAATACAGGTTCCGTGCACAACTATTAAGTTGTCTTTCTAGTTGCCTTAGGATCAGTTTCATGCGATGTTTGAATAGCCTAACTCGTGTGGTAGTGCGCCGTGCAACATGAGAGAAAACACGGTGAGACTTACCAACTTACCATCTCCTTCCTTGTCCAAGGCAAACATTGAGGCAAATATCGTTAATTCAAGCACGGGCAAGTATAACATTCAGGAGGCATAGCATATGCAAACATGAGGGTCATTTTAACATGATCGTTCAGGTGTTCAGTTGTTTCATGATGCGATGCAATGACTCGCACGCGGATAGCCGCTAAGCGAGGATGACTTATCTATATGAACGTTTGTCGCTGGCATAGCCATAAAGGACCGTTTAGTCTTTGAACAAGGATGGTATACAACGAAGCATGTGAGGCGCTACACGCCATCTTGTCCGCACGTGAGACTATCGTGAAGTTCCATCCGGATCGGATCGGTCCCAGTGCCCCGGTGACCGCCCGTGGAACAAGATCCGAAGATCACCTTTTACAAGTTGTCCGCGACATGCAGGTCAGGGTCAGTTCCAAATCCATAACTTGAATGATAATCCATGATTCGTGATCTGAACGAGCGTTTGCTCCAAGAGATGAGATTCGTTCGTTACATGACGTGATTCTCGTTCAGATATAAACTTGATGTGATTATCATTCGGTTGTCACGTTAAAGGATTCACGTTCAGTATTCGTTACCCTGATGCGTGCCCCTGGTTCGGGGATTGCCTTGGCGACCCAATGGTCCCGGATACTTGCAGGTTCATTCAGGCACGGAACGACTACGTAGTAGTCTCCTGGGGTTCGGATGAAAACATGGCAATATACAAGCAGACAAGCATGCGTTTCTAAGGAACATAAGTAGACACGTTTGCTCGGACCCGAAGGTAAGCCGAGAGATGAAACCGTTAGGGACTTAGCATGCGAGGGTCTGAATATATGCAGTATTTCAATCTCTATGTTCTAGTATAGCAATACAAGTTGGGATTATTCCCTTAGCTAGGTGCGTTGGATTTATTAGCATGCAGGGGGTTATTCACCTAGCGACTAGCATGAATATTCCAGATTTTATGTGTGCTGGCTAAGCAAAGACAAGTTCACCGTAGCCACCCACCTTAGCGATGATTCGCCTCGGTAGAGCGATACGTCGAGCGAGCCTCTGAAAGCCTAAGCTGGATTCCTGTAGGGACAAATCTGGATATCCTTTGCTTCTTATTTGAGGCAAAGCGGGTCGGAACAGTTGCACTTTTCCCGTTTGAGTCAGCAGTCCGCTAGAACGGAACGGGGTGTTACATATCATGTATTTTTTCTCCCCCGTTGTCATTTGATCGAAATGGCATGCTCTCCCGAAATTAGTGAGATAACAAGAAAAATAAGAGAGTAAAGAGTATACAGGATAATATATATAATGACAAAAAAAATTTGCATTTAAACTTTTATTTATTTGAAAGAAAATATACAAAAGTGGATGTGTAATGGAAACATCATAGTAGAATATCTCAAAGTAAACTTTGTAATATTCAAATCAATTGAGTAACTAGTTGTCATTTTCATCATCTGGTTCAAGTATTCTGTTTGGATCAAAGAAGGCATCTGCAGGATCCAAATGTTGCTGAACATATGGGTGATCAATATGAAATCTTTGTTGATTTAGATTCTGGAGAATCAAAAAAGGTCCGGCTGGGTGCTTCGATAGGGTGTACTGAATGTCTATCAAAGTGTTGCCAAGAGCCTGAGTCTGAAAAGTTTGGCGATGATCAGTAGCACGATTGCATATATCTTCTTGGTGGAAGCGTTCATGCAAAAGAATAAAAATAGACTCTAAGGTTTGCGGTTGTTTATTAGCATGAGGGACGAAATCAACAGAATGAGTGTTGGAGTTTGATGATGAGCTATAAGGTAAAAGCATAGTTGGCTCAATTCTTCAAATTCGATTAAGGTATAAAGGTTCCTCAAGATTTGGACAAGTATCCAAAGGAATATCGAAATAGCTGAAAATAGTTGGCAAGTACATAGCGTATAGTAGTGGACGTCCTTTCTTGCGATATTGAACCATTTGAGATAAGATGGTCTGTGGAACATTGAAGTTAATACCAAAATATAAATAATATAAAGCTGATATTTCTAGATAAGCGACCTCATCAAAGTAAGTCTTCTTAGGTAAAAAAGTTGAAAAGATAATGCGATGCATTTCAAAGAAGTGACCATTCAAGTATCTAACATAAAATTTACCAGTGGACATTCAAGAGGGTGACAAAGGATATTTTCGAAAGAATCTAGGGTTAAGTCATGATCAAATTGAACTTGTGTGATATTGACTAAGGGTTGTCCATCATCGGGAATGCGTAGGATTTTACCCAAGTCATCTGTATCAAATTCAATTAGAATGTCATAAACTCTAGATAAAATAGTGTCATGTTTATATGTTAAGTTACAATAGAATATTTGAATAGCATTGGTATAAATGTTGGTACGGGTTGGAACAAATTCTTCAAGTTTAAGTTTTTGAAAAGTAGATAGATAGTCTTTGTGTTGAAAAGTAAAATCAATAAGATGGCCAAAATAGATGTGTCTTTTGGATAAATCATTAAACCAATCATTTGATTTTCGAGGCTTCGAAAAGTGAAACCATCAAATTCACCTATGTTTGGCATAATAGGACATAAAAGAGTGTCGGAAAAGAAATCTTGTTTCATTTTAGGGGCCATTGGAAGAGGATGTAGGAGGAAAAGCTAAGGTTATTTATGGAGGAGGAAAGATTTGTGTTGGTCTGAATGAATGAGCAACAAAATGATCAATATATAGAGTAGCAAAAATCCAAATTATAAAGAGAATTAAATGATATAGCATATTCTGGAATTAAACTAACCGAGTTCAGTCCGAATTTTGTTGACATTTATTTCCAGAATCTCAATGTAACTTTAATCGATATTATGCCTTTGTTGACTTGATATGAATACAGAACAATAAGTGCTGAACTTAAATCGTACGTTTTCAAGAGTTTAAATTATCTCGGAGTAGTTGTAGGGGCCGGATCATAGCTAGTGGTAGTACGAAGACACTTAAATACCATGTTGCTTACACCTTTTTGATAGAAGGGCCCTTTCGGCTTGTATCCAAAAAATTTAAAACTTTAAAAAAAATGAGTAAAGCATCTTATGATTCTTATATTTTATCAGTCCAAAAGACCTAATTCTCGACGGATAAAGTTGAATCTATCTTCAGCTAAAGGTTTAGTGAAGATGTCTGCTAATTGATGTTCCGTGTCCACATATTCTAAACAAATATCTTTATGTAATTGATGATCCCGTAAAAAATGATGACAGATTTCTATGTGCTTAGTGCGTGAGTGGTATACTGGATTTTTGGTGAGATTAATGGTGCTAGTGTTATCACAGAAAATATGAATGTTCTTATAATGCAGATTGAAGTCATCTAGGGTTTGCTTCATCCACAAAATTTGAGCACAACAACGTCCTGCGGCGATATACTCTGCCTCAGGTGTTAATAATGCAACAGAATTTTGTTTCTTGCTAAACCAGGAGACTAGAGACTTTCTTAGAAAATGACACGTACCGCTGGTACTTTTTTTATTGATGTTGCATCCAGCAAAATCAGCATCCGAGTAACCAGCAAGGTCAAAGGACATGATTTTGGGATACCATAAGCCTGTCGTCAAAGTCCCTTTAAGGTATCTAAGGATACGCTCAACTATGTACAAATGTGATTTCTTAGGATTAGCTTGATATCTAGAACAAAGACATACAACAAACATAATATCTGGGCAACTAGCAGTTAAATATAATAAGCTACCAATCATACCTCGATACTTACGTATGTATGTTGGTTTACTGCTTTCATCAAGGTCAAGCTTGGTGGATGTTGTTATTGGAGTTCCGATAGGTTTTGCATTGTCTATGTCGAACATTTTGAACAAATCCTTCATATACTTAGCCTGATGGATAAAAGTTTCTTGTGAATCTTGCTTGATTTACAATCCTAGAAAGAAAGTCAGTTCTCCCACCATGCTCATCTCAAATTCACTTTGCATATACTTAGTAAACTCGTTACATAGCATCTCATTAGTAGATTCAAATATGATATCATCAACATATATTTGCACTAATAACAAAGAATCAACAAAAGTTTTTATAAAAAGGGTAGTATCAATTTTTTCTTTTGGAAATTTATTTCCAAGTAGAAAGAAGCTAAGACATTCATACCAAGCACGAGGGGCTTGTTTGAGTCCGTATAGAGCCTTTTGTAACTTGAATACGTGGTCAGGGTGTTTGAAATCTTCAAAACCATGGGGTTGTTTAACAAAAATATCTTCTTTGATAATACCATTTAGAAAAGCACTTTTTACATCCATTTAAAAAATATTGAAGTTATGAAAACTAGTAAAAGCGCAAAGCATTCGGATAGATTCAAGTCTAGCAACAGGAGCATAAGTCTCATCGTAGTTGATACCTTTCTTTTGGTTTTATCCTTGAGCTACGAGACGTGCTTTGTTACGTATAACTGGACCATTCTTATTTAATATTTTGGAAAACTTATTTAGTACCAATGATCGGATAATCATTAGGTTTAGGAATAAGTTCCCAAACTTGATTGCGTTTAAATTAGTTGAGTTCCTCTTGCATAGCAGAAATTTAAAATTCATCAGCAAAAGCTTCATCAGCATTTTTAGGTTCTACTTGAGAAATAAAAGCAATATATATAATGATATCTCTATTTGAGGAAAGCGTACTTACACCTTTCGATACATCACCTATTACCAAGTCCTCGGGATAATATGTGGAGAACTTTAGTCTCCTTGGCAGACTTTTCGGATGACTTGTACTGTTTGTATCTTCTGATGTCTTATTGGTTATGGGTTGACCACATTCATCGTCGCTTTCGTTTAGTGCTTGAGTGTTGTGTTCATCAAATATAACATTAATTTATTCTTCAACAGTCAATGATATTTTGTTGAATACTTTGAATCCTTTACTTTTGGCGGCATAACCTAGAAAAATACCTTCATCGGTCTTAGAGTCAAATTTTTCTAGATTATCTTTAGTATTAAGAATAAAATATTTGTAGCCAAAAACTTTAAAATAACTAATTGTGGGGATTTTAGCAAACCAAAGTTCATAGGAGTTTTTATTCGATATAAGTCGAATAAGGACAATATTCAAAACATGGCATGAAGTACTTACAGCTTCAGTCTAAAAGTATTTCGGAAGGTTATACTGATTTAACATGACTCTAGCCATATCGCCAAGAGTTCTATTCTTTCGCTCAACAACACCATTTTGTTGTGGAGTTCTAGGACAAGAAAATTTATAAGAAAAACTATTTTTATTGCAAAATCTTTTTAAATTACTATTTTGAATTTGCCTCCATGATCACTTCGAATACGAGTAATCATGAAACCTTTTTCGTTTTGAACCTTTTTACAAAAAGTGACAAATTTAGAAAATGCTTCATTTTTATTTGCAAGAAAATAAACCCATATGTATCTATAAAAACTATCAATAATAACATAAGCATAAAGCTTACCGCCACGACTGGCGACTCTACTGGGTCCAAACAAGTCCATATGCAAGAGTTGGAGAGGTCTAGAGGTACTTACAGAGTTGATTAATTTAAAAGAAGATTTAGTAGCTTTATTCTTTTCACAGTCAGCACATACCATATATTTCTTGAAAGTAATCTCTGGTAAACCTCTTACGAGTTTCTTTGTAGATAGTCTTGCAATAGTGTCCATGTTTCGTATCCTAGACGCATATGACATAGCCAGCTGTTATCTTTGTTGGCGTATAAATATTTGCATGCATTGTCAGTCTCTTTTGCAAGATAGAAAATATATATATTGTCTTCCCTGATCCCTTCAAAGATAAACTTACCAGTGGATCTTTCATAAATAGAATATTTGTTTTTAATAAAATTAATACCATAACCATGGTCAGCTAGATTGTCACGACCCGTACCCAAAAAATCGGGAATGAGTCGTGGGTACGTCCAACCTACGCCGCAGAATCGGTGGTAGAACGCTGTAAAGGTCCGTTCTAGGTCAACAATCTATCTATAACTCACAAAAAATCTTTCAATAACCTCTCCAAAAGGAGGGCAACCATGCAATATATATATGAATAATCCTCTTCAAAAGGAGGGCAACCACGCAATATATATATGAATACTCAATCACAATAACTAGGGGAAGAGTAAAAGCATGATATGATAGCAAAAGGAAACCAGAACCAAGAGAGCAAGACAATATCCAAAATACAGCCCAAGTCTATAATAGTCTACAATATCTCACAACAACAAAAGAATAAGTACAATCATCCAAAATAATCAACTGGGAATAACCCAGGAAACCCACCTAGCTAACTAGGGCGCTAAAGGCGTCTCCTCACAGGGCTCCTCCTCAGTCTCGGGGTCACAGCACTCGTCAACACCCGGCCCGTAGAACGTCGGGCAGAAATCCTCAGGATCCTCTAAAAAAAATATGCCCAGTCAGGACTGGAGCGAAGTACATAACTCTGAAAGCAACTCCAAATACATGGTAAGGTGTATACGACGAGCAATAGAAAAGTATATAAGATGCACAGGAAATAAATACATGCTGGAGCAGAATAAGTAGCTGCAAGTAAACTGGAGAATAATACAAGTAGAGAAGTAATTGCATATGAGAAAACATGAATACTAGCTAAGTGCCTTGAGCACAAGTTTGTTATGTGATCGGCTTAGGTTGCACATGAAAAACACTACGATAACTCCGTTATGCGTGAGTTGCATAACCGACATACACATGAATATTGTTTGGCTTTGATCACATAACCAACTCCTACTCCCCTCTCCCACTAATACTCTTAGATCCAACCATGGCACGCTACATACATGATAATAGCTCGCGCACACGAAGGCGAGAGCACAAGAAGCACATGAGAATCAATACCCGAAGCACATGATGAAATACACGTGATAGAGTACCCGCTGAACACGGTAAGGGGGATAGAATCTCATGACGGGATCCACTAGTACCAGCTCGTGTAACAATGTGTCAGAATCAAGTATCACAGTTCTAGAACAGGTGATATAAATGCTATCATGAAATGGAAACTATCAGAGGTAGGTACTCGCCTGATGTCCTGAGCAACTGATGAGGATCGAGATCCGGACCGGTGTCGTAAGAACCTATTGCGAAAAGCAAGATTAAACAGGGTTCTATGGATTTAAACTGATATAAAATAATTAAAAATAGGCTTCTAGGGTTATTCTAGGTCGAACGGGTCAAATCGGTGAAATTCGGGTCAAAAAGTTAACTCGGGGTCCAAAAAGTCAACTCTAGGTCAAACTAGGTCAAACATTGACTTTTACGGTCAACGAGGACAATTATGGTCAAAGCTAGGTCAAACTAAGGTGCCCCTGAAATTCTAGGTCAAACTGAGCTCATTAAGCTAGTAAACTCTCAAACTCGCCTCCTCGAGATACCGGGATACCCTCGATATCCGATACCTCGCCCTAGGCCACGCACCCCGCCTAAACCCGCTAAAACCTATGCTAGCATGCGTAAATATATACACATATACATATAAAATCACTCTAATACTATTCCTAGGCTATTGCTCAAATACCCCGCTCGAAACTCAATACCTTGGTGAGATACCTTGATATCTCAAGGTATTGAGATATCTCTCTCATACCCCCTCTAACTAGCTATTTAGTTAGCTATCTAAGTATATAGATATACTCCTAGTTACTAATCTAGGCTAGAATATCTATATCTATCATATATTATACATATACCTAGATATCTATATGTATATATATATATATATATATATATATATATATATATATATATATATATATATATATATATATATATATATATATATTCACAAACACATACATATATACCCATATTCCTACATATATACATTTAGCTATAATTATGCATCTAACTAGCTAAATGTTTATATATCTATACATATAGATATAGATATATATATATATATCTAACTAATATCTAACTACCTATCTAACTATCTATCTATTTATCTATTTAGTATCTATCTATGTATCCATCCAACTATCTATTTCTACCTAATAATCCATCTATCTATTAATCTATCTAACAATCTAACTATCTATCTATTAATCCATCTATTAAACTATCAAACTACCTCTCCCTCTACTACCTAGCTATTAACCAAAGCCTCGTCACGCTCCTTGCTGCGATTGCTGCTGCTGCGCTGGCTGCTAAAGCTGCTGCGTATGCTGAAGATGCTGCTGCTGCCTTTACTGCTGTTGTGCAGCTGCTGTGCAGCAAGCTGCTGCTGCTGCAGTGCGTACTGCTCTGCCTCGCTGCCCCTCACTGCACGCCTCACGCACACACACAATCACACACACAGACATACACACATATATACATATATATATATACAACTAGATATATATATATACACTTACTTATATATATTCTAACACACACACACTTACATATTTATTTATATACACACAAACACTTTTCAATATATACGCACATAGCTATATATATATATAAACACACCTATTTATATATATATGCACACACACAGATATATATATATATATATATATATATATATATATATATATATATATATATATATATATATATATATATATATATATATATATATATATATATATATATATATATATATATATATACACACACACTCAAATATATATATACACATACACAACTCAAATATATATATACACATACACATTGATATATATATATATATATATATATATATATATATATATATATATATATATATATATATATATATATATATATATATATACACAAACACATAGACATATACATACACAAGCACATATATATAAATACACACATATATATATAAATATATATATATATATATATACATATATATAGACACACACATAAATATATATATATAGACACATACCCATAAACACAAAACACTACACAACACACAACACAACTCAACACCCACCAACGCGCGCCCAACGACCCACACGCACACGAACACCTATAAATATATAAAATATAACCCGAAAATTTTAGTACACACTCCCCGAAGCTAACCCAACGCGCGCACAAGCCTGAAACTAGGAAACCAAGTCGAAATGGCCGTTCGGTCATTTCGATGAACACGCGGTGTGCGGTTCGGAAAACCTCCTAAAATGCACACCAAACCAACTCGGAATCGGCCCAAAATTTACCCACGGGTTCTAAACGATGCCTAAATCCTAGAAAAATACTAACCCATCGATTCTAGGCCCGTGGCAAAAATGTGCACGCACTTAGAACCGACGACGACAAAAACCCCAAAAACGCCCGAAACGCCCGTTTCTCCGCGACACGACTTCACGTGTCCGAACGGAGACACGCACTCACCCTCAAGACACCCGTCAACGTCTACCTAGGTCCGTCTAACCTAGGGCATCACCCAAAATTGGGCCAATTTCGGATTCCACCCGAAATTGACACAAAACCTAGTGTCAAAGTCTCTAAACTCAACCAAACTAGTTCCAACTTCCTCCCACGGGTAGGCTTAGTTCCAACTTCTAAGGCGCTAAAGGCGTCTCCTCGCAGGGCTCCTCCTCAGTCTCGGGGTCACAGCACTTGTCAACACCCGGCCCGTAGAACGTCGGGCAGAAATCCTCAGGATCCTCTAAAAAAAATATGTCCAGTCAGGACTGGAGCGAAGTACATAACTCTGAAAGTAACTCCAAATACATGGTAAGGTGTATATAACGAGCAATAGAAAAGTATACAAGATGCACAGGAAATAAATACATGTTGGAGCAGAATAAGTAGCTGCAAGTAAACTGGAGAACAATACAAGTAGAGAAGTAACTGCATGTGAGAAAATATGAATACTAGCTAAGTGCCTTGAGCACAAGTTCGTTATGTGATCGGCTTAGGTTGCACATGAAAAATACTACGATAACTCCGTTATGCGTGAGTTACATAACCGACATACACATGAATATTGTTTGGCTTTGATCACATAACCAACTCCTACTCCCCTCCCCCACTAATACTCTTGGATCCAACCACGGCACGCTACGTACATGATAATAGCTCGCGCACACGAAGACGAGAGCACAAGAAGCATATGATAGCACATGAGAATCAATACCCGAAGCACATGATGAAATACACGTGATAGAGTATCCGCTGAACACGGTAAGGGGGATAGCATCTCATGACGGGATCCACTAGTACCAGCTCGTGTAACAATGTGTCAGAATCAAGTATCACAGTTCTAGAACAGGTGATATAAACGCTATCATGAAATAAAAACTATCAGAGGTAGGTACTCGCCTGATGTCCTGAGCAACTAATGAGGATCGAGATCCGGACCAGTGTCGCAAGAACCTATTACGAAAAGCAAGATTAAACAGGGTTCTATGAATTTAAACTGATATAAAATAATTAAAAATAGGCTTCTAGGGTTATTCTAGGTCGAACGGGTCAAACCGGTAAAATTCGGATCAAAAAGTCAACCCGGGGTCCAAAAAGTCAACTCTAGGTCAAAACTAGGTCAAAGGTTGACTTTTACGGTAACGAGGACAATTATGGTCAAACTATGGTGCCCTTGAAATTTTAGGTCAAACTGAGCTCATTAAGCTAGTAAACTCTCAAACTCGCCTCCTCGAGATACCGGGATACCCTTGGTATCTGATACCTCGCCCTAGGCCACGCACCCCGTCTAAACCCACTAAAATCTATGCTAGCACGCGTAAATATATACACATATACATATAAAAATTACTCCAATACTATTTCTAGGCTATTGCTCAAATACCCCGCTCGAAACTCAATACCTTGGTGAGATACCTTGATATCTCAAGGTATTGAGATATCTCTCTCATACCCCTCTAACTAGCTATTTAGTTAGCTATCTAAGTATATAGATATACTCCTAGTTACTAATCTAGGCTAGAATATCTATATCTATCATATATTATATATATATATATATATATATATATATATATATATATATATATATATATATATATATATATATATATATATATATATATATATATATATATATAGCTAGTTAGATGCATAGTTATAGCTAGTTAGATGCATAGTTATAGCTAAATGTGTATATATATATATATATATATATATATATATATATATATATATATATATATATATATATATATATATATATATATAACTACCTATCTAACTATCTATCTATTTATCTATTTAGTATCTATCTATGTATCCATCTAACTATCTATTTCTATCTAATAATCTATCTATCTATTAATCTATCTAACAATCTAACTATCTATCTATTAATCCATCTATTAAACTATCAAACTACCTCTCCCTCTACTACCTAGCTATTAACCAAAGCCTCGCCACGCTCCTTGCTACGATTGTTGCTGCTGCGCTGGCTGCTAAAGCTGCTGCGTATGCTGAAGATGCTGTTGCTGCTGCCTTTACTGCTGCTGTGCAGCTGCTGTATAGCAAGCTGCTGCTGTTGCAGCTGCTGTGCACTGTTGCGCAGTGCGCTGCAGCGCGCACTGCTCTGCCTCGCTGCCCCTCGCTGCAGGCCTCGCTGCTTCACGCACACACACAATCACACACACAGACATACACACATATATACATATATATATATATATATATACAACTAGATATATATATACACTTACTTATATATATTCTAACACACACACACTAACATATTTATCTATACACACACAAACACTTATGAATATATACGCACATAGCTATATATATATAAACACACATATTTATATATATATGCACACACACACACACACACACACACACACACATATATATATATATATATATATATATATATATATATATATATATATATATATATATATATATATATATATATATACACACACACTCAAATATATATATACACATACACATTGATATATATATATACATATACACACACACGCACACTTATACATATATATATATATACACACAAACACATAGACATATACATACACAAGCACATATATATAAATACACACATATATATATACATATATATAGATACACACATAAATATATATATATAGACACATACCCATAAACACAAAACACTACACAACACACAACACAACTCAACACCCACCAACGCGCGCCCAACGACCCACACGCACACGAACACCTATAAATATATAAAATATAACCCGAGAATTCTAGCACACACTCTCCGAAGCTAAACCAACGCGCGCACAAGCCTGAAACTAGGAAACCAAGTCAAAATGGCCGTTCGGTCATTTCGACGAACATGCGGTGTGCGGTTAGGAAAACCTCCTGAAAAGCACACCAAACCAACTCGGAATCGGCCCAAAATTTACTCACGAGTTCTAAATGATGCCTAGATCCTAGAAAAAATGCTATCCCGTCAATTCTAGGCCCGTGGCAAAAACGCGCACGCACTTAGAACCGGCGACGACGAAAACCCCGAAAATGCCCGAAACGCCCGTTTCTCCGCGACACGACTTCACGTGTCCGAACGGAGACACGCACTCACCCTCAAGACACCCGACAACGTCTACCTAGGTTCGTCTAACCTAGGGCATCATCCAAAATTGGGCCAATTTTGGATTCCACCCGAAATTGACACAAAACCTAGTGTCAAAGTCTCTAAACTCAACCAAACTAGTTCCAACTTCCTCCCACGGATAGGCTTAGGGTCTAGGAAGGTTCTAAACCACTAATTACATTACATAAGAGTAATTAGCAAGAGAAAAGTTAGGATTTACCTCTTGGGAGTTGGAATCCTAAGGCCAAAGTCTCCAATCCACTTGAAATCACCTCCCTCAAGCTCCAAGCCTCCAAATCTAGCCTCCACACCAAGTCTAGGCTCTATCCACCTAGGTTAGGGAAAAAATCATAAGGTTAGGGTTCACATAAAGAAGAAGGAATGGAAGAAGGAAGGAAGAAAAATGGAGAGAACTTACTTGGAAGAAGGAAAGAAGAAGAAAGAAAAAATGGAGAAGAAGAAGAAGTGAAGAAGAAGAAGAAGAAGAAGAAGAAGAAGAAGAAGGAAATGGGGGGAATGGCTGCTGTGTGCATGGGTAGGGGCTGTGGGAACCGGCCAAACACAATAAAAGGGTTTCCCTAATGTCCAAAAGTCCAAAATGCCCTCCTCTCACTTGGGTTTGGGTTTCGGGTTCCAAAAGTACTCAAACTAACTCCAAATCTCTCCAACTAACCCACTAAAAATATAATAAATATTCTAAAACCCAAAAATAGGTCTCACAAGGGTGTGGGTTGGGTCAGACATGGGTCCACTAGGGTTTGACATGGGTCCAGGCTAGCCAAAACCCTAAAACAACCAAATAAAAATAATACAATCACTATTTAAATATAAATATAATTATTTAAAAATAATTCACAATTTACCAAATAAAAATAAAAAATAACCCTATTTTCTAGAATCGGGTAGTGACATAGATGACTGATGCTGAGTAGGTTGTGTTTTAATTCTGTTACTAGACAAACGTCTTTTATGACAGGGTAGGGAGGAACACCTATATTACCATTACCAATAATGTACCCTCTGAGGTTATTGCCGAAGGAGACATAACCTTCTTTCTTCATCGATAGCATTACAAATAGGTTAGCATCACCAGTCATATGTCATGAGCAACCACTATCGAGAATCCACTTGCTTCTATTATGAGAGGGTTGGTCCACCTACAAAATGAGTTCTAGATGTAACCCTTGGTACCCATTTCCTTGAGGGTCCTGCTGTGTTAGTTTTTGGTACCCATGCATAAATATTCATATCTACTAATTTTCTTGTTCTACAGAATCTATATATATGTCATTTCTTACCACAGTAGTGACATATAGTTGTGTGATTGATACTTGGTGCAGCATGATAGATATGATTGTGTGAAGCAGTTCCTTATGGTCTATGTGGATAGAATGCATGATTGTGTTTGACATTTATTTGTGGTCTTCGTGGATATCTATAATAGAATGCATGATTGTGTTTGATTCTATGTGCATGATGGATTGCATGAACTGTTATGCATGTAGGTAGGAGCATAACTGTGAGTGTTCTTTTGTCTTGCTATGTGTCTCGTATTAGGTTGAATTGAGGTTTGTTCGACCTGTTTACCCAATCTAATCTCTAACTTTTTAGAGGTAGCATATACTTCATCATATTTAGCAATGAGAGCATCTACGTATAGCAATGGAATACCTTTTCTTTTCAGATTCGAGTTCTTCCTTAAGTTTAGCGTTCTCCTTAGAGCTCTTGTCAAGACTGGCAAGTGCCTCATGGAGGTTAACCTTAAGTCTAAAATTTTCATCTGAATCATTTGAGGTATCCTTTACTTCACTTAGTAGAGATGTTAGTCTCTCTATTTCAGTTTGACATTCTTGAACATCTTTCTTAGTATGCTTGTACTTATTTTTAAGTTTTCTAAAATCATCAAGTACTAAAAGCATTACCTAGTTCATCAAAAGTAAAATCATCATAAGAGTCATTATCAGTTACCTGATCAGCTAACGCCATGAAGCATAGGTTTGCTGCTTCTTGAGGATTCTCTTCTTTGGATTTACTAGCTTCACTTTCGTGCCAAATACTAGTATTTGCATATTTTTGTGATGATGTTCTTCTGGATGAGTAATTATGGGGATTTTCTTTTCTTAGGATTGGACAATCTTTCTTTATATGCCCTGTCTTCTTACAGTTATAGCATATAGGCTCTTCATCACTGTTGTCAGTTGGCTCCTTCTTCTTTGATTTCTCAATCTTTAGAAATTTCTTGAAGTTTCTTATGGTCAGGGCAACTTCCTCATCTTGAGACTCATTGTCGTCGGAGTTGTAGTTGGTGACCTTTTTGTGATGTGCCTTAAGAGCGATTGTCTTCTCCTTATGATTGGGTTCTTCAAATTTTTTGTGATCCATCTCGTGAGTCATCAGCTTGCCTATGAGCGTCTCGAGGGTCATAGTGGTAAGATTATTCCCTTCTATGATTGCAGTAGCCTTAGGATTCCAGTTCTTGGTGAGTCCCCTGAGTACCTTACGAATCTTCTTGTGATTGTTGTACTCCTTGCCGAGTGATAATAGAGGGTTGACGATGTTGAGGAATCTCGTAAACATTTGAGTGATCGTCTCATTTTGCTTTATCTTGATTGCTTCATACTCTTGTGTTAGACGACTTATTTTTTATTCCTTCACTTGGGAGGTTCCTTTATGAGTGACCTCAAGAAGTTTGCATACTTTGTGCGAAGTTCCGCAAGTGGAGACCTTGTTAAATTTAATTTTGTCTACAGCACAAAATAGAGTGTTAATAGCTGTAGCATCAAGACTAACTTATTTTTTTCGGTGTTTGTGTACTTATCATGAGGCTTTTCTACAAGGTTACCATCTATGACTATTCTAGGTAGCTTCTTATATCCTTCTACTACTACAGTCCAAAGGTCAAAATCAAGTGACTTTAGGTAGAAGCTCATACGTGTCTTCCAGTATGTATAGTTAGTACCGTCAAATAGGGGTTGCCTATTTGTGGACTGGCCTTCATTATTGTTGGTGTGGATAGATCTAACAATTTTTATAAGTCTCTTACTATGTTAAGCCAAATATCAAGAGAACTAGCTCTGATACCAATTGAAGGACCGTGAAGCAACTCTAGAGGGGGGTGAATAGAGTACAATGGAATAATCTATCCAATTTAAGATTATCGGAATGAAGGTAGTTGCTAACTAATAGTGTATATAAAGACAGTAAAGTAAAGCAGTAAAGTAGAGAGAGAAAGAAAACGCAAACACCAAGATATATATTGGTTTTCCTCTAAGAGGACTAGTCCAGTCCCGAGAACTCAAGCTCGGAGTTTCTCTACTATAATCACCAATAGTGAATCACAAGCTTTGATCCGAAGGCTTGCTACTTCTTTACACCACAATTTTTGATCCGAAGTATCACAACTTCACAGCTTAGAGAGAGAGAATAAATAATCGAACAAAGCTCTTTACAACTCAGAAGAGTTCTAGACCGAGATCGTGTAATGCCCCGTTCCCCCTATTCGGGGAGCGCGGCCAAGAAATACTTACGACCGTCCGAACGGGACAGATTGAATTAAGATCCTTTCCTCGTTATGGATTGGTTTCTTCGGAATCAGGTCCCATATACAATGGATTGTGCCTCGAGGATGGACTCGGCGGCAGAGTCGAGAGGGGCCTTTTCGTTGCGTTGGTTTCTTGTCCGTTTTCGTGCCGCTTGGATGCTTTCTTGTTGGTTTTATGACTTGCGTTTTCTTAAACGGTTTCAATGGATTTCATTGCTTTCGTTCTTAGGATTTCGCATTTCGTATCGACCCTTGGAGACCGAAGCAGGAGGTATTGATCATCCGTTGGTGCGTGCAGGTGATCGTGTAGACGACGCGCGAGCGGAGTCTTAGGCGTCTTTCCTTCTTCTTCCTATTCAACCAAACTTGTGAGTGGCTCTATTTCGATAAGCACCTTCTTTCCAAGGGCTCCGTTTATAATAAAGCTGACTCGGTTGGGCATTCAATCAAACGATACCAATTAAGTAACAAGTTGGATAACAAGATAAAGATAAGAAGTAGGCTTGGAACACCCATTGCTTGTCATACAAACCTTGCATAAATTTATTGATGCATGCATGTTCGTTGGGTGTTTAATGGGTTGGTATTTATTGATAGTTCAAAGTGTTCTTCTATAAACTGCTGCATGTTATTTCATATAACTGTTGGTTGATTATGATAGTACAGTAAAGCAGTTTCATACATGATGTTCTTTAAATGGCTAGTAAGTAAATCTATGAGGTAGAGTCATAGAAATGGTCATGGGAATTCTTGTGCACAAGGGATCCAGGTTCCTGCGAGCGGTACCGGGGCACCGGGCCGTTTCGACCCGGGCGGAATCTACTTTCTTAGTACTGGGAGCGGGGAATTGTAGCGGGGCTAGCTACCCGCGCTGCAAGCGTCGCCGCCAGCCCAGACTAAACCCATGATGGCTGGTAGAACAACAAAGAAGGAATTTGTGTATATTTAAACTGTGCAGACTAACTATGTCTTCGTGACAGGGAAGGCTATGGTAAGTTGTACAGGTGGTTCAGACGGGACAGGTAAAGTCACCAAACGGTGGCATGGGAAGTTATGTTATTTTGTTCTTGCATATCTGCTAAATAAAATCTGAACTAGGCAAGAATAGAAACCCACCTAATAACATAATTGTAGCATACTCATTAGATCTTATCTCTTGAGCTTGGTAAAGTTGAGCAGCTAGCCTTCACCAGTACTTTCCGAAGTACTGACCCTCGTTGTAGCAGGTTCCCCGGCGCAAGGCAACGCGGCGAGGAGCTGAAGCTCACTCCGAACTTTTGGGATCCTTGGCGGTTCGTAGCCAAGACTTTTGGAGGCTCAAGCTAGAAGCCTTTCACTCTCTCCAGTAGCTGAATATCGCTAAGGCGATGGTGCTTACTCGCACCCAAGGTGGTTTTGCGTTTTTGAATCTATGTAAAAGGGACATGATGTATGGATCGGCTATCTCATTTTGCGTCCAAGTTTGTAAGCCCGTGGAGCATTTTATACTTTTGAGTCAAGCAATGTAAAAAGATGTTCATTATGAATAAAAGAGAAACTTTTCTATGCCTCAACCTTGTGTTATCTTATATGTCTACTCTGTTGCATTGTTCTAAAGAATATCCTTATGCCTAAGGCCTTGTGCACGCGCGCCCTACGCGTGCACGGCATTACGCCCGGGGGACGATTATCGATTAGCCAAAATCGGGGCGTGACATATTGGTATCAGAGCATGCTTCAGATCCTTTGATCTCACAAAGAAAGTTTCTAAAGAGGACCTTGTTCCTTTCGAGTAGACCCTTGAAATCGCTTGGCCAAAATGAGATACGTTCCATACAGTGAGTCCATAATATACCTTGAGACTAATACAAGTTATTTTCCTTTAAAGGAACGACTTCCGAGCCGGGTGCACAAGCGCAGATGGTGGCGCAAGTGCAAGCGAGTAGTTCAGGCACCTCGGGCAGCTCTGGGAGTCCAGCTGCCGCACCCTCTGCCGATCCGTTCGAGCGAATGATGCGTTTGATGGAGACGCAGCAGAAACAAGCTGAACTACGGCAGAGTCAGTTCGAGTCACGGATTGAAGCTCAATTCGTGGCACAGCGACTTCAGGCAGATACACAACAGAAGCAGATGAATAGTCTGCAAACAATGGTGACGAATATAGTCGCCAACAATCATTCTGCATCCGCCCCCGCAACCGTGCCTATAGTTGCTGAAGCCACCGGACCACAGAATTCTCAGGGTACCTTACCCTCAGGCGAGAATGGGTCGATCGTGTCGATATCAGAATTCAAGAAGATGTGCCGTGCTACGTTTAAAGGCACCGAGGACCCATCCTTAGCGATGGACTGGCTGGTCGAGCTGGAGGACCACTTCGAAGCGCTGTGCCTAGACGAGACCAAGAAGGTGGCGTGTGCCCAGCTTCAGCTCCGACAAAATGCACATGATTGGTGGGATGTGCACAAGCAAGCTATTTTGAGTGAAGCTGGCACAACGGCTATCTCCTGGTCCGTGTTTCGCAAGGCCTTCGTGGAGGAATACCTTCCACCCGCCGTCCGTCGCGAAAAAGAAGACGAGTTTGCACTACTGAAGCAGGGGGACATGACGGTGCGTCAATACGCTTCAGAGTTCAACCGACTTGCAAAGTTTGCCAAGTCTCAGCTCGCCGATGCCGAAAGTCGTGCCAGAAAGTTCGAGCTCGGACTACGACCTTCTATCCGTGCTCACGTCGTAGTGACTCAATATCGTACCATGCGGGAGTCCTTGAATCATGCACTGTCCCTAGAGTCGCAGTATCCTCCAGTTCGCACCGACGCTGTGCAAAATCACAATCACAAGCGCCCTGCCAACACGGGAGGAAACAACGCGCAAAAGCGCCACAACAATAACGGCGGCTCCCAAGACTCGAATCAGGGAAGAAAGCAAGGACAAAAGTGTGCTTACTGCCGCAAGCCAGGACACCACATCAGCGAATGTCGCGCGGGCAGAGGAGGATGTTTCAGTTGTGGCAAGATGGGCCACATTGCTCGTAATTGTCCAACCCGCTCCAACGACCCATCTTCACACCGTCCGCAGCAGAATAATGACTCAGCTCAGGGTCAGGGGCAAACTCAACGAGCAAACCAGGCACCGCAAAACGCTCAGGGCCGAGTCTATGCTTTGACTCGGGACGAGGCACTTGCATCGAACACGACGGTGTCAGGTATATTACTTTTTAATAATGTACCTGCTCGAGTATTGTTTGATTCTGGTGCAACACATAGCTTCATTTCGGCGGATTTTGCCGCCGAACACACATTCCCTATGACACCGCTAGGCTTAAACCTAAGTGTTAGCACTCCTTCGGGAGTAGATCTATCGGCTCGCTTAGTCTGTCGTGAAGGTAACATTTGCATCGGGGGACGGAGATTGTCATTAGATGCGATAGTTCTAGACATAAGGGACTACGATCTTATTCTGGGGATGGATTGGCTCGGCGCTTGTTCAGCTACAATCGACTGTGCGAAAAAGGAAGTCGTATTTCGTTTGCCCGACGAGATCGAGTTTCGCTTCACGTGCAGTCCTGAGTCGAAAGCGTCGAATACCTGCATGGTGATCTCAGCAATGTCTGCTCGACGGATGATTCACTCCGGCTGCGAAGGGTACTTAGCGTCCGTTCGAGACACTCGGCAAGATTGCGCAAACGTTGAGTCTATCCCCGTTGTGGCGGATTTTCCTGATGTGTTCCCCGACGAGTTGCCAGGCATGCCGCCCGATCGAGAGACAGAGTTTACTATAGACACGTTCCCAGAAACTTGACCAATTTCCAAGACGCCGTATCGAATGGCCCCGACAGAATTGAAGGAGCTTAAAGTACAGTTGCAAGACTTGCTAGATAAAGGATACATTCGGCCTAGTGTATCTCCGTGGGGTGCACCAGTACTATTCGTAAAGAAAAAGGATGGCTCGTTGCGGCTCTGCATCGACTATCGAGAATTGAATAAAGCAACCATTCGTAACCAGTATCCTCTTCCAAGAATAGACGATCTTTTCGATCAGTTGCAAGCTGCCACGGTATACTCTAAAATCGACCTCCGTTCGGGCTATCACCAACTAAAGATCAAGCCAGACGATGTGCCAAAGTCAGCTTTTCGAACTCGCTATGGCCATTATGAGTTCCTGGTGATGCCGTTCGGACTAACCAATGCACCCGCTGCCTTTATGAGTTTAATGAACCTCGTGTTCCGGCCCTATCTCGATAAGTTTGTAGTAGTATTCATCGATGATATCTTGGTGTATTCGAAGAGTGAGGAAGAACATGCAGAGCACTTGCGGACCGTGCTACAAACTCTTCGGGACAACCAGCTATATGCTAAACTGAGTAAGTGTGAATTCTGGCTAAGTAGTGTATCTTTCCTCGGGCACATCATTTCTGCGGGAGGCATCTCAGTCGATCCGAAGAAGGTGGAGGCCATTGTCGAGTGGAAGCGACCTGCATCCGTTAGCGAGATTCGAAGCTTCCTCGGGCTAGCGGGCTACTACAGACGGTTCGTGAAGGATTTTTCCAAACTTGCACTACCTCTGACTCGCCTCACACAAAAGGGAGTCGCGTTTGAGTGGTCCGCCGACTGCGAAGCTTCGTTTAAAGAGTTAAAGCATCGCCTCACCTCTGCCCCGTTACTTGCACTACCAGACGAGATATCGGGATTCCAAATATTTAGCGACGCGTCCGGGCAAGGCTTGGGGTGTGTACTTATGCAACGAGATCGAGTGATAGCCTATGCCTCCAGGCAACTAAAGAAGCACGAGAAAAATTATCCTACACACGACCTGGAATTGGCGGCAATTGTCTTTGGCTTGAAATTGTGGCGACACTACCTTTATGGAGTGCCTTGCCGAATTTATACTGATCACAAGAGCTTAAAGTACCTATTCACCCAAACGGACCTCAACCTTCGTCAGCGCCGTTGGCTAGAATTGATAAAAGATTACGACTTGACGATAGACTACACGCCTGGAAAAGGGAACATTGTAGCGGATGCTCTGAGTCGGATCTTCGTTGGGTCTCTGTCAGTCGATCGCAGGTTACGAAGGAACTTAGAAGAGTTGGGCATCGAACTCCGAATTCGATATCGTGGCGCGCGGGTCGCTCAGATGCGATTCGTACCCAACCTAATAGAGCGGGTCACATCTACTCAGAAAGACGACCCTTTCCTAAGGAAGATGCACGAGCAGATTCTAGCGGGGAAGGCGAAGGACTTTGCAGTAGATGAAAATGGAGCGTTGCGGGTGAAGGGAAGGCTATGCGTCTCCGATGATTCAGAACTTAGAAAGGAGATCCTTGCGGAAGCTCATTACGCAGCCTATATGATCCATCCCGGGAGCACGAAGATGTATAAGAACCTCCGAACGACCTTCTGGTGGCACGGCATGAAGAAAGATGTCGCACTCTTTGTGTCCCAATGCATAACTTGTCAAAGGGTGAAAGCAGAGCATCAGAGGCCGGGCGGGGAAATGCAAAATCTTGCTATCCCGGAATGGAAGTGGGAGCACATCTGCATGGATTTTATTGTTGGCCTGCCAAGGACGCAACGGGGGAGCGACGCAATCTGGGTTATCGTCGACCGGTTAACCAAGTCTGCACACTTCATTGCCATCAAAAGTACTTGGAGCGCCGATCGCCTCACCCAGACCTACCTTGACGAGATAGTCCGGCTGCACGGAGTGCCAGTTTCTATAGTATCAGATCGGGACGGGCGATTCATCTCGCATTTCTGGGAGAGCCTTCAGCTGGCGATGGGGACCAAGTTGAAGTTTAGCTCAGCCTATCATCCACAAACCGATGGTCAGACGGAACGAGTGAATCAGATACTAGAAGACATGTTGCGCCTCTGCGTGATCGATTCGAAGTCAAGTTGGGACGTCTACCTGCCGCTGGCCGAATTTGCATACAACAACAGTTATCAGTCCAGCATCGAGATGGCTCCGTACGAGGCTTTGTATGGGCGGAAGTGTAGGTCACCAATCTGCTGGGACGAAGTCGGAGAACGGCAAATCCTTGGGCCGGAACTGGTTGAACAAACCGTACAAAAGGTTCGGTTGATTCGTGAACGGTTGAAGACAGCGCAAAGCCGACAAAAGAGTTATGCCGATGCTCGACGTCGCCCCCTTGAATTCTTTGAAGGGGACCATGTGTTCTTGAAAGTCTCGCCTATGCGCGGAGTTATGCGATTCGGAGTAAAAGGAAAGCTAAGTCCGAGATTTGTTGGACCGTTTGAAATTCTCAAACGGGTTACTCCGGTCGCCTATCAAGTTGCTTTGCCGCCTGCCCTATCAGAAGTACACAATATTTTTCATGTTTCACAGCTGAGAAAGTTTGTACACGACCCGAACCACATAGTCGACTTGGGGCAGTTGAATCTGCAAGCGGACTTGTCGTACGCGGCAGAGCCTGTCCAAGTTTTGGATCGTAAAGAGAAGCAGTTGCGGAACCGAACCGTCTCGCTAGTGCGCGTCCTGTGGCGGAACCACTCGGTCGAGGAGTCGACCTGGGAACTTGAAGCTGATATGAGGGAAAGGTTTCCCTCATTATTCCTTAGTGGTAGGTTCTATTCCTAAGTTTCGGGACGAAACTTTCTTTTGGATGGTTATGATGTAATGCCCCGTTCCCCCTATTCGGGGAGCGCGGCCAAGAAATACTTACGACCGTCCGAACGGGACAGATTGAATTAAGATCCTTTCCTCGTTATGGATTGGTTTCTTCGGAATCAGGACCCATATACAATGGATTGTGCCTCGAGGATGGACTCGGCGGCAGAGTCGAGAGGGGCCTTTCCGTTGCATTGGTTTCTTGTCCGTTTTCGTGCCGCTTGGATGCTTTCTTGTTGGTTTTATGACTTGCGTTTTCTTGAACAGTTTCAATGGATTTCATTGCTTTCGTTCTTAGGATTTCGCATTTCGTATCGACCCTTGGAGACCGAAGCAGGAGGTATTGATCATCCGTTGGTGCGTGCAGGTGATCGTGTAGACGACGCGCGAGCGGAGTCTTAGGCGTCTTTCCTTCTTCTTTCTATTCAACCAAACTTGTGAGTGGCTCTATTTCGATAAGCACCTTCTTTCCAAGGGCTCCGTTTATAATAAAGCTGACTCGGTTGGGCATTCAATCAAACGATACCAATTAAGTAACAAGTTGGATAACAAGATAAAGATAAGAAGTAGGCTTGGAACACCCATTGCTTGTCATACAAACCTTGCATAAATTTATTGATGCATGCATGTTCGTTGGGTGTTTAATGGGTTGGTATTTATTGATAGTTCAAAGTGTTCTTCTATAAACTGCTGCATGTTATTTCATATAACTGTTGGTTGATTATGATAGTACAGTAAAGCAGTTTCATACATGATGTTCTTTAAATGGCTAGTAAGTAAATCTATGAGGTAGAGTCATAGAAATGGTCATGGGAATTCTTGTGCACAAGGGATCCAGGTTCCTGCGAGCGGTACCGGGGCACCGGGCCGTTTCGACCCGGGCGGAATCTACTTTCTTAGTACTGGGAGCGGGGAATTGTAGCGGGGCTAGCTACCCGCGCTGCAAGCGTCGCCGCCAGCCCAGACTAAACCCATGATGGCTGGTAGAACAACAAAGAAGGAATTTGTGTATATTTAAACTGTGCAGACTAACTATGTCTTCGTGACAGGGAAGGCTATGGTAAGTTGTACAGGTGGTTCAGACGGGACAGGTAAAGTCACCAAACGGTGGCATGGAAAGTTATGTTATTTTGTTCTTGCATATCTGCTAAATGAAATCTGAACTAGGCAAGAATAGAAACCCACCTAATAACATAATTGTAGCATACTCATTAGATCTCATCTCTTGAGCTTGGTAAAGTTGAGCAGCTAGCCTTCACCAGTACTTTCTGAAGTACTGACCCTCGTTGTAGCAGGTTCCCCGGCGCAAGGCGACGCGGCGAGGAGCTGAAGCTCACTCCGAACTTTTGGGATCCTTGGCGGTTCGTAGCCAAGACTTTTGGAGGCTCAAGCTAGAAGCCTTTCACTCTCTCCAGTAGCTGAATATCGCTAAGGCGATGGTGCTTACCCGCACCCAAGGTGGTTTTGCGTTTTTGAATCTATGTAAAAGGGACATGATGTATGGATCGGCTATCTCATTTTGCGTCCAAGTTTGTAAGCCCGTGGGCATTTTATACTTTTGAGTCAAGCAATGTAAAAAGATGTTCATTATGAATAAAAGAGAAACTTTTCTATGCCTCAACCTTGTGTTATCTTATATGTCTACTCTGTTGCATTGTTCTAAAGAATATCCTTATGCCTAAGGCCTTGTGCACGCGCGCCCTACGCGTGCACGGCATCACGCCCGGGGGACGATTATCGATTAGCCGAAATCGGGGCGTGACAGATCGTACTTGTCACTAGGAAAGCTAGGGAGTTGCTCTTTGGATGAAAAAGTTAAGACTTAGAGGTTTGCTCACAATAGGATAGAAGACTTAAGAATAATTGAGTTGGTTGAGTGAGTAAGAATGAGAATTCCAATCCTATTTATAGGTTGTAGGAAAACAGAATTCGGTCAGAATTCAGTCAGGGTTTAATTCAAATTTCTAACCGTTGGGCCAAGAAATCAGGAGCTATTGAACTGGTTAATTTTATACCAAAAGGGTAACCGAGTTTGGTCTGAGTTTGGTCCGAGTTCGGCACGAGTTCGGTCTCATAATATGGTAGACTTTGTAAATGAATGTGGCCTGATTTGGTGGATAGGTTCTTTGGTTTATTTGAGTGGACTAGGTATCTGGTTTATAGGTTCTTGGTTTTTCCAGTACAACTCAGCATACATCAGTCCTAGACTCAAATAAATAAAAGATTATATTTGAATAGATGTAATACAGACGACATGCAATAGCAGTACTGAGGCTTCAGATATGACATATCAATCCATGGTTTAGTTAACTATCAAAATCAAGTTGACTGAGACCGGATGGGCCAACAGTAATAGTATGATTGTTGTATTAAAGAGAAACAAGTTCAAATTCATATGGTTATATTTGGAGGAGTTGCTAAATATGAATGTTGAGCATCCAATCTATACAATCCATTAGCTTTATGGTCTTTATTGAACATGACCCGAGTATAAAGATTTCAAATTACAACAAAAAAAGATGAAAAAGGTAACAGAACAATTGTGATACTAAGTAAAACAATGACCAAGACAATATTTAAGTTGGAGCCAAGAAGCACCTATAGCTATTAGAGGTGGAGATTAGATCGAAACAGTATGGTTCCATTAGCTATTGTGATAAATTTATGAGAACTATTAAGTACTAATCTTTAAACCCCCTCACTCAAAATAGGTATTTTGTGTGTATTTTGTATTTATTATATTTATTTTAGATTATTTGTAAATTAATTAAATTTTAATTATTGTATTATGACACTTTACCGTAGTTTAGACATTAATGATATAGAATGACCCCAAAATCTACATCGCCCTTCGTAGAAAGTAGCCTACATGGGAGACACTACTTGTAGGATCTTTGTGTGACACAAAATTCGACCATTCAACATTAGTATGGCACTAATGTAACAACCGTAGTTTATTTTTTTAATATTTAATATATAAATTAGCCTACATGGGAGACACTATATAAAATTTATTTATGGTTATTTTCTAATCCAAATACCCAATCCAAAGCCATGAATTAATTTACTAGACACTAGTGGCTTAAAATAGGATAATTAATTAATTAATTAATTATTATTATTATTATTATTATTATTATATACATATATATATATATATATATATATATATATATATATATATATATATATATATATATATACATATATATATATATATACATATATATATATATACATATATATATATATATATATATATATATATATATATTATGTTGAATTTATTTTAGGAAGATAGAATTTGAAACTTTCTTGAGATAGGGTCCACCTTTACACCTTATCCACTTTTAGAGCCAATCCAATTCTAATGTTCCATATTTGGAAATCCTCTAATTTAAATATTCTATCTATCCATTTTTTGTATCATTCACCTATTTAAATTCATGAATCAAATCTTTGATTTATTTTTCTACAAATTAGGATATTAATTAAATATGTAGTTTTCAAATTAGGAAAGACCCCTATGCAATCTTGTTACATATCAATTTAAATCTGAAATAAATTTTTTTAAATCTAATTTAAAGATTCTAGAGCATCCTCTCACCCGATTTCAGCCTCTTTAAATCATATACATAGATGGAAACACTAAATCAAATCCTAACCACCCACCTATTTAAACTACTTATATTTATCAATCCCCTAACACCTAAAACTAATAGCCGACCTCACCCTCTCTCAAACCCACTACTAAGAAGACTCTCCCCTTCCTTGTCTTCTCTCTTTTTCATCTCCTTCCTTCCCTCCATCTTTCCCCTCAAGGCCGACCACCCAAAGCCCTTGGCCGAACCCTTTAGGCTGACCAAAAATACCCCTTGAGGCCGACTACTACTGCAGAAGATATAGAATATTTACTATAGTAAAACCACCCCCCCCCCTCCACAAAAAAAAACTTTATATTCTTCATCTATTAGAAGTCATATAGAGCCCCCTCAAGTTTTGTGGGATTTGGAGTCCGTTTGGCGCTCCAAAAGGTCTGTATCGCAAGAAGAAGCTCCGTCGTAATCACGATCTAGTAAGTTTTGGAATTTCTTTTAAATAATTATTTTTTCATGTATAAACTCTTTTGAGAACTCATAAATATATTAGATGACAAATAAGGAAACCCTAATGCATGTGAAACCCTAATTTTTACATAAAAACTGCTCTTAGATGACACAAAACCAATTCTTGGCAATATCGTAATCATATTAAATTAGTATTGTTGCATGTTACTATTTTATTACTAAAATATAATTTTCCAAAAATTAAATATTTAATTTTAAAATATAAAATAATTTTTTTATTATTAAAATAAAAAATAAATTTGTTAGTAATTAAACTCCATCATTGATGTACCATCCTTTGACATGTATACTAGCAAAGTTTGGTTGCCAAACCTAATAGGATCAACTTGTAGATGGTAAAACCATAATTAATTTTGTATAGATAAAAGAAATAGTATTTATTATATTTATTACTGATTTTACCATATTTATTCATATTTTATTTCTATTTATAAAAATTAGAATTCTAGGTGTTTTATGTAGCAAGTTTGACCTAATTTTGACAAAACTTGACCCCGACAGTTTTAGACTTAAACCCCGACCAAAAATTCATATTTTTAGCATTTAAAATTACATTATTATATTTTAATTATGAATTTTTAAATATTATTCTAGATTTATTTATTTGTCAAAAATAATTTTTTGGTAACTAGTAGGTAATCCGTTATGACCTAGTTTTGGTTTCTACTTTATTTTGGACTCATAGGATTTATAGGAGACGACCATATTACTAAAAACCCTATTTTTCCAATAAATTTCAGAACTAATAGTTTTTATTAAATAATATTTTACAAATAGTTTTTGATAATGTTTGATGGTTAGTAATGTTTTGGTGAGTTACTTGCATGTACAACCAACGTAGGAGTATTAACTAGATAATAATTTAATTTGACTAGAAGAATAAGAGTCTAATTAGTGTAATAATTAGTTGGTAGATATTTGAGACATTTCTGTGGATAGCTCCGGACCAGATTTGTGTGCTCGCGGCTTGGCTTGGAAGGCAAGTACACCTTACTTGATTGTATTATTCAGTTTACATTATGCGTAGTTTTTATTTATTTAGTTGTGTGCACGCGTCTTAGAAGTAGTTGACTTACCTTGTATGTTGTAAAGATACGTGGTATCTTCTGACCTGACACTGTTTCAAACACAATCACTGTCTGAGTGAGTGAGTGCATGGACTAGCGTGTCGACTGATCATCAGTATGAGAGTTCGAGTCTTGTGTTAGTAGTTAGTATTGGTTTAGTTTTCTAGACATTATTTGACGTTATTGTATTATGGTTGCACTGCGTATACGGTTCGAATAGTTCATTGGGAGGAAAAAAATCTACTAGTGAGCATATATAATTTTTATTTTTTACTGTACTGTGAAAATGGTGCAACTGTGTAACCCCCGAGTTCTACGAAACGCCTGATGGGACGACGGTTCTTCTATTTTTTTTTCCCTCATGCGCCATTAGAGATGTCTCGAGTGCATATCACATAGGTGATTTAGTTACCCTATTTATTGTTTACTACTTTACTTTCATGCATGCTGGTTTTTTTTGTACTTGTTATGTCCCTCTGAGGACCTGACACCCTTTTCAGGTATAGAAGATTATGATTATTTGTAGGAGCACGAATCAGGACTGACTACTTCTTTCTCTTTCGAGGAGGTCTTCCCTTAAAGCTTCTTGATCACTAGATGATGTACTTATTTTGTTGTCTTTCATATCCTAGTTGGTAGTAGATTTGTCTCCACCCGACTACTAGTTCTTCTCGACTATTTTCTACTTAGTACATTGCCATATTTGATTATATATTTCTATTTGGTTTTGTGGATGAGATTAGTATTGCTTGTAACTTGTGAAGTTATATACCACTTGTGAATTATTATTCATAAAACAATGTACGTATATGTATAGTTTCCATATATTGAAGTTGTCATGTACATACGGCTGACATGCTTATGTATTTCTAGTCCTACGTATTTTGGGACTAGGACGTGACATAATCAACCTACATATTATATGATTGGTGGTGTTCAAAGTCAAGAAATGAAGAATGAAAAATAAAGAAGAAGAAGAAGAATGAGAAGCACAATTCTAGGAGCTTTAGAGAGAGTACTAGACCGAGAAGGATAGATGATTCCACTGGTGTGCCGAAAAACTAATAGGATGCAAATGATTAATAACTAACATAAAACTGATAAATCTACTGTGTTAACTAGTCATTTATGTTAGGTTTTCTGGCTCGATACGACTATCACCTCTCTCTGCTAACTGACTTGACCGACTTGCTTGACTGACTTGACTGGACTTCCCTTCCTCCGAACGCCTCTTCTGCTAGCCCTTCCCTCCATTCCACTGCATTTGTTTACTTCTCCCCTTGCATATGTAGCGGGTCTAGGTTGTTATTTCACCTTGAGATTCGACCTTGACCTAAGGGCATCTCCAAAAAATGCGCCTGAAAAATGCATCTTGTGACACAAATTTATAATACAATAAATCTATAATGGGTTGAAACCATAATAGAAAATGGATTGTGATACCTTTGAACTATTTTTATACCTCATTTCTCGCTTTTTTTGAAAATCAAAATGTGATAGAAATTACGGTGCTAATTGAGCTTTAGGGTCTACTTGGTAATGGTGTTTTCACCGGCTTTTAGGTATTTTTGAACCGACCGTTTATGAAAACCCATGTTAATTATTTTGGGGCATTGGTTTTGGCTGGCTCAAAAAATTTTAAAAACCGGTGTAATGTAATTTTGAGTGGCTTTATAATAAACATCCCAAATATGTGGGTTTTGAAGAATTTTATTATTTTATTTTATTTTATTTTATTTTATTTATTCTTGTAAAAAAAAACTTTCAAAATCGTTCGTTACCCAGCATGAATTAGATTGACTTAAAAGTCGCTACTTAAAACCACTTAAAATCGGATTCCTTATAATTGTTCATAATCGATACTTTAAAAATATCTCATAATCGCTACTTCCATAATTGTCAAATAAATTTTTACTATTCTATAAAATTCTCCGTATCAAATATTTTAGATTCAGACTGCAACTTTTGTGGCTAAGACGTCACCATCACGATGATCTAATTGGGATGTGTTTTGCGCTAGGACGCAAACTGATTTTACATAGTCAAATCCGGAGTTGATTTTGGGCAGGTAGGGTCCAATCTTCAAAGGTACATACGGTTGGCACAACTATGAGTACCCGTCCCAAGTTGACCCGGCCCGGCCCGGCCCGGTCCTGTAGCAGCGCCAGGTGTAACCAACCGAGTAAAAGGACCTCTCCTGACCGCTTTGCTCGTCACTTCACTGAGAAAGAGAAAGAGAGAGAGAGAGAGAGGGAGTAATTAATAAGTGATGGAGATGGGTTCGTTCAGGCTAGAAGCCCTGGAAGGACTGATTCTGGAGACGATCCTTTCGAAAGCGGGCCCGAAGAGCTCCGCGTCCGTCGCCTGCGTCAGCAAGAAGCTCAACTCCGCCGCCTCCGATGACGGCCTGTGGCGGCGCTTCTGCTCCGCCGACCTCCATCTCGACTCCCCTCTCGGTCCCGACGGAAACCCCTGTCCCTCTTTCAAGGTTTACGACCCTCTTTCCCCTCTTCCATTGCGTCGAGAAATTGGTGGATCCTTTGTTTTCGAGCTAGTTAATATCAAGTAATGATTAATTCAGTATATATATATATATATATTTTGAAGAAGGTAAATTTTATTGAAATCAATAGTTAAGAATTGATGACTTAAACAAGATACAACTATCGATAACAAGAGAATGCTCGGGGGATGCAAAAAATTGGGGAGGTGTATACCTCTCTCTCTCTCTCTCTCTCTCTCTCTCTCTCTATATATATATATATATATATATGATGCTCAATCTTTCAGAAAACGGCCGCATCCGCCTACGCCTAGGGGCATGCTGAGTATTTCTAAATATTGTTCATTTGCTGCCCAGGATCGGCCCTCAGCTCATGGGCCCCCCAGGCGAACTCCTGAAATGGACCCCACAAAATTGTTGCCGTCCGGAATTGAATTAAAGAACTCTAGTGTGAAAGTCTAACATGATAACCACTAAACCATAACTCTTTTTGAGTTAATGGTGTCACTTAGTATATCCTAGTTAGATACACCCATATTGGTGCTCCTTTACTCTTTGGGTCCTGAGTCATCGTCCAACCTGTCCTGGCCAGGGCCGCCTTCCGTCTTGAGCGCCACAAGCTACCCGATTCCTCCTCTGCCTCAAATTTGAACTCAACCATGTCTAGTGTCAAGCCCGACTACATGAAATATAGTAGGAAATATGCATAGAAATAACATGAGGCATCACTACTCTGAGAGCAATTCAATTTCTACATCTAGATATTGGTATTTTTAATATCGTTGAAAGAACGTGAGACATCACATCCAATAACTACGTCCAAAAGATTACATCATGTAGAGATAAAAGATTAGAACCCCGCATGGCTACTCCACAACACAAAGTCCTAATCGTTAACTGCATGTTTGTCTCAACTTGCCTATTGCACACCCCAAAATCTTGGTCATGAGGCCCAACCTATGCGATTTGGAGTAAATTGAAAAATCTTGTGCCCAATACTTGATTTTTGTTAATTATGATTACAATCGAGTTGTTTTCTTAGTAGATGCAGGTGATAGTTGTCCAAATTTGTTTAATGTGACTATTTATGGTACATGTTCGAGTTTTGATCATCTAAAGCCTACTTTAGTTCTTCGAAAGAAATTCCAAGTTCATATGATGGGTGAAGCACTCTGATGCAATTGACAGAATGCTTGTGGAGTAGCTTAGAAATGTCAAAGAAGTTAGAGAAACTGAGAATAGATGAATCCATTATGAATAAAAGATGATAGAGAAACACGAGAATATTCAAGTTGCAAATAGGTCTTTCTTTATGGAGGATGAAGGACCCGAGATACAATGAGCGACAAAACAAAGTCGTTACTTTAGTGGTGAAGGAACAAATTGTAATCTCCACTTTTCAAAATTTTAATTTATAATTATTTATTTATTATTGTCATGATTAATTAATATCTAGATAGTGATTAGTTAATCCTAATTAGTATTTAGGTTAAGGTTAATCTTGGTTTAGGTTAATGGAATATTAGTGTTTAGATATTTCAAATCCTTAGCATGTCTAAGATATTTCTAATCTACCTCTTCATAATTAAATATCTAGGGGTAAACTTGTAATTATCCTTACTACCTCTTCAAATTAAAATCAGGGAGGCTTACATGAGAAGCTAGCACACCTCACCCTCACCCCCTTGGCCGGCCCTATAAACCCACCCCCACTTCACTTCATCTCCCCCACTTCATTCCACTCCATTTCATTTTCTTCTCCACTTCTTTTTCTCCAAATTCCCACAACCCTGAACTAATCCAATTCTTCTCCAAACTCTTCCAAAAGAAGAGCAAAAGCTTGAAAAATCAAGGAGGATTGCAAGGGAGGAATATTAAGGCTAGAAGTGAAGTTGGACTTAGCCTTTGTGTCCAAGAACCCATTGGTTGTACTTGGGAGCCCTTCCCAAGAGGTAAACATTACTTCCTTTAAACTCTATGGTGTAGAATTAATCTAAAACCAATAGAAAATCCACTAATCCCTAGGCCGAGTTTCTAATAGTGATACTAGGTCTTAATAAATCCATAGTATTAGGTCACTAGTGTTTGTGTTCATGTAGTTATATTCTTTAAATTAATTATGAACTATGCCTAGACAATAGATGGTTATACTCTCCTTGTGATTAAATTCATATGATAACTAGGCTAGTATAATTATTTATATATTTTGGGTATTATGTAAGGGTATGTGTTAGTGGTGGTGAAGCTAGGGATACCATTAAGTTTCATAGGGATTTATGTATCCTACTTGAATCCATAGGTAAATTTATTTGTGTTTCAATTATGTGTGATACTTGGTAGTATCATGTGTGAGTTTGTGCTCTATGTGAGGTGTATAAATCATGAGTATTAGTTGCGTTAGAGTGGTAGGAGTGTTTTTTGTTTCTTGAATACCAATTGGTATTGATATATGTGGTAGTGTGTGGATATATATATATATATATATATATATATATATATATATATATATATATATATATATTGTGTGTGTGTTAAAAAGAGGGAAGTGTCAAAAGCAGAGCAACAGCAGCAGGCAGTTGCAGCAGCTGCAGCAGTAGAGGCGGCAACAGCAGCAACAGTGCAGTGCACAAACAGTGAGGGCAATGCACGAGTGCATATGTGTGCTTGGCGCAAGTGTGTGAGTGTCTAGTGTGAGTGTTTAAATGGATGAGAGAGTGAACAAATGTGATGTTGTAGGTATGTTTAGGTGTTGGTAATTAAGTATCAATAGGTATGTTGGTTTTGAGTATCAAATGCAAGTATCAAAGTATCAAAATACTAAGATACGAGGGAATATTAAGTGTTAAGGTATTAAGGTACCTATAGTTATATAAATACATGTATTGCAAGTAGGTAATATTGAACCTATTATAAACCTACCTAGTTAAGTTACAACTAGAAATATGTAATGAAGCTAGAAAACCTAACCACTAGTTAGGTAAGTTTATTATTGATTTCCATACACCTATTGATACCGCAATTCATAATATAGGTTACTTGAATTTCGGTATGGACTCTGACCCCTATCACCCACTCAGGACGACAGACGAATACATTCTCTGATTGTTTTCAGTATTTGATAGCTTCTATATTTCATGCTCTAGTTATGTTTACTTGATTCTCATCATGATTGATTCATGGATTGATATTATATGGATTCATCTCCTGGATACGTGCTTACATGTGTTGGTCATATTGTTCATGATGACTTACTCCAGTTTATCTAGTTTCATGTTTCCATGTTTCTAGAATCATTGTATCCAGACTCGAATCCATGAGTATTAGTCGGGGTGGAAAAAATACTAAGTAGATATGTGATCAACCGATCAAGTTCATTTTATTTATCCAGGCTGCTAGCTAATCATACATTTGCGTATGGTTATGTCGTACCGATCTAGTTTGCTAGCCATCGATACGATGTGCCTTATACTTTAACCGATCACAAATCTAACGTAGTATTTTAAATCTATTAGAATAGTTCCAGTTTTACTTGTCATTTCGTTACATATTGTCACACCATGTTTCCTTGCTTACTTGATTACATGTTTCTCTGTACCTGTGACATACATGATTTCAGTCTTCCCAGTTATCTTGTTCTACATATCTTTAACATGTTTTATAGTCTCTACCATGTATTGGAACTGCTTTCATTGATGTACTTCGCTCCAATCCTGACATGGATATGTTAAAAATATTAGGAGATGACTTTGAGGACCAGTTCACTACTTATTACGGGGTCCAGGAGGACCTTATTGCTGAGCTTGATCCTACCCTACCGGAGGATCAAGAAGCCTTCGCAACGAAAATTTCGGCTACGACTACTTAGTTTTAGTATAGCTTATAGACTATATCTTTTGTCCGAATTGTCTCCGGTAGTCTACTGTTATATGTTATTTTTGGATTCAGACTCTTTGTAGTCATTGCCCAAACTTTGGACTTGAACTACAGACCGTTTTGTTTCTATTGGTCGTTCTTTCTCGTGATATCTTCCTTAGAAATGTGACTTTGAGTACTATAAATGTTTCATATATATTGCGTGAGTTGTTGGATATTACTATGCATTTTTAGACAGCGTTCTATCGCCGATACTGCGGCGTAGGCTGGACGTACCCACGTACATGTGTCCGATCATCAGGACGCGGGTCGTGACACAAATGCCGAGCAACAGGAGAAAATATATTTGGATTCAAAATATGTTTCCTTATGGAGGAGGATGAAGATTTCAAGAAACTATTTCCTTAAAAAACTCATAAATTCTGGTGGACACTAGTCGTTCTTGTGGATTAAATGTGGTTGCTCGGTGGATTCCGAGTAGTATTCGTTGGATTCCAAGTAGTTATCTTTCATGGTTGAGTCCTTCAAGCCCAACCATCTCCTAATCAACCCCACCATTTTTCAAGGATTTCATCTCATAAAATGATCAATATAGCAACCAGAGTAATTCTCTGAAAATTCTGTGGTATGGTCATAGAGCAGGCAGGATGTCTTTTGGCCCTTAAGGGCCTGCTGTCCTTGGTGGAGAGTGTCTCAAATAGAACTGTCTAAAAGTATTAACAATTTCTTAAAAGCTTGTTTTACATTCATTTTGTTTTAAGGAAATTCCTCTGAGCTTACCCTTTTCCTCTTTACAGTTGCTAACTGGCGTAAATAAGCAGAATTTTGTTTTTCTTGAAGGAACCATTGAGACCTTGCCTTGCGCCTCGTCTTATTACAGAGAGTAAGAGTACTATGATATTGCGTGAAGTCTGTTCTAAATGCATACGTGTCCCATTAGAGCATCCCCATTGTGCATCTTATGTTCATATTACCTCCAATCCTGCTGTTCCCTTTTCTAATGACTACCTATTTTTATCCTATAATTTTTCTATCATGAAAGTGTGTGTGGGATGGTGCATGATTATTGTGCTGGCCAACCTTTTTTAAGTGTAAAAGAAGGTTGTTTAATTATAGTACATCTACTAGTAAAATGCATTCCCAAGGTTGCATCAGGCTCATCAGTGATGTCAAGTGTTTGTGTTCGGAAATGACTGTCCTATGAAACTTCATGGATTTTCTCTAGATCTTTTTGTGACTTTCTAGCCTTCTGTTAGTTTCAGATTGAGGTAGATGCCTCCAAACAATTATCCTTCCATGCATTCTGGAGAAGAAGGTGAGCAAGGGATATCATATCTTTCTTTCATCTAGAATAAGGATTTAAGATCTAAATCGTTTGCATGTATAGTTGGTACCTTGGAGAGAATAAAAAGTAATATGTCTAAAGAGGATTGAATTTGACCCCTCTTGGTTAAAACCATATACACTTACAACTAGACAAGCATCCAATTGTAATTCTTCATAAAACACTAAATATATATTGTACCATCATGGCTACATGCATTCTGGAGGAAGTTTTTGGTGAGTTTATCTAAACAGTATGTAAAATAAAGTCTATTCAGCAGCAAGGATGCCAAGTGGTCCATGTGCCTAAATCATATACTTCTATTGCAGTTCCCATTTTCGTTTTCGCTTCCAGTTTTTTGTATGAACTTCACATCCATGCAATGACCCTAATACTGTTTATTCAATGGCATCATACAGGTGACATATAGAGTATGGATCGATTCTTTTGGAATGTATCCTTTGCCTCTTGTGAAGAGAGTAAAAATATTATGGGGTGCAATCAGGACCTGGATGGCTGTAAATTTTCCTGAAGCCAATGCTACATTGAGGAAAGGTGCTTCTGAAGCTGAATTAAAAGAGGCAGAAGAGCATCTCGGGGTGAAACTTCCCACTGCAACAAAGGTTTCGTTTCGTTTCTGTGATGGCCAGGATACTGTTGCTCATACTATTAACGAGCATAGACGTTTGGCTCTTCTTGGCATTATAGGTGGTTATGGGTTTTATGACCATTTGGTAAATGTGCACCTGTTACCTCTAAGCCACGTTATCCGAGAAACTAGAGATGTTGGTAGACAGATGGGATTCCCTATTAGCCCCAATAATATTGTAGTTGCAGCTTCCTACTTCAACGAGAAATGGTTTTTTCTTAATTGTGCCAATGGACAACTTCATGTCGGCACTGGAAGGTGGTTATCGGATGGTGAGATGATGCCATGCGTACCTAAAGCATTACTGAGGTCATCTCCAAATGTTAGCCATGACATGCCACAAGATGAACTATTATTGTGGCTGGAAGAGCATTGTAGACGCCTGCAAAGTGGCATGATTCAAACTCGTAAGTTAGGAAAATCACGGGGTATCAGTTTGTTTCCTGAAACACCTCCAGCATGTTCAATTGCAGTAACCAATGGTGTTCAGGTATTAAGAAACTTATGAGCTTCACTAGAATTTCTGTATAATGTTGACTATGCCATGGACTTCCTCTATTTATTCCCATCATGTTTGAAATATCTCTTCAGTCTTCACTAACCTTCGTTCTCGACTATGCGATTTTTTTTCAGCTTAGACAGGTATTTATGTTTGGTTACATAGTTGACAAACTTGACATAAAACTAGGAAGACTCATTGCAAAAGGATGGAGTTGCTTGATTTGTTTGATAGTACTAATAGTTGATTAATTAATACAATTAACTAGTTCTAATTAATAATTAATTACTCATAGTAGTATATTGGGTGTTTTTGACATAACTAATTTCAATTGAAAATTAGTTAATCAATGAATATAATTAACTGCTCTATTTTCGGATCTATTTGACTCTGGTTAAGTTATAGTCGGGTTGATTCTGGTTCGGCTCTAGTCGTGTCTTTTATATATGCATATAAAAGACCATGGAGAGAACAATTATTGAGGAGTTATTGGACCTCTATTCTACGATGATGACTGAGGTCCTATATTACATTAGTAGATATGGACTAAAAGAGTTCCAAATAAAGAATATAAAAGTAATGCATAGTACTCTCTTACACCCTAGAAGTTGGAGCATATATGGCCTATCTTGTCAGGGATGCAAATGGACTCGGGTCTGGTGGAGCTCTACCTCGTTACTCGTTAAACTCGATTTTCGGAGCGGATTTGGAGGTTAACTTAGCGGAGTGGAGGCGGACTTGATGAGTTTTAACCTCTGAAGCGGATGCGGAGTTGGAGGCGAAGACATATCCAACACTCACTCCTATATATATATATATATATATATATATATATATATATATATACCCTTAGGATTTTACTATTTGATTTTAGTCCATGTTGATGTGAACAATCTACTTTACATTTTTTCATTAATTGAACTAAGCATAGTCACATATTTAGCTGGGGTTGCAGGAGGATGTGGAGGTGATATTGGAGGCTGGTATGCAGACCTCTATTTGGAGCTATTTATCCTCCGAGTAGAGGTGGAGACGGATGCAAAGGCATATATTATTTGGTTGAGATGGAGGTGGAGGGTTCAACCTCTGACCCAAATACGACCCGTTTACATCCCTATCTCTCGGAGACAAATTGAGACAAATTGCAGTATCAAAATGTTGAGGAAGAGCCTTGAGTAAGTTTGTCCTCCAATTGTGAATCACTGAACTTAATGACGATGAACTTCGTGAAACTTGACTTTATTCTAGATAAAATGACAGTCAACTTCAATATGATTGTGGAGCTCATAGAGAACTGGATTCACTGGATTCGTTGCTATGTGAATGCCATATTTGTTGTTGCAGTGTAAAGTAGCCGAAGATGTAGAGAAAATACCAAGATTGTACCAAAGTATTTTTCAGTGAAGTTAGTTAATGCCATCTTTGTTGTTGCAGTGTAAAGTAGCCGAAGTTGTAGAGAAAATACCAAGATTGTACCAAAGGATTTTTAAACAAAGTTAGATCAAAGACGACATGAGCCATGGTGCGGTTGCTCGATACTCAAGTTCAGCTGAGGAACATTCGACAACAATTTTTTTATTTCTTTTGCAAGTGAGGAAGTTGCCGCAAAAAAGTGCATTTATCTCTAGTAGAGAGACATCCTCAATAGAACTCGTGCAGTCAATATCTATATAATATGTGGAAAAACAGAGAGATTCAATATATAGAGAAAATCCTGTCCCAGAGACTTCTTTATGTAAAGATAATTCTTACAACATGAAGATGAGATACGTTAGGAGACTTCATATAGTGTTGACAATGATGTCTGGATGAGCCATGGTAAACTAGATAAATTTCCCGATGAGGCAACAATACACGCCAAGATCTTAGAGAAGTAAATTAGAAGACGAGCTAGTGTACAAAAGTCAAATATTTTGAATAGGTATGTCAACTAGCCGACAACGAAGAAAGTAGGTCTCTCGGGAGACCTAAGCAATACTTCCTTTGAGAGAAACGAGGAACCTTCCTTGTGAGCACCTTCAGTGCCGAGAAAGGTCCTTGTTGTGGAGAAGTTGTTGGAAAGATGGGCTTAGCTTTGGAGATTCCAACAGAATCATAGCTGATAGTCATGATGCCACCTAGATGGAGAAATAAATGCCATCCGCTGAAGAAAGTCTTCAGAGTCAGAGAAGTGGACCAATGTTGTTAGTCTTTTCTTCATAGAGTATACTAGTAGAACAACTGTATCCTGGGTCTAAATAAAAAGACTGGAATCAGCTACACTCCAGGAGAAACTAATGTGCTAGAGACCTTGACTAACTTGTCGAAGCATACCATAGGCTAGGCAACTACTTGAGGCTATAATAGACTTGCTGAGATGACATATAAGGTGCTCCCTGTACACTCATAACCTGGAGGCTGTTACATAAACTATCTCAAAAAGATCGCTATTAAGAAATGCATTATTGATGTCGAGTTGATGTAATAGTCTCCTGCACTTTGAGGGCGAAAGAAAGTAGAACCCGAATATTGTTCGGTTTAGTAAGAAGAGAAAAAGTTTCTTCATAGTCCACTCCATAGCGGTTGGTGAAGGCCATTTGCTAGGAGATGACCCTTGAGGAGTTCGACAGAACGATCTGGACTGTGATTGTGCTTGAAATTGAACATCCATCTGCAATCAACACTTGTGTGCTCCCAAGGCAGAGTAACAACGTCCTATGTGCCATTGGATCTAAGAGCATGCATTTCCTAATCCGTAATAGCATGCTACTCAGGACTTTTAAGAGTTATCCGAACAGAACTAGAAATAGGAATAGAAGACTATGAGCTAACAAATTGACACAAAATGTAGTGAGACGATTGTAAGAAATGAAGTTTGTAATACAATTCATCATATGTTTGTAAAACTAGGCATCATATGTTAGTAATATGATGCATCGTACAGAAAGAGGTCTCTTATGCAACTCAATAAGGCGATCTATTAGATAGAGGTAGGGAATTAGTGGGGAGTACTTTATGTGGAGGTAACACATAATCCTATCAACACGAGCTTTTGTTATTACGAGTGTAAATCTGAAGTTACGTATGTGTTGAGTCATATAAAACAAGAATGGGCAGCTCATCATGTATAATAGTGGAATAAGGTGGGTTCAAAAGGAGCCAAAGATACTGAAGAGAAATACGAGAGAGAGATGATATTTGTTCGAGAAAAGTAAAATAACTTGAAGTCAATCTTATTCTCTCTCGAGAAAAGCAAACATACTTTCCATGGTACGAGAGTTAGCAACAAAGACGAGCAACCTAATCACGTTTGGGAAGGGGGGGGGGGGGGGGTGGCATGAGAGTGACATAGCAAGTATAATAACCAACTTTGGGAGCCAAAGGAAATGGTTCTTGTTTGGGAAATGGTTTTATTTAGGAATTTTCACAGAGGAGGGCATATGATTGGCAAGACAAAAAGTAAGTGTAGCAAAGTTGTAAGTTTTATGAACATTCATTTGCATCATAAGTGAGCGAGCTACTTCAAGTGATCATCGTTTTTTGTATTCTACATCATTACTTTTGGGTGTATACTCAGCAAGAGGTTTGCTAAGAATACCTGTTGTGTACAAAGATCTTAAAAGGTTTGGCTAATATATTCTTTGGTGTTATCCAGACGGAAGGTTTTGATTTGTCTTTATCAGATTTTTGGTTTCTTGATTGAAGAGTTCATAAGTTGAGATAATTTCAAAACTACCATGTAGTAAGGAAAACCAAGTCATATGGGGGCGAACTTCAATAAATGTCACAAAGTAATAAAAAAACAAAAAAAAAACTTTGTTATATAAGAGTATCCACGGTGGGAACACTCTATACCATACTCCAAATTTTGTAGAAATTTAATAAATTAATACTTTTGGAGTGTCCCCTTCATATTGTCACACAATGACACTCCAAATAACACACCAAATCTATACTCCAAATTAACCTCATTTTGTCTTTCTTTTTTCTCCTTCTTTTCCTTGATTAATACTTTTTTCTTCCTTCTTTTCCCTCTTGGTGGGCCCAGTTGGGTTACTATTCACTTGCTATGGCATGCTTGGAATTTGGAGTCTCTTGACTTGCTAGCAATTTTCAAGTGTGAGCAAGAGCCCATTGCAGCTCCTAAGTGCTACAAATTTTAGCTAAAGCAAAAATGTAGCACTTGAAACCACTCCCACTGTGGATGTTCTAAGGTCCCCAAAATTTGGAGTTGACCAATGAAAACAAAATTTGCTTCTTTTGTTGATTAGAGAAGAAAACGGAACAATGGTGCTTCCCAAGATACAAGGCTCATAAGAGAACCTAGAGAAAGATAATTTAGGAAACATAGTTTTGAGAACTGGGAGAGGAAGGTGACAAAGTCGACGGGGCCCATCATTCCTAGATACTGATGTGGAGAACATCTAAGTACTATAGTTTATTCACCTAATGTCTCCCGCCAATCACTTCCTTCGTTTTTAGATCTTGAATCACAACATAAGGGTGAAAGGTTATCAGGTATTTATAATCTTTTGTAAGATGACTCGGAAAAAAACAAGGTTAGTTCGTAAAAATAAAGCTATAAGAACAGACTCGAGCTCTCATGGACTAACATGACTGTCTCGGAACTAAGAACAAGAGTAATGTCTCCATTGTCCACAGATAATTTTGTGGCAACTACATTCCACAGATTTCAAGATTATGGATAGACATATGGTTATAGTCCCTAGAGTTGAGGACTCCGGGTTTAGATTAAGAGACACGTGTGATACATGAGATAATGGAAAGATTGGCAGAGAAATAAGCAGAGGATACAAACTTTGAAGGTTCACAGATGAGAGTTTTAGAAGACCCGAAGGAAGTGATGTCGAAGGGGATAAAGTGCCATTGGAAGAAGATGGAGTGGTTTATTGACCTGTCAACACTATATGTGGAAATCCATGCTTCTGCCAGCAAGTAGGCTTGGTAGGATTGGACTGGATACAACGATTGCATTAAATGACCATGACCGCCACCATGGCACTGTTCGAGATAGTGAGATCACTACGTCCGTTGTTTCTTTCTGGAGATGGTGGTTGATGTCCTTGTCTTTGAGGGGGAGTTGCAGATGAAGCAGTAGGACTAATGTTCCAAGGTAGAGCAACCCAGAAAGTAGGAATGAAGATATTGGCTGAGAGAAGGTTCAAGTAGACATTGTCAAGATAAGGCAACATTCGACGAGGTAAAGATCCCCATCAAATGCTTCTTGTTTTTGTGTGGCGAAGTTGGTGGTTAGCAGCCTATGCATAGTACATTCTTCCATAAGGCACAAATATGTGCAAGCAAAATTTGGTATATCATCTCCCAGATCAAAGTTAGTGAGCTTGCAAGAGAGATCATTTAGGCATGAGGTTATCTTCTTAGGAGTTTCGTGGCTTGAGTCGTGTCTACGTCTCCTTGGCATTCTACATTTACATGACTCCTGCAATAAGAAGCTTCAATGGAGTGTCTACATCTCCTTGGCATTCGACATTCACGTGACTCCTGCAACAAGAAGCTCCAATGGAGTTGGTTAAGTCATGTTCATACTTTGTAATCATTTGGTTCCAAAAGAAATTTTGGTGGCATTGGTAGGAGGATCATTGATGAGAGAGCAGGACTTGCTAAATCCCTTGAATGGGGTTGTGCTCATTCGATGTAGTCTTGTTTCTGATAAGGGTAGTTGTGTTGCTGATATGGGTGATGATAGTGAACTGATGTTTGGTCTTGGTTATATATATATAAACTTGAAACAGACATGCCAGTTGTTTATCCAACCTCGGATTTCCTGTGAACTCAAAAGGAACTGCATAAAAGGGATCGTTATTTAGATATACATGTAGTTTAGTAATCCAATTATTAAGTACACAATTTACAGGAAGGTGCAAACCAAGGTTTGCAATATCTGTCGATACCAATACATACATGCTATATTGTGTCGGGTTTGGGCATGTTACATCCTATACTAACCCCACTTATTTTGTCGATACCGACATTGGGGCTCTCTTCCCTAGTCAATTCAGCAAAGAACAAGTTGAAAGAAAAAAGAGAGAATATAACCATTACTATTTGCCGAAGTTCTATATCTACAAGTTTAAAACATTTATCCATCTTAGTATTGTTCCATTCAGAACTATCTAATTCAGAACTATTTATTGAAGGTGTACATTGTCTGAAAGCAAGTAAACAATGATATCTTTTTTGTGTAAACAATTCATTAATGGCCATTTTTAATTTGGATTTGAGTTGGTGAACATGTTTGTAACGTGCATCTTTAAGTAATAATCCAATGATAGAATTTAGAATGGCGTGTTAGGTAATGGCCATTTTTAGAGAGAATTTGAATTTGGAGATCCCTCAAAATTGTTACATACTATTAATTATAACCATTAGTAGCAATGAATGAGTATTCTCAAAATCTATTCTCATCCTTCGTCATTCTAGAATCCACTTGCAATCCTTTAATTATTAACCCCAAATGACATTTTTTTAATTATTATCCATAAATGACATGTCTTCTATTATTTAGACTCGAGTTTGAAATCGGGGACGACTCGGGTCTTATTCAAACCAGACACTGAGACTTTGGCGGGCTAGGGTCCTGGTTTCAAAGTAGATCCAATCCTAGAAAGTTAGATTTTATAGGAAAATTTCTAAATTGCAATAAGAAAAACAACAGAAATAGAAATTAAAGAACTGAGAATAAGGAATTCGAGGCATGTTACAAACACCATTCTTGGAATAGATTTTGCCCCCATAAAACAGTACAACGAGAAGATGGCATCTACTCCCGAGATACAACGAATCCAAGTGACCTGCGACACTGTGCATCCGGTGGCGAATCCAGAGACTGATCAATCAACCTTGCCCGATAAAAATGATGAACGGAGGAAAGGAATTATGAAGCTGGCGGATTTTTTCGAGTTCCGTCTCCTTTCCGAGATGTTTCTTAGTCTGTAGAAAAAGAGCAAAAATAACTACTTTTTAACCCAGATCCTGTTACTAGCCCACTAATCACGTAACAAAATTACGTGGGAACGTGGATGCGGAAGAACATAACACCGCAGAAGAATATGAACCCACGTATGTTTGGGAACCACTGCGCGGTTGAACCATCAATCCGAGGTCCATGGTCTATCCATCAATATGTGATCCAGGAAACAACTCGCGGTCCAGCCAGTAACTCGCACGGAACACCCTGCAGTGCAACCAAAATTGCACTACGGTGCAGCTCGCAGCCCCGCAACGCAAGCAAGAAATATAAAAAGGAAGATAATTACATGTTTATCCTTGATCCGATTTGTGGCACACAAGCGTGCTAAGTGCCAAGTATGCGACTATAAAATGTGAAAAAATTGCTTATTAAATCGCGCATCCACTCGCGGGTTGCATGGGCCTGAGCCCATCACCCACAAAACTCATTTACCCACAAAAGAAGTAAAACACTCTATACAATGGGGAGTGCCTTCTCCTATTTGATGCGAGATTGAAGAAATCCCCTCATATTGAATCACTAAGGCAATATATCCAACAATCCCCTAAATGATTCAATGAATGAGAAACAAGATAATCAAAAGAATATAAAAGAATAGAGTTAAAGGAAGGAAAACAAGATTTGGACAATCACATTGTGTATCGGAAGGTGTCTTCTGGACTTGAAATTCCCTTTAATGTTATATGTTTATCTATATAGATCCACTATGACATAAGACTTGAACTTAGGACCTTGCTCATATAGATTCAACATGCACATCATAAGACTTGAACTTAGGACCTTGCTCATATAGATTCAACATGCACATGAACACAATGTGGGCATTTTAATCGTATCAAGAATTATGCACTTTCGCCATATGTGCCTAGGTTTCTTGAGAGCTCTAGAGAACAACCTGAGTTCCTATAGAAAGCGGCTTCATTTTCACTCTCAAATAGGTGAATCCTTTTGAGGGTATTCTGTAATTTATAAACCTTGTTTTACAAGCCACAAATTTATTAAGATTTTATAATCATCATTTATCCATTATAGAACAACAAATATATATATATATATATATATATATATATATATATATATATATTTTGTTGTTCTACAATGGATATAAAAGAGGAATGAATAATTACAATTACAGTTACAAGCATATAGTGTTTTCAGTCACTTATCAAATTTCTTGTTACCTATTGAACCCTTTTAGGTGACTTCATGCTATGTGTTTTAGCCCCTATTTCTCTTGCCGTTTGTAACACGATTCTTTTTTGAGAGACCTTTAGTTAGAGGATCCGTCAAATTATTTTTCGATTTGACAAAGTTAATTGTAATTACCCAACTGGATAACAATTGCTTCACCTGATTGTACCTCAGACGTAAATGTCTTGATTTACCATTGTAGTTGGTCCTTTGAGCCTTTACTATTGTAGCTTGGCTGCATAGTGTACATGGATAGCATGGACTTGATAGCATGGACTTGTTTGTTTCACAGAGGAATATCTGTTATCAGATTTTTGAGCCTGTTTGCTTCCTTACTGGTGAGGTCAAGAGCTATGAACTCTGCCTCCATAGTGGACCTCGACGTACATCTGCTTGGTAGAGTTCCAAGTAACTATAGCTTCTTCTAGTGTGAATTCATATCACTTGTGGCTTTGGTCCCATCTATATCAGAGATCCAGTTTGCATCACTATAGCCTTCTAATGCAGATGGATAACTTCTATATAATAATACGTAGGATATTGTGTCCTTAGATATCTCATTACCCTTTCCAAGCCAGCCTAATGTGAACTATTTAGATTGCTAGTATATTGACTAAGTTTTCCTACTGCGTAGGAAATATCAAGTTGGTACGAATAGCAATATAGTTCAGACATCCGATCTGTTGACAATACTTCAGATGAGTCGCACATTCTCTATTGTTTTTCTTCAACCTACTACTTGAATAATAAGGAGTGCTCAAATGTTTAGAATCAAAAATTTTAAATATTTTTAGGACTTTCTTAATATAGTGAGACTGTGAGATACCAATTTCCTCATAAGTACGAATTAATTTAAATCCTAAAATCACATTAGTAGGTCTTAAATCTTTTATGTCCAAAATTTGTGACAAATGATTTAATGTCATTAATAATCTTCATGCTAGTACCAAAGATGAGAATATCATCAACATATAAGCACAGTAACATACTAGAGTTACTATAAGTTTTGCTGTATACACATTTATCATAATCATTAATAGCAAAACCATAAAAAATAATTACCTTATCAAACTTATCATGCCATTGTTTTGGCGCTTGTTTCATGCCATAAAGAGATTTAATTGTCCTGTAACAACAAACATTTTTGGTTGTTCTATATAAATCTCTTCATGTAAATCTCCACTCAAGAAAATTGTTTTTTACATTCATTTGATGAATAAACAATTTATGCACAAAAGCAATACTTATTAAAATTCTGATTGTAGCAATTCTAGTAACAAGTGAGCAAGTATCAAAGAAGTATACTCTTTCCCTTTGTTTGAACCATTTATCTACCAACCTGACTTTGAATTTCTCAATAGACTCCTCAGATCTTAATTTCTTCATAAAGTTTCATTTGCAACATATTGGTTTACAACCTGCATGAAGATTAACAAGTTTCTATGATTTGTTAGACATAATGGAGTCCATTTAACTATTTATGGCCTCTTTCCAAAACAAGGAATCCACAGAGCGCATAGCCCCTTGAAAAGTGATGGGTTCCTCTTCACCTAGGTTAGGTCCTCTTCTAGTTCTCTTACTTCTTGTGAGTTCTTCTGGGGTTGCATCAGGGATGTAGATGCTATAGGTCTAGAAGTTTTATTCTTTAACGGGGAAACATGTTCAAACTTCAAAGAATATAACATCCCTAGATTCCATAATGGTGTTGGCATTAATACCATTTACTCCACTTTTAATTGTAAGAAATCTATATGCATTGTTGTTTTGGGTATAACCCAAACACACACAATCCAATTTTCTTTTCTTAGTAGGAGGGACGGAATCTTTAGTAAGGCACCCCAATACTTTGAGCAGTGTAGTCAAAGGCGCGTCTTGCTCCTAGGCGCAGGGCCAGCGCCTCAGGGCACTCCAGGCGAGGCGCAATTCTTAAGGCGCACCTAAGGCGCGTCTAGGTGCGCCTTTTTCGAGCGCCTTGGAATAGCTAAGGCACGCCTAGGCGCGCCTTGAAAATCTTGTGAAAAAAATAACATGTTTAGACTTTTTTTTAACTGTTGTACTATTTTTAGACTTTTTTGAACTGATGTACTTTTTTTTACTGTTTTCTCTCACTCAATTCAAAGTGATTGCAACCTAGACATGGGGGAATTTGAAGCACACATGTTTATCAATGTAGAAATCCGATGTGAATATATATATATATAAAAAATTTGTGCCTCGCGTCGCTCGGGCGCGCGCCTTAAGTGCGCCTTGCGCCTCGGGCGATTTGGACCCGGACGATTTGGACCCTTTGCGCCTCGAGTGCGCTTTGTGCCTTTGACTACCTTGACTTTGAGATATTTCAAAGATTGGTTTTTGTCCTTCCAGAGTTCATAACGGGTCTTATAAATCTTCTTAAAAGGGACTTCATTTAAGATGTGACATGCAGAAAGTAAAGCTTTCCCCTACAAGTTCTCAGATAAACGAGAATTTTCCAATATAGCATTTATCATATAAAAAATGTTCAATTTTTTCTTTCTGCTATACCATTCTGTTTAATAGCATAAGGAGCAGTTACTTCATGTATAATACCACAATGCATTTCACAAATGGAATCGAATTCCGCAGGGGTGTATTCACCTCTACGATCAGATCTAAGAATTTTGATTCTCTTTTCTAATTAGTTTTCAACTTTAGTTTTAAAGGATGCAAATTTATTAGTACGAAGTAAATAAACATGACAATATTTAGAGAAATTATCAATAAAAGTAATTAAGTAATGTTTACCACCACGAGTGTAAATGCCATTCAGTTCACATATGTCGCTATGAATAAGCTCCAAAAGTTGTGAACTTCATTCAACTGAATGAAAGGGCTTCCTAGGTTGTTTGGCTTATATATCACACTTATCATTCATGCTTATGTCAATCTTAGGAATCAATTGCAAAGAAACCATTCTCTTTAACGAGTTAAAATTGACATATCCTAAACGACCGTGCCAAACATCACAACTTTAGATATTATAAGATATTGCATTTGAAATAGAAGTAGAGTTGATATTATTTAAATATGAATCTTAAATACTACAAGGTATATCAATAGAAAGTTTAAATAGACCCCCACATGCATAGTCTTTTCCAATAAAGTTTTCATCTAGGAAGATTATAACTCTATCAGACTCGAATATAAGTTTGTAACCATGTTTATTCAGCAAATAAGCAGAAATTAATTTCTTATTAACGATCGTACGTGTTGCACATTATGCAAAGGGAGAATCTTACCCGAAAATAATTTGAGATTCACTCTCCCCCTTCCAAGCACTCTGGCAGTACTCGAGTTTTCCATTGTTACTAATTTACCTTCTTGTTGGTAGGAGAAAAATGAATCAATATTAGGACATACATTGACGTTTGTCCATGTATCAACCCACAAATCAGTATGCTGATATGCAGCCGCAAAAACATAATATACTGTTACAAACCTATGATCACCGGTTCCGATAGATTAGCTCTCTGCTATGACAATTTGAGCCTGAGATATAACATGAGCGTTTGGCGCATGAACTAGGCGATCAGGGTTATGAAATCTCTGGCCCTTCATCCGTTGACGACATTGCCTAGCAAAGTGTCCAGGTTTGCCATAGTTATAACAAGAACAAATTGATTTACTCTGAGAGGTCATGGATTGGCCGGTCAATCAAAACGAAACAGTTATTTATTTACGGAGCTTGCATTGTATCATTTGGTCTACGTACCGGAGGGGGGCGTGGCCAAGAAGCAGCCAGCTGACTGCCCCCTTCAACCCTACTTTTCTTTGCTGTGCGAACAAGGTCTTAGAACCAACGTATGTATTCTGTTATCTTTTCCAATCATGGACTTCGGTTTCAAGTATTATTTCTTCAAGGGGTTTATGTTCTGGGGTTTGCGTTTCTGGTGATAGGATTGGTTCTTAAGTTTTTTCTTAGATTCAACAATTTGCAACTTTACCTCGAATTCAGTACCGGGGGTTCCTTATCTAGTTCTACTCTATTCCTCAATGTGGAGAGAGATGAATAGGTTGTCTAGGGACAGGCCCTTTATTATGCTCAAGTCTTAAGTCCAAAATCTTTCCATAATGCAGGTGGTTTATTAATGAATGCAACAATAAGAAATTTATCAAGCATCTCTTTTCGAGACATTTCATGCACAATAGTCTGCAGTTCATTACTCTGATCAAAAATAGACTTATCATCTACCATTTTAAATTCTAAAAACCTATCTTAAATTCTAAAAACCTATCTACAACATAGATTTCAAAACATGCTCCTTCTTAGGAGTATTTCTTATCGAGAGCTTCCTAAGTTCTCTCGCTGTGGTAGTCGTGTAATATATGTCATATAACGTGCCGGACAAGCAACTAAGAAGTCCATGCAAATCAGGAGAGGTTTTTGGTTCTTTCAGAACATTAGTAAGCTTTAGTCATGTTAGCCAGTATGTCATCCTACGCTTCCACCTTTTAAAGTTTTGACCATTGAACTTCTCCAGTTTGTAGGAGTTATGAATATTGGTTGGCAATTCATCTACTGTGGTCATCGTGCAAATAGGAATAATGAAAAGAACAGAGATATCTATTCTAAGACTGTTGGATATATTCCTAAATTGCAATAATAAAAATAGCAGAAATAGAAATCAAGGAACTGAACGTAAGGGATTCGAGACACATTATTACAAACGTTGTCCTTAAAATAGATTTCGACCCCACAAAACAGTGCAACAGGAAGATGGTGTTATACTCCTGACATACAATGAATCCAAGTGATCCTTGATACCGTGCGCTTAGTAACGAATTCAGAGATCGATCAATTAGCCTTGCCTAATGAAAAGGATAAACGGAGAAAAGCAATTATGAAGCTGGTGGATTTTTTCGAATTCTGTCCTTTCTTAGGCATTTCTCAGTCTATAGACGAAGAGCAGATAAAACTGATTTCTAACACAGATCCTGTAATCATCCACCCATTAATCATGCAACAGAATTATGTGGAAACATGTATGCGGAAGAACATGACCCCGTAGAAGAATAGGAATCTATGGATGACTAGGAACCACTCAGCTCGGGAACCGCTCAGCGGTAGAACCAGCAAACCGCGGTCCATCCAGCAATGCACAACGGAACACCCCACGGTGCAACCAGAAACGCACTGCCAGGCCCACGGCGCAAGCAAGAAATATAAAAAAGAAATAAAATTACATGTTTACCTTGATCCGATATGCGATACACAAACTTGCTAAGTGCTAAGTGCACGACTATAAAACACGACAAAAATTACGTATTAAACGCACACCCGCTCGCGGGTTACGTGGACTTGAGCCCATCTCCCACAAAACCCACTTACACACAAAAGTGAGTAAAACATTTTATACAAAGGAGAGTGCCCTCTCCTATTCGATGTGGGACTAAAGAAATCCCTCCATATTGAATCACTTATGCAACATATCCAACAGGTTTAACAAGTAGGGTAAGAATCAGTGTTACCAGGATCGTAGGTCGCTTTAGTACGTGGTAGGGGTAAGCGGTACGGTACCTCAGCCAGTATGTGGTGCGGTGGGGGTAGGCTAATTCTGTACGCTATTTGTGGTCGTTCGTTTTTATCCGGGTCGTCTTTTGTACTATATACAATTATATAGAAGTATACACTATATAAAAATAAAATAAAAATGATTAATAAACCAACAAATATTAAAAATATATGGCAACAAGTCCAAAAAAGTCGATATTTTGTATTAATACCACCCACACAAAATAAAATTTTAAAACATATTTCTTGTAACTAAACCAAATATCATAAGTTCATAACCAAAGCCATCAAAATCCAAGTGAAGGAAAGCATAGACAATATTCTCAAAAAAGACGACCAATCAAAATCCAAACGCTATTTGGGGTCATTGTTCTAAAAATCGCTAGGCGGACTCGGTGCGCCCGAGGTCCGCCTAGGGCCTAGGCCGCTTAGGTGCCGATTTTTTTTAATATATATATATATATATATATATATATATATATATATATACACACACACACACTGGGCAGCAGCACTCAAAAAATCAGGAATTCAAAATTTCAAAAGGGATTCGGGACCCGATTTTTGACCCGATTTTTTGGGTGAAAACAAATTTACTATGCAGCAGCACATTCTTCAAAAAAAAAGTGCAGCAGCACTTAATGTTCCAGACTGCTCACGTGCCCCCCCCCCCTTTTTACTGTGCAGCACCATGTTCCAAACATCGTTGACTACAGCAACACATTCTTCAAAAAATAAAAAATAAAAACTATGCAGCAGTGCTGCTCTTCAAGGATGAGAAGAAAAACAAGAGAGAATGAAGAATGGAAGAAAGAAAAAAAGAAAGAAAGAAAGAAGAAATAGTGTAAGAAGAAGAAGCAACAACAGCAAGAGCAAAGAAGAAGAAGAAGCAGCAGCGCTGCAGCAGCAAGAGCAAGCCACCAGCGACAGCAAGCCAACATCAGCACCAGCAGCATCCCCACCCTCCGTAGGGGTCGCTAAATTTGACGACCTGGGTTGCGAACGCACCATGTTCGGGGTCGTTCGTCCCAATTCGTGGGACGTAGGGGGGTTGGCGAATTAGGCAACACTTGTAAGGATACTTTATAGAGAACCCAGACCTGGACCCAAAACTTGGGTAGAGTTCGTGTCCACTGGTTGGATCCCTAAGGACTAACGAGACCAGGATAATCATTACCAACTTGATAACAACCATAGTCAAGTCCATATACTCGATTTCTTATCTCAAAACTGAACCATTAAATTTAAAAATCAATAAATCAATATTTGTAATAATTATTTCTTTCAAAATGTATATTTTAAGTAATATGATATGTATTTAATATCTTGAAGTCATAAAAGTATGAAACGTACAAGTGCTCACATGCATCCTAAACTATTTTCCAGGAACTCATGGCAAGTTCAAAATTGAGTTAAATGTTTATTGGTCGAACTCCTCGTTATATTTTCTGTCATATCAAGATATATTGAAAGATATACTATGACCTTCTGATGATATATGTACTATGTAGAGCCAGTTTGTATTGCAATTTTGATTCTTTTGCCCTCCATGCGGAGCGTAAATGCAACGGGACTAGCCGTTTGGCTAACTCGGTTTCCATCGGGGCATGCTCATTTATTTTGAGGCTCAAAATGGCTGTTAACGCGAGTGCTCTGGAAAAATGGGCATTTGAGTAACGGTATCATAATTTATTTATGTACTACAATATTGTCTTTAGTGTGACCCACTTTTGAAGGCAGTTATGAAAATATGCAGTCATATCCCATCTAGTCTTTAGCAAACTTATTTAGGAAAAGTCTGAAATTGTGTATCTATAAACCATTTACTGGGCCATAGTGATCTTTTATAGTTAGCTCAATAATACGGTTTGCTATGTCAAAATATGGAACAATCATCTTTCGTAACAGTATACATCTCATTATTGATTGTGCCACCACTTAACACAAACATTCTTGGTGTTCCTGCCCATGTTTACAGGTTCGTGCTTCTGCTGTTTTTGTGCCTGAACTATCTGACTGTAGTAGTGGAAAGGAGATATACTACTATACTTATTCGATCCGTTTGTCTTTGCTGCCTGAAGGATGTATGCTCGATGGCATGTACTACTCATCTTGCCAACTTAATTCACGGCATTGGGTTATCCGAGCGAAAGATGTTGTAGTCTCAGATGTCAGTGGAGAAGCTGTGATAGGGAAGGTGAGCTTCACTGTATTTAGATTTTTTTATGCTGATATAAAGACAATAAAGTATGTATTATGATGAGTCTTTTTATACACCAGTTAGTCTACTAAGTTTCATTACGAGCCTTCCTCTTGTCTGTAATACTCACCTGCAATTTTGTACCATGGAAGATTTTGTGTCAAATTTGTAAACTTGGAAGGTGTGAGCAGTATGGGTATATAGATCTTCCACTGAGCTTCCATGAACAGACGTTTTTTTTCTTACATAGTCCAACCTTAGGATGTGAAAATTCAGTAACAACTTTGATGGATAGTTCTGTGTTTATTCTTGAAAGAGTGTAAGCATACTCTTACTTCCACATGTTATTGTCTTCATGTTAGTATATTCGCCTGATTGAGAAGTTGGCATGTTAAACTTAGATGTGTTTTTCTCGTCTGTTAGGTGGGCATCTTTGCCTTACTGATCTTATTGTTTCTGTACATGACTGCAGTACCCACTTCTGTCACCAAATGGCGAAGAGTTTATCTATGAAAGTTGCACTCCTTTGCCAGAGGCACCTGGATCTGTTGAAGGTTCTTTCACATTTGTTCCTGGCAGGTACTTACAAATAGCTCACTGATCGACCTGTAAAAGGTCTGACTGGACTTTATGTTTACTGCTACACGAACATCTTTAGCTTTTATCATATAAATAAAATCTCTTAAAATCATAAATTCTTCGACTATGTGCACTTAGGTTGGGAAAGCCCGAGGGGAGACAGTTTGATGTGAAAGTTGCATCATTTGTTCTTGAACTGCCGGAGTACATCTTCTAATGGCTGTTAGCCATGTGATTCTGGTTGAATTAGCCACCTTAAACATCTGTGTACAAATATACATAATGATCTCGTGAATGTAATAAGTTTCACTTTTTTTTTGTTTGTTCGTTGTTTCGCGTTTCATCCCTAGTATGTTTGTAGTGACAGAAACTATCTGTTAATTAAAAAAAAAAAATTCAGTGTCTACTTGACTGCTGTGTGACCTATTGTTCTTATTTGTATGGAAGCTCTAAACACACTTTTGTTGGTATAGTATGTTCTGTTTTTTGTTATTTATGGTTTTGAACCCCTGTACCAAGCAGACCTAATAATCCACATATCAGATTTTCTTTCTAGGATTATATAATATGTACATGACATTAAAGTCCATATTTTTGTTCACCCACCAAATCTATGGTGTATGTTCACCCTCCAATCAAGTTTTGTCCCGTGATATTTTCATGCAACCTAAAACCACTTAGGAAGGATAGCAGATCTGATGTCCCTCATTTCTGTTCCATAATTTTGTCACATCTCTATTACATGTGGGCTTCTTTTTTTTACAGAAAATTACTTAAAAAGCAAAAAACTTTAAATATATTATAGAAAAAATATAATGTTCTGTATATTTGTATATACAACATATTATTGCCAAAAAAATAAAAAAATAGGATGCAAAATCTTAGAAAAAAATAATAAAATAAAATTCTCACGTTCAAAAATAGGACATAAGTTACTAACTTACGCCATATTTTGGTAAGTGAGTAGTTAATTACTTAATTAATTTAAATTTAATTTTGGATTAGAAATAAATAAAATCTTAGAAAATAAAAAAATACTCAAGCCAGTTACTTACGTCCTATTTTTGGTGCGTGAGTAGTTAATTATCTAATTAATTTAAATTTAATTCCGAATTAGAAATAAATATATAACACGCCTAAAATCTAGGCGTAAGTAATATTAAAATAATTATTGAGATAGCCGAGTTGATCTAAGGCGCAAGACTATTTAACCCCACAATCCTAATCCATAACAAATAAAAAAAATTGTAATTTTTTTCCATTTTAAAACATTTTTTCCAATCCTCCTTTCATTTATTTATTAATTAATTTGTTAATATTAACTTTTTTGGAAATTTTTTTTTTTCCTTATCTAAACCTCTGTCCTCCGGTCCTTCTTTCATTTATTTCTAATATTATTATATAGTTAGAAATGAGAGAATAATTTTAAATGACAAAAATACTTCTCATTTGTGGTCATTTCAATTATTCTCTCATTTCTAACTACATAAAAATATTAGAAATAAATGAAAGAATGACGGGAGGACAGTGGCTTAGATCACAGAAAAAAAATCAAAAAAAATTAATATTAACAAATTAATTAATTAATAAATGAAAGGAGGATTTGAACCCACGTCCATTCGGGCCAGAACCTTAGTCTAGTCTGGCACCTTAGACCAACTCGGCCATCTGAATAATTATTTTAATATTACTTACTTCTGAGTTATATTTTTTAATCATAATTAGTAAAAAATTAACGAAATTTTTTAAAGTTTTTCACTAAAAATTGGCGTAAGTTAGCAACTTATGTCTAATTTTTAGGCATTAGTTTTTTTTTTTTAAGAACCACGGTTATTTATTTCTAATCCGGAATTAAATTTAAATTAAGTAGGTAATTAACTACTCACGTACCAAAATATGACGTAAGTTAGTAACTTATGTCCTATTTTTGGGCATGAGTATTTTATTTTATAATTTTATTTTTTTTCTAAGATTTTACGTTCTATTTTTTGGCGATAATATGTTGTATATACAAATATACAGAACATTATGTCTTTTCTATAATATATATAAAGTTTTTTGCTTTTTAAGTAAAAAAAATTTTAATACCGATTGGGGTCTAACATGTAATAGGGTAGGAATAGAAATATGGAACAAAATTAACAGGATAGCAGATATGCTATGCTTTGGAAGTAGTCTTGTGAACATTCAAAGTGATTTTGATTTCTATTTTGATCCATGGCGACACTTGATTGGAGGGTGAACATACATTCTAGTTGTGGTGGGTGAAAAAAAATGTACTCAAATACATTAAATCAATCAAATGCAAATATATGATAAGCAGAATAATACAAGCAATATAGACCCTTTTTTTTCTTTTCTTTTTTTGAGATGTCTGATGGTATGTGTGGAACTTTGCATACGCTATACTATATGTTATTTGTGTTAGAACCATTGCTCAAAAAACCAACTTCACTTTTAGTCCCACATCGGTTGTGGTGTTTGCTCTATGTGTGTATATATTAGTTTGTCTCATTTACTTGCTTGAATGCTTGTGGGGGTTGGACCCTTGGGCCACACGCGCACGCCGCCGCCGTCCGGCCCGGCTCGGTTCGGTTCGGTTCGGCGGGCGTAACGGGTGCAGGTACGCGCCCACATCTGCGGGCGCCGAATGCCGATTCGATTTCCTCTTCGGGTTCGGGCTGAGACCCTAAAATTCTTTAGGCTCCTCTTCAATTTTTTCCGTTTAATATTCTGAACGTTGGAAAATAAATTTGTCCGTTACTATTTAATTTTGAACCGTTAATTCATTACGTGTCCAGATTCATTCTCCATGTGTCTGTGTAACGGCTGAATTAATAGCAAATTAATTCAGACCGTTACATATTGGATGGATTCTTATATATGAATGGTTTTTCTTTGAAAACGGCATCAGAAATATTTTTTTCCAAAAACTTGCTGCCAACATATTATTCAGTCCATTCTTCGTCGTTTCACTCGTCTCCAAGTTCTGGGCAGAGGTAAGTCATGGTCATTCTCTCCGAGTCGTGTGCGGTGACGAGATACCGGTAGTGCGGGGGTTTTACCACTATGAGCTTCGGAAAACGTCTGCACACAGATCCCGAATCAACTCTTAAGGCAGTGCTTCGTGCACGACTTCCCCAGAGGCCGGTAACATCAATCTATTTCTTTTTCTTTTTCTTTTTCTTTTGATTCACAAAGTTTTCAATCAGAAAACGACAATTTTTCTAACAATCTAAGAGTTGAATCTTCATGTTAGAATTGTTCATCTAAATCTTGCTAGAAAGCTTCAGAAATATTGTTAATATACCATTATTTATTCTCTGCTAAAGAAAAATAAAAATTAACCGTTTATTATATATATATTTCTCATCATTTAGGTTAATATTTGTTGCCTATTCTTGCTACATAACCGAAATTTTTGTTTGGGCATTGCTTAATTCATAATATTGTAGCAACATATTATTGGCATAGTAACATAAAAAAATTTGGAACAAAGTTGATTAATAAATTAAAAGTTGATAGTTACTGTAGCATAGTTGATAATTTATCAATTGAAAATTTAAAATTTTCTGACTATAGCAAGCTTTAACTTGTAGAAAAATTATTCTTACTGTAGCCAATATTAATAAGTTGCAGTAGTTTAATTTTTATTCTAGAAAATTCAATTTACTTAATATTTACCATAGCAAATAACCATATTTAATATTTGCTATTTGACCGTAATCGTTAACTCAAAACAGTTGTTAGCAATTTGCTTCATTTCCTCAATTGATTTATTTGTTGCTTACTATACTATCAAATTGCAAATTTGCTTAAAGTGTTTTAAAAATTGTTAGCACATTTGATAATTTTGTCAATTGCAATATTTTGATCACAAAATTTCTTTCAATTGTAACATAAATAATCACTTAGTATTTTGAAAGCAATCTAGGACCAAAAGAAAATAGTTTAGTAAAAAGAAAATTGCAAATAAAATCTTCAAATCTAAAGTTTCAAAGTAGAGGCAAAACTCGGGCACAAGCCGAAAGGGTCCTTTTGTCAACCAGGTGTAAATAGCCCTAAGCGACACGGTACTTAAGAGTCTTCGGACCGCCGCTAGCTGGGAACCGGCCCCTACAGCTAACCTGAGTTGATCAACACTTGAAAAACTAAATATTTTAAGATTGATTAGCAAAGACCACCTAAACTATTATCTTAGACATTGTTATTAAATAAATTTATATTTTCAGACTGCAAACATGACTGGTAAGGAGGAATCCTGTACTGCAAAACATGTTAAGTTTGATGGCTCATACTTTAAAAGATGGCAGAGCCAAATAAAATTTTGGCTCACGACCTTAGGACTTATTTCAGCCATTGATGGGTCCACACCCATTACAAATGATTCTGATGAAACTGAGTCTGACATAGGAGTGTCCACCTCCTCGAAACCAAAAACCCCTAAAGATATAGACTTTCACTGCTTTCATAGAATTCTAAACGCATTATCTGAATCCTTGTATGATATATTTTTTGAATACAAGAGCGTTAAAGAACTTTGGAAAACCTTGGAAGATGAATACGGCTGTGATGATGCCGGAATAGAAAGATTTAATTCTTCAACCTTTAATAGGTATTTCATGGTAGATAACAAGACAATGAATGACCAACTCCATGAATTCCAAGAATATCTTAGGCATATTCAAGCCAAAGGCACCTCTTTTTCCAATGAGCATAAAATAGCATGCCTAATAGACAAGTTACCTCCCTCTTGTTCTGATATTACTAAGGAACTTATCCATACACAAGGAGATCTTACCTACAATCAAGTCCTAAAGAAAATTAGAACCGAATAACAAATTAGATTGAGATCTAAGCCTAAAGACTGAATCTAAAGCTAAGGTAAACCTTGTAGAAGGCCAAGGAAAACCCAAATCTAATTTTTATTATAAATCCAAAAAAAAAATTCTTCAAGAAGAAGAAAAACTTTCAGCCTAACCATCAAAACCATCATCACCAAAACCATAAACCTAGAAACTTCAGTCAGACTCAGGATCAAAAGAGATTTTGTTTTGTGTGTGATAAAATAAACCATATGGCCACCAACTGCTACCATAGGAAAAAGAAAGTTGTCCAGACCTCCTACAAAGGAAAGGGCTCAGTTAGACCAGAAGCGAACATGCTTCACAAAGGTTCTTCGAGTTCCTTCAGGTCTGTAAGCTCTCAACCCTTTATTAACCTCTCTTACCATTTGGTGGTTGGATTCTGGAGCTAATGTTCACGTTTCGTTTGATCGCTCCTGTTTTTCGAACTATCATGAATCAAGTGGAGGAGGTGTGACCCTAGGAGATGGCTCAACGGCACAAATTATTGGAAGAAGAAAAGTTGACCTGAAGATGACATCAGGAAAAATTTTAACTCTTCATGATGTTCTTCATGTGCCGTCTGTCAGGAGAAACCTAGTTAGTGGATCCCTTCTTGTAGCCTCAGGATACAAAATTGTAATAGAGGCAAATAAAGTAGTATTTTCTAAGCATGACTCATTTATAGGAAAAGGCTTTGTAAAAGACGGTCTTTTCATTTTAAGCACAATGAATAAAATTTCCGATTGTTCTCTCATTGTCTCTAATATAAAATTTTCAAATATTTGGCATGGCAGACTATGTCATGTAAACCTAGGTTCTATTAAAAGAATGATGACTTTAGATCTTATTCCCAAGACTCCAATAGATGACAAACACAAATGTGAGATTTGTGTTCAAGCCAAACACACTAAATTACCATTCAAATTTATAGAAAGAAATTCTGACCTTCTAGAACTTATCCATAGTGATGTATGTGACTCAAATAGGATTTTGACCAGAGGCGGTAGAAAATACTTTGTTACGTTTATAGATGATTATTCAAAGTATTGTTATATCTACCTTCTCAAAACCAAAGATGAAGTTTTAGATAAATTTAAGGTCTACAAATCTGAAGCTGAGAATCAATTAGAAAGAAAGATTAAGATCCTTAGATCTGATCGTGGTGGAGAATATACCTCAAACGAAATGATTAACTTCTGTGAAGAACATGGAATAATTCATGAGATAACTGCTCCATATTCACCTCAGTCTAACGGAGTTGCTGAACGCAAGAACCGCACTCTGTTAGATATGGTGAATGCCATGCTTCTCAGCTCTGGTGCTCCTGATAACTTGTGGGAAGAAGTCCTTTTAACTGCCTGTTACATTCTTAATAGGATTCCTAGTAAGACAAAAGATAAGACTCCCTATGAGCTTTGGAAACGTAGAGCTCCTAGGATTAATTACCTTAGAGTTTGGGGATGCCTTGCTAAAGTCGGAATTTCCGAACCTAAAAAGAGAAAGATTGGTCCCAAGACTGTAGACGTTGTTTTCATAGGATATGCCTTAGACAGCTATGCCAATAGATTTCTAGTGACTCACTCAGAAGTAAATAAAATCTCTAACAATACCATTATAGAAGCAAGAGATGCAGTTTACTTTGAAAACATATTTCCTTTTAAGGATAGAAGTTCAATCTCTTCCTCCATACCCTCCACTAGTTCTCATGTCCAAATACCGAGCTCACAATCTGAACAAGACTTAGAACCAAGACGGAGTAAAAGGAATAGGATTGAAAAAAAAAATTAGGAGAAGGATTCTTCACATTTTTGATAGAGGGTGATCCCTCAACTTATGAAGAAGCAATGTCGTCTCCTGATGCTCCCTTCTGGAAAGAAGCCATTAACAATGAATACAACTCCATCATGTAGAATAACACTTTGTTTCTAACAAATCTACCTTTAGGCAATAAACCAATAGGTTGTAAGTGGTTTTTCAAGAAGAAACTCAGAGCCGATGGTACTATAGAGAAATACAAAGCTAGATTAGTTGCTAAGGGTTTTATCCAGAAGAAAGGGTTAGATTATTTTGATACCTACTCTCCTGTAGCTAGGATCACATCCATTAGAACTCTATTGGCCTTAGCATCCATTCATGATATGCTAATCCATCAAATGGATGTAAAGACAGCATTTTTGAATGGAGATCTAGAGGAAGAACTTTATATGGACCAAACTGAAGGTTTCATTGCTAAAGGTCAAGAAAAGAAAGTTTGCAGACTAGTAAAATCCCTCTATGGCTTGAAACAAGCTCCCAAACAATGGCACAATAAATTTGACAAAGTAATTTGTGAATATGGTCTCTTATCAAATGAGTATGACAAATGTATATACTCTAAAGGTACATGTAAAAGTTGTGTCATTTTATGCTTATATGTAGATGACATCATTATCCTAGGTTCATCACTGGAATTAATAAATATTACAAAGAACTATTTATCTAGCCAGTTTGATATGAAAGACCTAGGAGAAGCCCACTTAATTTTAGGAATGCAAGTGACCAAAGGCAAAGAGGGTTATACTCTATCTTTAGTACATTCAATTGAAAAAATGCTAAAAAAGTTTGAGTTATTTGATAAGAAACCTGTCCTTACTCCTTATGACAGCAGTATTGTATTAAAAAAGAATGAAGGATCACCTTTGGAACAACATAAATATTCACAGACGATAGGCTCCCTTATGTATATAACAAACAGGACAAGACCTGATATTGTATTTGCTATTAGGAGACTAAGTAGATATACCAGTAACACAAATCAGTCAAATTGGACTGCCTTGGATAGGGTATTTAGATATCTCAAGGGCACCATAGATTACAAACTTCATTTTACTAGGCACCCTGATATCATAGAAGGTTATTCAGATGCAAACTGGATAACTGACTCACATGATATAAAATCTACTACTGGATATGTATTTACTCTAGGAGGAGCTGCAATCTCCTGGGGCTCTTGTAAGCAAACTATCATAGCTAGGAGTACAATGGACTCCGAAATGATAGCTTTAGATACAACTTGCACAGAAGCTGAATGGCTTAAAAATCTTATTATGCATATACCTATTTCTCTTAGTCTTGTTCCTGCAATTTCTATAAACTGTGATAATAAATCTGTTATTGAACTACTAAAGCATGATTCTGTGAATGCTAAGATGAACAGGCACCTGCAGCTGCGCTTCAAGTCAATAAAAAGCCTACTAGGCAAATATGTGGTTCTTGACTATATAAAGTCAGAAAAGAACCTTGCAGATCACTTGACGAAGGGTCTGTCTAGGACTTTGATCCTAGAATCATCGAGGGGGATGGGGTTAAGCCCATAAGTTAGTCACCAGCAGTGGCAACCCAACCGAGTCTGACTGGAGATCCCAAGAAGCCGGTTCAATGGGTAGAAATAAGCTGAACTTAGGTGACTTTATGGAACACTGACTCGAGATTAAAGTCTCATTAAAAATAAATCTCAAGCGGTTGTACATGTGTACAATGACTCCTCATCTCTATGGTGACAGTGTTCCTATGTGATATGGTTAGGATGACGTTAAACTCTTAATAGGTCCAAGCTGTAATGCTGGGTTGATTCATATCACCAACCATTAAGGACTTACCTATATGAGAGGTCGTGAAGGTCGCGACCATGGGACAAGGCGATCCCAGACAACTCTCATGAATGTGGAAAAGTGTGCATGATCATTTAAAAGTGCCACCCGATAGACCAAGGACCTCTAGCGTACTATGTATGTTATTTTTCTAAATCTGGTTCAAGAAGTCTGATTCAAGGCATAGTCCATCAAGCACTTCTTTAGATTAAGGCAATAGTCACTACGTGAGATTCAAGACTGTAGTCCATCTCATCTATGCATAGTATTTTACTGCTCAGATGCTCTCTCTCTCTCTCTCTATTTACTTCACACTTATCTCTGTTTCGGAACTTGGTTTTTTCTTTTCTTTTCTTTTTTTTTGGGGAGGGGGGGTTGTTAGAACCATTGCTCAAAAAACCAACTTCACTTTTAGTCCCACATCGGTTGGGGTGTTTGCTCTATGTGTGTATATATTAGTTTGTCTCATTTACTTGCTTGAATGCTTGTGGGGGTTGGACCCTTGGGCCACACGCGCGCGCCGCCGCCCGGCCCGGCTCGGTTCGGCGAGCGTAACGGGTGGGGTACGCGCCCACATGTACGGGCGCCGAATGCCGATTCGATTTCCTCTTCGGGTTCGGGCTGAGACCCTAAAATTTTTTTTGCTCCTCTTCAATTTTTTTCCTTTAATATTCTGAACGTTGAAAAATAAATTTGTCCGTTACTATTTAATTTTGAACCGTTAATTCATTACGTGCCCAGATTCATTCTCCATGTGTCTGTGTAACGGCTGAATTAATAGCAAATTAATTTAGACCGTTACATATTGGATGGATTCTTATATATGAATGGTTTTTCTTTGAAAACGGTATCAGAAATATTTTTTTTCAAAAACTTGCTGCCAACATATTATTCAGTCCATTCTTCGTCGTTTCACTCGTCTCCAAGCTCTTGGCAGAGCTAAGTCCTGATCATTCTCTCCGAGTCGTGTGCGGTGACGAGATACCGGTAGTGCGGGGGTTTTACTACTAGGAGCTTCGGGAAACGTCCGCACACAGATTCCGAATCAACTCTTAAGGCAGTGCTTCATGCACGGCTTCTCCAGAGGCCGGTAACATCAATCTAATTTTTTTTTCTTTTTTGTTTTTTGATTCACAAAGTTTTTAATAAGAAAACGATAACTTTTCTAACAATTTGGGTCTACTGTCTCTCACTTTTCTTGCAGTTTGATTCGGAGAGCGTCCGAGGAGGTTATAGCTCTTCTCAGTGTCCACAAGTCATATGACGTGGGATAAATTCTAGAGCTTGAAGCCTTTGAAGTCGCAGTTGCTAGTCTTGATGCTAATAAGATTGTTAGCACTGAGAGTGTCCACCACAAGATCACAGCTGAGCTTGGAAGTGACCTTCCTGAGCCTGAGCGCCCCGAGCTTGATCCTGACCGGCACGTCCCCCCGGAACTCGAGCGGCACCTCCCCGGTCTGCTGCTGCTGCTGCTGCAGCGCCGCCAGCAGGCTGCTCCCCATCCGCGGCTCCCCCGTCAGCGCCACCGTCACCACCGACGTGTTGCGGTGGCCCTGGTAGAAGACCGGGAAGCTCCCGCCGCAGAGGGTCGTGCCCGAGTACAGCACGCTCAGCCGGCTGCCGCCCTCGTAGTAGATGCCGATGCGCTTGTTCGGGTTCTCCGACGTGACGGTCACGGAGAAGGTGGCGCGGGCCGTGAAGCTGGCCATGTCGATGTCGAACGCGGAGATGCGGAGGCGGTCGATGGAGTACCTGGGGATCTTGGGGTCGAAAACGAGGTAGAGAACGCCAGCGGTGGCGAAGACGAGTACGATGAGAAGTATTATGGTACAGCAGCAGCACTTGAGGTAGCAGCAGCTCCTCCCCCTCCTCTTGGGGGGTCTCAGGGGCGCTACGGGGGGCAAAGTACGGTGATGTGGAGGGTACTGCTCGGCCGGGTCGCCTTTGTCCGACCGCTGCAACTCGCGGGGGACGAGCGGAGCGGAAGCGGAAACTGGAGGAGGCCGTGGGGTTTCCACGTCGACCGGGTGGATCTTCTGCTGATCAGCCATAGACATGATTGGCTGCGCTCAGTGTTTTCTTCTCGGTCGCTTCCTTTCTTTTTTGCTTCTTGGTAACCAAGAGGGAATGCGTGGGTGGGTTCAGATAGATGCTTAATTATAATAGATTATTTGTTTGGGTTAGGCAGAGTTTCAGCCGAGTGGTTTAACTAATGAAATTCTTTCTCTATTGTCAGTGGTTGGTTGGTTGGTTGCTCTCGTAGTCGTATATTATTGACTGAGCAATTCCTGTACGTATGTATGCTAGACTTAACATGCGGACTACGCAATGCATGGACAAGAAAACGCGGAGAAAGGATACGGTCTCATGTTAGCATCTCCCACAGGCAACACAGGCTCGTTTTTCACAAGGAACGACGACGACAGGATGCATGCCATTAGATCTTCTCACCATTGACGACAAATATGTTGTTGTTCTGGGAGATTGTGTAACACCTCGTTCCGTTTAAGCGGATTGTCGATTCAAACGACAAAAGTGCAATGTCCTGATCCGCTTTGTTCAGGCGAGAATACTCGTTTGAGGCAAAGGATATCCAGACTTGTCCCTACAGGAGTTTGACTTAGGCTTTCAGAGGCTCGCTCGGCGTATCATTCAACCGAGACGAATCATCGCTAAGGTGGGTGGCTACGGTGAACTTGTCTTTGCTTAGCCAGCACACATAAAATATGGAATGATACATGCTAGTCGCTAGGTGAATCACCCCCTGCATGCTAATAAGAATACAACGCACCTAGCTAAGGAAAAAATTTCAACTTGTATTGCTTGTGCTAGAACATGAAAATGAAATATTGCTTATATTCAGACCCTCGCATGCTACCTTAGATTATGTCGCTCGGAACGTCCCTTACGGTTTTATCTCTCGGTTTACCTTCGGGCCCGAGCCAACGTGTCTGCTTAAGTTCCTTAGAAACGCGTGCTTGCCTGCCTACAAATGTCTAACGTTATTCGTATTGTGCATGCATTCTAGTTAGCCAGGAGATTATCAAATAGCTCTTCTGTGGAATTGAACCTGCAAGCATCCGTGACCATTAGGTCACCAAGAAAAATCTCCGAACCAGGGGCATACATCAAGGCAAGTGAATACTGAACTCAAATCACATCAAGTTTACCTCTGAACTAGAATCATGTCAATGCTCGTTCAAATCGGAATTAAATATTGTACTCGTGTTATGGATTGTCTTGTTAAAGATGTGAATTTGGACAACCCTAGAGACCTGCATGTCGCGGACAACTCGAAAACGAGGTATAGTTCCACGGACGGTCACCGGGGCACTGGGACCGATCCGATCCGGATGGAACTCTATTGTACAGTATATTGTACTGGACGAGAATGGCGTGTAGCGCTCATTGTTCTTTCGCTGCATACCATTCTTTCCAACGGCTGAACTTTAATTGTGTAGTCTATTGTAGTAGACGAGATGGCATATAGCGCTCATTGTTCTTTCGTTGCATACCATTCTCGCCACTGACTAGAGTCCTTTATGGCTATGCCAGCGACTCATGTTCATATAGATAAGTCATCCTCGCTTAGCGGCAATCCGCGTGCGAGTCATTGCATCGCATCGAAAGAATAACTGAACACCTGAACGATCTTGATATAACAATACTCGTGTTGCATATGCTATTGCCTTGATTTTTCGTTATGAATGCGTGCTTAAATTAACTTGGTTTGCCTTGGACAGGGAAGGACAAGTTGGTAAGTTGGTAAGTCTTACCGTGTTTTCTCTCATGTCGCACGGCGTACTGCCACACGAATTAGGCTATTCAAATCTTGCATGAAACTGATCCTAAGGCAACTAGAAAGACAACATAATAGTTGGTGCACGAAACCTATATTACATGTTTGGATTTGTCGAGCGGGCGAGTAACCTCCCCACCAGTGTATTCAATGTACTGATAATCCACCAGATCGTTTGTAGGGTACGGGAGAACCTCGTTCGGTGCGGATGCCTCATTCGTGCGTGCTAAGACGTGGAGATCACTCCGGAGCCTTGGAGCCCTGCGTCCGGAATTGAAACACATATACAAGACATAATGTTGGAACATCGCAAGGATATCGCCCGAACATCGTCTGAACATCACTCAACAATTGTAGCCACTTGGCACACTTTTATTGTTTCAGAGAGAGAGGCTTGAGCGACTTGTAATCTCGGCTATACGCCGCCTGTAACACTTGTTTATATCAATAAAGAGTAGCTTTACTTCAACTTGTGTTATTCAATGCTTCCGCTATTGTCGACTCAGTGAACTTGTTACCAAATCGCCTATGCGTTTATGATTCCGCTGCACTCGGACAATCTGTGCGACTCTGTGGCTTAGAACTCTTACCGCAAGCCAATGAACCACGACCTTGCACGGGCGTGGCTCACGATCGTGCGGCATCACGTCCGGATGGGTCAAAGCTATCATTCTGCGGGAGCGCTGGCGCGGTGATTCTCGCCTAGCGGGGATGGCTGATTTAGCCTGCGGGAGATTGGGGCGTGACAGATTGGTATCAGAGCCTGGCTTATACGCCTTTGGACTTTATTTCGATTATCTCAGTTTTGAAAGCTCGTTCGTGGGTTATGTGCATGCTCTCTCTCAAAGTCCCAAACGGAATGTTCCAACAATGAGTCTAAATACTTCCAAAAAGCGCATTAGAATAATGTGATTGCTTGTATCAAATTATGATGCTAGGGCCTTTGTGCCGACCTGTGCAGACCCTTGAGATTTTCGCAAGTAGCTTGTCCGATTTCACTATCTCTAAGTTTGGTTGAATGCATATGTTTGAGGGACGCCTTGAACTTGTGCACGATCCAAGACTCAAGAAAATGTGAAACTCGAGTGCTAAGACTTCGCTATCACTAAGTTGGTTGGCGTGCTCATGCTAGAAGTGCACTTCAAATATGCGTACGATCCAGACTCGCGATATACCAATCTCGATGCTAGTACAAGTGAATATCCAAATGAACAAGTATAACGACTTGTATAGGTTTGTCTTGCCCTCAGTAAGTCTCGAGGACGAGACTTTTTTTGAGCTGGGTATGATGTAACAGTCCATTCCGTTTAAGCGGACTGCCGATTCAAACGGCAAAAGTGCAATGTCCCGACCCGCTTTGCTCAGGCGAGAATACTCGTTTGAGGCAAAGGATATCCAGACTTGTCCCTACAGGAGTTCGGCTTAGGCTTTCAGAGGCTCGCTCGGCGTATCGCTCAACCGAGGTAAATCATCGCTAAAGTGGGTTGCTACGGTGAACCTGTATTTGCTTAGCCAGCACACATAAAATATGGAATGCTACATGCTAGTCGCTAGGTGAATCACCCCCTGCATGCTAATAAGAATAAAACGCACCTAGCTAAGGTAAAAATCCTAACTTGTATTGCTTGTGCTAGAACATGGAAATAAAATATTGCTTATATTCAGACCCTCGCATGCTACCTTTGATTATGTCACTCGAAACGTCCCTTACGGTTTCATCTCTTGGTTTACCTTCGGGCCCGAGCCAACGTGTCTGCTTAAGTTTCTTAGAAACACGTGCTTATCTACTTACAAATGTCTAACATTATTCGTAGTGTGCATGCATTCTAGTTAGCCAGGAGATTATCAAATAGCTCTTCTGTGGAATTGAACCTGCAAGTATCTGGGACCGTTAGGTCACCAAGGCAAATCCTCGAACCAGGGCATGCATCAAGGCAAGTGAATACTGAACTCAAATCACATCAAGTTTACCTCTGAACGAGAATCCTGTCAATGCTTGTTCAAAGTGGAATTAAAGATTGTACTCGTGTTATGGATTGTCTTGTTAAAGATATGAATTTGGAAAACCCTAGAGACCTGCATGTCGCGGACAACTCAAAAATGAGGTATAGTTCCACGGACAGTCACCGGGGCATTGGGACCGATCTGATCCAGATGGAACTCTATTGTACAGTATATTGTACTGGACGAGAATGGCGTGTAGCGCTCATTGTTCTTTCGCTGCATACCATTCTCTCCAACGGCTGAACTTTAATTGTGTAGTCTATTATAGTGGACGAGATGGCATGTAGCGCTCATTGTTCTTTCGCTGCATACCATTCTCGCCACTGACTAGAGTTCTTTATGGCTATGCCAACGACTCATGTTCATATAGATAAGTCATCCTCGCTTAGCGATAATCCGCGTGCGAGTCATTGCATCGCATCGAAAGAATAACTGAACACCTGAACGATCTTGATATAATAATACTCGTGTTGCATATGTTATTGCCTTGGTTTTTCATTATGAACGCGTGCTTAAATTAACTTGGTTTGCCTTGGACAGGGAAGGACAAGTTGGTAAGTTGGTAAGTCTCGCCATATTTTCTCTCATGTCGCACGACATATTGCCACACGAGTTAGGCTATTCAAATCTTGCATTAAACTGATCCTAAGGCAACTAGAAAGACAACATAATAGTTGGTGCACGGAACCTATATTACGTGTTTGGATTTGTCGAGCGGACGAGTAGCCTCCCCACCAGTGCATTCAATGTACTGATAACCCACCAGATCGTTTGTAGGGTGCGGGAGAACCCCGTTCGGTGCGGATGCCTCCTTCATGCATGCTAAGGCGTGGAGATCATTCCGGAGCCTTAGAGCACTGCATCCGGAACTGAAGCACATATACAAGACATAATGTTGGAACATCGCCCGAACATCGCCCGAACATCATTCCACAATTGTAGCCACTTGGCACGCTTTTATTATTTCAGAGAGAGAGGCTTGAGCGACTTGTAATCTCGGCTATACGCCGCCTGTAACACTTGTTTATATAAATAAAGAGTTGCTTTACTTCAACTTGTGTTATTCAATGCTTCCGCTATTGTCGACTCAGTGAACTTGTTACCAAATCGCCTATACGTTTATGATTTCGCTGTACTCGGACAATCTGTGCAACTCTGTGGCTTAGAACTCTTACCGCCAGCCAATGAACCACAGTCTTGAACGGGTGTGGCTCACACTCGTGCGGCATCACGCCTGAATGGGTCAAAGCGGTCGTTCCGCGGGAACGTTGGCGCGGTAATTCTCGCCTAGCGGGGATGGCCGATTTAGCCTGCGGGAGATCGGGACATGACAGATTGGCCCTGTCCACTAAATTCTTGTCCCTCCCATGTCCTTTTTCTATGACATATGAGCATACATCTAGTTTTTAACTTCTTCTTCTTCTTCTTTTTCTCAGTGGGACCCACATGTCATAGAAAGGGGACAGGAGAAGGACATGGGTTTACTGGACTCTGCTCCCTGAAGGAGAAGAGATATACAACATTTCTGGCACAACTTCACTATTTATATAAATCGAACAGTAAAAATATTATATATGCTGCAACAAATATTATATATATTTTCTTCATACATCCTTGTAGAAGTAAAACGTAGCAAGAATGTTAGGGGTGTTTGGTTCCAAGAATTAACCCAAATGAAACTCAATGGATTTAATCATCATTTTGTCCATGTTTTTTGTGATGGATTTGAATTCGCCAACCAACAACCAACAATGCAGAATAAAAGAAAGCATAAACAGAAAGACAAAGTATTAACGTTAAAAAAGTTATTCCGGTAAAAAAATCATGCACGATAAGTCAAGCACAAATTCACTACAATCTACTTACAACTCTCTCGAAGCTCTAATTTATTTGTGCTCCATCAAATTTTATATACACCCTCACCCAATGCTGTGGTTATAATTATATATAGTTGCTAGCTCATAACAACTATATAAATCTTATAAGAAATAGGAGCTTACCTCTCCTTTCCATATACACATTAGACTCTTATTCTCCTAGTAATATGACAAAAATAGTGCTAGCTCAAATTATGACTAGTCCTATTTTAATTAGCCATAGTTGTAGTTGGATTTATGTTTTGGTTTGGACATTTGCTTGTTGCTCAGATTTGGGCCGAACCCACAACAATCTCCCTTCCAGTCCAATATGGGAGGATTATCTCCATGTCCACCTACGTAGAGTCATGTCGGACGTTGTAGAAGCATAAAAAAATCCGAGTCTATGCGCCTAACAACTATGCGCCAAAGCCACTTCATTCAACAAATTGATTTAGTAAAATCAGATGATATGCACACTTCTAAAGAGAAGCTTATGCGACATGAAGTTCATGTGGCATTCAAATCAAAGACAACGATTCTAAGCCTATGCGGCAAAGGCAGTGAACCTTGGATGCATGCGGCAAAGAAAGCGTACTTAAGACGGGCGGCAAGATTCTAGGCGCATAATAACCTAGTCGCATACGTCGGTCTGACACAGCATTAAAAGTAGTATCTACAACATAATGTGTGCAACATCGCTTACGTCAGCATCATTATTACTTTTGGCAGTATACAGCTTTACAGTGCCACGTATATAAGAGGCGAACACTCATACGGCAGATTCATTCATGCGACATAGACTTATGTGACGAAATATTTTATACGACAAGGCATGTTATGCGGCAACAACTCTTCCTCATTATTATACAGCTTGCAGTGACAGTTATGAAGACGAAGAGCCTATGCGCATTAAATGCATTGATGGCGCATACGTTATAAATAACAACAAATAATATTAAATATATATTTTGAATCGTTGTAACGCATGCCACATGTCAAGCTGACCGAGTTATGCACATATGTTTAGATCTGTTTTATGCATTGCTGTTATTGTAGTAACTATGCGGCAAGCAAAATCTTATGCACGGGGCTTAAAAATAGTGTATTTTCATGTCTATGCGCCAACAACCCTTACAATATGAATGGCTATAAATAGCTGGGACATGTGCTTCCCAAACGATCGAAAGCTGAGTACTTTTGAGCCTACTTGCTGCCCTTTTTGCCAGTAAGCTGAGAAAGAGAGAAAAATTCTCAATTATTGCCTTAGGATAGTCAACGAAGTAAATAAATCATCTACGACTTGATCTCCATCGACACACTCCCTAGATCTTTCTTTTGTACTTCGAGTTTAGTAGAGAATTCTTTGTACTTTTGTTTTGTAATTTTTGATATATAAAATAGTAAACTTTATTTTTCCAATGGTTACGGACGCCTCCTGGGAAATCTCGTGATTCTCCCACAATATACTCTTTGTGAACATGTTCGCACAATTCTTGTATGCATGGATTTTTTTTTAACTCCAATTGCTTCCCATCCAAAACTTCTCGTATTCAGTGATACCCTACATCAATGTGCTACAACTTCGAATAAAATCTAGAATTTTGTTAAGATGTATAGCATTCCATTTGTCATAATACACGATGTATCTACCCATATCCTGACATAACTCCTTAAGGAACCGCTTCATCCAAAGCATCTCCTTACGAGATTCAATAGCAGCAATGCACTCTGCCTCTGTAGATAAAAGCGCAATACACGTTTGTATCAGGGACTACCATGACACAGCTCCCCCTGAAAAGGTGACCAAGGACCTTGAAGTAGACTTCCTAGTTTTTGCATTTCTAGCCATATCAGAATTTGTATAGCCTTCCAATATTGTCTTCGCTTCCCCAAGGCACAAACTTAACTTAAAGGTGACCCTGAGATGCCTAAGAATCCACTTCATCGATGTCCAATGCTTCTTTCCTGGGTTCGAGAGAAACTTATTGACCACATCGATTGAATGAGCAATACTCGACCATATGCATATCATGGCATACATGAGGCTGCCAATCGCCTAAGGATATGGTATCTTCTGCATTTATGTCTTTCCCGCTTCTCTTGTAAGATACTACTTTGTTGTGAGCTTGAGTGACATGCTAGTGGAGTACCGACTGTCTTGCTTTTCCTATGTTGAATCTTTCCAACACCTTCTCGACATACCTCTCTTGTGATGACCAAAGCTTCCTTGTTTTATTATCACGAGCTATCCTTATGCCAAGAATATGTTCGGTGGCCCCAAGTTCGTCATAGCAAAAGACTTTCTTATCTCCTTTCAAGATTCTCAACCCTTCCTTTATCCTTCCCCACTACCAATATGTCATCAACGTAGAGCAAGAGAATAAGAAAGTTGACATCATACCTCGCTATGTATACATAGTTGAGGCCTTTCTTGCATAACCATGATATCTTGTGAAATAATCGAACTCCATGCACCATTATTGAGTTGCTTGCTTCAACCTGTACATACTCTTCTTTAATAAGAAAACATATTCTTTCCCAAGAATTTTTAACCCTTCAGGTTCCTCTATGTATATCTTCTATTGCATATCACCATGCAAGAACGTAGTCATCATATTCAGTTGCTCTGTGTCCAAGTCCAAGCTTGCAAATAACCGAGCACTACCCGAACTGAAGACATCTTCACCATAGGCAAAAATATCTCCTCGAATTAGATGGGTCACGAGCCGCTCCCGAACAATGGGGTAAGAGTACATAAGTACGTCGAGCCTACATTGCAGTATGGATGAACGTTATCTATACCTCAATGTGTACCATATCCATCAAATAAACCAACATCCATGTATGTTTAATATCACAGAGAATTCTATTTAACTTAATCCAAATATAAAAGCTATGACAAGTAGATAATGAAAGCATGAAACAATCTTGCTAAATCATCCAACACAATCATCTCAACATAGAAGAAGTCTAACGATCCAAATCTAGAAAATAAGTATAAACCATAAGAGTCTAGGTGAGAAACCGAATCAAAATAAAATAGTAAAGAGTTCTAAGCCCTTAGGCTAAAAAAATAAGATAATTGATGTCATAGCTAAGTATCGCCCTAATCATCCTTACGAGTTAATCATGCGTCTATAGAAGGATCCTCAATCATATCCTCATGAGGCCTGTAGAAGGTAGGATACGGATATAACCTTGCCTAAATATGGCAATGTAATCCAATCAGGATTTGAGCAAAGTTCAACTATAACCAGAACTGGCACATTGGTCGGACATGTCTGGATGCATGAAGGAGATGACTAGAGCTGATGCATTGACTGACGAAAGAGGGGTGCTCGGGCCGACATATTGTAGGTTCAGTCAAATGTGTCATCTAGAAGGTGGATCTCGACTAGGAGAAAAGTGCAGCGGGTTGCAGGTGAAAGGAAGAAGGAGATAATAAAGATGGAGTTGGAATTTTTTTTTTTTTTTTAAGGAAGGAGAAGAAGTAAGATGATGAAGGTGGTGGTAGTGAGTTGAGAAGAGGAGGAGGAGGAGGAGAAGAAGAAGATGGATTGGTCAGATTTATACGGATGAAGGATGGGTTGGCAGGCTTTTGGCAGGGAGTTATTGGATATGTTAGGTGCACAAGTGAGGCTATTGCATGGGAAGGGAAGGAATTGGTAGAGGATAAGTTTGTGTAAGAGGTTTGCAGGCTTCATTTTAGAAATAGGGGAGAGAGCGAGAGAGAGAGAAAGAATGAGAAGGGGAAATCTTCTGTGTGAAAGGATTAGAGAAAGAATTTGGATGTTAGCTTAGGGATAATTAATTAGTAATTAGGGTTGTTTAGTAAATAGGATTAACTAACAAAAAGGATTTTTTAAATAGAGGATGTTTAGTTAGCTAATTAGGTAGTTTAAAGAATTAATTAATATATAAATGAATAGGGAAATACTTAGGGACTTCATATTTAGGGAATTAGAATTTTTAAATATTAGGAATTAACTTAAATCCTTAGAAAATATTTAGTAAATGGAAAATGGTTTCAGGGAGGGGGTTTACAAGATTCCTTTCATTTGACTAAAACCCTTCACAACCAACCTTGTCTTGCCTAGGTTACGAACGGCTACAAACTTTGGTCTTCAATTTTCTGCAGTCTCATACATTCTATAACTCATCCATAACCAATCCTTATCCATCTCTCTGCAGTCTCATACATTCTATAACTCATCCATAACCCAATTAATCAGTAGGAATCGAGAGCTGAGTAATAACTGAATATCCAAAATGAGTACCAAGTATAGTCTGGTGGAAATAAATCCACTACAAAATGACTATACTGAAGTTGCAACAAAATCTCTAAGCAGCGATAAATAAATCATAGATATTCTGAGGGTAAGGCCTCCTCAGTCAGGTACGTAGCGTCAGGTCCAGGTCCATACTCTTGTGGGTACTCCTGCTCATCCATATCTGGAAAAGGACCAGGTCCTCAGAGGGACGTAACAAGATACATAATAACATGCTAATAAAGTACTAAAATATAAACATCCACTGGGTCGCCTAGCCATCTAAGTAAATACAGTTTGAGAATAACTTTTCAACAAGTGGACTATATGGCCAGTAAATGGGATTGGCATGATTCTCTCGGAGAATCAGGGGCCTAAAAGTATGTCGTCTTTTGAATGGCAGAGGCCGCCAGTAAAATATAGGGTCATCATCACCCGTTTCTCCGGCGAAGAATCCGGACGTACAGGAGAAAAGTGCAAAGAAGCCCAAACGCTTTACTTATTGTTCTCCCCACCCTATGCTCTAAGCATGCCATATTCATGACACGATAAAGCTCTAATAACTGCCAAGTCTTCTAGCATACAAAGTTTCTATCAGCAGTCATTCCTAACGCACGACTCTTACGTCCAGGTGGCCAACCCAATACGTAGTTCGGGATCTATATGAGACTCACAACTCATGTAACAACTGTGTCTTGGCCAATGAACCAAATAATGCTCCATAATACTGGGGTGGTCTCATAAACAAGGTCCAAATGCAAATACATAAATAAAACAGAATCATGCATCATTTAGAATGTAAATAATAATACTGTGGCAAGGTATACTTCCCGAGTAAGAATTCCATATAGTGCAAGCGTCCACAACAGTATTTAAGTTTTAGGTGTAAGAAGTGGGGTTAGGGTTTGGGATAGTTGTAATATATATAGAAAATAAGAGGCGGTGGATGTTGCTGCCGTTTCTTTCTTTCATTGGTTTTGGTTTCAGTTGAGGGGTGTTTAGTAATACTAGTGTTTAAGAAGCAGTGGAATGAGAGGCTCACACGCACGGAGAAGAAAAAGGGAAGTTGGTTTTTGCTACTGCTGCTGATATTTCTTTCTCCTAACGGGTCCGGGTTCAAGCGGGTAGGGTAGGCTAAAGGATTTGGATTTCGGGTTGAGATCCAATAGGAATTATATGTATATATACATATCTATTCATAGAAAATTCTAAAAATTATATTGGTGCATACGGTTAAACTAGCAACTGTCCAAAGGGTCTCCTACATGGAATAAATTAGGAAAAGAAGAAAAAAAAATTATAATGGCTCCATAAATTCCCTAGATGCACAAATATCTTAAATAAGAATTAAATAAAATCTATTTCCTCTATTTAGCTCATAACTACTATAAATAAATTAATAATACGATTTTCAGAATTAGGGATTTTATATTCTACCCAACTTATAAAAATTTCATCCTCGAAATTAAAACTAAGTCACGGTAGGAAGTCAAGGATGGCAAAAGATATAAATTAACAAAGTAATTTTATACCTTGGTCCGTGAATAGGTTCGGAAAACGCTTGCGTTTGTCGTCCTCGCGCTCCCAAGTAGATTCTCCTGGCGCGCCATGCTTCCATGCCATGCGGACCAAGGGGATAGACTGGTTCCTCAATACTTTCTCTCTACGATCAAGGATTCCCACAGGTTGCTCTTGATATGACAAGCTCGGCCCAATGGTGATCTCTGAATGGTCGAGAACATGACTGCTGTCTTTCACATATCGCCTGAGCTACGACACATGGAATACGTCATGTACTCCCTCAAGTGAAGGTGGTAGCGCAAGTCGATACGACACTTCTCCCACTCTCTCTAGTACGTCAAATGGTCCAATATACCTTGGACTTAACTTGCCGCGTCCTCCGAATTGAATGGTGCCTCTGGTAGGTGATATCCTTAAGAATACATGATCTCCCTCTTTAAACTCCAAGGGACGACGATAAAGGTTTGTCCATTGTTTCTGCCTGTCTTGCGCTGCTTGCAAGTGTCCTTTTATCTTTTTAACTGTCTCAACGGTGTTGACCACTAATTTTGGTCCCAGAATCTGACGTTCTCGTACGTCACTCCAACACACAGGAGACCTACACTTTCTTCCATATAAGGCTTCAAACAGGGCCATCTGGATGCTCGCCTGATAGCTATTGTTGTAAGAAAACTTCACAAGATGTAGGTGGTCCTTCCATTATCCTCCAAAGTCTAACATACAAGCCCTTAACATATCTTCTAATGTATGAATAGTATGTTCTGACTGCCCATCCGTTTGCGGGTGATAAGATGTACTGAACTTCAGACGAGTTCCAAGGCTTTCTTGCATGCTTCTCCAAAAATATGATATAAAGCGCGAATCTCTGTCTGATACAATGCTGACTGGTATGCCGTGCAATCTCACGATCTGCCTCATATATAAGTCAGCCAAAGCTTCTGTAGTTTGGCCAACTCTAAAAGGCAAGAAATGGGCTGACTTGGTGAGTCGGTCCACTATTACCCATACTGCATCTCTACCACTTGGACTTTTGGAAAAACCCGTGACGAAGTCCATAGTGATGTGCTCCCATTTCTACTCTGGAATCGGAAATGGTTGCAATAACCCTGCTGTTCTCTGGTGCTCCGCCTTTACTTGCTGACATATTAAATATTTAGCTACAAACCGAGCTATCTCTCTTTTCATTCCATGCCACTAAAAGTGTTGTCGTAAATCACGATACATCTTGGTGCCTCCAGGATGAATAGAATATATCGAACTATGAGCTTCTGTCATCAGCTTTTATCGAATTTCTCTATTGGAAACATAGAGACGATCACCACATCGTAATATCCCATCATCATGAATGTGCAGTCCTGTCTGCTCTCTGGCCTCTGTCCTTTCTTTTAATCTTCTGAATCTGGCGTCGGTAGGCAATGATGCCTTGATTCTCTCTACTAGTGATGATTGTACTTGCAAGTTGGCTAGTGTCCCGTCTATTCCAGGTAATATTACTTTAATGTCAAGTCCTTGCAAGTCCTTCAATAATTCATTTTGTGTTGTCAAGAAGTAACCTACTGGTTTCCGGCTTAATGCGTCTGCTACAATGTTAGCCTTGCCTGGGTGATAATGTAGCTCTATCTCAAAATCTTTCATTAACTCAAGCCATCAACGTTGCCTCATATTTAACTCCTTCTGTGTGAAGACATACTTGAGGCTTTTGTGGTCGGTATATATTTTCACTCGTTCCCCATATAAGTAGTGTCTCCATAACTTCAAAGCAAATACAACTGCTGCAAGTTTCAAGTCATGAGTTGGATAATTCTTCTCATGTACTCGTAATTGCCTAGATGCATATGCAATCACCTTGCCATGCTGCATTAATACGCATCCCAAGCCTTTCCCTGATGCGTCACTGTAGATTACGTAGCCTCCTGATCCTGATGTAATAGTCAGCACTGGTGCTGAAGTCAGTTGCTTTTTCAACTCCTCGAAAGCGGTCTGACACTCGTTGGTCCATATGAATTCTTGATCTTTGCAAGTCAACCGAGTCATAGGTGTTGCTATTCTTGAGAAGTTTTCTACAAACCGTCAGTAATATCCCGCAAGTCCAAGGAAACTTCTCACCTCCGCTGCTAATTTAGGAACAAGCCATGTCTCGACTGCCGAGATCTTTTCTGGATCAACAGAAATACCATTTCCTGTAACATGTCCAAAAAATATGACTTTGTCCAAGAAGAACTCACATTTACTGAGCTTTGCATACAATTACTCTCTCCTCAAGATCTCTAGAACAATCCGCAGGTGCTTCTCGTGCTCCTCGTGGCTCTTTGAATAGACAAGTATATCATCTATGAAGATGACCATGAACTGGTCTAAATACTGATGGAAGACTCGATTCATTAAGTCCATAAAGATAGCTGGAGCATTGGTCAATCCAAATGGCATGACCAAGAACTCGTAGTATCCATATCTTGTCCAAAATGCGGTCTTTGAAATGTCCTCCTTTCGTACCTTCACTTGGTGGTATCCTGATCTCAAATCTATCTTTGAGAATACCTTGGCTCCACTGAGTTGATCAAACAAGTCATCAATACGTGGTAGTGGATATTTATTCTTCACAGTTACTGCATTCAAGGCTATATAGTCAATGCACATACGCACTGACACATCCTTCTTTGGTACAAACAACACTGGTGCTCCCCAGGGTGATGCACTTGGTCGGATGAAACCTTTCTCTTCTAGCTCTTTCAGTTGTGTCTTTAGTTCATCCATCTCCTTCTTCGCCAGTCTATAAACATGTGATGCTATGGGTGCTGCTTCCGGTGTTAATTCAATCAAAAACTCTACGTCTCTATCTGGGGATAGTCCTGGTAATTCTTCTGAAAAGATATCGTAGAATTCTGAAATTATGGGATGATAAACAATATCGTCCATCGTGAGCTGCATACCATCAAGGATTTCTGTAGATCCTCGTGCAAACTCAAGTTCAGGCTGGCCGGGTACTTTGAAAAGTATGATTCCTCCAAAACAATCGAAGAAAGCGTGGTACTTGCTCAGCCAGTCCTTTCCAAGTACAATATTAAAAGTTGGCATAGGAAGGACTAAGAGTCGGGCATTCATTTCCCTGCCATGTATCACTATGGGACACGATCTACAAATTCTACTAACAGGTATAACTCCTCCTCCGGTAAGAATTCTAATACAACTAGGTAAGGGTGTAGAGGTAATGTTGTGTTTGGCAATAAGGCTAGATGATATGAATGAGTGGGTGGCTCCCGTATCAAACAATGTCACAGCAGAAAAAGTAAAAACAAGAGTGATAACTGCTATGACATCAATCTCCTGATTCATGTCATCCACTTCCATTGCAAAAGCTTGTCCGTTCCTCTGGGGTTGTCCCTGTCTAGTCCTTGTAAATTGCTCCTCTTGTGCAGGTAGCGGTGGTCCTCGCTGAAATCCCCCTGCTGCTGGAGGTCGAGGAGCTCCTGGTCTCACTGTCTGCTGAGCTGGCTTTGGTGCTGGAAGTGCTAGCCGCTGTGCTGGCGGTGGAAGTGTCGATGCTTGTAGCATAGGACAGTCCTTCAATATATGCTGTCCGGAACCATATCTCATACACTGTCCCAAGCGGACTCGACAGTCCCTTGAGATGTGCCCACGTCTCCCACAATAATTGTATTGGGGTTTCTCTGGAGTCTGGTATGGTCCTGCTTTGTGTTGGTTCTACTGTTCCTGAGCTAAAGGACGTCTAATAGGTCCTCCTTGTTGTGTCCTTGCCGGTCCTGGTTGTGTCCTCAGCTGACCTCCTTTTCCTCGGCTGATAGTTTCTTGTAATCTGGCTTCTGTCAGTAATTCGGCATAAGAGATTCGGGACTGGGAGCTAGTGTAGTGTTGTAGCTCCTGGGTCAGTCCGCGATGAAACCTCTTAGCCTTGGCCAAGTCATCTGGTATCAGGGCAGCGCCATATTTACTAAGGCGGCTAAACTCAGCATCATACTCGTCAACTGTTCTGTTTTCCTGTTCCAGGTGGAGAAACTGATCGTACAATGCATCTCTGACGGTGTCTGGAAAGTACTTCTTTTCAAAGCACTCTAGGAACTGCTTCCAAGTCTTGTATGTGCCCAACTGGCATTCTATGGATTTCCACTAGCGATGAGTATTATCATCAAGAAGTGTTCTTACACCTGTCATCCATAGGTCTGCAGGTAGCTGTGATGCCTCTAATAACTTCCGTGTGTGAGTGATCCAGTGGTAGTTTCTTCTGGACTCTCGATGCCCTTGTACGGCCTTGGACCCATCTGTATAAATTCTTTCACCGAACCAACTCTAGCTCGAGGTACTGGAGTTAGTGCTTGAGCTGGTACAGTAGCCTTTGCAGCCATCCTTTCAAGTGCTGCTAGGAACTCTTGTCTCTGTTCTGCTGCTTGCTGTCTCTGCTCTACAACTAGGGTGGCAGCCTGTTGTTGATGTTCCTTCATTATTATCTGGAAAAATTGGAACAGTTGAGCCTGACCATCCTGCGGTGTCGATGAGGCTGGGAGATTTCCATTAGGTGGAACAGGAAAGTCAGATGGAACTGGATTATGAATCTGTCCATCTGGTCCTGAAAGTCTAGGATTCGTTGAGGTCCCTCCTTGAGTCTGATTATTGACTCCAGGAGTTGTGTCACCATCGGTGACAGTACATCCCTTGTGCATATCTATCTCTCTGCAGGTGATGTATACAATGTTTAGAAGAGGTATAGGAATCAAAAAAGAGATGTAAAATTATCGGCGTAAAACATGGTTTCAGAAATATCCGCGTAAAGCAGAAAAGCGTAAGGTAAGGTTTTAGAGTCGTCTGCGTAAAACAGAGATTCAAAGAAGTCAGCATAAAATAGAGTTTTAAAATTTGTTCGCGTAAAATAGGACTTCAAAACTGTCTGGGTAAAAAGTCTGCGTAAAGTTCCCGTGCGTAAAGTCTGTGCGTAAGAGATCGGCTGCGTAAAAAAAATGCTGCGCGTAAAGTCTTGTTATACTTTCTGCGTAAATCTCGCGTGAAGGGTCTGCGCGTAAAGTCTAGCATATGTTGCAGCGTAAAGTTGTTCGAGGAACTCAGTTTGTCAGTCAAATCAGTGATCCTGACATCTGACAAAAAGTACTGCACGATGATCGAGAGGACGGTTGTGATGATGATTTTGCACAAAGATCTAGGTTGTCGTTTAGTGACATATTAAATATAAGTTGCTTTTACGCTTCTATGAGGAAGAAAAAGTTTGAGGCTTCTGCATACGCTATCTACAGGAACGAGTTTTTACGCTCAAGATGAGACAAAATCAGACGCTATACAAAAAGCTGTTTCTGCACAGGGCTTGAGGCATATCTCTGCATTTAATGCAAAAGATTTGGTTCTAATTGGTCATGTCTGGGAACTAAGATCGTAAAAAATACGCTTACCTTCTATCCTTAGATTTTACGCCTAATCAATTATTCTACGCGGGTTTATCTATTATTCAGGAAACATCAAGTTTACGCAGGGACGATTACCTACGTGACTTGTATAACGTGTTATACGCAGATTAGAAAGACTAAGAAAACGTGGGTAGCAGTTTGTTTATAACTGTAGCATAAAATTGGCATAACTATAGCGTAAAATAGGTAATCTCCTACAGCGTAAGTAGGCAATCATAGCTTTGGCTTTTTACGCCTACAAGACAGTCATTTGGCTTTTTACGCCAACAAAGGTAAAGGTTTTCGGCGTAAACTTTTAAATATAGGATGGGTTGGAAGAAAGAATGAGTTTTCAGTCAAGTATGGATGAGATCCTTATATTCTATTCCTATACGCAGGCTTGTTTGGCACAGTTACGTAACCAAGACAATATATTCTGACCTGCATGAGCCACCACCAAAAATATTTCACGTCCCAGTCCCAAAATACGTAGGACTAGGAATACGTAACACGCCCAGCCGTTTGTATACGAACTCCAATATATGGAAACCATATACACACGTACGCTGTATATGAATATTACAATCCACCAGTGGTAATGTACTGTCACAACAAGTCTCATACATTCTATAACTCATCCATAACCTAATTAATCAGTAGGAATCGAGAGCTGAGTAATAACTGAATATCCAAAATGAGTACCAAGTCTGATAGTCTGGTAAAAATAAATTCACTACAAAATGACTATACTGAAGTTGCAACAAAATATCTAAGCAGCGATAAATAAATCACAGGTATTCTGAGGGTAAGGCCTCCTCAGTCAGGTATGTAGCGTCAGGTCCAGGTCCATACTCCTGTGGGTACTCCTGCTCATCCATATCTGAAAAAGGACTAGGTCTTCAGAGTGACGTAACAAGATACATAATAACATGCCAATAAATTACTAAAATATAAACATCCACTGGGTCGCCTAGCCATCTAAGTGAATGCAGTTTGAGAACAACTTTCTAACAAGTGGGCTATCTGGCCAGTAAATGGGATTGGCATGATTCTCTCGGAGAATCAGGGGCCTAAAAGCATGTCGTCTTTTGAACGGCAGAGGCCGCCAGTAGAATATAGGGTCATCATCACCCGTTTCTCCGGCGGAGAATCCGGACGTACAGGAGAAAAGTACAAAGGAGCCCAAACGCTTTACTTATTGTTCTTCCCACCCCATGCTCTAAGCATGCCATATTCATGGCACGATAAACCTCTAATAACTGCCAAGTCTTCTAGCATACAGAGTTTCTATCAGCAGTCATTCCTAACGCACGGCTCTTACGTACAGGTGGCCAACCCAATACGTAGTCCGGGATCTATATGAGACTCACAACTCGTGTAACAACTGTGCCTTGGCCAATGAACCAAATAATGCTCCATAATACTGGGGTGGTCTCATAAACAAGGTCCAAATGCAAATACATAAATAAAACAGAATCATGCATCATTTGGAATGTAAATAATAATACTGTGGCAAGGTATACTTGCCGAGCAAAGTTTTCATATAGTGCAAGCATCCACAACAGTATTTGTGTTTTAGTGAAAGAAGTGGTTAGGGTTTGGGGTGAACTGCATGGATATATATAGGGAATGAGGTCGGTTTATGTGGGGTTAGTTTAGTATTTTAGGGCTTCAAAACCACTTGCTGTTGCTGGTTTTCTTTCTTTCTTGGTCTCGGTTTGCGGCTGAGGGTGTTTGTAATAATGAGGTTTTAAGAGGCGGTGAAATGAACGGTTTATACGCGTGGAGAGGCAAGGCAAAGCAAAATTGAGTTTTGCTTCTTGCTGCTGATATTTTCTTCTCCTAATGGTTGTGGTTTGGGTTTTACGCGCGGTGAAAAAAAAAGTTTACGCGGGGCGTGAACTGCTGCTGAGGGATTTTATGCGCGGTGCGGGGTAAAGCTGTTGCTGTGGTTTACGTGCGGAGAAATATACGCAGAGCGGTGAGCGGTTTGCTGTTGTCTGTTTACGCGCGGAGAAGTATACGTGGTGACTAAGCGGTTTTACGCGGGGTGTTTAACGGGTTGCGGGTTTGATCAAAAATGAAATTCTATTTTCTATTCTTTTCTTTTTCTTATTCCTTTTTCTTATAAAACTATATATACATAGAAAATTCTACAAAATTATAATGGTGTATACGGTTAAACTAGAAACTGTCCAAAGGGTCTCTTACATGGAATAAATTAGAAAAATTTATAATGGCTCCATAAATTCTCTAGATGCACAAACACCTAAAATAAATATTAAATAATTTTATTTCTTTTATTTAGCTTATAATTACCATAAATAAATAAATAATAAAAAATATGGTTTTTAGAATTAGGGGTTTTACAGATTGCAGGGCTTATGCATTCGTTCTGAGTGACAAAAGAAGTTGGATAGCAAAGCGAGATAATATGTTTTCCTAGGCTATGTAGATGACTTTTACGACTATATGTTATTTGACCTAGAAAACAACAAGATAATCTGTAGTAGAAATGTAGTAAAGGGTGGTTAATTCCTAATTAATCAGTAGGAATCGAGAGCTGAGTAATAACTGAATATCCAAAATGAGTACCAAGTATAGTCTGGTGGAAATAAATCCACTACAAAATGACTATACTGAAGTTGCAACAAAATCTCTAAGCAGCGATAAATAAATCATAGGTATTCTGAGGGTAAGGCCTCCTCAGTCAGGTACGTAGCGTCAGGTCCAGGTCCATACTCCTGTGGGTACTCCTGCTCATCCATATCTGGAAAAGGACCAGGTCCTCAGAGGGACGTAACAAGATACATAATAACATGCCAATAAAGTACTGAAATATAAACATCCACTGGGTCGCCTAGCCATCTAAGTAAATACAGTTTGAGAACAACTTTTCAACAAGTGGACTATATGGCCAGTAAATGGGATTGGCATGATTCTCTCGGAGAATCAGGGGCCTAAAAGCATGTCGTCTTTTGAACGGCAGAGGCCGCCAGTAAAATATAGGGTCATCATCACCCGTTTCTCCGGCGGAGAATCCGGACGTACAGGAGAAAAGTGCAAAGAAGCCCAAATGCTTTACTTATTGTTCTTCCCACCCCATGCTCTAAGCATGCCATATTCATGACACGATAAAGCTCTAATAACTGCCAAGTCTTCTAGCATACAAAGTTTCTATCAGCAGTCATTCCTAACACACGACTCTTACGTCCAGGTGGCCAACCCAATACGTAGTCCGGGATCTATATGAGACTCACAACTCATGTAACAACTGTGTCTTGGCCAATGAACCAAATAATGCTCCATAATACTGGGGTGGTCTCATAAACAAGGTCCAAATACAAATACATAAATAAAACAGAATCATGCATCATTTAGAATATAAATAATAATACTGTGGCAAGGTATACTTGCCGAGTAAGAATTCCGTATAGTGTAAGCGTCCACAACAATATTTAAGTTTTAGGTGTAAGAAGTGGGGTTAGGGTTTGGGATAGTTGTAATATATATAGAAAATAAGAGGCGGTGGATGTTGCTGCCGTTTCTTTCTTTCATTGGTTTTGGTTTCGGTCGAGGGGTGTTTAGTAATACTAGTGTTTAAGAAGCAATGGAATGAGAGGCTCACACGCGCGGAAAAGAAAAAGGGAAGTTGGTTTTTGCTACTGCTGCTGATATTTCTTTCTCCTAACGGGTCCGGATTCAAGCGGGTAGGGTAGGCTAAAGGATTTGGGTTTCGGGTAGAGATCCAATAGGAATTATATTTATATATACATATCTATTCATAGAAAATTCTAAAAATTATATTGGTGCATACGGTTAAACTAGCAACTGTCCAAAGGGTCTCCTACATGGAATAAATTAGGAAAAGAAGAAAAAAAATTATAATGGCTCCATAAATCCCCTAGATGTACAAATATCTTAAATAAGAATTAAATAAAATCTATTTCCTCTATTTAACTCATAACTACTATAAATAAATTAATAATACGATTTTCAGAATTAGGGGTTTTATATTCTACCCAACTTATAAAAATTTCGTCCTCGAAATTAAAACTAAGTCACGGTAGGAAGTCAAGGATGGAAAAAGATATAAATTAACAAAGTAATTTTATACCTTGGTCCGTGAATAGGTTCGGAAAACGCTTGTGTTTGTCGTTCCCGCGCTCCCAAGTAGATTCTCCTGGCGCGCCATGCTTCCATGCCATGCGGACCAAGGGGATAGACTGGTTCCTCAATACTTTCTCTCGACGATCAAGGATTCCCACGGGTTGCTCTTGATATGACAAGCTCGGCCCAATGGTGATCTCTGAATGGTCGAGAACATGACTGTTGTCTTCCACATATTGTCTGAGCTACGACACATGGAATACGTCATGTACTCCCTCAAGTGAAGGTGGTAGCGCAAGTCGATACGCCACTTCTCCCACTCTCTCTAGTACGTCAAATGGTCCAATATACCTTGGACTTAACTTGCCGCGTCCTCCGAATCGAATGGTGCCTCTGGTAGATGATATCCTTAAGAATACATGATCTCCCTCTTTAAACTCCTAGGGACGACGATAAAGGTTTGTCCATTGTTTCTGCCTGTCTTGCGCTGCTTGCAAGTGTCCTTTTATCTTTTTAACTGTCTCAACGGTGTTGACCACTAATTCTGGTCCCAGAATCTGACATTCTCGTACGTCACTCCAACACACAGGAGACCTACACTTTCTTCCATATAAGGCTTCAAACGGGGCCATCTGGATGCTCGCCTGATAGCTATTGTTGTAAGAAAACTTCACAAGATGTAGGTGGTCCTTCCATTATCCTCCAAAGTCTAACATACAAGCCCTTAACATATCTTCTAATGTATGAATAGTATGTTCTGACTGCCCATCCGTTTGCGGGTGATAAGATGTACTGAACTTCAGACGAGTTCCAAGGCTTTCTTGCATGCTTCTCCAAAAATGTGATATAAAGTGTGAATCTCTGTCTGATACAATGCTGACTGGTACGCCGTGCAATCTCACGATCTGCCTCATATATAAGTCGGCCAAAGCTTCTGTAGTTTGGCCAACTCTAAAAGGCAAGAAATGAGCTAACTTGGTGAGTCGGTCCACTATTACCCAAACTGCATCTCTACCACTTGGACTTTTGGAAAAATCCGTAACGAAGTCCATAGTGATGTGCTCCCATTTTTACTCTGGAATCGAAAATGGTTGCAATAACCCTGCTGTTCTCTGGTGCTCCGCCTTTACTTGCTGACATATTAAACATTTAGCTACAAATCGAGCTATCTCTCTTTTCATTCCATGCCACCAAAAGTGTTGTCGTAAATCACGATACATCTTGGTGCCTCCAGGATGAATAGAATATATCGAACTATGAGCTTCTGTCATCAGCTTTTGTCGAATTTCTCCATTGGGAACATAGAGACGATCATCACATCGTAATGTCCCATCATCATGAATGTGCAGTCCTGTCTGCTCTCTGGCCTCTGTCCTTTCTTTTAATCTTCTGAATCTGGCGTCGGTAGGCAATGATGCCTTGATTCTCTCTACTAGTGATGATTGTACTTGCAAGTTGGCTAGTGTCCCGTCTGTTCCAGGTAATATTACTTTAATGTCAAGTCCTTGCAAGTCCTTCAATAATTCATTTTGTGTTGTCAAGAAGTAACCTACTGGTTTCCGGCTTAATGCGTCTGCTACAACGTTAGCCTTGCCTGGGTGATAATGTAGCTCTATCTCAAAATCTTTCATTAACTCGAGCCATCAACGTTGCCTCATATTTAACTCCTTCTGTGTGAAGACATACTTGAGGCTTTTGTGGTCGGTATATATTTCCACTCGTTCCCCATATAAGTAGTGTCTCCATAACTTCAAAGCAAATACAACTGCTGCAAGTTCCAAGTCATGAGTTGGATAATTCTTCTCATATACTCGTAATTGCCTAGATGCATATGCAATCATCTTGCCATGCTGCATTAATACGCATCCCAAGCCTTTCTCTGATGCGTCACTGTAGATTACGTAGCCTCCTAATCCTGATGTAATAGTCAGCACTGGTGCTGAAGTCAGTTGCTTTTTCAACTCCTCGAAAGCGGTCTGAGACTCGTTGGTCCATATGAATTCTTGATCTTTGCAAGTCAACCGAGTTATAGGTGTTGCTATTCTTGAGAAGTTTTTTACGAACCGTCGGTAATATCCCGCAAGTCCAAGGAAACTTCTCACCTCCGCTGCTGATTTAGGAACAGGCCATGTCTCGACTGTCGAGATCTTTTATGGATGAACAGAAATACCATTTCCTGTAACAACATGTCCAAGAAATGTGACTTTGTCCAAGAAGAACTCACATTTACTGAGCTTTGCATACAATTGCTCTCTCCTCAAGGTCTCTAGAATAATCTGCAGGTGCTTCTCGTGCTCCTCGTGGATCTTTGAATAGACAAGTATATCATCTATGAAGACGACCACGAACTGGTCCAAATACTGATGGAAGACTCGATTTATTAAGTCCATAAAGATAGCTGGAGCATTGGTCAATCCAAATGGCATGACCAAGAACTCGTAGTGTCCATATCTTGTCCGAAATGCGATCTTTGAAATGTCCTCCTTCCGTACCTTCACTTGGTGGTATCCTGATCTCAAATCTATCTTTGAGAATACCTTGGCTCCACAGAGTTGATCAAACAAGTCATCAATACAGGGTAGTGGATATTTATTCTTCACAGTTACTACATTCAAGGCTCTATAGTCAATGCACATATGCACTGACCCATCCTTCTTTGGTACAAAAAATACTGGTGCTCCCCAGGGTGATACACTTGGTCGGATGAAACCTTTCTCTTCTAGCTCTTTCAGGTGTGTCTTTAGTTCATCTATCTCCTTCTTCGCCAGTCTATAAACATGTGATGCTATGGGTGCTGCTCCCGGTATTAATTCAATCGAAAACTCTACGTCTCTATCCGGGGGTAGTCTTGGTAATTCTTCTAGAAAGATATCGTGGAATTCTAAAATTATGGGGTGATAAACAGTGTCGTCCATCGCGAACTGCATATCATCAAGGATTTTTGTAGATCCTCGTGCAAACTCAAGTTCAGGCTGGCCGGGTACTTTGAAAAGTATGATTCCTCCAAAGCAATCGAAGAAAGCGTGGTACTTGCTCAGCCAGTCCATTCCAAGTACAATATCAAAAGTTGGCATAGGAAGCACTAAGAGTCGGGCATTCATTTTCCTGCCATGTATCACTATGGGACACGATCTACAAATTCTACTAACAGGTACAACTCCTTCTCCGGTAAGAATTCTAATACAACTATGTAAGGGTGTAGAGGTAATATTGTGTTTGACAATAAAGCTAGATGATATGAATGAGTGGATGACTCCCGTATCAAACAATGTCACAGCAGAAAAAGTAAAAGCAAGAGTGATACCTGCTATGACATCAATCTCCTGATTTATGTCATCCACTTCCATTACAAAAGCTTGCTCGTTCCTCTGGGTTGTCCCTGTCTAGTCCTCGTTAATTGCTCCTCTTGTGCAGGTAGCGGTGGTCCTCACTGAAATCCCCCTGCTATTGGAGGTCGAGGAGCTCCTGGTCTCACTGTCTGCTGAGCTGGCTTTGGTGCTGGAAGTGCTAGCCGCTGTGCTGGCGGTGGAAGTGTCGATGCTTGTAGCATAGGACAGTCCTTCAATATATGCTGTCCGGAACCATATCTCATACACTGTCCCAAGCGGACTCGACAGTCCCTTGAGATGTGCCCACGTCTCCCACAATAATTGTATTGGGGTTTCTCTGGAGTCTGGTATGGTCCTGCTTTGTGTTGGTTCTGCTGTTCCTGAGCTAAAGGACGTCTAATAGGTCCTCCTTGTTGTGTCCTTGCCGGTCCTGGTTGTGTCCTCAGCTGACCTCCTTTTCCTCGGCTGATAGTTTCTTGTAATCTGGCTTCTGTCAGTAATTCGGCATAAGAGATTCGGGACTGGGAGCTAGTGTAGTGTTGTAGCTCCTGAGTCAGTCCGCGATGAAACCTCTTAGCCTTGGCCAAGTCATCTGGTATCAGGGCAGCACCATATTTACTAAGGCGGCTAAACTCAGCATCATACTCGTCAACTGTTCTGTTTTCCTGTTCCAGGTGGAGAAACTGATCGTACAATGCATCTCTGACGGTGTCTGGAAAGTACTTCTTTTCAAAGCACTCCAGGAACTGCTCCTAAGTCTAGTATATGTCCAACTGGCGTTCCATGGATTCCCACCAATGATGAGCATTACCATCAAGAAGTGTTCTTACACTTGTCATCCATAGGTCTGCAGGTAGTTGTGATGCCTCTAATAACTTTCGAGTGTGAGTAATCCAGTTGGTAGTTTCTTCTGGACTCTCGGTGCCCTTGTACAGCCTCGGACCCATCTGTATAAAGTCCTTTACCGAACCAACTCTAGCTCGAGGTACTGGAGTTAGTGCTTGAGCTGGTACAGTAGCCTTTGCAGCCATCCTTTCAAGTGCTGTTAGGAACTCTTGTCTCTGTTCTGCTGCTTGTTGTCTCTGCTCTGCAGCTAGGGTGGTAGCATGTTGTTGCTGTTCCTTCATTATTATCTGAAAAAATTCGAACAGTTGAGCCTGACCATCCTGCGGTGTCGATGAGGCTGGAAGGTTTCCATTAGGTGGAACAGGAAAGTCAGATGGAACTGGATTGTGAATATGTCCATCTGGTCCTGAAAGCCTAGGATTCGTTGAGGTCCCTCCTTGAGTCTGATTATTGACTCCAGAAGTTGTGTCACCATCGGTGACAGTACATCCCTTCTGCATATCCATCTCTCTGCAGGTGATGTATACAATGTTTAAAAGAGGTACAAGAATCAAAACAGAGATGTAAAATTGTCGGCGTAAAACATGATTTCAGAAATATCCGCGTAAAGCAGAGAAGCATAAGGTAAGGTTTTAGAGTCGTCTGCGTAAAACAGAGATTCAACGAAGTCAGCATAAAATAGAGTTTCAAAATTTGTTCGCGTAAAATAGGACTTCAAAACTTTCTGGGTAAAAAGTCTACATAAAGTTCCCGTGCGTAAAGTCTATACGTAAGAGATCGGTTGCGTAAAAAAAAAATATGCTGCGCGTAAAGTCTTGCTACACTTTTTGCGTAAAGCTCGCGTGAAGGGTCTGCGCGTAAAGTCTAGCATATGTTGCAGCGTAAAATTGTTCGAGGAACTCATGAGTTTGTCAGTCAAATCAGTGATCCTAACATCTGACAAAAAGTATTGCACGATGATCGAGAGGGCGGTTATGATGATGATTTTGCACAGAGACCTAGGTTGTCGTTTAGTGACATATTAAATACAAGTTGCTTTTATGCTTCTATGAGGAAGAAAAAGTTTGAGGCTTCTGCATACGCTATCTACAAGAACGAGTTTTTACGCTCAAGATGAGACAAAATCAGACGCTATACAAAAAGTTGTTTCTGCACAGGGCTCGAGGCATATCTCTGCATTTAATGCAAAAGATTTGATTCTAATTGGTCATGTCTGGGAACTAAGATCATGACAAATACACTTACCTTATATCCTTAGATTTTACGCCTAATTAGTTATTCTACGCGGGTTTATCTATTATTCAGGAAACATCAAGTTTACGCAGGGACGGTTACCTACGTGACTTGTATAACGTGTTATACGCAGATTAGGAAGACTAAGAAAACGTGGGTAGCAGTTTGTTTATAACTGTAGCGTAAAATTGGCATAACTATAGCGTAAAATAGGTAATCTTCTGCAGCGTAAGTAGGCAATCATAGCTTTGGCTTTTTACGCCTACAAGACAGTCATTTGGCTTTTTACGCCAACAAGGGTAAAGGTTTTCGGCGTAAACTTTTAAATATATGATGGGTTGGAAGAAAGAATGAGTTTTCAGTCAAGTATGGATGAGATCCTTATATTCTATTCCTATACGCAGGCTTGTTTGGCACAGTTACGTAGCCAAGACAATATATTCTTACCTGCATGGGCCACCACCAAAAATATGTCACGCCCCAGTCCCAAAATACGTAGGACTAGGAATACGTAACACGCCCAGCCGTATGTATACGAACTCCAATATATGGAAACCATATACACACGTACGCTGTATATGAATATTACAATCCACCAGTGGTAATGTACTGTCACAACAAGTCTCATACATTCTATAACTCATCCATAACCCAATTAATCAGTAGGAATCGAGAGTTGAGTAATAACTGAATATCCAAAATGAGTACCAAGTCTGATAGTCGGGTGGAAACAAATCCACTACAAAACGACTATACTGAAGTTGCAATAAAATCTCTAAGCAGCGATAAATAAATCACAGGTATTCTGAGGGTAAGGCCTCCTCAGTCAGGTACGTAGCGTCAGGTCCAGGTCCATACTCCTGTGGGTACTCCTGCTCATCCATATCTGGAAAAGGACCAGGTCCTCAGAGGGACGTAACAAGATACATAATAACATGCCAATAAAGTACTGAAATATAAACATCCACTGGGTCGCGTAGCCATCTAAGTGAATGCAGTTTGAGAACAACTTTCCAACAAGTGGGCTATCTGACCTGTATGAGCCACCACCAAAAACATGTCACGCCCCAGTCCCAAAATACGTAGGACTAGGAATACGTAACACGCTCAGCCGTATGTATACGAACTCTAATATATAGAAACCATATACACACGTACGTTGTATATGAATATTACAATCCAACAGTGGTAATGTACTGTCACAACAAGTCTCATACATTCTATAACTTATCCATAATCCAATTAATCAGTAGGAATCAAGAGCTGAGTAACAACTGAATATCCAAAATGAGTACCAAGTCTGATAGTCTGGTGGAAACAAATCCACTACAAAATGACTATACTGAAGTTGCAACAAAATCTCTAAGCAGCGATAAATAAATATCAGGTATTCTGAGGGTAAGGCCTCCTCAGTCAGGTACGTAGTGTCAGGTCTAGGTCCATACTCCTGTGGGTACTCCTGCTCATCCATATCTGGAAAAGGACTATGTCCTCAGAGGGACGTAACAAGATACATAATAATATGCCAATAAAGTACTAAAATATAAACATCCACTGGGTCGCCTAGCCATCTAAGTGAATGCAGTTTGAGAACAACTTTCCAACAAGTGGGCTATCTGGCCAGTAAATGAGATTGGCATGATTCTCTCGGAGAATCAGGGGCCTAAAAGCATGTCATTTTTTGAACGGCAGAGGCCGCCAGTAAAATATAGGGTTATCATCACCCGCTTCTCCGGTGGAGAATCCGGACGTACAGGAGAAAAGTACAAATGAGCCCAAACGCTTTACTTATTGTTCTCCCCACCCCATGCTCTAAGCATGTCATATTCATGACACGATAAACCTCTAATAACTGCCAAGTCTTCTAGCATACAGAGTTTCTATCAGCAGTCATTCCTAACGCACGACTCTTACGTACAGGTGGCCAACCCAATACGTAGTCCGAGATCTATATGAGACTCACAACTCGTGTAACAACTGTGTCTTGGCCAATGAACAAAATAATGCTCCATAATACTGGGGTGGTCTCATAAACAAGGTCCAAATGCAAATACATAAATAAAACAGAATCATGCATCATTTAGAATGTAAATAATAATACTGTGGCAAGGTATACTTGCCGAGCAAAGTTTCCGTATAGTGCAAGCGTCCACAACAGTATTTATGTTTCAGTGAAAGAAGTGGTTAGGGTTTGGGGTGAACTGCATAGATATATATAGGGAATGGGGTCGGTTTATGTGGGGTTAGTTTAGTATTTTAGGGCTTCAAAACCACTTGCTGCTACTGGTTTTCTTTCTTTCTTGGTCTCGGTTTGCGGCTGAGGGTGTTTGTAATAATGAGGTTTTAAGAGGCGGTGAAATGAACGGTTCATACGTATGGAGAGGCAAGGCAAAGCAAAATTGAGTTTTTCTTCTTGCTGCTGATATTTTCTTCTCCTAATGGTTGTGGTTTGGATTTTACGCGCGGTAAAAAGAAAAGTTTACGCGGGGCGTGAACTGCTGCTGAGGGGTTTTACGCGCGGTGCGGGGTAAAGCTGTTGCTGTGGTTTACGCGCGGAGAAATATACGCGGAGCGGTGAGAGGTTTGCTGTTGTCTATTTACGCGCGGAGAAGTATACGTGGTGACTAAGCGGTTTTACGCAGGGTATTTAACGGGTTGCGGGTTTGATCAAAAAGGAAATTCTATTTTCTATTCTTTTCTTTTTCTTATTCCTTTTTCTTATAAAACTATATATACATATATACATAAAAAATTCTACAAAATTATAATGGTGCATACGGTTAAACTAGCAATTGTCCAAAGGGTCTCTTACATGGAATAAATTAGAAAAATTTATTATGGCTCCATAAATCCTCTAGATGCACAAACACCTAAAATAAATATTAAATAATTATATTTCTTCTATTTAGCTTATAATTACCATAAATAAATAAATAATAATAAATGGTTTTCAGAATTAGAAGTTTTACACAATCAATAGCCCTCAAATGTTGGTAACATACTTTCTTCCCCGACGACCCCTCCTCTAGTATGCACCCCTCCATTGTAGTTGAAGGTAAGAGATTTATCATATAAGGAGAAGCCCTCAAAGCCTTTCCCCAAAAGGACTTAATTAGCTTTGATTGCGAGAGCATACATCTGACTTTCTCGATAATGCATATCGTTGACGTTATTGTTGTTGTAATCAAATAAGCAGTGCCCAATTTGCCTCTAGAAAGATTAGAAATAATTATGGCTATAATTGTACGTACACGTAAAGAACTCAAACGTGACAATGATATGATAATACGATATGACAATGCAGCGATTGTCATTGATCAAGAAGAAAATCCTAAAGAAAATCGAGTTTTTGGTGCGATTGCTCGAGAGTTGAGACCGTTAAATTTTTACTAAAATAATTTCATTAGCTCCCGAGGTATTATAAATAAAATACTAGTAGATGAAATTATGATATAGTTATAGTATGATATCTAAAATGGATCAAATTAGTGGATTGTGTCTTACCCGTATACTTTGAAAAATAGAATAATTCAAGCAAAAAAAAATGTTGATTATATCAAAATTTGGAAGCAACAAGAATTTTAATTCGTCATGGGTAGAGACGTTGTTGCTGATATAATAACTTCTATAAGAAATGCTGACATGGATAAAAAACGGAACAGTTAGAATAGCATATACTAATATAACTGAAAATATTGTTAAAATACTCCTACGAGAAGGTTATAATGTGATTAAAATATTAATCATATATTTTGATATTTTGTTTTTTACATATTTGCCAAACATCCTTCTGCAATTCCAATCTATTATCACAAGTTAGATTTTTATTTTATTTTATTTTATTTTATTCCTTCGATTTGAGTCCTAATTATGATTATTCATACGTTCCACCGTGTCATTTTTTATGGAATCTTTGGGACAATCCTTTCATGACTGATCCTATAATATCTATAGTAGTCATCATATTGTCTGATGTACTCACTGCCATTATCTGACTGATTACACTTAAGTTTTTTTTTTGTCTCACTCTCAACTCTGGCATTAAACTCTTTGAAATTTTCTCATAATTGATCCTTGCTCATAATAGCATACACGACTTATATGAAGGTCGCAAAGTAGGAAGCACCTCCAAAAGTCTCTGTCTTTATAGGTCTGTGGCAATGTTCCTCCTTCTCCTGATCCGCAGTAGTTCTTATTGGGACATTTTTAGTATGTTTGTGTGTATTGGCCCATGATTGGATCTTTAATGTACTTATTTTATACTTTTCACTACATTATTTGGATGAGACGGATGTGACATTATTCGATATTCTTGACATGTTTGTGTATGTACCAGTGTTAAGTGTTCCACCGAATGGGTCGGCGAACCCAAAAAATTCAACGGAGGGTTGCTCCGGGTCTATTTATATAAACTGTGATTTTATAACTGCATGCAGACTTTTGTTGAAACTGCATGTTTTTTTCTGGATTTTTTAAAATTTAGAAACGTTCTGCGACATTTGCCGACGTCTACTAACGTGACAATGCGTAGCTAAACTGTGTCAAAATATCGCTGATTGGTTGCATCGACGTCGCTAACATGTGTCAAAACGTCGCTACACGTCGCTAAATAGCTTACATGACAATTTCTGCCATGTCAATATTGATGTAACAAAACATCGCTGGTAATGTCGATGATTTAGCGACGTTATGCGACAATATACACCATCGCTGATGTATCAACGTCGAACGCTGGACGTCGCTAATAACAAAATAATTTGCGACATGACCACGTCGCAAATATATGTCGTTATAGCGACGAATTTGTTGTCAACGACCATGAATTATACGACAACACCAAAACGTCGCTAATTACATCACTACTTTATTTTAGCGACATTTTTTTACCTATTAGCGACGTTTCTGGCATCGCTAAGTAATGTGCAATCATTAGTGTGCACCAATTTCAGACTGTGTTACTTATTTGAAACAGACTTCATAAAGGAAATACGATATATTGTTTACCAAATAAGCAGTATACACATGAACTCAATCATTACCTTTGAGACTTAGTATTATCTTTCTTTTTGGCTAAAGTTTGTTGACCTTCCTTAGACCTTCCTTGTTGACGTGGCCCAACAGTTTATGCCAAATCCAAAGGAATTTCTACTCTGTTTCATCTCTCTTTCCAATGCCTTTGCTTACATGCAATATAGAGTGCAACATATACTCCCTCTTACTACAACAAGAGCACCCTTACTGAGCTTGTATTGTCGGTTGCCAAAGATGATGCAAAACCCCTCCTTGTGAAGTCTTCTCACCAAAATCAGATTAAGGCATAACTCAGGTACATATCTCAGCACCAAAATCAAACAATGCATACAACGTTGTCTTTAGCATATGTAATCAGCATCAACGTATATCACAAGATCAAATATTGCTAACTCATTCACAAAAGATATAGGACTAATTAGAATTTAGACCCTGCATTTTATGCCAGCTTGGAGTTTAGGTCCTGATATGTCCAATTAAAAAGTTCATACCCTAGACTTTTTTTTCCCATTATACCCTCCATAGTCTATATAGGAAGGTCTCATTGTGAAGCATCTATATCCAAGTAAATAAGTCATCTCGGAAACACACCCGCTATAAATAAATAAATAAATAAATAAATAAATAGAATGAAAGAGAAAATGTGCATGTCAAGTGAAGGTGCCATACAACTCCTAGCAACTTAGAATCTTCAGTGAAATCATCAGTCAGTCATGTGATCGGTTTTATCCGTAGCATCAATGTATCCCTTGCTTGTACGAACCAAACAAAGTATAAGCTACCATATATACCTAGGTTGGTTGCTCCATAAAGAAGGCCGGTTAATGTCCCCGACAATCATTAATCATCACTGGCCCTTACAAGTGTATGGCGGATAAGTTTGTCATCTGCAGTAGTACACATGGCAAGAAGAATATATCTTATTCTCTCATATAACCAACTATATAATATAATGCTACTCTCAGTGCAGATATAGCTGAAAGGTGGTTAAAATTTTAAGTACAAAACAAGTTGGTAAAGTTATTGGATGAAATTTGGTGAGCTGTTAAGTTAGGCCAATGGAAACTTTTACAACAGAAATTAAATTTTGGTAAATTGACATGTTCAAGAGTCCCAAGTGTCAAATTTGGTGGTACGCCTGTGACTTTCCTATCTACTCCAAATTGTATAATGTATGCATCATCTTTTGAATAGGTTTTGTAGATGGGCTTCCAGTTGGTTGGTAATGAAAATTTGGTTTAATATTGTTTCAAATGAAACTGAATCAAGTCACTTTTATGTCACCCTTGATTAATAGAAATAACAGAAGCAACAACATCATCATCATCATCCAGCCTTCTTTAACTTAATCAGCTATAAAATATATATTTTTTTTTTTTAAAAAAAAAATTTAAATCATACAAAATATTACAATTTTATGACCTGCTATCGCCAGGAGTCAACCATCTTTGTTTGTGCAAATTCCTTGTCATGTAGCTGTGCATGAAAGGACCATGGCTTAAAACCTAAAGGGCCAATTGGTAGATAGTTAAACCCACCTTTTGGAATGCAAAACATAAATGGCTAATTGACGGATAGATAAACCCACCTTTTGGATTGCAGTTTCAGCTTATACAACCAAGAAACACCCTATAAGTTCACCTAAACTATAAAAAGTCTAGAGACGATAACAAAAGATACAATTTACTATAGAAAATTTGCATTTATCTCTATAACACAATACCACAAAGGGTTAAGGAATGACAATCCAAAATAGAGAACAGTATAATCACAACTAATTTCACCAGTAAATGAGACAATAGTTGACCTTACAAAAGCAAGAGCATAAACAGAGTAGTCATACCATAGTATTAGGCTCCCCCGCATCCGAGAAAATTCAAATACAGGCATTAATTACTCTTGTACTCTAAACAACACAAAAGCATATAGTTATAAGACAAAATTCAATGTTCATAATATCAAAGAATTCAGATATAAAAGTACAGAGAACAATTTTACATTTTTCGTGCTTCAGTTTTTAGTGTCTGATACGAAAATGAACAGAGGCAATAACAAGGTGTGCTTTGTTGTCACTAAACTTTCAATTAAACAACAATCAAATCCAGAAACTTTCTGATATCTTGTAGAACACATGAATCTAAGTACAAGACAGCAATGGATTGCGCTAAACTTCGCAATGTGCGGGTACAAACCAAAGTGGTAAAAAAAAGTTCATTACAACTATCTTGGTTTTCTTTCATGCGCCTAGTCATTGACTGTATCCAAAATTAGACGACAAAAAACTTGCATTATAAAGCAGTCATCCCAAGTATTATTTATGTTCCAAAATGGATCTCCAGTAATACATTCTGCACATAAGGGGCCCTGAGAAACAACCAGAAGAAGATGTTACATACTTTAATCCAAAACATGGGGAAGAAACTTAATAAAGTGCTCAAAATATCATCTATTCATGTTCGCATGTCACAAAAAAGGTTGCAGGAGAGCATCTAATCCAAAGCTCTATAATACATGTGCCAGTTGTAATTCAAGTATAGAAGGGAAATGTAGAATTAGCTTCAGTTGATCCAAATATGGATTTGAAAATGTTTTGGGAAACCGTTAACAGCATCAAATAGGAGCAGTTAATTCATCTTCAAACAATACAAGTATCAAAAGTAGAATTACCCTTCACTTGCATAGTATTCCTAGGATTTACAAGTATAAACAACATCTCAGCTTGATTAGATAATTATAAGCATGTTTCTTCTGTCAGCAATCAAACAACCAGTGAATGACTGGCTTGAAATCCTACCCTATCACCATATCCATCTGTTGCTTTGTCAAGGTTTATCTGAACGAATTTTCTTGGGCAGTTTCTACTTTTAGCAAAACAAATATAGCAGATTCCTAGTAAGAGTCTAGGTATCTTTCAACATCTTTAGAGATGTCCTGCCTGTGGTACATCAGAACTTGCATCAAAAGTTACTGCAGATTAGAAAAATGCAAGTTTTACATGCAACAGAACTTGCATCAAAATTTCAAAGTCATTCATGCCACCTGAAAAACCACTGTTTGCTACATCCAAGCTATCAGCATGAACAGAAAATGCAGGGTATGCAACAGTACCACTTTTTTATTACTATAATATACAGTATCTGCAAGTACTTCCACTGCCATCCTAGCATATCATGTCCTGGGAGTGACAGTTTGAAACTGTCCCTTAAATTTCAAAACAGAACTTTCTTAGTTAATTTTCATGAAGAAACATTTTCCAATAGCCGTCTTCTAATAAAGGTGGGTTTTGGCTGGCACCTATGTTGCATGGGCACCGGAAAATGGAGTCCATATCAGTATCGCATTCGTACCCATATCCATATTTTATGGAACATAGGTGACTAGTGTACATATTTGAAAATGTTTGTATCACATATCCATATCATGTCCTCATCCATATCCATGTCCGTATTTGTGCAAACATGGCACAAAAAGAGAACAAAATAAATCATTAATGAAATTTTATGTTGCACTTAACATATGCAATATGATAAGGGCAGTGTCAGGACATGGTATTTGTTTTCGCATGTCCTAGAGTATTTTGAGTGTCTATTGACCATTGCATGATTTTCAGAGAGACCGTGCTTCCCAGAAAAATGTCCTTACATAAATGAGCTTTCTGCATAACGTTCATTAAACCATATCTTGGATAATCAAGTTAGTTATCTTTTGTGTTAAGTATTAGTAGTATTGGGCTTTAGTCCCACATCGGATAGAACGATAGTGAAAGGGGTTAGCCTCTCCTATATATATGTAATCCTCTCTTCAATAATAAGCATCTCATTATTCAACTATGCATGGTATCAGAGCTCATCCACCCCTCTCCACAAAACCCTAACCCTAGATCCCCTCTGTGGCCGCCCCATGTCACCCCCCCTGCTGCTACTGCTGCCCCCCCTGTTGTTGCCCCCCTCCTGCTGCTGCGCGGTCGTGATGGAAAAAAATCACGCATATGCTTCAACTGTGGTCTGCAAGACCATTTCCAGTGACAGTGTCCTAAAGCTCATGTCGCCAATGTTACATCAAATGCTCCTGATGATGGCGTTCGATCTATCCAGATGACTGCAGTCTTATACAGATTTTTATTGACTTCCAAGCTCAACGTCGTGGTAAAGCCTCCATATCTGGATCCACAGACGGATACTCAGTGGCATGTGTGGTGAGGTCGAAGCAGTGTACGATTGACTATGGTGCATCTGCTCACATGACTGGAGGACACGGGTATGATACGCAATTATGTATCGGTGGGTCGTGTTTCCAATATTACTGTTGCCAATGGTGGTTCACTAACAGTTCGTAGACGAGAAAGTACTCGTCTTTCTTCCGGACTGTCACTCAATTCAGTATTGCATACACCTGAAGACCAGCTCAGTTTACTTTCAATAGGTCAGATTACTCACGACATGCATTGCTCGGTAACATTTTTTTCTGATAATTGTGTTTTTCAGGACCTAAAGACTAGAAAAACTGTCGGTAAGACACATGTGGCTGGAGGCTTGTACCGGTTTGACGTACCTTCTTCTGTTGCTTATGCCAGCGTAAAACTCGAACATTTTGAGTTACATTGTCAGTTAGGCCATCCATCAAACCAAGCTCTCCAAAAATTGTACCCGTCTTTAGATGTTCCAGTTACTTTTCATTGTGAGTCGTGTCGTTTAGCTAAGCATCACCGGGGTCCCTATCCGGTGAGTCATAATAAAATTGCATCCGCTCCTTTCGAGTTGGTGCATTCTGAAGTATGGGAGACCTTGTCCGGTTGAATCAATGATGGGTTTCAAGTACTTTGTTACATTTGTCGATGACTACTGACGTGTCACTTATGTCTATCTGATAAAAAATCGCTCCGAATTATTTAAAATTTGGTACAATTTTTATGCAGAAATCAAAATACAATTTGGTGTTCCGACTAAATGCTTTCGAAGTATCAATGGTCGTATCTTGTGAGTTCAATACCCATATGTCCCGTAATGGCATCATCAACAAAACTTCATGTCCTTACACACCACAACAGAATGGTGTGGCCGAACGCAAAAATCGTCATCTCTTGGAAACGTGTGCTCTAATGTTTCAAGCACGTATTCTCAAAAAAAATTGGTCGGATGCGGTACTTACAGCTTGCTATCTTATTAATCGCATGTCATCGTCGATTTTCAATGGTGCTACTCCATTTTCTCGATTATATTTCAAACGAGAGCCGTTTCCTCTACCTTACAAATTTTTTGTCGAAAGCTGTTTCCTCTACCTTTCAAAAAATTTTGTTGCTTGTGCTATGTTCGGGATATCCGACCGACCCTTTCTAAATTAGATCCTAAGGCAATCCAATGTATTTTTCTTGGATATCCTAAAGATCAAAAAGGGTATCGATATTTTTCTCCTACCTTGAAGAGGTATTTTTTTCCTCTCGGAATGTTACCTTCGTTGAAACCGAATTTCCTCGACTTCCACAAACTACATATATTGTTCCCCAAATTAACCCAGAAGAAAATTTCTTGTTGTTTCATGTTCGAACACAATAGTCCCCGGTAAGGGTGCCCACCCGCCAGTATCTCAGTCCGACGATCCGCAAACACCAGTTCAGTCAGTACCGACGTCGCCCGAACGAATATCGCAAATAGTGCCCACAATCACAGAGCTACCATCCTCCTCTAGCTCCACTGATTCGCCTTCGCCTGTTCCACCAGCTCGACCTCATCATACCTGTCGTGATCATCCCTTGTATGTTGACAACTACAAAGGGATCGCGGGCCAGACGCAATCCTTGGGTAGCTACTATTGATGGGATTCAGATTCCCAATACTGCCGAGGATGGTCTCAAAAATCCCGGTTGGTGTGCTGCTATGGAAGATGAGATGAAAGCGCATCGAAAAAACCATACTTAGGACTTGGTAGATTTGTCTGCTGTTAAGACAGCAGTAGGTTGCAAATGGGTGTTCACGATCAAAGTGAAACCAGATGGCACCCTTAATCGCCTAAATGCTCGTTCGGTGGCTAAAGGATATTCTCAGACCTATGGTGAGGATTATTTTGAGACATTCTTCCCAGTTGCCAGGATGACATTTGTGCGCGTACTCTTGGCCTTAGTTGTTCGCTATGACTGGCCATTGCTTCAGCTGAATATCAAGAATACATCTCTCCACGGGAATATTGAAGTATATGTGGTGCAACCTCCCGGGTTCGTTGCAAGGGAGGGTAAAGTGTGTCATCTGCAAAAAGCCCTCTACGTTCTCAAACAATCACCTCGGTGGTTTGATCGATTTACACATGTTACTCAGTTTGGCATGTGTCAATCAAAGAAGGATCATTCAGTATTCTAGCAACAAACATCAGCTGGAAGGATACTACTTTGTGTCGATGTTGACGACATTGTGATCACGGGAGACGACAGCCAGGGTATTACCGGACTAAAGAAGTTTCTGGAAGAACAATTTCAGACCAAAGATATGGGATCGTTGAACTACATCTTGGGCATTGAAGTCATACGAGGTAAGCGGGACATTCTAATGTCTCGGAGGAAGTACGTGCTGGACATACTAAATGATGCAAGAATGATGCAAGCCAAGGGAGCAACCTCGCTCATGGATCTAGGAGCAAAGTTACTCCCCGACGAGAGGGTCCTAATGACCAATCCGGATCAGTATCGTCGAGTGGTTTAAAAACTCAACTACTTGGCAGTCATGACTTGTCCGGACATTTCCTTCGTTGTGTCGCAAGTAAATCTATGGCTTCACGAGTTCCACATTGGCACGCAGTTCTCAGGATCCTGCTCTATCTAGTCCAAAATCCGAAAAAAAAAATTAAATGGAGAATCATGGACATACTCGTGTTGAGTGCTTTATCGATGTTGACTAGGGTACAAGCCTGACGAATATACGGTCTACGTATTTATTGGCGAAAACTTGGTACCGTTGAAGAGCAAGAAGCAGAATGTGATAGTATGGTCAAGTTCGAAGGCAGAATATCGAGTCACTGCTCAAGGCACAACAGAGGTTATATCTACAGCATCTTCTACAAGAACTTGAAGAAGCAGGATCTAAAACAGTTGATATGTGGTGTGATAACCAGTCTGCTATCCATATTGCTACCAATCATGTATTTCATGAAAGGACGAAGCACATCGAAATCGACATCCACTTTGTCCGTAATGAGTATAAAAAGGGGGTGATAAAGTTTCACCACGTGAGAACCGGTGATCGGATAGCCGATATCTTCACGAAGTCTCTTTTGGATCCTCGTGTTCAATTTCTGTGTAACAAGCTGGACATAATTGACATCTATGCTCCATCTTGAGGGAGGATGTTAAGTATTAGTAGGATTGGACTTTAGTCCCATATCAGGTAGAACAATAGTGAGAGGGGTGAGCCCCTCCTATATATATGTAATCATCTCGTCAATAATAATAATCTCATTATTCAACTCTACATTTTGTAACCGTTTTGGAAGCCTATATAAGGAGACCATTCCCTCATTTATTCTTCACTCCATTTTCATTCCATTCTATTATCTTTAAGAGAGAAAGCATTGCGGAAAGAATGTTTGTGCGAAAACCACTACAAGAAAAAGATCAATAAGAGGAAGGCTATCGACAGGAATTTTATATTTTCAGATGTCTTATTTATGTATTCAGTATTTTCACTTCATAGTATCTTTGAACTGTTCTGCTGCCTTCTACAGAGATCTAGTCCAGTGGTTAGAAAACTCAACTACTTGGCAGTTATGACTCGTCCAGATATTTCCTTTGTCGTCAGTGTCACAAAAATTCAAGCATGCTTGTGTCCAACACACATACTGGACACACCCTATCAACCCTGACCTAAAAGAAAAGAAAATTGCTGCAGAATGCCAGAATTTGAGGATCCATCTACAACCATGAATATGTGAATATGCCCTCTTCTGACGAGCCCTACCAACCAGTGCCAGGCATTACAATTCTGCAATAATGACAATAAAAAGGATATGTAGGACAGAATTATGATTGATGTACAGGCAAGTATAGGAGACCATACCATTTTTCATATTGATAGCTTACATCGAGGATCAACATAACATAAACATTATGTCCCTACTGGCAATAGCATTTTTATATTACTAGGCATATTCGTATGAGTGATTATGGTGAAAGATGAAATGTTGATGAGATTTGCTAGTTGACGACGGTAGCATATGATCTTCTGCTAAATAGAATGTAAGAGATCTAAATAGCCACGACAAAACAGTATATAAATGTTTCAACCAAAATTCAAAAGAGAGAATAAACGATAACCTCAACAAAAACTCAAAAGGAATGAGGAAATACCAAGAGGCCACTATTAAGGTATTTAGTGTCAATCATTCATCACAACAATGGAGATTGACAATGATTCTCATAGAATTAGACAGGACAGTAAAAAAGATTGTTGAAAAGAGGATTGTTTCTGGAGTGGTTTGTCTTGTGATCGCATGGTACCTTTTGAAGCTACAAGGAAAATTCTAGAAGATGGCTAAAGGACCAACCATTTTTCACAGATCGTGGTGTTGGGCAATTAAAAACAAAATATCCAAAAAAAAAATCGTACTTAATATGAGAATGCATAGATGGATGAGTGACTACTTTGAAAGACAGGATAAAAATGAGTATTCCTGAAAAGTCGGAGGAGGTACCAGATGAGGAAAAAAGATGAGTGGTAACACACTGAAAGGTAGATTAAGAAACAGGTGTATTCTTCGAAAGTTGGAGGTGAGTGCCAAAATGTTCGTAAGTAAGATAATGAGTATTTGCAGAAAATTGAAGTGTTGTCATTTGCTTGATTTTGTGGTATTGGCACTATCGACAATATTAAATAATTATTAATAACTTAGTAAAAATTAGAAAGAAAAAAAGTTTACATATTTATGCATTATTTAAGTATTTTATGTGTTATTTTTTTATTGTAATTGAATGAAACAATAGACATCATCGCATGCGATAAATAAGTTTTCTTCCTTTACATATTTTTACAATCTTACTATTTTAGACAAAGAAAAACTATTGACCATTGCTATTTTTTTATTATATTCTTACTAATTAAATCTTACATTGTTCTATAAGATTGATGAATTAAGGGACAGAGAGGGAGGCAGAAGATACACCTAATAGTCAAGAGATTAGAAGCAATACAAATTACAGGATGAAACAAGTCACAAGCCCCATAATTATATGTCCGAATGTTTTCTTTTAAAATTCAGAAAATTTACTGTAGCAAAATAAATTTATATTAAATTAATGTAAACGAAACAAGTTTTGAAAATTTTTAAAAAAGTCAGAGTCCGCCAACAGTGTTGGCAGAAAACACAATTGGTGTACACGTACGCAGCCAAAAAATTAAAAAAAAATAAACGTGGACCCCACGGCCAGCCAAAAGATTAAAAAAAATTAAACGTGGGCCCCACGGCCAATTTCCGCCAACAGAGTTAGCTGAAATTGGGGGGGGGGGCCTATTTCAGCCAACTCAGTTGGCAAAAATTGGCCGTGGGCCCACGTTTATTTTTTTTGGTTTGGTTTTGTTTGGTTTGTTTACTTAGTTTGGTTTGATTGATTTTTTTCGTTGGTTTATTTTAATTAGTTATATTTTTGTTTTATTTATTTAGTTTAGTTTAGTTTTGTAATTAGATTTAAGTAAATTTATTTTAACGAAATAAAATTAAAATAAATTAATTGGAAAGAAATATTTAGAAATATTTTATTCGGAAAATAAAAAAAAACTGAAAATTTACAGTAGCGAAATAAATTTATATTAAATTAATGTAAACGAAACAAGTTTGGAAAATTTTTAAAAAAAGTCAGTCCGCCAACAGTGTTGGCGGAAGGCAGAAAACACAACTGGTGTACACGTAAGCAGCCAAAAAATTAAAAAAAATAATAAACGTGGGCACCACGGCCAATTTCAGCCAACTCAGTTGGCGGAAATTGGCCGTTGGGCCCACGTTTATTTTTTTGGTTTTGTTTGGTTTGGTTTTACTTAGTTTGGTTTGATTGGTTTTTTTTTGTTGGTTTATTTTAATTAGTTATATTTTTGTTTTATTTATTTAGTTTAGTTTAGTTTTATAATTAGATTTAAGTAAATTTATTTTAACGAAATAAAATTAAAATTAATTGGAAAGAAATATTTAGAAATATTTTTTTCGGAAATTTGTTTCCAAAGCATCAAAATTTGTATAAATTCCATCTAAAGCATAAAAGTTTAAAAAATTACGAAAAAAAATATCAATATGAATTGGACATTTATATTTAAAAATATTATATTTTTATCGTAAATTTTTTCGTCGTTAACAGACATTAAAAAAATAGGAACATTTAAATTAATTATTTTGTCTATCATGAAAAAAAAACTAATAAAACCAAATAAATAATCAAACCAAACCAACTAAACCAACCAAAACAAACCAACCCAAACCACCAAAAGAATCCGTAGGCCCCCCACCCTGGGGCCCACGGATTCTTTTGGTGGTTTGGGGGGGGGGCACGGATTCTTTTGGTGGTTTGGGTTGGTTGGTTTTGGTTGGTTTTTTTTTGGTTGGTTTTTTTTATTATTTGGTTTTGTTTTTTATTTAGTTTTTTTATTTAGTTTTTTTAGCCAACAATTTCAGCCAACATTTTTTATTTAGTTTTGTTTTGGATTTTGATTTTTTTTTAATTAGTTTTGTTTTGAATTATGGTTTGCTTTGGTTTTCTTTATTTATGGATTGATGTTGGTTGGTTCATGAGTTGGTTCACGTGGAAGGGAATAATCTTCCTCGGTTTGGTTTAACGAGGAAGAGACAATAATGACTAGACAACAAAAATAGTGAGAGACAAGAGTTGACAGAAAAAAGAAGAAGAAAAGACTTGACAAGAAAAAAAGAAGAAGAGACGTGAGTGAGAAAAAAAAAAGACGTGAGGAAAAAAGAAGAAGAGACGTGAGTGAGAAAAAAGAAGAGACGTGAGAGTAAAAAAAAAAAAAATAAGAGACATGTCTCGTGTGGGGGGGGGGGGGGAGAGAGAGGAGTACAACAAAGAAGAAGTTGGTGCGGGGTGGGAGCTATAAGAAGAGAAGGAGGAAGAAGAACATAATGCAAGGAGGAAGAAGAAGAGAGTGCACTACTATCATTTACAGCATTCCTTGTGAGCACGTAGCAGCAATTTGAGCAGCCTTAATTTTCTCTCATTTGTAAGTGGACACAGCAGTCTTTGTGAGCACAACAATCCTTATTGTTGAAGGTCTTTATTCTATTCTTCTTCATTTATACTCTTATTTGTATATGCAATAATTTGATTTTAGTTTTTAGTTTTTAAATGCTAGGATACTAGTATTTATTTAGTAAATTTAAGTTATGTAATGTGCAAAATTACGGGCAGCCAAAATTTGTTTTTTGACAATCATAATTGTACAAATGGACAGCCAAAACGACGAACGTATTCCTGGAGGCCCTACTACGGATTTAATAATCCAGCAACGTGCGAAACATATATCTACTTTGGTATTTTATGGGAAGGTACAATAAAATATAATTGTGTAAATAAATATGAATGATATTTTGTACATGTCTACTAATAACATCGTCTATGTTTTTCATATATAGCAATACGATTATACTAATAATGAACGGTGCCGGGAGCATGCCTCGTGGCGTCACGATAACAGACTTGGGTATTGGAGGTTGATCGACCACCATGTGGCACTGTTGAAAATATTTGACTTTTATTATGTTGACAAGATACATTTTATGCAACACGATAGAAACTTAATCTTCAGTTTAGTTGAGCGTTTGTGGCCCGGACGAAATACCTTTCAGCTACCATTCGGAGGGCCCGGACGAAATACCTTTCAGCTACCATTCCGAGAGATGAGTATTATTCTAGCAGATGTGGCAAATATTTTAGGTTTACCTATTACGGGTGAACCTATAATATTTGATAAATCAATTTCCGCCGACACTATGATTACAAAGTACCTAGGTGTGGAGGCGTCGCGTAATAAACGTAGTAAAAATCTTGTGACGTTTACGTGGCTCCGTCATAACTTTTTGCACCTAGATCGTATTAGTGATCAAGTTATCTCAGCTGATGAGGATCGGGTAAGTATGCTTTTTTTTGCAACTTATGTTATTATTTACGTAGTATATTTTTAATTGAATTTAGCGCATATAATGTTTTTATCATTTGTTCAGGTCATTGCTTGCACCAGAGCCTACTTGCTAGGTTTATAAAGCGGAATGTTGTTTCCCGACTCATCCGATTTAGTTGATTTACATTTTTTACCTTTTTTAGTAGACCTGACCGCACCTACGCGCCACGCTTGGGGAGCGTCAGTGTTGGCATATTTATATAGTTCTATGACAGATTTTGTAAATTTTAAAGACATGAATGCAACGAAGGTAAATCTAAGTAGTTGTGCGACATTAATACAGGTATGAAAATATGTGTACTTATATCATATGAAAAGTTTTACTTAATTCTTTTTACATTGAAAATAGATGCATTTATATCATATGGTTATATTTTCTAGGTTTGGTCCGACGACCACTTTCACATTGGTAGGCCGGTCTCCCGCATTAATACCGACGTTGGTGTCTTTCCGTCAGCTTTACGGTGGACTGCGGATGCAGCAGATCCAGGCCGCATGTTCACGGCGGATGCAGCAGATCCAGCTTTACGTAAACGTCACAAGATTTTTACTACGTTTATTACGCGGCGCCTCCACACCTAGGTACTTTGTAATTATAGTGTCGGCGGAAATTGATTTATCAAATATTATAGGTTCACCCGTAATAGGTAAACCTAAAATATTTGTCACATCTGCTAGAATAATACTCATCTCTCCGAATGGTAGCTGAAAGGTATTTCGTCCGAGCCACCAACGCTCAACTAAACTGAAGATTAAGTCTCTATCGTGTTGCATAAAATGTATCTTGTCAACATAATAAAAGCCAAATATTTTCAACAGTGCCACATGGTGGTCGATCAACCTCCAATACCCAAGTCTGTTATCGTGACGCCACGAGGCATGCTCCCGGCACCGTTCATTATTAGTATAATCGTATTGCTATATATGAAAAACATAGAGGATGTTATTAGTAGACATATACAAAATATCATTCATATTTATTTACACAATTATACTTTATTGTACCTTCCCATAAAATACCAAAGTAGATATATGTTTCGCACGTTGCTGGATTATTAAATCCGTAGTAGGGCCTCCAGGAATACGTCCGTCGTTTTGGCTGTCCATCTGTACAATTATGGTTGTCAAAAAATAATTTTTGGCTGCCCGTAATTTTGCACATTACATAACTTAAATTTACTAAATAAATACTAGTATCCTAGCATTTAAAAAATAAAAACTAACATCAAATTATTGCATATACAAATAAGAGTATAAATGAAGAAGAATAGAATAAATACATTCAACAATAAGGATTGTTGTGCTCACAAAGACTGCTGTGTCCACTTACAAATGAGAGAAAATTAAGGCTGCTCAAATTGCTGCTACGTGCTCACAAGGAATGCTGTAAATGATCGTAGTGCACTCTCTTCTTCTTCCTCCTTGCATTCTGTTCTTCTTCCTCATTCTCTTCTTATAGCTCCCACCCCGCACCAACTTCTTCTCTGTTGTACTCCTCTCTCTCCTCCCCCACGAGACATGTCTCTTATTTATTTATTTTTACTCTCACGTCTCTTCTTCTTTTTTCTCACTCACGTCTCTTCTTCTTTTTTCCTCACGTCTCTTCTTCTTCTTTTTCTCACTCACGTCTCTTCTTCTTCTTTTTCATGTCAAGTCTTTTCTTCTTCTTTTTCCTGTCAACTCTTGTCTCTCACTATTTTTGTTGTCTAGTCATTATTGTCTCTTCCTCGTTAAACCAAACCGAGGAACATTATCCCCTTCCACGTGAACCAACTCATGAACCAACCAACATCAATCCATAAATAAAAAAAACCAAAGCAAACCATAATTCAAAACAAAACTAAATAAAAAAAATCAAAATCCAAAACTAAACTAAATAAAAAAAACTAAATAAAAAATGTTGGCTGAAATTGTTGGCTAAAATAACTAAATAAAAAAACTAAATAAAAAACAAAACCAAATAATCAAAAAAAAAAACAACCAAAAAAACCAACCAACCCAAAAGAACCCGTGGGCCCCACACTCAAAATCCGCCAACTATGTTGGCTGAATTTGGGTGGGGGGCCCACGGATTCTTTTGGTGGTTTGGGTTGGTTTGTTTTGGTTGGTTTAGTTGGTTTGGTTTGATTATTTATTTGGTTTTATTAGTTTTTTTCATAATAGACATAAATAATTAATTTAAATGTTCCTAAATTTTTTTTGGAGATCGAAACATCGTTTTAAATCCGTGGGCCCCCACATCCAATATAATTTATTTTCCTACAGTAAATTTTAAATATTCAAAAATAAGATTACCAAAAATCAAATTTGGAGGTCGAAACATCGTTTTTTTGCGATTCTAACAATTTTCATAGTCCGTCAAACGGTGGAACAGTTTATCCTATAGTACTTTTTCATACTATCATTTTGGCACAAAATGGACCTTGTTTCGATCTCCCAGTCAAAAGTTATGATACTTTAAAGTTTTAAAATTTATATTTTTGCCTGTAACATATGCGTCTTGTTTCAGATAAATTTTTTGTCTACATGATTTGTGTTACTCTTGTCGAAAACATACAAATCGACTAATTATTTAACGAAAATCGATTTCAAAACAAGTAGTTATGGCCGCTCGAAGTCTGCTCGACGGCAGACGTAATAGTCTTACGACAGATTTTTATTATTATTATTTTTTTAACGTCTGTTAACGACGAAAAAATTTACGATAAAAATATAATATTTTTAAATATAAACGTCCAATTCATATTGATATTTTTTTCGTAATTTTTTAAACTTTTATGCTTTAGATGGAATTTATACAAATTTTGATGCTTTGGAAACAAATTTCCGAAAAAAATATTTCTAAATATTTCTTTCCAATTAATTTTAATTTTATTTCGTTAGAATAAATTTACTTAAATCTAATTACAAAACTAAACTAAACTAAATAAATAAAACAAAAATATAACTAATTAAAATAAACCAACGAAAAAAACCAATCAAACCAAACTAAGTAAACAAACCAAACCAAACCAAACCAAAAAAATAAACGTGGGCCCTACGGCCAATTTCCGTCAACTGAGTTGGCTGAAATTGCCCCCCCCCCATTTCGGCCAACTCTGTTGGCAAAAAATGGGCAAAAAATGGCCGTGGGGCCCACGTTTATTATTTTTTTAATTTTTTGGCTGCGTACGTATACACCAGTTGTGTTTTCCGCCAACACTGTTGGCGGACTCTGACTTTTTTTTAAAATTTCCCAAACTTGTTTCGTTTACATTAATTTAATATAAATTTATTTCACTACAGTAAATTTTCTGTTTAAAATTTCTATAAAATAGTAAAAAATTAAGTATACTCAAGATTTTAGTTTTATGCATAGTTACAATACGACTCATGGCACCAATTATTTTGTTTCATCATATACCCAAAAAACGGTTCATAATCCACTTGGCCCAAAAAATTCACTGGAATACTGGCATATCCTTTCATTTAAATTTCATGAATAATAATTTTTTTCCAATAGATATGAACTACATAAAGCATACAAATACAAAAAAAAAAATACATATATATCACTAAAGATTAACTCTAAATGTTGAATGTTGGTAATAATAGTAGAGACTGATATCTGTATGTTGAATAAAACTTGTCATAAGGCCATCAAATATTGAATGTTGTTCAGCATCTAAAGTGTTATATGTATAATAACTTGTAGATGGACCATCATATGTATTGGTGTAAGTGTAAGATGGAGTAGGCATGTGATGAGGTAGTCAAAGGCGCGAGGCGCACTCGAGGCGCAAAGGGCCCAAATCGCCCGAGACGCAAGGCGCACTTAAGGCACGCGCCCGAGAGACGCGAGGCACAATAATATATATATATATATATATATATATGGGAGCGGATTGGGGGTCACGCCCGCGGAGCCCCGCGGGAGCCCGGTCGCTCCCGACCGTTGTATTGAGCGGGCCCCACGCGAACGCGCGCGCGGGCCCCCCATCCGACGGACGAGGGGAGGACAGAGCTCGAGCGGGGCTCAAGGACGGGTCTTTTGATCGCCCCATATATATATATATATATATATATATATTCACATCGGATTTCTACATTGAAAAACATGTGCTTCAAATTTCTCCATGTCTAGGTTGCAATCACTTTTGAGTGAAAGAAAACAGTAAAAAAAAGTACAGCAATTCAAAAAACAGTTTAAAATGTTATTTTTTTTACAAGATTTTCAAGGCACGCAGTGCTCGAAAAAGGCGCACCTTAGGTGCGCCTTCAGAATTACGACCTACCTGGAGTGCCCTGAGACGCTGCCCCTGCGCCTAGGAGCAAGGCGAGCCTTAGGCACGCTTGAGGCGCGCCTTTGACTACACTGGATGATAGCTAGATCCTCCATCATGCACATTATTTGGCGGTGCTCTCTGGATTTCTAATCATGAAAGTCTTCAGGGAATTCATAAGACCGATACCCTAGACTTTCATATTCACAAGTATTGTCAGCACCCGTCTCGAGTGTATCTTCATTGCTCTCGAGTGTATCTTCATTGCCTCTGCTATAATGTATCTTCATTGCCTCTGCTATATTGAACCCTAGATAATAGCAAGAGCTCGACCCGATACTGAATCCTAGATAATAAATGGAGAGGAGTCTCCGCCTCCATTTTTCTCTCTTCTCCCCCTCCCATCTCCCGTTCCTTCACGAGGAAGACAACAGAGAGGAGAGAGGTCCCCTCCTTCGTTTACCTTTTCCCTTTTTCCTCTCCGCCTCCAATTTTTCTCTCCCTTCTCCGCCTCATTTCCCTTTTCCTCCAAGAGCATCGGAGGCAGAGGCGGCAACGAAAAGGGGGGTGGGTTGGAGGTTCCTTCATGAGCACAAATAGCGGCATCGAAGAAAGGGTATGTGGTTAGTTCTTGGAGAACAACATTTACCTTTTAATTTGGTTTAGACTCTCTATTGGAATGCTCTCAAGATACTTTTCATCTTATTTATAGAGATTTTGGTCTTAATAATTGAGATCTCTTTTATTTTTACATGTTTCAATTATTTATGTAATCTTTTTGTTGGATTCGATTTTTGAATTTTTGTGATACTTTTATTCTCCTTTTAATGATTTTGATGACTAATTTTTTGCAATTCTTCATGTTGCTTGTTGCTTTATTGAAATTCGGTTTTTTTTAATTGCTAGAAACATTTATGCTGAAACTTAATTTGTATCGGTCAGTATCATATATGTATCGGTCGATTCAGACCAATATAATAGGACTTAAAACTGTATCAGTCGATCCCGACAATTTCTTCGGATATCAGATCGGTCAAAAGCCTTAAAACCAAACCAATCCAGCCGATACCGATGCCGATACCGATATGGATCGGATGATACTACAAACCTTACATACAAGAATGCTCATTTGAATGAGTAATTATAGAACAATTGTTAATTAGTTGTATTTCACTGTTTTTGAGGGGTTTAAAAAATAATTATTAAATCACGCTTATGCGTGAAGCTCAATACTAAGGTTGTGCCTCGCTTCAATTAAGCCTCATCTTGCTTTTATTGCGGACAACAATGAATTTAAATAAGGTGCTTTTACAGCGAGTATTTTTGTGAAATTATTATACAAGGACCCAAGAGGAGCATCAGCCCTCCCCATATAAGGTTTAAGCCTAGCAAAAGCTTCCAAGTTTTGCAAACAAGTGTGACTCAGAACAAATCAACACAAAACAGTTTCAATGTTAAGGGCATTACTTATTTTTTGTTATTAAACATTCTACGCAAGAACCTTGAAAGTGCTTTGTGCTTTAAGATTAGGTCCCAATGACTAATATGGCACCTAAGTGCATTTTTCGTCTTTGAAAATATGGGTTAATCACTTCAAAGTTTAAACATCTGGCTGAAAGACAGAGAGATGGTCCACCTAACACTTGGATAACACTTATGCAGTTAGGGGTATATACTGTTTGGGACCACATGACCATCTTGAAAATATTGACACAGATAGTCCTTATATTCATCAATGTCTTACAGCATGCAATGGGAGTTATCAAAGAAGCTTCCAGTCTGCACACTACTTCCTGTGAAGATCAGGATCCAACTTAGCAAAGGTTACCAAGAAGCATATTCAGATCTCTCCTTAATTCGTTGATCCTTCAAATGTTTTTTCAATATTTTAGTAAAGCATATAGAGGCAGTAACCTGGTAATTACTATATAGTATTTGAAAATTCATCTAGGAATCTTCTTCTAAAATGGCTTTGGACACACTGCATCCATTTCCGTAAGTTGCTGTTTCAATTGGACATGGATTGCACACCCGAACACCGTACAATAGCAATATGAAATCCTCAAGGGACATAAACAAGGATTCTTAGTTCATTAATAATGCCAAGAGTCAATTTTTGATAGTTCTTCTTTTATCAAACAGCCAACTTTTGTTGGTTGTTTATTCCAACTAATGTTTTATGATTAAACAGTGCTGGCTTGATTAAAATGGGAATGATAACTCACATAAGAATGATATCAGACTCTAATTCACGCCACCTCCAAACATCGTACATAAAGATTTCACAATTGTGACCCTATCCATAGCATTAACATGTAAAAGATGAATAGTTAAGCAAATTTCTTGGTTCAAACTATAACATAACTAACAAATTACAATTTTATACCACACAAAAGTACTCCTTGCAATTTAAAGTACACAAGAACTAAATAGAAATTTTATGTTTTAAAATAGTAAGTAGTACCTTCTGCTAATTTGAAGGAATCCAGGTTGAAGGAATCCAGGGATCACTCAGCAGCCAGAATCATCCTGCTCTCAAAACTTCTACCAGCACCATAATCTGGAAAGAAGGGGGGATTAGATCCCAATATTTCCATACTATACTAGTAATGAAGATCAATTTTTCAGAATCGACAAGCATGACAATATTCGACAATGTACCAAACTACTACTCTATTCCCTTAACAACATAACAAGAACAAATAGCTTTCATTGGGGGAGAACATCTCCATTTCATTACATAATAAGAACAAATTCCTCCAAATGTTGAAGCAGTGCATTTCTATTTCAAATCAAAGTTTACACAATGAAACAAGACAAAACCAAAAAAACAATAACCATATCTCAACTTTAACCTTATTAAAACTCAAAACTTAGCCACTAAACCCTAATCGGTAGAGCACAGCATTTTCATCAGACACGAGACTAATTTTATTGTATCCAGAAACAATACATATCATACTATTGTCTAGAACACAGAAATTCTAAAATAAGTATAACAAAGACATTTCCGTTTCCATCCACATTGAAAACTTTACAACCAAACAAATAGGGGAGAAACAAACCCTAACTTTTAGTTTGGATTAAAAAAAATTAAAAATCAGATCATAGTTCCCACAAACCAACACAGATTTCAAGATTGTAAGATAATAAATCTTCTATTACTACTCCACCAGAAACAATTCATAACAAAACAGTTTGATTTAAATTTCCATTGATTCAAGCATTTTACAAGAAAAACCAACAAGGAAATCCCACCACCACTACCACCATCATAACCCTAGTAAAGAAGGGTACCAGCACAGCACAGCGCCAACAGCAAGAAAGAAACAGAAGCTATCCACCAAAGCCATAGAGGGTCCTCCCCTGGCGCTTGAGAGCATAGACGACATCCATGGCGGTGACGGTCTTCCTCCGGGCGTGCTCAGTGTAGGTGACGGCGTCGCGGATGACGTTCTCGAGGAAGATCTTGAGCACCCCACGGGTCTCCTCGTAGATGAGGCCACTGATCCTCTTGACCCCTCCCCTCCTGGCGAGGCGGCGGATGGCCGGCTTCGTGATCCCCTGGATATTGTCCCGGAGGACCTTCCGGTGCCGCTTCGCGCCTCCCTTGCCCAACCCCTTGCCTCCCTTTCCTCTTCCCGACATGACTGCTACTGCTACTACTGCTGCTGCTTCTCCTTGTAAAATAAAATTGGGATTGGATGGGGATGAGAATTGGGGAGGAGCGTTTGGTAGGAAAGAAGGGGTTTTATGGAGGGAAAAAGACCTTGGGCTGTGTTTTTTCGGATCTCGAGATTGGGGCGGTTTGGATCGGTGGAGGAGGGATAGGAACCGTTGGATGTGAATCTGATGGTGGGGGATGGGCTGCTGGGGCTTGCTGCGGATCCCTGACGTGGATGGAAATCCAAATTGTTTAATATTGACACACTTTAACGCTCCCCCACACAGTTTAATATTGGTGGCTGCCTGGCTGGCTGGCTCCGCCTTTATTTAAGCTTATGAAAGCGAGAGCCTGCTTTTGGCTTGGTTTAGTTTTGTTGTAACTTGTCAAAAATTGTTGTCAGAAGCTTTTAAGTGTGTAAGTTGCTTCCAAAAGTTTCCCTCAAAGTTGTTGGTAAATATATAATTAAAATTGTAATGTAAAGTGTTTGGTAAAACTCTATTTTCTATTATGAGATTGTTAAAAATGGCAAAACTATACATATATTAAGAACAGAGGGTAAAATTTTAATAAATAATAATGAACATTTATATAAATTGGATTTTATAAGCTATAATAATAACTTTTGGAAGCGTCTTTTTTATTGGAGTTATTTGTATTTACTTCCCCTCTCAAATTGTTAATCCTATCTCCACTACCTCCATATTTTTTTTAACTAGTATTAGTTTCCAATTCTCAAAAAATAGACATTTTTTTAACTACAGTTACAATTAACAGATTATGAAAGAATCTGGGGTAGCACTAATTAAAATAAAAATTAGAGAGGGTAGTAGAGATATGATTAGCAATTGAGGGGGTAAATAAAAATATGCTTTCAAAATCAACCAAGAAATTAAATCAACTTTTAAAAAAAATTAATAAGTTGTTGTTACCAAATACTTTGGACCGCTTGCCAAAAAAAATAAGTAGAAAAAACCACCTATAAGTAACTCCAAACTCAACATTCGTAACTTGTTTATATTTTTTTTTCTTTTTGAAAAGTGAAACTCGTGGGCTCTAAAACAGTTTACTAGAAGCCTAGAATAGATCGAGAGGAACAATAAATGGGATTACTTTCAATGAATTGTGACGTCTTTGTACATGTCCTTGTGGATGGTTTTTGGTTTTGTCAGCAAGTAAAGGTTGGGTATCAGAGGTTAGCAGCTTTTTCAGCTGCTACCCATCCCGCAGTAGAAATGGAGCCTTACGATGGATTTCATGGTCGGTTTACCTAGATCACCGACTAGTCAAGATGCGGTTATTAGTCCCGAGGTAGATCAAAGATGGATCATACTTCCATGAATAGAGATTCATGCAAAACTTTAAAAGTCTGCTCTCTGTTTGATCCTGATATTGTTGTCGAGATTCAAAGATTTACACTAAACTATCAAAGTTTGCTCTCTAAAAAGACTCGACTCCAATGAAATTCTTTTACAATATATTAGATTACAGAGAGAGAAATATTAATCTCGTTCTTTCTTGCAAACGCAATTGCAATTGAGAAATAGCGTTACAAGTAGTAGTAATAATAATAATAATAATAATAATAATAATAAAGAGAAGAAGAAAACAGAAAATAATAGGCTTACTGGGTTGATGAAAAGCAACATTGCTCAAAGCAAGATTTGCCCTATAAACGATCCCCTCCCAGGAACCAACAAGTTCACGAGATGAACTTCTACAATGCTCGTAGTCACCTCTGTTACTAACTCGAATGGACACGTTGACTTCGGTGGCGGCCATAACAATTAATCTCCTTTGTCTCTTTATTTAGTATCTCTCTTAAAGGAGGCACGAAGAGACTATTTATAGAGAAGGGTAAAAATCCTAACCCTAACGTCAGTTGCGACTTAATATGGAAAGATAAGAATCAATTTAAAACGGGATCTCACAAAATAGGAATGCTTTAAATTGGTATTAGCTCCATAACTATTGTCACTCCCCATTTTTGGCGCACTTTGACGCATGTTGGACTTGCTTGCTTGATCAGCCCTAGTCTAGACCGGGCCCGAGAGTTTGTGTAATGCCCCGCAATCGCACAGTGCATTACGCTGAGTTGGATTAAACGAGGCAATGGTTGGTTATATTTTAATTTGTTGGATTTGGGAGCAAGTATTAATTTGAGAGAGATACTAAATAAAGAGACCTTCATATAGATAAGAGTTTGTTCGGTTTGAGTTTGTGCATTCGTGTAGGCGGCGACGCCTTGCCTCGGGCAAAAGTGTGCTCATCGATGATTGGACTAGCGAGGCTTGGATTGTGGCGTGATTCGATAGATTAGAGGCTTAGAAAGCGATGTGGTTCGATATTTTCACGCTTGCTCTGAGTTTGAGTAGAATGGATTGCATGCTTAGTCTTATTTTGAGTTGGATATAACTGCAGTATATTTGCTTGAGTTGAATGCTTGCATGCTTAACCTACTTTACAGTTTTTCTTAACATGTCATACATCTGCCATAAAATGAATCTAGGATTCAAGTAGAAAGATCACCATATAATTGTTTGCATTCACTATCTATTTAGTGTCGATTTAGACGAGTGGGTTATCCCGCTCATCAGTACGTCTGTGTACTGACCCATATTATGGGCATTATTTCCAGGTACGCGGGTGTAGTGGCTCAGCTTGGATATACGGGATATGATGTATGGAACGGTAAGTACCTTTGTGGGCAAGAGAAAGAGCAAGAGTGTTGCATCGCCTTTGTGGCATTCTGCTTTGTGGAAATTTTTATTTGGACCCTTCGAGAGCTTCGCTGCGTATACTATGATGTGTGCCTAGTACACAATATTTGACTTTCGCTGCAACTTGGTCGTTTTGATGATAACCATAACGTTTGACGGCATCGCCTTGTGCAAGCGCAACTCCAGACTCGCATGGTATCACGTCCCGATGAGAACGATTGTCCTGTGAGAGCGCTGTAACTGTAACACCCCGTTCCGTTCTAGCGGATTGCCGACTCAAACGGCAAAAGTGCAACTGTCCCGACCCGCTTTGCCTCAAACGAGAAGCAAAGGATTGCCAGACTTGTCCCTACAGGAACCCGGCTTAGGCTTTCAGAGGCTCGCTTGACGTATCGCTCTACCGAGGCGAATCATCGCTAAGGTGGGTGGCTACGGTGAACTTGTCTTTGCTTAGCCAGCACACATAAAATTTGGATTGATACATGCTAGTCGCTAGGTGACTCACCCCCTGCATGCTAATAAGAATCCAACGCACCTAGCTAAGGGAATAATCCCAACTTGTATTTGCTTATGCTAGAATATGGAAATTGAAATACTGCTTATATTCAGACCCTTGCATGCTAAGTCCCCTAACGATCTAACTCTCGGTTTACCTTCGGGCCCGAGCAAACGTGTTACTTATGCCCCTTAGAAACGCATGCTTGTCTGCTTGTAATGTTGCCATGTTTTTATCCAAACCCCGGGAGACTACTACGTAGTCGTTCTGTGCCTGAATGAACCTGCAAGTATCCGGGACCGTTAGGTCACCCAAGGCAAATCCTCGAACCAGGGGAATGCATCAAGGCAAGTTAATCACCATATAGAATCATGATTCAAGCATCTCCTGTACTCGTGCACTACTGTACTACTGTTCTACTGTACCACTGTACTCATGTTCTACAGTACTCGTGTATCTCGTGAAATTAGAAAAGACCCTGACCTGCATGTCGCGGATAACTCGGAAACGAGGCATAGTTCCACGGACGGTCTCCGGGGCACTGGGGCCACTTCGATCCGGATGGAACTCCAGTGTTCAGCCTACTGTACTGGACGAGATAGTGTGCAGCGCCCACTGTTCTTTCGCTGCATACCATCCGCTCCATGACTGAACTCTACCGTATAGTCTACTATACTGAACGAGATGGCTTGTAGCGCCCACTGTACTTTCGTTGCAAACCATTCTCGTTCAAGACTAGTGTCCTTTATGGCTATGCCAGCGACTCATTGTTCATGTAGCTAAGTCATCCTCGCTTAGCGGCTATCCGCGTGCGAGTCATTGCATCGCATCAACTGAACACCTGAATGATCTTGAATAACAGTACTCGTGTTGCATATGCTATTGCCCCTGAATGTATATACATGCCCGTGCTTGAATATATTGTTTGCCTCGAACAGGGAAGGAGAAGGTAAAATGGTAAATCTTGCCGTGTTTCCTCTCATGTCGCACGGTGCACTGTCACACGGTTAGGCTATTCAAATCTTGCATGAAACTGATCCTAAGGCAACTAGAAAGACAACTTAATAGTTGTGCACGAAACCTGTATTACGTGTTTGGATTTGTCGAGCGGGCGAGTAGCTTCCCCACCAGTGCATTCAATGTACTGATAATCCACCAGTTTGTATGCAGGGTGTGGGAGAACCTCGTTCGGTGCGGATGCCTCCTTCGTGCGTGCTAAGGCGTGAATATCACTCCGAAGCAACGGTGCGTCCGAAACTGAAGCACATATACAAGACATAATATTGTGAACATCGTCTGAACATCGCCAGAACAATCATTCCACAATTGTAGCCACTTGGCACGCATTTACTATTTCAGAGAGAGAGGCTTAAGCGACTTGTAATCTTGGCTATACGCCGCCTGTAACACTTGTTCATATCAATAAAAGAGTTGCTTTACTTCAACTTGTGTTTCAATACTTCCGCTATATTATCGACTCAGTGAACCTGTTACCGATCACCTATGCGTTCATGACTCCGCTGCACTCGGATAATCTGTGCGACTCTGTGGCTTAGAACTCGTACCGCCAGCCAATAAACCACGGTCTTGCATGGGCGTGGATCATGCTCGTGCGGCATCACGCCCAGATGGGTCGAAGCGATCGTTCCGCGGAGCGCTGGCGAGGGTAATTCCCCCCTAGCGGGGACGGCCGATTTGCCTGCGGGAGATCGGGGCGTGACAGTAACGTGGTAATTCACGTCCAGCGGGGGCGATCGAACTTGCGGAAGATTAGGGCATGACACTTTGGGTGTGAGTTGGGTTCGGTTGGGTTGTTAGTGTGCGACTAGAATTGATCATGGCATGATCCATCGGCTTACATCTAAACCCTAACCCTATTTATACTCATCTTATTCTCTCTCCTCATTCATTCATTCACTTTCTTCTCTTTCTTCATAGGCAAGTACATCTTGCATACATAAAGAAGCATATATCATGCATATTTTTTGTTTTGATTAGTTCTTCATGTTATTAGTTTATATTGTGCATATGGAGTTCATTTGCATCTTTAGTGCTTGATGATTTTGGTTTTGATGGTTAGAATAGAGTAGATCTAAGTTATTATTTATGAGTTTTGTAGTGCCCCGCTTCGCGTAGGCACTATGTACAAGTGATATCACTTTGCTTGCTCGAGCGAAAGTCTTCTCGGAGAGTTCCCGATCGAACCACAAGACGATTGATCTAAGTGAGTGGGCAGAACTTTATTCTCTGATTCTTGCATGCCTTAATAATGAATCTAAGTTTTTGCAATGCTTGTTTTGCTTAATAAGATAATGTCCGCATTGAGAATGATAGAACGAGAACCTGCTTGCTAAATAAGAGAACTTGTATGCTTGTCTGAAAAGAGATAGAACATTTCCATGCTAAGTCAAGAAGTATAAGAAATGTTGCATGCTTAGTTACACTAACACAACTATCGAACGAACCCTTGCCATGCTAAGAAGATAAGTAAAAAAATTGCTTGAATAAGTCCCTTTGTAATATGCTAAGAAAGAGATAGATATTGCATGCTAGTTATGAAATCGAAATCGTGCTTGCTATTATATGTTTTGCTTGCCTATTTTGCTATATCAAACTGCTATAAGTCTTCGATTCGTATAAGCAGAGACTAATAGTGCGCCCTGAGGTACGGTCCTTGTGATATAGTGGGGTGTGCTATTAGTTATGTGAAAGATGAAAGATGTGCTTTGCTTGATAAGATGTGTTTTGCTCGACCATATATATTTTGCTTGATCATTTGTTTGCTTGCATTATAGATGATTCATGTCATTGCATTAGTCTCGGACAACTTGTGCACAAGGTCTTGTCTCTCGAACGGTTTCTGGGACACTGGAAATCGCTCGGTCCGAAAGAAATTTTTGTTTTACCCTGAGGATACGACTCTACAGGGTCTAGTGGGGTGATGTGTCTATTAGTGTTGTGCGGAACCCATGATGTCATAACTGCCGACACATGTGTGTGATAGTGAAGAGCTGAACCTTGAGTCACCGCTGCTAATCATAGGGCTACCCATGGACCATCATATAGTTAGGGCGCATGCTAGGCTAGCCTTCTTGCATGCCTAACTGTTTGATGCAGAGACAAACGGGAAAAGAGAACCTTATACATATAAGTTTATACAAATTATTGCTAACTTGTATGTCTGCTGCAGGGATAACTGTTCGACAAGGGTTAAGAAATACAAAGAGTCATTAGTTAGATGGTTTACCGCTATTGATCTTGAGTTTCTAGGGAACCAAAATCATATAGATATGTCTTGTTTGCTTGATATAATGATAGTCCACTTGATACACTTGTTTTGATTCGAGATGATCAGACCACTAGAGATAAATTTTGTTCCTAAGAGTTAGAATATGGTGCACGATACATGTTACGCACTGCACGATAGAACACTGTCCCGATTGTATGCTTATTGTTTGAATATGCAAACTGTTTCCAAAGCTATATTTTCGAAAAGAAGTAAACTGACTCAAATCATGTGCTGCATGAAATGAACATAGGTAAAAGTAGCAAGATCACTAGTAATGTAATATTTTGCCACATGCTTACTTAGTGTGGGTTTCAGGGAATGTTGCTTATGTTCGTTGATTTTATACTCACCGGTACTTTCTCAAAAGTGCTGACCCACCAACAGTTTGCTTGTTCTCAGGTGTTGGATCGTCTGAGAAAGCGATAGCCGTGCCTCATCCCCAGGACCCAGAAATCTGGAGTCGATGCCTTGAGCCGTATCGAGATTGCTTTTAGTTGCTTTGTATAAAGGGATGTAATATATGGAACGATGTTATTGTACTCGAGAGTGCTTGAGCGATTTGTAACCTCGGCCAAGCGTAGCTTGTAACACTTTTGTATATCAATAAAAGAGCTTATTTTCTTATGCCATTGTGTTCTTTACTTTTCTGCAATATGTGTCGTTGCTTCCGTTTTGAATAGCTTACTTGTCCTTGTTCAAGCTTTGGCCTTGTGCAAGCGCAATTTAGGCTTGCATGGCATCACGCCCAAGCGAGGATGATCGGTTTCGTATGGACCAAGCGAGGATGATCGGGCCCTGCGGGACCGGTGCGTGACAGGTTTCATGTGGTTTTCTTAGGGAATGATCTCCCAAAACTTAGTAGTTGTGAAAACTATTTGGCTCCTGTTGTAGAGCATCATATTTTACTTAACTTTGCTTTTGGTTTCATTGGATTTGGAGCAGTGCTCAAACTAGTAAAGTACACCAACCATAGTTGTTGTCCCGAGAAGATGATGAGCAGTGCTTTTTGGAAATACCCATGAGAACCCCTCATTGGCATAAAATACGTTCACTTCACCTTGGGCGTACTTCGTGCTAACCCACCTTCCATGTGTACTTTGGTACATCATCCTCTTTCATTGCAAAATATGCTAAATGACTTTCTAAGTTATTCTTAGGCGCACTTTTGAAAGGAAGCCCTTGGATGCACTCTTGTTTGCGTACTCTTTCTGAGTTTTTCCCACCAAGGAAAAGCATACCGCAGTCGGTTGGCGTACTTTTTCTTGTTGGCGCACTCTACTCAGCTCCCATACTTTTGAGTAGATAAGCTTTGACTTATTGGCTTCTCGTTTTTCGTGTCCTCGACTATCGCGTTTCTAGACTATCGTGCTTTTTCTTGGTTTGTGTGTTTTGTCCTTTAGCTTGTGCCTTGATCTGCGGATCAGTTAGTTGGTATACTACACGCCAACTTCTCTTGTTTGCGTACTATTTTTATACACCAACTTCTCTTGTTTGCATGTTATCTTTGTACGCCACCTCTTTGTAGCTCGCGTACTTTCTCAAAAGTACGCTAAGCCTGTTGTCAAGCTATGCATGACTCTTTTCCTTTTGTTGTGCGCGCACCTTTGCCATGGTTGCACCCTTGCATAAGAGTACGCCACTGCTTGGTTTTTCTCAATTGTACGTGGCTTGTTTGATTGTTTTAGTTCTTGTATTTTAGGCGTATATTTTGCTACATGCTAGAAATGTTGATTTCTCCTGATTACTTGAGCAAGGGCATGGCAGGAAGGGACTGAATCCACCAACATATCCGATTGCAAGAGAAAAGGGATTAGACATATTGCCCTGACCATAATAAGTGGTACATGACCATGAACTTGATAAGAACGACTAGATCGACCTGTACTCCTAGTCCATGTGATAGGTGGCCATCCTAGTAATGAACATGCTCTTGACATGATTTACAAGATTACTAGAGGACATTATTGGACCTATTATGTACATGACCTAACTACTTGTATCCATGTTGATACACTTATATGAGTGCTACTTGATATACATGTGAGCCGTCATGCCACTTGATCATGTTATGTGTTATATATTTATAATATCGAGTTATTACTCTTGCACATAATTGGTAGTTGGCCAGTGACTTATCGTGGATAGGATGATATTGAGTGTTGCATCACGCTTGGGCGAATCTAGGTTGAACTCTCGAGTGACAATGTGGATTCATACCTAGCGTGAGCGTACTTGAAGTACGACATCTAAGGAGGAATAATCATGTGACCACGGTATGGTATTCCAGTTAACAGTATGGTTAACTAGGCAATTAAAACACGTAGAATGTTAGAAGGGAACGAGATTTTGAGAACATGCCTGTCATCCACCCCAGACATTAGTCATAGTGTGTTAGGCTAGCCCCCACCAGATAATGTATATCATCTACAATAGCATAGTACAATATCTGATTATACTATGTACTACATGATATAAATGATTTAAAGACACGATGGCCCTACGAGGGACTGGTGTATCTCTACATGCTTGTATTATTCTTAGCTCGGTTAGCCCTGCTCGGCAATGGCAAGATTTGAACATCCTTATGTATATTGCATTTCTGGGATGATCCAGAGACTACATAGCAAGCTGTAAAACTGCTTGGTATCACGCCCCGGTCCCGCCCGGGCCGCCGCTCCGCCCTGCCCCGCCCCTTACGGCCAGGAATTAACGAACCGGGCACGAATCACCGTGCCTCGGGGCGCCGGACGCGAATCATCGCGCCCGTCCCGCCGGTGCGAGGGAGGAAGGGAGCTATGCGAATGGCCCGTTCGAGCTTTCGGGGGACGTGATGTCGCACGGGCCTGGGGTTGCACCCGTGCAAGGCCAATCGTTTAAGTTCAGAGTTGGCTATCATCGCATCTATCGAGTAAGCAGCGGAAAGGGACTTGCTGCAATGCAATACATTAGCCAACTGAGTGTTCGGGACAATCGAGGCAACTTGGGTTTCCTTTAGCAAAGGCACACGTTCGTTCCATACATTATGCCCCCTTATACGATAGCATTCTCGGGGCAACAATCGAAACCAGGATTCCGGGTCTTAAGGACTGTGGCACGCCTATCGCTCCCTCGGACGATCCAGTACCTGCGAGCAAGTAAACTGTTGGTGGGTCAGCACTTTATACAAGTACTGGTGAGATAAATCAACTGAACAGAAATATGCATTCACTCAAACAGGCACTAAGTAATCATGTTATAAAATATTATATTACTAGTGATCTTTCTAGTTTTACCTAGGTTCGTTTCATGCAGTTCGCTAGCAGAGTCATATTTACTTGTTTGAAAACATGTTTGGAAACAGAGTTTCATATTGAATATGCAAGCAAGCAAACCGTTCATGTTCAGGGTATGCGCAGCGTGTCTCGTGCGACTCGAGGGTCTGATGCAAAGCTAGACACACGATGCACATTCTTAGGGGCAGTCACTATCCAAGCCAACACAATGACTTAGCTATATGCAGGGCGGTCCCCGAGTATCTCAGGATCGGCAGCTGGTGGAACAGCATACCAATGACTCATTTCTCTGATGCTAATGGCAGCTGTGACCCATGGTGGTTATAACGCATGCAGTTCAGCTCTCCACCAAAAGCCATTGTCCGACCGCGTGCGAATGCATGGAACACTATCAAATAAACTCTAGTATACAGACGAGACAAACCATCAGAATACACTCATTGTTGCGGGGCAATCCGACTTATCACTTGAACACGTTCAGGCACAATATGGTTCTCTCGAAGCATAGACGATAGTGAACATGTTCATGCACTCTAAGCAGGCGATTCAGGATTCTCGTTAAGCAGGCATTTATTCAAAGACAAGCTAGGTGAGTTCGTTCATTAACATGCAAGGCAGGTTCTATCATTCTCTTATGAAAATATTGCAAGCAAAAATACAGGAATTAAGGCGTGCAAGAATCAGAGAACGAAGTTCTGCCCACTCACCTTGATACATAACGCCGGCGCGGAGCGGGGCGTTACATACTTACCAACCAACAAAAAGTTTCGTCCTCGAAACTTCAAGGATAAACTTCTCGATATTCCGAGCAGCGATAGTGCCGTCCCTCGCCGTACTCAATCGAAACAATCAAGCAATTCAAGTTCAGGAAACATTTTGCACTTTGAGAATATCTATGGACTTATTGTATGGAACGCTCTTTGCAATACCATATCGATAATATCTCAGAGTCATAGTAACGGTTTTGGGCCAGAGAATCGATTCCGCTCTGATACCATTCTGTCACGCCCCGGTCCCGCCCGGGCCGCCGCTCCGCCCTGCCCCGCCCCTTACGGCCGGAAATTAACGAACCGGGCACGAATCACCGTACCTCGGGACGCCGGACGCGAATCACCGCGCCCGTCCCGCGGGTACGAGGGAGGAAGGGAGCTATGCGAATGGCCCGTTCGAGCTTTCGGGGGACGTGATGCCGCACGGGCCTGGGGTTGCGCCCGTGCAAGGCCAATCGTTTAAGTTCAGAGTTGGCTATCATCGCATCTATCGAGTAAGCAGCGGAAAGGGACTTGTTGCAATGCAATGCATTAGCCAACTGAGTGTTCGGGACAATCGAGGCAACTTGGGTTTCCTTTAGCAAAGTCACACGTTCGTTCCATACATTATGCCCCCTTATACGATAGCATTCTCGGGGCAACAATCGAAACCAGGATTCCGAGTCTTAGGGACTGTGGCACGCCTATCGCTCCCTCGGACGATCCAGTACCTGCGAGCAAGTAAACTGTTGGTGAGTCAGCACTTTATACAAGTACTGGTGAGATAAATCAACTGAACAGAAATATGCATTCACTCAAACAGGCACTAAGTAATCATGTTATAAAATATTACATTACTAGTGATCTTTCTAGTTTTACCTAGGTTCGTTTCATGCAGTTCGCTAGCAGAGTCATATTTACTTGTTTGGAAACATGTTTGGAAACAGAGTTTCATATTGAATATGCAAGCAAGCAAATCGTTCATGTTCAGGGTATGCGCAGCGTGTCTCGTGCGACTCGAGGGTCTGATGCAAAGCTAGACACACGATGCACATTCTTAGGGGCAGTCACTATCCAAGCCAACACAATGACTTATCTATATGCAGGGCGGTCTCCGAGTATCTCAGGATCGACAGCTGGTGGAACAGCATACCAATGACTCATTTCTCTGATGCTAATGGCAGCTGTGACCCATGGTGGTTATAACGCATGCAGTTCAGCTCTCCACCAAAAGCCATTGTCCGACCGCGTGCGAATGCATGGAACACTATCAAATAAACTCTAGTATGCAGACGAGACGAACCATCAGAATACACTCATTGTTGCGGGGCAATCCGACTTATCACTTGAACACGTTCAGGCACAGTATGGTTCTCTCGAAGCATAGACGATAGTGAACATGTTCATGCACTCTAAGCAGGCGATTCAGGATTCTCGTTAAGCATGCATTGATTCAAAGACAAGCTAGGTGAGTTCGTTCATTAACATGCAAGGCAGGTTCTATCATTCTCTTATGAAAATATTGCAAGCAAAAACACAGGTTATTATTAAGGCGTGCAAGAATCAGAGAACGAAGTTCTGCCCACTTACCTTGATACATAACGCCGGCGCGGAGCGGGGCGTTACACTTGGCCGGTTTAATTAGATTTTGCTGGTGGTCTAGGGGATATGGACTGTCATGCCCTAATCTCTCGCAAGTTTGATCGTCCCCGCTGAATGTAAAATCACAACGTTAACGCTCACGCAGGACAATCGTTCTTATTGGGACGTGATGTCGTACGAGCCCGGAGTTGCGCTCGTAAAAGGCGATGGCATCAAATGTCATGGTTATCATTGAAACGACCAAGTTACAGCAAAAGCCAAGTATTATGCAACCAGCACAGATCAGAGTATACGCAGCGAAGCTCTCAAAGGGTCCAAATAAAGATGCCACAAAGGAGAATGTCATAATGGCTTGCAACACTCTTGCTCTTTCTCTTTCACACAAATGTACTTATCGTTCCATACATTATGTCATGTATATCCAAGCTGAGCCACTACACCTGCGTACCTAAAAATAATGCCCATAAATGTGGGTCAGTACACAGCCGTACTGGTAAGCGGGGTAACCCACTCGTCTAAAATGACACTAAGTAAATAGTAAATGCCAAAAGTTATATGGTGATCTTTCTACTTGAACCTATATTTATTTCATGGCAGTGGCATGACATGTTAAGAAAAGCAGTAAAGCAGTTTAAGCATGCAAGCATTGAACTCAAGTAAACACACTAGCAGATATCAATATCAAAGGAACAAAACATGCAAAACTGTTCTACTCAAATCCGTAAGTTATGCATGAGCCCATCAAACCATGTCACCGATCAAGTCTCAAATCTATTTTTAATATGCACACTTTTCTTGAGGCAAGGTGGCCGCCCGCCGTCTACTCAATCGCATGAACTCAAATCGATACCTATCTATATGAAGGTCACTGGCCAAGCCATAAAGGACTAATCCGAGACATTTTGACCCGATCCAGCGCTGAGTATCTAGCCCGCCTGATGGTCTCAAACTACAAGTACCCGTGCTCAAAGCATGTTACTGATTGTCTCCTCCATGGCCGAACGGTCCCGGTGCCCCGGAGCCTATCCCGTTCGAGGAAACCAAACCCTGCGCGCAATAGGTTATCCATGATCATGCAATTCTCCGATAAAGTAGGTACGACGAGGAATCGAGCCTTCTTGCCCCACCAAACTATACTCGGCCCATTATGTCTAATTCACTATTTTCGTTCTCAAATTATAGCCCAAGGCACCATTCTCAAATTATCTCCATTATGTACCATGTCGCTTATCAACACAGTGCTTCGATTGATGCAACACCCCTCGCTCAGAATGCTCTATGGCATAATGCCCCATCAGTGGCACAATGCACTCTCCGATGCAGTTGTCAGATTTTGAACCATAACTGCACACTTTGCTTGACAAAGCATTCCAACTTGATACTCGTGTGCAACAGACGCTCGCTTGCTGAAGTATTCTGATTACTCCAACCAAGATGATCCACTCAAGCCCTAACTACCCAAACGTAAGTCCAACTCAAAGCCACCAATTCTATTCATCCAAACAATGTACAGTTTATATACGCCACAGTGTAGTGGTTCCAATATTCCAAACCAAGTGTTCAAACCATTACGTGTGTTCCATATTATTAGGTATGAAGGAGTAGAGGAGAAGGGACAAAGCTCACTCACCAAGTCTGAATCCGCTAGCACTCTGCCTTGTTGATACGATCGATCCCTTCAATCCATGGTCCGATGTGAAGCACGATCTACTCAATTGGTATGACCATGCGAGCAGGCCGTGGTCTCCAAACCATCCGACCCGATCGAACTAAGGAAGACAACATTATCGCTCCAAATTCCGCTATCCTTATACTGTACTGAACGAACACCTGATTCCATAGCACAACGCCCATGCCTCAGTCTGATGCGAAATGATACTCTGATCCCACTGAACTCCGCACGCGATCTACACATAAAAACTAACTCGAATCAATACTTGTTCCCAAATCCAACTCTTAAAAATGCAACCAAACTTTTGTCTCTTTTAATCCGACTCAGCATAATGCACCGTACGAGTCCGAGTCATTACATAATATACCACTTAGAATAAGGTTTTTCCTCGAACCAACCAGTACCCATTCCCTTATCGTATGTCGCTTGACTATTTCTGAACTCTGCTCCATGTAACTCATACTTTACTGATCCAGACTCATCATCTTCACTTCATACCGAATGCCCACACAAATTCCATATTCTCACATCCTCTTTGCAGCTCAATTCGAATTCAACATATATCTTAGTTTGGATCATACACATATTTAAGGCATCCCCGAAATACATGCATTTTAGCCGAGCTTAGCGATAGTGAATTTGGACAAGTTACAAGGGTATCTTCATGTATGAAACATTCATCACTTCACTTTCGACTGAACTGATCCTATTGTTCATTCCATAACTCATTCGCACATGCGCTAACTCCAAAATGATGATTCTCCACTGACGATGGCTCTACTTGATCCAATTCAATTCGTGTTCTGACTCAATCCATTCTCTAGCGATAGCACAAACCACGCACGCTTCAAGTCCTTGTGCGTCCAAGCACAACGAGTATTCTGTAAGGCCTTATCATCCAACTATTTTTGAATTTCTCGCTTGCGTCGTCCGAGCTCAAACAACCAAACTTTAGCTTGACTTCAATCGCACCATGTTCCGCACACACCATCTCAAAATATTATTGCGTCTGTTGCTACACCACCTAGATGACTTACCAAAATATCGTACTATACTCTTAGATCCGCTTGGCCCAACATATCTACCTAAATCTTAAATCCTCTCTAGAAGAACATCTATATTGGGGTTCATGTAATCCACGAAGAATTTGCTGCCATGCCATAGGGATAGTGTTGCCATAATTTCAATGCAGACACAATCGCCACAATTTTTAGGTTGCACATGGAATAGTTCTTCACGCTGCTTCCACTTCCTCGAAGCATCTGGATATTACCTTCGCCCTTTGCATGAGCACGTACTGCAAACCAAGTCCGGTTGTATCTTGTAGATCTGAGGCATATCTATCACATCCGGTAGTGCAATGATCTGAGCTGAATGAGCCACGACTTTAACTTTTTGAAGCTAGTTACACAGTCGTTAATTCATATGAATACTATTCCCTTCTGGGGCACGATGAGTCATAGGCGATGTTATCTTCAATAATATGCGACCCAGAATCTCATCAGTTGACTTAGGCCATTTTCACCATCGCTTCGATCTTCTGGCTGCATCTTCAGCTGAAGACTATACCAAGGATCTCTCAAATCCAACACTCAGTCACGTAGGCCTATCTTCGATATATACCACTCAATATCCACCCTTGACGCATTCCCAAATGTGCTACTGCAAGGGTCATTCTATGGTCTACAATATTTATTTTTATTGGGCGGTCAAGTCGCTAGGGTCAGTTGTCCTGAAGCTACGCTCGATAATCGTAAGTCATCATGATGGCCAGTTACTATGAACCATGCTATATCTTATCTGCAAATCGATCCATAATTCAACAATCCAATCCGAGCACTGCATGCACTACCGTTGATGTATCTGCTAAGCAAAGCCGGCTAACCACCTAGAGTCTGACTATCTATCCAAACCAATAATTGAGGAACTGTGCTCACTGAAATCATCTTCCAATACTCCGCCTTTCTGCCCTGAATCTATCAAAATTTTGAACTACCCTGTTTGACTTCTCACACTACTACTTGCAACATTTATGAAATCTATTGACTTACTCTGTTTCTTATTCGTATGCCATGCTTCAACACTGCACGTCCAACTCGCTCGAGTGGCACGATGATTTACTCCAACGCCGTCTTCTTGTTCCACTATCTTCAAAGATTCATCCGCCACGATCCTTGTCCTCGTTCCATTCCTTAGCACCGTCTTGATTTCTCCATGTTTCGATGCGTTTGTATGATCTCGACGACTTGCATGCCAATCCCAATATACGTCCACTTTGTTGCACCAATCCACTAAGTCTGTATTCACTATACTCTGGGTTGAACTCCACGAGCGATAAAATCCGAATCCTTTTAGTTCATGCGACTCCATCAAATTGCTCCTTCAAAATCGAACGTGTTTCTCTGCTCGACCAATTTCTTCTTTGCGTTACCAAAATTCGTAGCCCATGCTCGTTACTTTTTGCCGCATCTATTGCGCGCTCGTATATGCATCAACTAATTATTCCTTATGCTTAACTCTCTGCGTCGACGAACACTCCACCGAACTTCCAAATTGCACAAGCCAAATTCCAATATTCAAACTTCCCGTCTGACCGATCTCATCCGATCTTCAATACTTGGTCCACATTACTCTATCGAATTCTCAACACTTGTTTCATTACTTGTTTCATTTCTCGTCCAACGAAACTTCCATTCACATGAGTCTATTTCTAATCGCTCAAATCTGACGCGTCAAAGAATACCTGAGTCAAATTCTATTGCACCAATTCCTGACACAATCTCGTACTATCCATCAGTTACGAGCAAACTTATCGCTTATCTTGTTCCAAATATTTCTAATATGCGCACCACTCCGAGGCACATATATACCACTTAGAAATTCCAATCTCTCTCGACTAATGGCTACTCCGAACTTAACCATTCCATGGTGATCCGGCCGATCATAACTTAATATTCGCTATCTCCATGTTCCGAAATATACTCCACCGATGCGCACAACCAACTTACATTCCTGTTACCCGTGTCCGTTGCGATAATTCTATTGATGTCTATTCAAAACATTCTAACGCCAAGATTACTAAGGGGTATACCATATACCACTCAGAATCAAGTCATTTGTCGCACTATACTTCTCTTTCACGGATCCAACATCTGTTCGAGCTATTCATTCTATGGTGACCCTGCCGACCACAACTCAATCGATACTCAAAGTCTGACACGAAACTCAACCAATGCATGAACCATCTTACTCTTTTGTTGATCTCGTTTGTTGTGACTTGCGCAATATTTATTCTTGATACTTCCAACTATCTCTCGAATCATTCGACACATTCGCTGCACGTGCAACTCATGGAACGTTCTCTTTCTCTGGTATTCCAATCCACTACTCAAATATATTCAACACATACGCTACACGAGCAACTCGTACAACGTTCTCTCTCATATTCCCAGCCAAAACTCAAACTCTGTCCAACAACCAATCGCTCCACTGATACAACTAAATCCTCCCCAAATGACAAGCCAAACAAAAGCAACGACACCTCTCACCTTGCTGCACGGATGCAACAACGTCACACAACTTGTTGCACGAATGCAACAACGCCAAACGATGCTATACTATTCTATCAAAATCTTACGAAGCCAACGCAACAAAGAATAACACACACAACCAACAAATATATAGACTTATCACATGGAACATCCATTGTGACACCGAGTATATCCAAGACCCAATTGATACACGGAAGCTATTTAGAGTTTTTGATGAAGCAAGCAAAGAGAAAAGTCCGAGAAAATGAACCGGGTGCTCTGATAACAAATTTTTATGCCCCAATCTTTCGTAAGTTCGATTGTCCATGCTGGACGTAAAATTACCATGCCAACGCTCCCGCAGGATAATCGTTCTCATCGGAACGTGATGCCGTATGACCCGGTAGTTGCGCTCGTACAAGACGACGACGTCAAACGTCATAGTTTTTACTCCCCGTTCCCGATATACGTATTTGGAATGTATTTTTATTTTAGCATGGTTGCAGGTGCATGGAGACTAGACCCATTTTTTGGTTTAACCCGGTTCATGGTTCATTTTTTTGGGTTGGTTCAAGTCAAGAGAACCATTGGTTCAACCCTCAACCCTACCATATATAAGCCAACCTCTCATTCCCTCTCTTCATTACTTCATTTTCTTTCTCCGTCTTGTGTTTTCTTACCCCTTTCCATAGGCAAGTACACCTTCTATAAGAAATGGAGAAATCATCCATATTGATTGATTATTATGTTCTTTGTATAATTTTAGACACTTTTAGAACTTAGAGTTTTCGGATTTGGTAGATGGATTAGTGCAGATCTATATTTCTAACTTATAGTTTTTATGGTCTTCATGAGTTTTTCTTGGTTTTGATCTATTTAACATATATTTTTGAAAACCAGTTTTTGCTACATGATAGAGCTTTTAATTTCAAGCGTTTTGGCTTTTGGTTCACTTGATTTGGATTTAAAATGAGGATTTTATGGTCAAAATAAATTTTTGGTTTTTGGAGCTTCCGCCATGGCCGAATCGCTGTTAGAGAAGATAAAGTGCTCATGCGGCCAACATCATATGCGGCATAGAGTGCTATGTGGCTTGAGTGCTATGCGTCCTGAACTCTGTGCCGCATATACTAACCAGCATGCGTCCATCTTGTTGGACGCATGACTGCTTATTTTACACAAGTGTCCTTGAGATTCTTGTGTTTTAACTAGATGAACGAATGAGAAATTCAAGTCCAAGAGGCAATCCATGCAACATGATTCATATGCGGCAAGTAGAATATGCGGCCACCTTTCTTGGACGCATACCTATGAACCTTTGGTACACATTTCTATGACCTTCTTTCTCTCTGACATACTTTATTGCATTGTCACCTCAGTCACATCATTCACTCTATGTCACATTATTGACACTTTATTTATTGGCCGTCACTTCAACACTTAACCCAAGGAGTAGACTTTAACCCTGAGCATGCGACCCTTAATTCACATGTGACCCTTACTTCATATATGGCAAAGTGATCCATGCGACCCTAACATCATATGCGGCCTAGAGACTGTTGGCCCATCCGGTCTCAGTCAACTTGATTTTGATAGTTAACTAAACCATACAATGATATGTCGTGATCTTAAGCCTCAACACTGCTATTACATGTCATCTGTATTGCGTCTATTCAAATGTAATCTTTTATTTATTTGAGTCTAGGATCGATGTAAGCTGAGTCGCACTATCAAATCAAAGTACCTATACCCAGATACCTAGTCCACTCAAATAAACCAACGAACATATCCACCAAGTTAGGCCATATTCATTAACAAAGTCTACCATACTTTGAAATCGAACTTGGGCCGAATTCATGTCGAAATCGGACTGAACTCGATTACCCCTTTGGTATAAAATCAGCACAGTAATAATATCCCTGATTTCAAAAATTTAAATTGAACCCCATCCAAATTCTGGCCGAATTCTGTTTGCCAACACACTATAAATAGGATTGAATTTATATATTCTTACTCACTCAACTATTCTTAATCCTTCTATCCTATTGTGAGCAAACATCTGAGCCTTAACTTTTTCATCTCTAAGAGCAACTCCCAAGCCTTCCTAGTGCCAAGTACGGTCTCGGTCTAGAAGTCTACAGACTTGTAAAGAGCTTGGCTCCATCAGTTTCTCTCTCTCTCTAGCTGTGAAGTTGCGAGACTTCAGATCAAATCTCGTGGTGTAAAGAAGTGGCAAGCCTTTGGATCAAAGCTTGTGATTCACTATTGGTGATTATAGTGGATAAAACTCTGAGCTTAAGTTCTCGGGACTGGACTAGTCCTCTCAGAGGAAAACCGGTATACATCTTGGTGTTTGTGTTTACTTTCTCTCTCTACTTTACTGCTTTACTTCACTGTCTTTATATACACTGTTAGTTAGCAACTATCTTCATTCTGATAATCTTAAATTGGGTAGATTATTCTGCTGCACTCTATTCACCCCCCTAGAGTTGCTTTGCAGTCCTTCAATTGGTATCAGAGCAAGTTCTCTTGATATTTGGCTTAACATCCTAAGAGATTTATGGCAACTGGTAGATCTATCTACACCAACAATGGTGAAGGCCAGTCCACAAATAGGCCACCCCTATTTGATGGTACTAACTACACATATTGGAAGACACGTATGAGTTTCTACCTAAAGTCACCTGATTTTAACCTTTGGGCTATTGTAGTAGAAGGATACAAGAAGCCACCTAGAATAGTCATAGATGGTAACCTTGTAGAGAAACCTTATGATAAGTACATACACCAAAAAAAATAAGCTAGTCTTGATGCTAAAGCTATTAACGCTCTATTTTGTACTGTAAACATAATTGAATTTAACATGGTCTCCACTTGCGAAACTTTGCACGAATTATGGAAACTTCTTGAGGTCACTCATGAAGGAACCTCTCAAGTAAATGAATCAAAAATAAGTCGTCTAACACAAGAGTATAAATTATTCAAGATGAAGCAAAATGAGACGACCACTCAAATGTTCATAAGATTTCTCGACATCGTCAACCTCTATTATCACTTGGCAAGGAGTACAACAATCACAATAAGATTCACAAGGTACTCAGAGGACTCACCAAGAATTGGAATCCCAAGGCCACTGTAATCATAGAAGGGAATGATCTTACCATGTAGACCCTCGAGACACTCATGGGCAAGTTGATGACTCACGAGCTGGATCTCAAGAAATTTGAAGCACCCACTCCCAAAGAGAAGGCAATCGCTCTTAAGGCACATCACAAAAAGGTCACCAACTATAACTCCGACGATGATGAGTCTTAAGATGAGGAAGTTGCCTTAATCACTAGAAACTTCAGAAAATTTCTAAAGCTTGAGAGATCAAAGAAGAATGAGCCTACTGACAACAGTGATGAAGAGCCTATATGCTACAACTGCAAAAAGATAGGGCATATAAAGAAAGATTGTCCAACCCTAAGAAAAAAATTATCACAATCACTCATCAAGAAGAACATTATCACAGAAATATGCAAACACTAGTATCTGGCACGAAAGTGAAGCTAGTGAATCCGAAGAAGAGAATCCTCGAGAAGCATCAAACCTATGTTTCATGGCGTTAGCTGATCAGGTAGCAAATAAAAACTCTTATGATGATTTTACTTTTGATGAACTAGGTAATGCTTTTAGTGACCTGCTTCATGATTTTAGAAAACTTAGAAATAAGTACAAGCATGCTAAGAAAGATGTTCAAGAATGTCAGACTAAAATAGAAAGACTAACATCTCTACTAAGTGAAGTAAAGGATACCTCTAACGATTCAGACGAGAATTCTAGACTTAAGCTTAACCTCCACGAGGCCCTTGCCAGTCTTGACAAGAGCTCTCAGGAGAACGCTAAACTTAAAGAAGAACTCGAATATGAAAAGAAGAAGTATTCCATTGTTGCATATAGAATATATGCTCTCACTACTAAATATAATAAAGTATATGCTACCTGTAAAAGATTAGATATTACATTGGGTAAACGGGTCAAACAAACCTCCACCCAACCTAACACGAGACACGTAGCAAGACAAAAGAACACTCATAACTATGTTCCTACCTACATGCATAACAGTTCATGCAATCATACATTCAGAACACATCATACACATAGAACCAAACATAATCATGCATTCCATTATAGATATCCACGAAGACCACAGAGAAATATTCCACACAATCATGCATTCTATCCTCATAGACTACAAAGAATTGCTTCACACAATCATATCTATCATGCTGCACCAAGTACCAACCACACAGCTATATGTCACTACTATAGTAAGAAATGACATATATCTAGATTCTGTAAAACAAGAAAGTTAGTAGATATGAATGTTTATGCATGGGTACCAAAAACTAACACAACAGGACCCTCAAAGAAATGGGTACCAAGGGTCATATCAATAACTCGTTTTGTAGGTAGACCAACCCTCTCATGCTAGAAGCAAGTGGATTCTCGATAGTTGTTGCTCACGACATATGACTGGTGATGCTAACCTATTTGTAACGCTATCGATGAAGAAAGAAGGTTATGTCTCCTTCGGCAATAACCTCAGAGGATATATTATTGGTAATGGCAGTATAGGTATTCCTCCCTATCCTATCATTAAAGACGTTTGTCTAGTAATGGAATTAAAATATAACTTACTCAGCATCAGTCATCTAGCTGACCATGGTTATGGTATTAACTTCGTTAAAAATAAATGCTCTATTTATAAAAGATCCACATGTAAGGTTATCTTTGAAGGGATCAGGAAAGATAATATATATATATTTTCTATCTTGCAAAATATACTAACAATGCTGGCAAATATCTATACACCAACAAAGATGACAGCTGGCTATGATATATGCGTCTAGGACACACACACATGGACACTATTGCAAAACTATCCACAAAGAAGCTCGTAAGAGGCTTACTAGAGATTACTTTCAAGAAAGATATGTGCTGACTATGAAAAGAATAAAGCTACTAAATCTTTCTTTAAATCAATCAACTCTGTAAGTACCTCTAGACCTCTACAACTCTTGCATATGGACTTGTTTGGACCCAGTAGAGTCGCCAGTCTTGGCGGTAAGCTTTATATTTATGTTATTATTGATGATTTTTCTAGATACACATGAGTTTATTTTTTTGCAAACAAAAATGAAGCATTATCTGAATTTGTCACTTTTTGCAAAAAGGTTCAAGCAAAAAAGGTTTCATGATTACTCGTATCCGAAGTAATCATGGAGGCAAATTCAAAAATAGTGATTTCAAACGATTTTGCAATAAAAATAATTTTTCTCATGAATTCTCTTCTCCTAGAACTCCTCAACAAAATGGTGTTGTGGAGTGAAAGAATAGAACTCTTGGCGATATGGCTAGAGTTATGTTAAATCAGTATAACCTTTCGAAATACTTTTGGGCTAAAGTTGCAAGTACTTCATGCCATGTTTTAAATAGGGTGCTTATTCGACCTATATCGAAGAAAATCCCCTATGAACTTTGGGTTGGTATAATCCCAACAATTAGTTACTTTAAAGTTTTTGGCTGCAAATGTTTTATTCTTAATACCAAAGATAACTTGGAAAAGTTTGACTCCAAGGCCGATGAAGGTATTTTTCTAGGTTATGCTGCCAAAAGTAAAGGATTCAAGGTATTCAATAAGAACTCATTAACTGTTAAAGAATTAATCAATGTTACATTTGATGAACACAACACTCAAGTACTAAACGACAACGACGATGAAGGTAGTCAACCCGCAACCAACAAGATATCTGAAGATACAAACAGTACAAGTCATTTGAAAAGTCTGCCAAGGAGACTAAATTAGTTCTCCACAGATCATCCTGAGGGCTTGGTAATAGGTGATGTATCAAAAAGTGTAAGTACACGTTCCTCAAATAGAGATACCATTTCAAATATTGCTTTTATTTCTCAAATAGAACCTAAAAATACTATTGAAGCTTTTGCTGATGAATTTTAGATTTCTGCTATGCAAGAGGAATTCAACCAATTTGAACATAATCAAGTTTGGGAACTCGTTTCTAAACCTAATAATTATTCGATCATTGGTACTAAATGGGTTTTTTGAAATAAATTAAATGAGGATGGTTCAGTTACACGTAACAAAGCATGTCTCGTAGCTCAAGGTTACAACCAAGAGGAAGGTATTGACTACGATAAGACCTATGCTCCTGTTTCTAGACTTGAATCTATCCGAATGCTTTGCGCTTTTGCTAGTTTTTGAAACTTTAAACTTTTTCAAATGGATGTTAAAAGTCCTTTTCTAAATGGAGTTATCAAAGAAGATATTTTTGTCAAACAACCCCCTGGTTTTGAAGATTTCAAACACCCTGACCATGTATTCAAGCTATGAAAGGCTCTATACGGACTTAAACAAGCCCCACGAGCTTGGTATGAATGTCTTAGCTTCTTTCTACTTGGAAATGATTTTTCAAAAGGAAAAATTTATACTACCCTTTTTATAAAATCTTCTGCTGATTCTTTGTTATTAGTGCAAATATATGTTGATGATATCATATTTGGATCAACTAATGAGATGCTATGTAACGAGTTTGCAAAGTGTATGCAGAGTGAATTTGAGATGAGTATGATGGGAGAACTGATATTCTTCCTAGGATTGTAAATCAAGCAAGATTCACCATAAACCTGTATCCATCAGGCTAAGTACACGAAGGATTTGCTTAAAAAGTTTGACATGGACAATGTAAAGCCTATCGGAACTCCAATGGCAACATCCACTAAGCTTGACCTTGATGAAAGCAATAAACCAATAGACATACATAAGTATCGAGGTATGGTTGGTAGTTTGTTATATCTAGCTGCGAGTCGCCCATACATTATGTTTGTTATATGCTTATGTGCTAGATATCAGGCTAATCCTAAGAAATCACATTTGTGTGCAGTTAAGCATATCTTTAGATATCTTAAAGGGACTTTGTCGGCAGGCTTATGGTATCCCAAAATCACGTCCTTTGACCTTGCTGGTTACTCGGATGCTGATTTTGCTGGATGCAAAGTAGATCAAAAAAGTACCAGCAACACCTGTCATTTCCAAGGAAAGTCTCTAGTCTCCTGGTTTAGCAAGAAACAAAATTTTGTTACATTATCAACAACTGAGGCTGAGTATATCGCCGCAGGACGTTGTTGTGCTCAAATTTTGTGGATGAAGCAAATCCTAGATGACTTCAATCTGCACTATAAGAACATTCCTATTCTCTGTGATAACACTAGCACCATTAATCTCACCAAAAATCCAGTATGCCATTCACGCACTAAGCACATAGAAATCCGACAGCATTTTCTAAGGGATCATCAATTACACGGAGATATTTGTTTGGAATATGTGGACACAGAACATCAATTAGCAGACATCTTTACTAAACCTTTAGTTGAAGACCGATTCAACTTTATCCGTCGAGAATTAGGTCTTTTGGATTTTGATAAAATATAAAGAATCATAAGAAGCTTTACAAATTCTTCATCACATTTTTCAAAAGTTTTTAATTTTTTTGGATACAAGCCGAAAGGCCCCTTCTGTCAAAAATGTGTAAATAACCTTCAGCGACACGGTATTTAAGTATCTTCGGACCACCGCTAGCTGGGATCCGGCCCTACAACTACTCCAAGATGATTTAAACTCTTGAAAACGTACAATTTAAATTCAGCACTTATTATTCTGTATTTATACCAAGTTAAGAAAGGCATAATATCGATTAAAGTTATATTGAGATTCTGAAAATTAATGTACACAAAATTCGGACCAAACTCGGGCCGAGCTCGGACCAAACTCGGTTAGTTTAATTCCAGAATATGCTATGTCATTAATCTTTTTCCTAATTTAGGTTTCTGCTACTCTATTTATACATCTTTTCGTGGCTCATTCATTCAGACCAATAAAAAATATTCCCTCCTCCACAAATAAACTTTATTTTCTTCCTACATCCTTTCCCAATAGTCCCTAAAAGAAAAATAGATTCCTTTTGAGACTCTCTTTTCTGTCCTATTATGCCAAACATAGGAGAATTCGACGGTTTCACTTTTTAAAGCCTCAAAATTTTAAATGATTGGTTTAATGACTTCTCTAAGAGACACATTTGTCTTGGCCATCCTATTGATTTTTTCTCCCAACATAATTACTATCTACTTATTCTTCAAAAACTCCAACTTAAAGAACTTGTTATGACCCGTACCAATATTTACACAAATGCTATTCAAATATTCTATTGTAACTTAACATATGAACATAATACTATTTTATCTAGAGTTCATGGCATTCTAATTGAATTCGATATGGACGACTTGGCAAAATCCTACGTATTCCCCCTGCTGGACAAACCCTAGTCAATATCCCGCAAGTTCAATTAGACCATGGCTTAACTTTAGACTCTTTCAAAAATATCCTTTGTCATCCTCTTGAATGTCCACCTGAAAATTTTTATGCTAGATATTTGAATGGTCACTTCTTTAAAATGCATCGTATTATCTTTTCAACTTTTCTACCTAAGAAGACTTACTGTGATGAGGTCTCTTATCTAGAAATGTCAGCTTTATACCACTTGCATTTCGGCATTAACTTCAATGTTCCCAGACTATCTTATCTTAAATGGTTCAATGTCGCGAGAAAGGGCATCCACTAATCTACGCCATGTATTTGCCAACTATATTTAGCTATTTTAACATTCCAATGGATACTTGTTGTAAACCCCCTCGACCAGATTTCAGTATTTTTAGGATTATTTTAACAATTTAGGATTTATGGCAATATTTTAATTTATTTTGCCTACATATCCTGTTGACTTGTGCACCTGTCCATCTCCTAATTATTTGGAGCTTTAGCTTGACTATTATCCCCAAACAAAGTTCACATACCTGTCCTAGACATGTCAGACTATTTTCCTGAATTTTGTGCAACTCCCAGATGCTTTATTTTGAGCCTCGTTTGAGACGCACAAATATCGTTACAAAAGTCCGTATTTATTTCCTATTTAATTTTCTACTCTTTACCCACCTCTGTACTCCTAGAGATTTGAGGCCCAACATGCACCTGTTTTGCCCAAACAAAAATACGATAATTTTTTACACCGAGTATACTACATTTAGTGTATTGACACCGTAGAAAAATTATGACCCTACCTGCCTCTAAATAATTAGAGAACACCGTGCGCAGTATTTATTAATTAATAAATACGATGACTCGTATCACCCAGAAACCAGGTCCAATCCCTGCCCAGACTCACCCCCATTCCCCCGGGACCCTCACATAGCAATTGTCCTCAATTCTGTAAATTTTCAGGAATAGGGTGTTTTCCAGACAATTTCGTAAATTGCGCAAATTTCCGAAATAGGACTATTATGCAATTTATGAAATTACAGGGACTTTCCTGCAATTTGCAGCGCGAGGTGCCACCCCCTCATTGGCCGGTGAACCTGCGCCGTCCATTTGGAGACGGGACCCACCCGAAAAGATCTCGAAAATATCCCGAAAATATCTTGTAAATATCTCGAGATATTTTTAGATATTTTCTTAAAGTATTAATATAATTTTCTATATAATAAAAACTAAAAGAAAAAGAAAAAAAAAATAAAAGAAAAACCTAACCCTAACCCTACCCAGCCCAGGCCGCAGCCACCCCCCCCCGGCGGCGAGCTCCCTCGCCGGAGCTCCGCCGACTCTCCCCACCCCGCGGCGAGCACCCCCCTGCCGCTGAAGCTCCATCTCCCTCTCTCCTCTCTCCCTCTTCCTCTCCTCATCCTCCCCGACCGGAGCCGAACCCACCGGTGAGCCGACCCCCGACCTTCGCCCGCCCCTTCCCGGCCTCCTTCTCCACCTCCTCTGCCACTCGCCGCCACCGCCACCCCCTCTTCTCCTTCCTGATCTTCTCCTCCCCTTCTCGTTCTCCACCCCGACCCCTTCCCGACCCCGACCTCGCTGGAGCGGCGAGCCTCGGCGAGCCACTCCTCGCCCGTAGTCGGCCCCCGACCCCTCGGCCTCCTCCTCCTTCCCTGTTCCTCTCCTCCCTGAGCTCGCCTCGCCGGACCCCCACAACTCCGCCACCACCGCCACCCTCTGTGCACAGCCACTTCTCCCCTCGAGCTCGACTTCGTCCCCGAGCCCAGGCCGACCCCCCATGGCCGAGATCACCCCTCCGACGAGTCTCCAGCAAGCTCTAGACACAGTTCGTGTCGGACACAGCGGACACAAGGACACGGCTCGTGTCAACGACTCACGGACATGTATCGGACACGTAAAAATCAGCCTTCACGGAGCCCTGTTCAGGTAACGATTCCTCTCTCCTCGTAGCTCCGTTTTTAATTCCGTCAGTTGTGACACGTAGGCTGTGTAACCATCTCGGTGCCCGTGCAACCCGCTCGGTGCATCGCGCCCTGTGGCGATCGCGGCACGCGATCCAAAAACAGGAAAAACAACGACCTGATTCACCCCGGAACTGGGTACGCCCCGCCAGACGGGACGACTTGGTCGCACGCGGTCTTTACCGAAACATGCACGACGTTGATACGGACGTGTAGGAATTCGGAGAAGTTGATTTGGATGTGCGTGCACACCGGAATCAACGCGTATCCGTCGACACCGCCCCGTATCCGTCAGTTCTGGAACACGCTGCAACTTTGTGTACACACGTCGGATCGAGACAAAACTTGCGCCATCGGACTCGTAGCGATACGCTGGTCCTGTGAGCCAAGTTTGGTTTGATTCTGAGAACGTTGACAAAATCCCGTATCGTGGGCCCCACAAGTTCCACTTGACGGGCGATTTTGTGACCGGCTCATCGAAATCCAATTCTGGAAGTTCCGTTGGGTTCGTATCATCGTTCCTGACTTGTTGACACTAAGTTTGGCGAATTTGGAGACCTTTGACCCTGACACATTTTCCGGTGCAAAGCAGCCCACATGTGGACCCCGCTTTGACCAGAAACTGTCATTTTTGTCCCTGTGTCCAAATTGGACGAAAGGACAGGCGTTTCTAGCTATTTGCTATTTTCTGAGACTGTTAGTGATGTTTATTTCAGCATCCGGAGACTTTTCTTCCGAGGACATAGTTTCTGACTTCTTGGCATTTGACATCTGGATATTATGTTTGCAGCTCTCCCGCCAGGCAAGTATACCTTGCCTTATTGTACTGTTTAAATTCAGTTATTGTTAGTTACATGTTTTAATATTATATAAATGTGCGCGTCCGAGAAAACTCGGGTGCAGTCAACGATGGCGTTGACGTTAGGACTTGTGTCTGACCTAGTGTCTAGTAGACCCACCTAAAGTTGTGAAGTTATTGATATAACTTCCCAGGCCTTGACACGTATTATTACACGTCACAGAGTGAGTACATGTAGGGACGCGTGCCTCATGCGCGACTGGCCATCAGTGTGAGCAACACGTGTAGCGGTATTTAGCTCAGTTGTTATTTTATTGAGACTTGCATCATAGTAGGAGGTGTCCACGTCGTTTTCACGACTTGTACATCTGTATTGGGCGGGAAAGATACTAGTAGACGTATGGGACACCCCCTCCTTATATATTCCTGTTGCCTGATACCATACTCTTCGGAGATGGGGTATTCCTGTTGCCTGATACCATACTCTTCGGAGATGGGGTATTCCTGTTGCCTGATACCATGCTGCTCGGAGATGGGGTATTGGTTTTCTTGTTTCCGTTACCATGCTCCGAGGAGGATGGGGTACTGCTTGTGCCCTTGCGACGGGGGCATATGTGGCATATACTAGCCGGTCATGACGATTGGTGAATTACGTCAGCATATGTCTAGCCGACACATTCCCATGCGTACTACAAGGTCTTTAAATTGCATTCACTTAGATGGTTAGCACACCCCATTTATTTATTTAGTATTTACATTATGGCATGTCATTTTTCTGTATCTTGCTATGTCCCTCTGAGGACCTGGTCCCCTGCCAGGTGTATTTGTTCTTGAGTACTCGCAGGAGCACAGATCAGGACAGGCTACTTATTTTTCGAGGAGGTCTTCTCTCCGAGCCTCGTGATTGTCAGATGTTGTTCTTTATGGTGTGTATTCTGGTTCCTTTTATATTCTTTTTCGGCAGTAGATTTGATTTCATCTGACTGTCATTCTTAGATATCTGTATTGAGATCTAGTTACATGGTTATTATTTATTCATATTTGACTTCTGTGGATGAGATTTAGATATTACCCTGTGACTTGGAGTTAGTTTTACCACTTATGAATTATTGTTCATTATACAGCGTACGCACGTATATATGGTTTCCATATATTGGAGTTGCCATATATACGGGCCAGCTGGCATGGTTACGTGACCTAGTCCTACGTATTTTGGGACTGGGGCGTGACATATTTTTAGTGGTGGCCCATGCAGGTCAGAGCATATTGTCTCGGTTACGTTACTGTACCGAGCAAGCCTGCACCTAGGATTAGAGCATAGAATCTCATCCATAATTGACTATGACTTATCTTCCTTCCAGTCTGTCCTACTTATAAAATTGCATCCTGCTTGATTCATGTGCTTCCCTGATAATTCCTCGAGTTTAACCCCTGCTAGAATATAGGGATCCCTATTGATAGGATGATACTTAGGGTAATATTCCTACTTAGAACACAACTAGGGCTTTGAGACGTCATTAAGTTCAGACTTCTTAGTGAACCCTAGTCTTCCTTATTACCTAAATAAACCCTAGTCTTCCTTATTACCTAAATAAGCCTAGCGTCACTTACCTATAGATTAACTTACCCTTATCCCTTGACATATTTATGTATGACTTGAGTATAATATAAACACTACTAGGATTAGTTAGAGATAGGATTATTAGAGATTTGACCATAGTGTTGACCCTAGCCTTGAGGAACCCATAGAAATCTAAGATTGAATACTAGGACAGAAACCTCATCCTATGTAGGATAACTAGAGTTTTACGCCAGAGACCCTTTTATCCTTGTTGGCGTAAAACCAATTGACCGTTGTTGGCGTAAAAGCCAATTGACCGTAGTTAGCGTAAAGGCCAAATGACTTTCCTGATTAGCGTAAAAGCCAAATTATGTAGAAGCTTGTCCCCTTTACGCCGCCCTTAGTCTTCCTTATCCTGCGTATGACGCATCAGCCAGCCACGTAGGTAACTGCTCTGCGCAAACCCGATGATTCATAGATAACCAGCATAGAGTAACCTGTTTAGGCGTAACATAAGAATAGGATGTTAGCGTATTTGTTACAGCCTTAGCTTTTCCCAGGCACGACCAAATCCTGCGCAGAGATACACCTCGAGCCCTGTGCAAAAGGAAACAACTTTTTGACGGGACATTTGGTTTTGTCTCATCTCAAGCGTAAGTGACTTGTATCCAATCAGTCACTAGACGACAACCTGGGACTCCGAGCAAATTCATCGTCACAACCGACCACTCGATCGTCGTGCAAGTACTTTTGTCAGATATCAGGATTCATAAATTTTTGACTGACAAACTCATGAGTTTCTCGTACAACTTTACGCCCGTAAAATTTTTGCGCAGATTTTAGCGCAAAACTTTTATGCTCAGACTTTCACCTAGACTTTTACGCAGACTGTTACGCACAGACTTTTACGCGGACGGCTCTGATATCCCTACTTTACGCAGACCACCTTAATCTTTATTTTATACGGACAACCTATAGTGTATATTAAGATTATAGAACTTAGAAGGCCATACCTCTTTTAGGTCAACTAGCATCTTAGAGTAGGAGTTAGAATAATAACTGTAGAGATTGTAGGGTCTTGTCTGTTTGTGATTTTGAATTGTTTTGAGATTTCTCACATCATAATCTAGCGTACTTATATTTACCGTACTACTTTGACTTATGCCGCTATTATAGCCTAGTTTTGCAAGCTTATTCTTTATCAAGCTTGTTCTTGAGATATGTATTATTGGAGTACTACACTAATACATTTCAGAATCAGTGTATTACGGTCTGATCAACCAGAGTGCACTTGGTTCGCCCTTCGCATAACTACTTTACGTGGATTGAGATAATTAGTAGATAGATGTACTTGCCCTCTAGATATGTCTAAGCATATCGTATCAGTTACGTAACTGTACTGATACGAGCATGTGAATAGGAATTACCAAGATAGAATTTCAATCCACAACTGTTTTGACAATTTTCGTTGAATTCTTTAAACTCATTGATCCCCACACATTTAATCTATTACCCCCCCTTGAACTCTTGATTATTGTTTATCGTCTTCCCTTATTTCGGAAAGGCAAAACCTCGTGCCTCGTACAAATACGAGGTGTATTGTTTCTGTAGCTATTCCTGTTTGTTTCTTGGGTAATTACCAAACCCTATTATTAGATTGGATTGCAGTTTAAAAACTGTGCTATCCCTAGAATGACCCTACCTACCTACCTACCTACCTACTTTCCTGATACATGCATCATTATGACAGCATGGAATTTTGCCTCATAACTTGGGTCAAGTTCAGAACTCAAGTATTACGATGAAGAATATATCATTTTGCTGACAGGAGTCTAAAATGATTTCACCTGGAGGAACAATTGATTGACTCCTGAATGGATAGCAGCACCTATGACTAGGTTGACTTATAAGGATTAAAAATTCCTATGAACCAACGAGTGTCAAGCCGCTTTCGAGGAGTTCAAGAAGCGTCTGACCACAACACCCATATTGACTATTCCATCCGGAGCAGGAGTTATGTGATCTACAGACGCATCAGGAAAAAGTTTGAGATGCGTATTAATACAGGATGACAAGGTAATAACAGATGAATCTAGACAGTTATGAGTGCATGGGAAGAATTTGGAACTCGCAACCATTGTAATTACTCTGAAGCCATGGAGACATTACTTATATGAGACAAATCATAAGATTGCACGACCTACCGGTCAGCATTTTTACCAGACAAGGATTCGCGTGACCAGAGTTGGTGGTCAACACCATAGAGACAGTTAAGTAATACAAGGACACTTGTGAGCAGTGCAAGATAGACAGAAGTAATGGGCAGATCGTCATCATCGTCCCTTGGAATTCAAAGAGGACGGTCATGTCATCTTGAGGATATCACCTGCTAAAGACACCATTCGATTAGGAGGATGCAGCAAGTTGAGTCCAAGGTATATTGGACCATTGAAGTGCTAGAAAAAGTAGGAGTAGTAGCATATCAACTTGCGCTCTCACCTTCACTTGAGGAAGTACTTGCTGTAGTCCACGTATCGCAACTCAGGCGATATGTGACAGACAACAGTCATCCGTTAGGCCGAGCTTGTCGTATCAGGAGCAGCCCGTAGAAATCCGTGATCATCGAGAAAAAGTATTGAAGAACCAGTCTATTCCCTTGATCTGCGTAGCATGGAAGCATGACGCGCCAGGAGAATCAACTCGGAAGCGCGAGTACGACATGCGTAAATGTCTTCGAACCTATTCTTAACCCAAGATATAAATTACTTTGTTAAATTATATCTATTGCCGTCTTTGACTTCTACCGTGGCTTAGTTTTAATTTCGAGGACGAAATTTTTATAAGTTGGGTAGATTGTAAACCCCCTCGACCAGATTTTAGTATTTTTAGGATTATTTTAACAATTTAGAATTTATGGCAATATTTTAATTTATTTTGCCTACATATCCTGTTGACTTGTGCACCTGTCCATCTCCTAATTATTTGGAGCTTTAGCTTGACTATTATCCCCGAACAAAGTTCACATACCTGTCCTAGACATGTCAGACTATTTTCCTAAATTTTGTGCAACTCCCAGATGCTTTATTTTGAGCCTCGTTTGAGACGCACAAATATCGTTACAAAAGTCCGTATTTATTTTCTATTTAATTTCCTGCTCTTTACCCACCTCTGTACTCCTAGAGATTTGAGGCCCAACATGCACCTGTTTTGCCCAAACAAAAATACGATAATTTTCTACACCGAGTATACTACATTTAGTGTATTGACACCGTAGAAAAATTATGACCCTACCTGCCTCTAAATAATTAGAGAACACCGTGCGCAGTATTTATTAATTAATAAATACGATGACTCGTATCACCCAGAAACCAGGTCCAATCCCTGCCCAGACTCACCCCCATTCCCCCGGGACCCTCACATAGCAATTGTCCTCAATTCTGTGAATTTTAGAATTTTCAGGAATCGGGTGTTTTCCAGACAAATTCGTAAATTGCGCAAATTTCAGAAATAGGACTATTATACAATTTATGAAATTACAGGGACTTTCCTGCAATTTGCAGCACGAGGTGCCACCCCCTCATTGGCCGGTGAACCTGCGTCGTCCATTTGGAGACGGGACCCACCCAAAAAGATCCCAAAAATATCCCGAAAATATCTTGTAAATATCTCGAGATATTTTTAGATATTTTCTTAAAGTATTAATATAATTTTCTATATAATAAAAACTAAAAGAAAAAGAAAAAGAAAATAAAAGAAAAACCTAACCCTAACCCTACCCAGCCCAGGCCGCAGCCACCCCCCCCGGAGGCGAGCTCCCTCGCCGGAGCTCCGCCGACTCTCCCCACCCCGCGGCGAGCACCCCCCCGCCGCTGAAGCTCCATCTCCCTCTCTCCTCTCTCCCTCTTCCTCTCCTCATCCTCCCCGACCGGAGCCGAACCCACCGGCGAGCCGACCCCCGACTTTCGCCCGCCCCTTCCCGGCCTCCTTCTCCACCTCCTCCGCCACTCGCCGCCACCGCCACCCCCTCTTCTCCTTCCTGATCTTCTCCTCCCCTTCTCGTTCTCCACCCCGACCCCTTCCCGACCCTGACCTCGCCGGAGCGGCGAGCCACTCCCCGCCCGCAGTCGGCCCCCGACCCCTCGGCCTCCTCCTCCTTCCCTGTTCCTCTCCTCCCTGAGCTCGCCTCGCCGGACCCCCACAACTCCGCCACCACCGCCACCCTCTGTGCACAGCCACTTCTCCCCTCGAGCTCGACTTCGTCCCCGAGCCCAGGCCGACCCCCCATGGCCGAGATCACCCCTCCGACGAGTCTCCAGCAAGCTCTAGACACAGTTCGTGTCGGACACAGCGGACACAAGGACACGGCTCGTGTCAACGACTCACGGACACGTCTCGGACACGTCTCGGACACGTGAAAATCAGCCTTCACGGAGCCCTGTTCAGGTAACGATTCCTCTCTCCTCGTAGCTCCATTTTTAATTCCGTCAGTTGTGACACGTAGGCTGTGTAACCATCTCGGTGCCCGTGCAATCCGCTCAGTGCATCGCGCCCTGTGGCGATCGCGGCACGCGATCCAAAAACAGGAAAAACAACGACCTGATTCACCCCGGAACTGGGTACGCCCCGCCAGACGGGACGACTTGATCGCACGCGGTCTTTACCGAAACGTGCGCGACGTTGATACGGACGTGTAGGAATTCGGAGAAGTTGATTTGGATGTGCGTGCACACCGGAATCAACGCGTATCCGTCGACACCGCCCCGTATCCGTCAGTTCTGGAACACGCTGCAACTTTGTGTACACACGTCGGATCGAGACAAAACTTGCGCCATCGGACTCGTAGCGATACGCTGGTCCTGTGAGCCAAGTTTGGTTTGATTCTGAGAACGTTGACAAAATCCCGTATCGTGGGCCCCACAGGCTCCATTTGACGGGCGATTTTGTGACCGGCTCATCGAAATCCAATTCTGGAAGTTCCGTTGGGTTCGTATCATCGTTCCTGACTTATTGGCACTAAGTTTGGCGAATTTGGAGACCTTTGACCCTGACACGTTTTCCGGTGCAAAGCAGCCCACATGTGGACCCCGCTTTGACCAGAAACTGTCATTTTTGTCCCTGTGTCCAAATTGGACGAAAGGACAGGCATTTCTAGCTATTTGCTATTTTCTGAGACTGTTAGTGATGTTTATTTCAGCATCCGGAGACTTTTCTTCCGAGGACATAGTTTCTGACTTCTTGGCATTTGACATCTGGATATTATGTTTGCAGCTCTTCCGCCAGGCAAGTATACCTTGCCTTGTTGTACTGTTTAAATTCAGTTATTGTTAGTTACATGTTTTAATATTATATAAATGTGCGCGTCCGAGAAAACTCGGGTGCAGTCAACGATGGCGTTGACGTTAGGACTTGTGTCTGACCTAGTGTCTAGTAGACCCACCTAAAGTTGTGAAGTTATTGATATAACTTCCCAGGCCTTGACACGTATTATTACACGTCACAGAGTGAGTACATGTAGGGACGCGTGCCTCATGCGCGACTGGCCATCAGTGTGAGCAACACGTGTAGCGGTATTTAGCTCAGTTGTTATTTTATTGAGACTTGCATCATAGTAGGAGGTGTCCACGTCGTTTTCACGACTTGTACATCTGTATTGGGCGGGAAAGATACTAGTAGACGTATGGGACACCCCCTCCTTATATATTCCTGTTGCCTGATACCATACTCTTCGGAGATGGGGTATTCCTGTTGCCTGATACCATACTCTTCGGAGATGGGGTATTCCTGTTGCCTGATACCATGCTGCTCGGAGATGGGGTATTGGTTTTCTTGTTTCCGTTACCATGCTCCGAGGAGGATGGGGTACTGCTTGTGCCCTTGCGACGGGGGCATATGTGGCATATACTAGCCGGTCATGACGATTGGTGAATTACGTCAGCATATGTCTAGCCGACACATTCCCATGCGTACTACAAGGTCTTTAAATTGCATTCACTTAGATGGTTAGCACACCCCATTTATTTATTTAGTATTTACATTATGGCATGTCATTTTTCTGTATCTTGCTATGTCCCTCTGAGGACCTGGTCCCCTGCCAGGTGTATTTGTTCTTGAGTACTCGCAGGAGCACAGATCCGGACAGGCTACTTATTTTCCGAGGAGGTCTTCTCTTCGAGCCTCGTAATTGTCAGATGTTGTTCTTTATGGTGTGTATTCTGGTTCCTTTTATATTCTTTTTCGGCAGTAGATTTGATTTCATCTGACTGTCATTCTTAGATATCTGTATTGAGATCTAGTTACATGGTTATTATTTATTCATATTTGACTTCTGTGGATGAGATTTAGATATTACCATGTGACTTGGAGTTAGTTTTACCACTTATGAATTATTGTTCATTATACAGCGTACGCACGTATATATGGTTTCCATATATTGGAGTTGCCATATATACGGGCCAGCTGGCATGGTTACGTGACCTAGTCCTACGTATTTTGGGACTGGGGCGTGACACTTGTCCACATCTTGAGGAACCTTTATCCCTCAATAGAGTTCGGAGAATTGAGCCATCTATGCTTCTACCATATAATTCATCATAAAACTCCAATACACATCCTGCTGATTCCGTCCCTCATGTTGTTGAATAACCGCAAACCTTAGAGTCTATTTTCAATCTGTTGCATAATCGCCGTCATAAAGAAGATATACGCAATCGTGCTACTGATCATCGCCAAACTCTTCAAACTCAGGCTCTTGGCAATACCTTGATAGACATCCAGAACACCCTATCGAAGCACCCAACCGGACCTTTTCTGATTCTTCGAAATCCAAATCAACAAGGTTTTCGCATTAATCACCCCTATGTTCAGCGACATTTGGATCCAGCTGATGCCTTCTTTGATCCAAACATAATAGTTGAACCTGATGATGAAGATGAAGAAATGATAACTAGTTACTCAATGGATTTGAATGTTTAAAAAGTTTACTTTTAGTTGTTCTACTATGATATTTCCACTACACATCTGCTTTTGTATGTTTTCTTTTCAAATGAATAAAATTTAAAGCAATTTTTTTGCCATTATATGTTATCCTGTATACACTTTACTCTCTTGTTTTCTTGCCACCTCACCGATTTCGGGGGAGTATGCCATTTTGATCAAATGACAACGGGGGAGAACGACATATATGATACTTGCTTACAAGATGATACTTGATAGACGTTGCCTTCAGCATGTCAACTACTCCACAGTTACGGGGGGAGCCTTGCATATCAAAGACTTGTAGTATCATTCATAGTTTGTCAATTATCAAAATGAGAGAGATTATTGGCCCATCCGGTCTCAGTCAACTTGATTTTGATAGTTAACTAAACCATGCAATGATATGTCACGATCTGAAGCCTCAACACTGCTATTACATGTCGTCTGGATTGTATCTATTCAAATATAATATTTTATTTATTTGAGTCTAGGATCGATGTAAGCTGAGACGCACTGGAAAATCAAAGTACATATACCCAGATACATAGTCCACTCAAATAAACCAACGAACCTATCCACCAAATCAGCCCACATTCATTAACAAAGTCTACCATACTTTGAAACCGAACTCGGGCCGAATTCATGCCGAACTCGGATCGAACTCGGTTACCCCTTTGGTATAAAATCAGCACAGTAATAATATCCTTGATTTCCTGGCCCAACGTTCAAAAATTTAATTTGAACCCCATCCGAATTATGGCCGAATTCTATTTGCCAACACACTATAAATATGATTGGATTTCTACATTCCTACTCACTCAACCATTCTTAATCCTTCTATCCTATTGTGAGCAAACATATAAGCCTTAACTTTCTTATCTCTAAGAGCAACTCCCTAGCCTTCCTAGTGTAACGTCCCACAACCGCACGGTACGTTACGCTGAGTCGGATTGAATAAAAATAATAGCTGGTTACATTTAATTTGTTGGATTTTGGGAACAAGTATTGATTGAGTTGGTTTTATGTGCAGATGGCTAGCGGAGTTCGATGGGAATCGGGTGTTCGTTCAGAATAATACTGAGATAGCTGGATTGGAGCGATAATGTCGTCTTCCTTAGTCCGATCGGTCGGATGATTTGGAGAGCATGGCCTGCTCGCACGGTCATACCAGTTGAGTAGATCACGCTTTGCATCGGACCATGGGTTCAAGGGATCGGCCGTATCGGTAGGACAGGATGCTTAACGGAATCAAACATTGTGAGTGGGCTCTTTCCCTTCTCCTCTACTCCTTCATGCCTAATAATATGGAAAACACGTAAAGGCTTGAACACTTGGACTGGAACTTGGGAATTACTACACTGAGACATGCATAGAGTGTACTTCATTTGCTTGGATAGGATTTTGGCTTGAATTGATTTGCGTGTATGGATAGTTGGAGCTAGAGTTGGATTACACTTGGGGCAGTTGGTTGGATAATTGGAATTATGCTTGGACAGTTGGAATGATACATCTTGGTTGGAACATTGAGGTATTAGAAATATCGGGAATTCGGGCGAGCGAGCGTGAATCTGTGCACGAGTATCTCTTGGGTGCTTTGTCAAGCAAAGCGAGCAGTTATGGTTCAAAACAGAGCAACTGCATCGGCGAGGGCATTGTGCCACTGTTAGGGCATTGTGCCACGGGTTTGTTGTAGCTTCTCTTGTACTTTCATTGTATACCATTCTTGTCAAAGACTATCGTCCATTATGGCAATCAAGCCAGTGATCATCTTGTATATTTAAACCTATTGCAAACTAACTTGTGTCTTCGTGGCAGGGAAGGCATGGTAAGTATTGTGCAGGTGGTTCAGACGGACAGGTAAAAGCCACCGAACAGTGGCAAGTTCATTTCAGTATTATACATATATACTGTTGCTTGTAAATGAACTAAGGCAAGATAGAAACCTACAAAATATGCATGCTTCATTAAAATAACGTGTTGATTGGTATAGTTGGGTTTATCTCGCCTTCACCAGTATGTTTCGACATGCTGACCCTCGTTGAAACAGGTTCTCCGCACTAAGGCGAACCGAGCGAGGAGCCGAAGTCGTCTTTCCCGATCCAGTCCAGCTGTAGGCGCATCCTGATCGCGCTCCCTTGAAGCATTTTGAAGGAAGAAGCTTGCAACTCTGTACACAATGCAGCTTCGTGGCAAAGTCGTCCTCTAGCCCGGAGGTCTTTATTATTTTGAAGTTTAGTAAAGGGATATAATGTACAGGACTGCTATCTCATTTTGAGTCAACACTTTTGTAAGTCCGTGCGGCAAAATAGCTGACTCGTTCAAGAGTTTGTAATAGATGTCCATTATCAATAAATAAAACTTTTTTATGTTGCAAATCTGTGTTTCAATTTATCTGCGTACTCTGAATATGTGCTCGTTATGCAAAACATTAAAGCCTTGTGCGGACGCAACCCCAGGCCCGCACGGCGGTCACGCCGGGGGATGCCCCTACGATTCGGCGAAATCGGGGCGTGACATTTGTTTTGAGCGTGGGGGTGTTGCACCCAATTTGAAACACTGTGTTGAGAAGCGACATTGTGCCTATGGGATAACTTGAGATTTGGTGCCTTGGGCTATATGTTGGAGAATGGTTATGGATATTTTAGTTGGATATTTGGTTGGACGAGTCTTGGATTGCTTGGTGGGGCGAGAATATTCGATCCTCTCGTCATACCTACTTGGTGTCTGCATGTCACGGACAACCTGTGTATACAGGGTTTCGTTTTCTCGAACGGGATAGGCTCCGGGGCACTGGGACCATTCGGCCATGGAGGAGACATTTGGGTAACGCGTCTTGGGCGCGGTGCCGATAGTTTGACGACCAGGCGGGCTAGCTACCAAGCGCTGGATCGGGTAGAACTGCCTATTTATTGTCCTTTATGCCTTGGCCAGTGACTTCATATAGATAAGTGTTGGCTTGCTTTTCTTTGGTTGGTTTGTGCTTTCGTGTAGGCACGGCCACCTTGCCTCGGCAAGAGTGTGCACTTTGAGATTGGATTGTAAATTTTGGTTGAGGATGGATATTGAGGCTTGGTTGTTGGTTCGATAACTTATCGTGTTGCTTGGGCTTGAGTAGGATGGGTTGCATGCTAGTTTCCTTCGAGTTGGTTATTTATTGCTTGTCTATTGGATTGAGTTGAATGCTTGCATGCTTAAACTGCTTTACAGCTTTCCTTAACATGTTATCCCCTATGCCACCTTGTCTATTGGATTCGGCAAAATTGGGGTATCCCGGTGTTTTCGTACCTCCCATAGTGCCGACAAAACTGGATACCCCGTCCTTGCTAAAGATTATCAATGGATTATTGGCTTTCCAACAACACCAGATGGTGGTGCAAAAACAATATCAGCAACAATAGCTTCAGCAGCAGGAACATAATGTCATGTTGAACCAAGGGTTGCAGACGACCCTAGAACAAGGCGGAAGAACATATTCTGGAGCATCTGTTAGATTTTGCAGACTGAACCCCAAATATTTTGATGGAATAGAGGACACAATCAATACAGATGATTGGCCTCCGGATATTGAAACCATTCTGGCAGCAGCTAAAGTTTCGGTCGAGGAACATGTTGACCTGGTTCACCTACAACTCCAAGATATGGCAAGGGATTGGTGGACCAAGATGGAGGTAGGATTGAGGCATCCTATTTTGTAGGATGATTTCAGGACCTGGTTCAGAGCGAAGTACTTTAGGATTATGGCTTAGTATGAGTTACAACAAAGGTTCAGTAACCTCAAGCAGGCTGGAAGGACAGTAGATGTCTACGCGATAGAATTTTGCCGACTAAGCATGTTTGCTCTAACCATGGTGGCAACAAAGTTGGAGAGAGCAATGAGGTTCCAGCAATGACTTCACTTAGAAATTTTATACATGGTAGAGGTGCATGACTACCAGACTTTTGAGGTAGTATTGATAGCAGCCAAGGGGGTTAAGCTTACTTCTCAAAGAATGGCATCAAGAAGAGTAGATCGGAAGAGGCCTCATGGACAGAGCAATGAGGGAGGACCAATATCGTGAATGTTAGCACCATCCCCTGACATTCGCATCCATGACATGACATAGAGGAGGCCAGTGACCTCGACAATGATTGTACCAACTCGGCAGCAGTAGCCGAGGCAGCAACAGCAGCAACATCAACAACGACGGGGAGCACCGACAAATTGTACATATTATGGGAAAGGAGGTCATACCCAGGATGTTTGCCTAGTTGCTAACAGACTATACTGGAGATATGGGAGCCCTGATCATAAGGTTGCCACATGCCCATTAATACAGAGGCCAGGTGGGCCAGTACAACAGTTTCTTACATTGCCAGCTCCAAGGACAGTGCAACAAGGAGGACCTGCAACAATAATATGACCTTTAGCTCAGTGTCCTTTGTTGACGCATGCCCAACTTTATAGATAACAACAACATCAGAATCAACATGGACCGCAATAACGACAGCAAGGAAGACATTGACAGGGAGCTCAACAAGGCCAAGGACAGGCACTCACCTTGTCTTTGGAGGAAGCTATGGCCTCGAGCGGCGTAGTGGCAGGTAACATTTTTGTTACAACCTTTCATGCCATAGCTTTAATTGATTATAGAGCTTCACATTCATTTATATCTGCACAATATGCGACATGTATTGGATTGAAGTTTGAGGCATTACCTCAGAGGCTGAATATACTCACTAACAATGGGATCGTAGAAGTTAGTAGGGTATGTTTATCATGTCCAGTCATAATATGTGGGCATTTATTACCTGCAAAGATGATCGAGTTTCCTATGGGTAACTTTGACGTTATCTTAGGCATGGACTGGTTGAGAGACAGTTATGTAATAATAGATTGTCATGAGGGTAGAGTGTTATTTAGAATTCCTGCTTTAGAAGAATTTGTCCTTAGCAGAATAGCAAGAGACCAGCATAAGGGATGAGTCACAACAGTAGCAAAGAAAGAAGACCTGATACTCAAGATAGTTGAAGAATTTATGGATATCTTTCCCAACGAGCTTCTCGGATTACCCCCAGATAGAGAAGTAGAGTTCTATATAAAGTTGATGCCAGGAGCAAAACCAGTATCCCAGAAGGTATACCCAATGTCACCATCAGAACTTGATCAGTTATATCGACACGTGGAAGAACTGAAGGCAAAGAAGTTTATTCGAACTAGTGGATCACCGTGGGGAGCACCATCGATATTGGTGAAGAAGAAGGATAGATCGACGCAGTTGTGTATGGATTACAGGCGGTTGAATGCAGTGACCGTATAGAACAAGTATCCATTACCAATAATTGATGATTTGTTTGATCAATTAAGCGGAGCAAGAGTCTTCTCCAAGATAGATTTATGATCAGGATATCATCAAGTACGAGTTCGGGAGCATAATATATCGAAGACATCATTTATGTCACGATATGGGCATTACGAATTTTTATTTATGCCATTCGAACTGACTAATGCTCTAGTGGTATTCATAGATTTGATGAACCATATCTTCATGCCATACTTGGACCAATTTGTGGTAGTATTTATCGATAATATTTTTGTGTATTCTCGTAATGAGGAGGAGCATGAAGGATATCTCAGGATAGTACTACAAAATTGAGGGAGCACTAGTTATATGCGAAGCTTAGTAATATATTTTTTGGCTGGATCACGTATCTTTTCTTGGGCACATTATTTCTGGAGTAGGAGTGTTAGTTGATCTCAAGAAGGTAGTTGAGTAGAGAACTGGCCAGTTTCGAAGACAGTAGCAGAAGTGCGTAGTTTCCTGGGTTTAGCAGGATACTACAGAAGATTTATATCAGACTTTGCTAAGATATTAGTACCTTTGACTCGATTGACGTGCAAGGAAGTCAAATTTGTGTGGTTAGCGGAATGCTAGATAGCCTTCGAAGAGTTGAAGAAAAAGTTAATTTCTGCACTAATCCTTACTCTTCCAGCAGGCTCCGGAGGATTCACATTGTATTATGATGCATCTGGCAAGGGACTTGAATGTGTTTTGATGCAACAAGGAAGAGTGATAGCGTATGCTTCTCGGTAGCTCAGGGATCACTAGAAGAACTATCCAACTCATGATTTAGAGTTTGGAGCAGTAGTGTTCGCACTTAAGTTATGAAGGCACTACTTATATGGCGATCGATTAGAAATATTCACAGATCATAAGAGTTTGAAGTATGTATTCACACAGAAGGACCTGAACATGAGGCAGAGAAGGTGGATAGATTTGTTGAAAGACTATGACGTAGAACTTCAGTACCATCTAGGCAAGGCTAATATAGTAGCTGATGCACTTAGCAGCAGAAGATGTGGAAAATATATGTTGACTACTCAGAAGCACATTTTAGAGGACTTACGAGAGATGGATATTGATATAGTACTTCCACAGAGTACAGGAGTTTAGGCTAGCCTACAGATTCAGTCAACTTTGGTAGATAGAATCAAACTTTCTTAGGCAGAGGACCTGAAGATTCAAAGCTACGAGAATAATGTGAGTTAGGTCTTCGGAAGGAGTTGACAATACATGCAGATGGAACACTAAGGTTTGGGAATTGTCTATGCATACCAAGCGGGAATATTCGGCAAGAAGTTATGACTGAAGCACACAGTTCCCAGTATTCTATTCATCCGGGAGGCATGAAAATGTATCAAGATATCAAGCAATACTATTGGTAGAATAGAATAAAGAGGGAAATAGCATGCTTCGTATCGCGATGTCTGATATGTCAACAAGTAAAGGCAGAATAACAGAGATCGGCAGGATTATTGTAGTCGCTCCCGATTCCAAGGTGGAAGTGGGAACACATCACAATGGATTTTGTAACCGCTTTATTGAGATCACCGACTGGTCGAGATACAGTTTGGGTGATAGGGGATCGGCTCACAAAAGAGGCAAATTTTCTCTCCTTCGGAGTGGGACAATCTACAAAGCAGTTGATGGATTTATATATGCGATAGGTTGTGAGACAGCATGGAGTGCCAGTAAGCATAGTATCAGACTGAGATGCAAGGTTCACTTCTCATTTCCGGAGAAGCTTATACGAGAGATTGGGTACCAAGTTAAGATTCAGCACAACTTACCACCCCCAGACAGATGGACAATCAGAGAGAACTATCCAGACCTTGGAGGATTGCTACGAGCTTGTACTTTAAACCTTGATAGATCTTGGAAAAATTACCTTCACTTGGTAGAATTTTCGTATAATAATACTTATCAGGCCAGTATTCAGATAGCACCTTTTAAAGTACTGTACGGTAAGAAGTATAGATTACCATTGGCTTGGGACGATATTGGTGAGTGGAATATGTTAGGTCCTGAAATGATCATACAAACAATAAAAGTTGTCAGGCAGATCAGAGAGCGACTTAGGGTTGCGTAAGACCGACATCGTCATTGGATAGATCACCATCGTAAACCTTTAGAGTTTTGTATCGGCGACCACATATTTTTGCGAATTTTGCCTACCCGTGGAGTCATTAGATTCGAGGTTCACGGAAAGCTTAGTTCGCGGTACGTTGGGCCGTTCGACATTCTCGATCGGGTAATATGGCATATCGTCTTGCCCTTCCACCTTCACTATATGAGGTGTACGATGTATTTCATGTATCTCAGTTACGTAGGTATATCCCGGATCTGAGTCATATCTTCGACCATTTTGAATTAGTTGTTGGTACCGACTTAGCTTACGAGAAGCAACCCGTATCTATTCTGGATCAAAGAGAGAAGGTACTCAAGAACCAGACTATTTTTTTTGTCCGAGTTGCCTGGGGATATCACACTCTTCGAGAATCGATGTATGAGTACGATAACGTCATTCGATCTCGGTACCCGTATATGTTTGATTCAAAATGTATATTCTGCCTTATGCTTTCGTATCTAAATTCCGTGATCAGGTGATCACCTATGTGTTGTGATGATATTGCTTGCATGTGTAGTTTTACTAGTAGGATTTTATCGTGCTTGTCCTGACTTCTCTATCTTACTTGGATTCAAATTCTGAAAACAAATTTTTTCTAAGGTGGATATAGATGTCACTCCCCATTCCCGATATACGTATTTGGAACATATTTTTTTTAGCATGGTTGCAGGTGCATGGAGATTAGACCCATTCTTTTGTTTAACCTGGTTCATGATTCATTTTGTGGGTTGGTTCAAGTCATGAGAACCATTGGTTCAACCCTCAACCCTTAACCCTACCATATATAAGCCAACCTCTTATTCTCTCACTCAATTACTTTATTTTCTTTCTCTTTCTTATGTTTTCTCTCCCCTTTCCATAGGCAAGTACACCTTGCATGAGAAATAGAGAAAACCGTCATATTAATTAATTATTATATTCTTTTTATGATTTTAGACACTTTTAGAACTTGGAGTTTTCAGATTTGGTGGATGGATTAGTGCAGATCTACATTTCTAACTTAGAGTTTTTATGGGCTTCATGAGTTTTTATTAGGTTTGATCTATTTAACATGTATTTTTGAAAATTAAATTTTTTTTACATGATAAAGCTTTTAATTTTAAATATTTTGGCTTTTGGTTCACTTGATTTGGATTTAAAATGAGAATTTTATGGTCAAAATAAAATGTTAGTTTTTGGAGCTTCCGCCATGGCCGAATCGTTGTTGGAGAAGATTAAGTGCTCATGCAGTCAGCATCATATGCGGTAGAGAGTGCTATGTGGCCTGAGTGCTATGCGACCTGAACTATGTGCCGCATATACTAACCAGCATGCATCCATCTTGTTGGACACATGACTGCTTATTTTACACAAGTGTCCTTGAGATTCTTGTGTTTTAACTCACTGAACGAATGAGAAATTCGCTAAGTCTAAGAGGCAATCCATGTGGCATGATTCATATGCGGTAAGCAAAGCATGCAGCCACCTTTCTTGGACGCATGACCCTGAATCGTTAGCACACATTTCTATGACCTTGTCCTTTCTTTCTAACATACTTTATTGCTTTGTCACCGCAGTCACATCATTGATACTTCATTTATTGGTCGTTACTTCAATACTTGTCCCAAGGAGTAGACTTTAACCTTGAGCATGTGACCCTGACTTCACATGCGACCTTGACTTTATATGCGGCCAAGTGATCCATGTGACCTTGACATCATATGCGGCCAGGACTTCATATGCGGCCTAGAGACCCATGCGACCTTGATTGTTTGATTGAATATTTTCTTTTTCTTTTATGATTTATATTTGAGTTAATTATATTATTATGATTCTAAGGAAGAATGGATTTAGTAACCAGACCTCGTGCCAGACATGACCATAAGCTAAGATTGGTTATGAACATGGCATGAGTTGAACTGAGATTTCAGTATGAACCAGACTAAGCGGATAGTGACTAACCGGCTATGTGCATGACATAAGTTTCGTATTACAATGTGATCTTGATTCATGTGACCCAATATAAAATTGGTAATTGGACTCGAATACTTTATCTGTGATGAAACAAATTATTGTCTGCAAGTATATATGATCGAATGTGCGTCGAGGTACGACATACCATGTCATGTGTAAAGTGATTTATATTTGGGTTGTGCATCGAGAATGCCTCCAAATCTCCTGAACGCGCGATATTATATATACATACTAATTTCCTCCAACAAGGGCATAATAAGCGATTCAACTACCAAAGCGTGGCTAGGATGTTGATTGAATGTTGTATATACGCTCGGGTGAATCTAGATTGAACTTCCATGGATTCGTATCTAGTGTGCTCGTACTTTGTACGATATCTTAAGGAAATTTCTCATGTGACCATGCCTTGAGATTTTGAACACAATATAGGACTAATTAGGTAACTAAAAGTTGTAGTAACATTTGGAAGGAACAATATCCCGAGATCATGCCAACGAACCTTCCGACATAGATTTATTCTAAGTGCGTCGTAGGCTGGCCACCACAGATATTGTATATCATCTGCGTTAATGGAGTGCAGTATCTGACCTATTATAGATATGCTGAGCCACTATTTCACTATAGAAGCATTGGAACCGCTAATACCGTATTTTTAGCGTAGTAGTCCTACGGGCGACTGGTGCATCCTGCAAGTGCTTGTATATTCCTTATTTGGCTCGGTTAGCTCATGTTCGGTACTGACATGATCTGAGGATACCTATTATGTATTATTTCTGAGATAACCTCAGAATCCACAAAATAGCAAGCCGTACAAGTGATTGGCCGATATAAGAAAAAGGACTTGGTTGTGATTGTATTATTCGGTTAGTAGTCTAGGGAAATGGACTATCTTAGTGTGATGGTTCAACCTATGTCCTTATTTGGTTGTAGGGTTGGGCCTTTGCGCTAGGATATGCCATGGACCTAAGTTATGACACTAAACCTATGTATTATTATATAATTACTTCTTGGATTTTTGTTTCTCCATTTCGTGCTTCCTTTGTGGTACTTACTATTTGGGGTCTAACCCCACTGGTTTTGTATGGCCAGGTTTCGAGCCAGCACCCGAGGATCCAGCGTACTATCCCCAACTCATGGCGTGTACCAGGAATATGGTCACAGAGGATAACCAGTAGATTTTCTTCTTCCCTGCTCGTCGTTGTATATTTACTTCTTTTGGGCGTTTATCCACCGACACCTGTTACCCGACACGTCTGGACATTGGTCTCCTTACATGATTGTATTAAATAAGACTGTAGCTGATCAATGTCAAGTACTTTTGATACTCTGCCAGCTTCTTATTTTGCACAACTGGTCTCTAGAATATTTTCAGAAAGTGTTTGGGATGCCTTATTATTTTATCATATATGCTCTATGGTTATTGTTTCTTGTTTGAATGATTGAGACATATAAGTTCTTGACCATAGGAGACGTGATTGTAGCATGCACCCCCTTGTCTTATTACAGCCGTGATCGCTGTACAACGTATAGTACCTTGTACGGGATAACTAGCCATGCCAGTCTCCGTATTTTAGTACTGGACCGTGACAAGGTTTTAGTAGTGGCCCATGCAAGTCTGTTCTTCGTACTTGTGGGGTGTCATGGTCATAGGAGTCTCAATCAAACCTGACCCTTCTTTAAATTCTGAATTCCTCATCTTCGATACTCAGCTTAAAAATTTCCAGATTGATTATTTCCTTGTTCCTTCTCGTCCTGTACTTGATTGTTTCATATGCTCTTCTTTAGGACTTCTCCTTTCCCTGGTGCTGCAGCAGCAAGAGAGGCAGAATTGCCAGTGGAACAAGATTCTGTAGAACCCCATCCAAGTATCCGAATTGAGCCCACGATAAATTGGATAGAACAACAAGCTCCTGAGCCACTATACCTGCGTACCAGGAAATAATGCCCACAAACGTGGGTCAGTACACAACCGCTCTGGTGAGTGGGTTAACCCACTCGTCTAAACTGACCTTAAGTAAATAGTAAATACGAACAATTATATGGTGATCTTTCTACTTGAACCTAGATTCATTTCATGGCAGTGGCATGACATGTTAAGAAAAGCAGTAACGCAGTTTAAGTATGCAAGCATTGAACTCAAGTTAACACACTAGCAGTTATTAATCTCAAAGGAACTAAACATACAAATCAATTCTACTCAAATCGCTAAGTTACACATGAGCCTATCGAACCACGTCACCGACCAAGTCTTAAATCCATATTCAATATGTACACTCTTGCCCGAGGCAAGGTGGTCGCCCGCCGTCTACTCAAACACATGAACTCAAACTGATTCATATCTATATGAAGGTCACTAGCCAAGCCATAATGGACTAATCCGATGTATTTTGACCCGATCAAGTGCTGAGTAGCTATGTCACTCCCATTCCCAATATACGTATTTGGAACGTATTCCTGCTTGTTGGCATTTTTGTTTGTTTGGTTGTAGGCCAGACCAAATTTTGAGAACCTGGGTTCATGGGTTTAATATGAAGATATGACTTGGTTATGGTTTGAACCATGGTTCAACTCAACCCTATATGTCACGCCCCAAACTCCCGCAAGCCCAATAGTCCCCGCTGAACGTGAAATCACCACGTTGCAGCTCTCCCGCGGGACAATCGTTCTCTTCGGGACGTGATGCCGTACGAGCCTGGAGTTGCGCTCGTACAAGGCGATGTTGTTAAACACGAAAGTTATCATCGAAACAACCAAGTCACAGCGGAAGCCAATTGTGTACCAAGCACACATCAGAGTATACGCAGCGAAGCTCACGATAGGGTCCAAATGAGATGCCCCGAGTCAATGCCACAAAGGCGATGCCACGGAGACGATGAAATAACTCTTGCTCTTTCTCTAGCCCACAAAGGTACTTACAGTTCATACATCTTGTCCCGTATATCCAAGCAGCGCCACTACGCCTGTGTACCTGAAATAATGCCCACAAACGTGGGTCAGTACACAACCGTACTGGTGAGCGGGGTAACCCACTCGCCTAAGCCGACACTAAGTAAAGTAGTGAATGCAAACAGTTATATGGTGATCTTTCTAGTTTGAATCCTAGATTCATTTCATGGCATTTGAATGACATGTTAAGGAAAGCAGTAAAGCAGTTTAAGCATGCAAGCATTCAATCTCAAACCAAACGACAAGCAGTTATATAGCCGACCCGTCTAACTCAATGTCATCGCTTGCACGATAACATATCGAACCATCAGTCTCGCCTCAATATCCATCCAGAACCAAAGTTTATATATCCCACTCTCGAGTGCACACTCTTGCCGAGGCAAGGTGGCCGCGCTTACACGATGCACAAACCAACCAAAGTAAAGCAAGCCAACATCTATTCTTATATGAAGTCACTGGCCAAAGGCCATAAAGGACGTTGATCGGACAGATCAATGCGGTTCTATTCGAAACAGCGCTAAGTAGCTAACCCACCTGAATCGCATCCAACCGCTGGTACCACGCCCAAAACGCGATACCCAAATTGTCTCCTCCATGGTCGAACGATCCCGGTGCCCCGGAGAATCCCGTTCGAGGAGACGAAACCCTGTGCCACGCAGGTTGTCCGTGACTATGCAGACACGTAGGTATGACGAGAGGATCGAAACTTTCTCGCCCCACCAAGCGATCCTAGACTCGTTCCATCGATAATCCAACCAACACATCCATAACCATTCTTCCAACATATCTTTCCAAGAACCCAAATCTCGACCTCAAAACATAGCCCGAGGCATCAAAATATCAAGTGTTTCATAGGCACGAAGCCTCTTCTCAACACAATCCAAATTGGTGCAACACCTATGCTCGAAGCAAAACCCATGGCACGATGCCGTTTCAGTGGCACAATGTCACATTCGTGGCACGATGCCCCATCAAACGACACAACGCCCTCGCCGATACAGTTGTTCGGTTTCGAACCACAACTGCCTGCTTTGCAAGACAAAGCATCCTTGTGATACACGCGCACGGATGCACGTTCGCTCGCCCGAATCCCCGATATTCCCATATTCCCATTGCCTCAATTGTATCATTCCAACTTGTATATTTCCAACCGTCCAAGCATAATCCCAAGTAATCCAACCGATCGCCTCAAATGAATAATCCAGCTATCGAATCCAACTATCCAACGCGTAAATCATTCAAGCCACAATCCTACCAAGCCAACGACGCACACTCTATGCACGCCTCAGTGTAGTGCTTCCCGATGTTTCAGTCCAAGTGTTCAAGCCTTTACGTGTTTCCATATTATTAGGCATGAAGGAGTAGAGGAGAAGGGAAAGAGCCCACTCACATGTTCGAATCCGTTAGGCATCCTGTCCTGCCGATACGGCCAATCCCTTGAACCCGCGGTCCGATGCAAGCGCGATCTACTCAACTGGTATGACCGTGCGAGCAGGCCGTGCTTTCCAAATCATCCGACCGATCGGATTAAGGAAGACGGCATTATCGTTTCCATTCAGCTATTCAGTACTGTTCGGAACGAACACCTGATTTCCATCGAACCCGCTAGCCATCTGCACATTGAAACCAACTCGATTAATCCTTCTTCCCGAAATCCGACATTTCAAATGTAACCAGCATTTGATTCATTCAGTCCGACTCAGCGTAACGCTCCGAGCGGTTGCGGGGCGTTACATAATATACCACTTAGAATCAGGTTCGTCCACGAACCGTGCTGGTACTCATTCCTTACTAGCATGCCACAATCCAATTCCATAGATCTGCTCTATGCAACTCTCATATTCACTATTTCTGACACATCATCTCGTTCTGCTGAACGCTCGAATAAATTTCACGAATTCCCATGTCCTCCTTGCAGCTCAACATGAATTTCTCGTATCGCTTAGTTTTGGATCGTACACGTATTTAAGGCGTCCCTAAAATACATGCATTTCAGCCGAGCTTTGCGATAGCAAATTTGAACAAGTTACAAGGGTATCTTTATGTTCGAGGCGTCCATATGCTTTGCTCCCAATTGAACCAAACACAATTCCCATTCCAACACATTCACTTGAGAACTATTCTCAATTATGCAGATTTTTCACCGACTCAATGAGTTCGCGTTCCAGCTCAATCCATCCCACTATTTCTGAAATCAGTACTAGCAACATCTCCAAATATTATCTCGTGCACCGAACGATTCTCACAACTGATCTACCCCAGCTATGCGACTTACCCAAATATCAACTTGCTTAGATCAGCTCAGTCCAACACATTTCCTGCCATCTCAATATCTCACAGGGTGAACATCTATATTGAGGTTCGTGTGATCCACGAAGATCTCGCCGCCACGCCAAAGGGATTTGTGTCGCCACGATTTCAACGTGGACACACTCGCCACAATTCTTAGGTTGCGCATGGAATAATTCTTCGCGCTGCTTCCACTGCCTCGAAGCATAGAATATCACCTTCGCCTTCCGAATGAGCACGCTTCCCAGACTAAGTTCCGAGACATCTTGTAAATCTGAAGCAAATCTGTCCCTTCCAGTATTCGCAAGGATTTGATCTGAACGAGCCGCCACAGTCGTCCATTCATATGAATGCTATTCCCTTCCAGGGCACGATGAGTCAGAGGCGATGCCATCGATAAAAATCTGCGACTCTGAATCTCATCAGTTGACAAGGCTACTTCCACCATTGCTTCGATCTTCCGGCTGTATCTTCAGCTGAAGGCTATCCCAAGGATCTCTCAAATCCAACACTCAGTCAATAAGCCAAATCACATTGCTTACATCTGCCCTCGACGCATTCCCAAATACGCCGCCTCAAGGGTCGTTCTATGGGTCTACCATATTCATATCCGATTAAGCGGGCAAGGTCGCTTAGGGTCAGCTGTCCCGAAGCTACGCTTGATAATTGTAATCATCACGATGGACAGTTACTATAAACCATGCTATATCTCATCTGAAAATCTGACTCAAAATCCAACCATTCATCCGAGCGAAGTTTTCGAATCCGAGAACCGCGCTCGTTGAAACCTTATTCCATCAATCCGCCGTTCTGTCCTGAATCCATCAAATTTCCGAATTGCATATTCGATTCTCGCACTACAAATTGTAATGATTCTCGAAACCCAAGACTTGCTCAAATTCACATCCGTTTGCCATGTTCCACCTTGCACTTCCAACTTACTCGAGCAGCACAGTGATTCGTTCCGACGTTGCTCCCATATTTAGCTATCTTCAAACGTCCGTCCACGTCTTTCGAAGAATCCGTTTACTATCGTTGCACCATCCTGCCCAAAATTCCATTTCCGCTAAACCTGAGTCAACTTCACGAGCAACAATATCCAAAATCCTTCAAGTTTGTGTGAATCAGTCGCATTGTCCCTCCAAGCCAAGTTCGTGTTTCGTTGCTCAACTAACAGCTCAAATGCGTTGCCCAAAATCATAGTCCGTGCTCGCTATCATTCCGATAATCCCATCGCTTTGCTCAAGCGTAACCCAAATGTTCGTTCCAATTCGATCCATCTCTTAAGCCCAACGATGCTTTCCATTTGCACCAGTCCGTTCACGATATGCTCAACTCAATATTCGCTTGCTCCATTTTCATTCTTCCCATTATACCGACTTGCACCAACCAGCTTGTATTCTCGTTTCACGAGTCCGTTCAGGAATTTTTCCATTGAATGTCCAACCAAAATGTTTCCAATGCCTTGCTCAAAATGTGGTATCCCATATACCACTTCGAATCAAGTCGCTACTCGCATTACAATTTCCTTCACAGATCCAAGATCCGTTCGAACCATCCCTTATGCATAATCATGCCTTTCTCAACTCAAGTCTGACACAAAACTCAGGCAACGCTTGAATTATCCAACTGTTTCTCAACCCGTCTGATACCTCTCAACACGAGCAATCGTGCAATGATTGTCTTCCAAGTAGTCCAACCCAATACCCAACGGTTTCACACTTTTGTTGTACGAGCAACTCGTACCAACTTATCCATATATTTCCGAGCCAAACTCAAACCTGCTCAACCGATGCGCCACAGCCAAAATTCCAACTTCTATCCAACACAATCGCTTGACGAGCAACTCGTGCAAGGATCTATTCTCTTCGAATGTTTCTACTCAAAACATGCTGCTTAACCAAATCTCGTTAGCCAACCAACTGATCCATTGAGGCAATCAGAACTCCCAGATGATAAGCCAAGCCAACCCAACGAAAGCCCACACTTGTTGCACAAATGCAACAACGCCAACCAACTTGCTGCACGAATGCAACAACGCCTAACGAGACTAAGCGATCCTACGAAAACCAACCAAGGCAACCCAACCAAGAAATAAAATGCAGCCAAAACTAGCAATAAATAGACTTATTGCATGAAACATCCGATGCGGCACCGAGTAGAGTCAAGAGCTAGACGACACGCGGAAGCTATTTAGAGTTTGTGATGAAGCGAAGGACCAAGTCCGAAGAAATGAACCAGGCGCTCTGATACCAATCTGTCACGCCCCAAACTCCCGCAAGCCCAATAGTCCCCGCTGAACGTGAAATCACCACGTTGCAGCTCTCCCGCGGGACAATCGTTCTCTTCGGGACGTGATGCCGTACGAGCCTGGAGTTGCGCTCGTACAAGGCGATGTTGTTAAACACGAAAGTTATCATCGAAACAACCAAGTCACAGCGGAAGCCAATTGTGTACCAAGCACACATCAGAGTATACGCAGCGAAGCTCACGATAGGGTCCAAATGAGATGCCCCGAGTCAATGCCACAAAGGCGATGCCACGGAGACGATGAAATAACTCTTGCTCTTTCTCTAGCCCACAAAGGTACTTACAGTTCATACATCTTGTCCCGTATATCCAAGCAGCGCCACTACGCCTGTGTACCTGAAATAATGCCCACAAACGTGGGTCAGTACACAACCGTACTGGTGAGCGGGGTAACCCACTCGCCTAAGCCGACACTAAGTAAAGTAGTGAATGCAAACAGTTATATGGTGATCTTTCTAGTTTGAATCCTAGATTCATTTCATGGCATTTGAATGACATGTTAAGGAAAGCAGTAAAGCAGTTTAAGCATGCAAGCATTCAATCTCAAACCAAACGACAAGCAGTTATATAGCCGACCCGTCTAACTCAATGTCATCGCTTGCACGATAACATATCGAACCATCAGTCTCGCCTCAATATCCATCCAGAACCAAAGTTTATATATCCCACTCTCGAGTGCACACTCTTGCCGAGGCAAGGTGGCCGCGCTTACACGATGCACAAACCAACCAAAGTAAAGCAAGCCAACATCTATTCTTATATGAAGTCACTGGCCAAAGGCCATAAAGGACGTTGATCGGACAGATCAATGCGGTTCTATTCGAAACAGCGCTAAGTAGCTAACCCACCTGAATCGCATCCAACCGCTGGTACCACGCCCAAAACGCGATACCCAAATTGTCTCCTCCATGGTCGAACGATCCCGGTGCCCCGGAGAATCCCGTTCGAGGAGACGAAACCCTGTGCCACGCAGGTTGTCCGTGACTATGCAGACACGTAGGTATGACGAGAGGATCGAAACTTTCTCGCCCCACCAAGCGATCCTAGACTCGTTCCATCGATAATCCAACCAACACATCCATAACCATTCTTCCAACATATCTTTCCAAGAACCCAAATCTCGACCTCAAAACATAGCCCGAGGCATCAAAATATCAAGTGTTTCATAGGCACGAAGCCTCTTCTCAACACAATCCAAATTGGTGCAACACCTATGCTCGAAGCAAAACCCATGGCACGATGCCGTTTCAGTGGCACAATGTCACATTCGTGGCACGATGCCCCATCAAACGACACAACGCCCTCGCCGATACAGTTGTTCGGTTTCGAACCACAACTGCCTGCTTTGCAAGACAAAGCATCCTTGTGATACACGCGCACGGATGCACGTTCGCTCGCCCGAATCCCCGATATTCCCATATTCCCATTGCCTCAATTGTATCATTCCAACTTGTATATTTCCAACCGTCCAAGCATAATCCCAAGTAATCCAACCGATCGCCTCAAATGAATAATCCAGCTATCGAATCCAACTATCCAACGCGTAAATCATTCAAGCCACAATCCTACCAAGCCAACGACGCACACTCTATGCACGCCTCAGTGTAGTGCTTCCCGATGTTTCAGTCCAAGTGTTCAAGCCTTTACGTGTTTCCATATTATTAGGCATGAAGGAGTAGAGGAGAAGGGAAAGAGCCCACTCACATGTTCGAATCCGTTAGGCATCCTGTCCTGCCGATACGGCCAATCCCTTGAACCCGCGGTCCGATGCAAGCGCGATCTACTCAACTGGTATGACCGTGCGAGCAGGCCGTGCTTTCCAAATCATCCGACCGATCGGATTAAGGAAGACGGCATTATCGTTTCCATTCAGCTATTCAGTACTGTTCGGAACGAACACCTGATTTCCATCGAACCCGCTAGCCATCTGCACATTGAAACCAACTCGATTAATCCTTCTTCCCGAAATCCGACATTTCAAATGTAACCAGCATTTGATTCATTCAGTCCGACTCAGCGTAACGCTCCGAGCGGTTGCGGGGCGTTACACTATATATATATATATATATATATATATATATATATATATATATATATACCAAAACCTTTCTCTTTCTTTATTCTTCCATTTCTTTTCTCTCTTAGGTTTTCTCTCCCTCTTCTTAGGCAAGTACACATTGCATGAGAAATGGAGAAACCTCCATATTATTGGTCCATTTTATTTGTTGTGTGATTCTCATTATGTTTATACTAGAATTTTTTGTTTTGATGGATGGATTAGCCTAGATCTACATTTTTAGTTAGAGCTTTTTATGGGTTTTATGATTTTTTTCTTGTATTTGATCTATAAAAACTTGCTGTTTTCAAAAACTATTTATTCTATCTTGAGGAGCATTTGATTCTAAGTTATTTAAAACTTTGCTTTGTTAGATTTGGGGTTCGTACGAGATTTCTATGGAATAAACATATTTTGGGTTTTGGAGTTTCCGTCATGGACAAAACCTGCTGTTGGAGAAGACAAAGTTTTCATGTGGCCAGCGAACTATGCGGCCGGGAGTGCTATACGGCCGGAGAGGGTTATGCAGGTTGAGCTCTTTGCCGCATACTGACAGCATGCGTCCATCTTGTTGGATGCATGACTGCTAATTTATAAAGTATTTTGGGACTAAGTCCTTGATCTCCTTGTATTTTCACTCACTGAACGAATGAGAAATTCGTTAAGTCCAAGGAACATTCATGCGGCCGAGTGACCTATGCGGCAATCAGAGTATGCGGCCACCTTTCTTTGGACGCATGACTTTGAATCATTGGCACATAATTCTATGGTTTTGTCTTTTCTCTCTGACACTTTATGGCTTGTCAATCCATCACTTCGGCACTTGTCCCAAAGAGTGGACTTTTGTCCAGAGCATACGACTTGGAGGAGCATGCGGTCTGGAATAGCATGCGGCCGACAGTCCATGCGGCGTTTGTCTCATGCGCCAAGTTGGTGTATGTGGCTTAGCTATTTTATTTGGATATTTTCTTGTTCTATGTGGTGACCTTGACAATTGCTTGAGATTGATCCTAAGAAAGAATAGATTTAGTGAGCCAACCTTGTGCTAGACATGACCATATGCTAGAAATTGACTATGTCATAAATGACTAACCAGCTATGTGCATAACATGAGCTATGTATTCTAATGTGATCAAGATTTATGTGACCCATTGATTAGCTGGTAATTTAACTCGAATACTTGTATCCATGCTGATATAATTTTCTACGTGCTGTTTTACATGATCAATGTGCACTGAGGTGCGATATTACTTGCTACGTGCTATGTGATTACATGTTTTGGGTTGTGCATCGAGAATGCCCCATATACTACGCAACATGTGATATTATTATATTATTTCTCCAGCACGGGCATGGTATATGGGTCAAATACCAAAGCGTGGCTGTGACTTGTTGTTTGTTGCATCACGCTCGGGTGAATCCAGTTTGAGCTATTAATTGACAAAGTGGATTCGAATCTAGCGTGGACCATACTATGGTATGACATATAGGAGGATTGATCATGTGACCACGCCATGTGATTCCCAACATAACCATAGGGTTAATCTAGGCAACTAAAACTGGTAGAGCATTGGGAGGGATGAAATCCCAAGATAGTGCATATGGTGCCCCGTTTCCCCTTTTCGGGGAGCGCGGCTAAGAAATACTTTCGGTATCGTATGATCGGGAAAGATTGAATCAAGATCTTTTCCTCGCTATGGATTGGCTTCTTCGGAATCAATTCCAATATTCAGTGGACCGAGTCCCAATGACGGACTAAGCGGCAGAGTCAAGAGGGACCTCTCCGCTGCAAGTTTTCTTGCCTAGTTTTCGCTGTCGCATTGTTGGTTTCATGCTTTCTAGTTGGTTTTTGGATTTGCGTTTTCTTGAACAGTTTTGATGGATTTTATTGCTTTCGTTCGTTGAACTGCACTTTCGTTTCGATCTTGGAATAAGGAGAAGAGGTATTGATAGTCTGTTTGTGGTAATGCAGGTGATCGTGCAGTAGGCGTCGCGCGAGCGGAGTCTTGAAGCACCTCTTTCCTTTTCTCTTTCCACCAACTTGTGAGTGGCTATACTTCGATAAGTTGATCCTTCTTCCAAATCGTCACACCTATAAATCTCGCTCTCTTGATTATTTCAATCAGACAATACCATAATAACTCAAAGATGTCAAGATACAATGGAATAAACTTGGATTACTTAATGCTTGTCAATCAACTTGTGAACAGTTACCTTGTTGTATGCTAGTTCGCTTAGAATGTTCTTTCATCATGTTTAAATTCTAGTTAGAATATATACTTCTTCTATTATTGTTCTATGTATAGAACACACCTTGCTATGAAATAAACTGAACAGGGAGACTATGCAAAACAGATTATGCCATGGTACTTGTCTCATGCTTGTGTTACCTTAAACTGCCTCAATTGATAACTTAGTTAGACTTCGTTTGGTCATAGATAACTTGTGCATAAGATCTTAGTTCATGCAGACGATCGCTGGGGCACTGACACCGAACCGATCCGGACGGAACTCCCTGATAGTCGTCTGCTTCAGACGGGATGGCCTGTAACGCCATTGTTCCATGCGTTGCATGTCATTCCATCCTGAGACTAACTCGTCCATTATGGAAATATGCCAGTGACACCCCTATATATTTATCTGTGCAAGATAACTATGTCTTCGTGTCAGGGAAGGTCATGGTAAGTATTGTGCAGGTAGTTCAGACAGGCAGGTAAAAGTCACCGAGCGGTAGCATATTATTTCAATAAATTTCCATATCTATTGCTTGCTTGTAAATTAAACTAAGGCAAGATAAAAAGACCAGATAATAACTTGCATGCTTCACATAAATAATGTATTGATTGGTATAGTTAGGTTAGCTCGTATTTACCAGTATATTTTGATGTACTGACCCTCGTTGCAACAGGTTCCCCGTGGCAAGAAGATCCTGCAAGAAGCTAGAGCGACTTCCCAATCCAGTCCACCTACCGGCACCCCCTGATTGTGCCCTTGAAGCAACGTTTTGAAGTTCCAAGAGCTCATGCCCATACCTTATGCAGATCCGTGGAAAGGCGATAGCTTCGCCCGAAGGTGTCTATAGCATTTCAAGTTTTAGTAAAATAATGTAATGTACTGGACGACTATCTTATTTTTCGTCCACTTTTGTAAACCCGTGCGACAATATTTTGTACTTGTTCAAGAGTTTGTAAAAGATGTTCATTATCAATAAAAAGAACTTTTCCTTATTTTAATATTGTGTTCAATTATCTGCGTACTCTGAATATGTGCTCATTATATAAAATACCTTGGCCTTGTGCGTTGCGCAACCTAGGCACGTACGACATCACGCCCGGGAGACGACTATCGATTCTACGGAATTGGGGCGTGACATATTGGTATTAGAGCATGGCTTCAAGTTTCTTTGACCCTCGTATCGGAAAAGTTCCTTTAACGATCTATTCCCTATACAAACTCTTGAACTCGTTTGGCCAACATGAGATGCGTTCTAGACGTTGAGTCCATAATACATTGTGAGCCTAATCCAAGTTACTTTCTTTTGAAGAATAACTCAAGCGCAAGCATCAACGCTAGCACAATGAGAGATAAAAGCCCAGGAAAGTAGTTTCGGTACCTCGGGAAGTTCTGAAAGCTAGCGAGCTATGCCCCATGTCAATCCAATTGAGCGGATGATGCAGATGCTTGAAGTAAGCCAACAGAGGGATGATGCTCGCCATGAGTGAGCCGAGAAGCGGGTGAAAGATCGTTAGAGCAAGTTCGAAAGCAATCTTGAAGCCCAATTTATAGTCCAACAGAAGCAGGTAGATGCCCTGCAGCTAATCGTTCATACCTTAGCCTCCAACCATTCTGCAATAAAAGTAGTGGCACCGGTGGAGCGACCCACGCCTGAAGTCAAAATGCCTCAAACTCCAAATAAGAAGGATGTGACTACCTTCAACTTTGCCAACTTCAAGAAAGTTTGCAATATGTCTTTCTGGGGGACTAAAGATCCGGTCGTGGCTCTAGATTGGCTGGCAGAGATTGAAGATCACTTTAAACTGCTTGAGGTACCGGAGGAGAAGCGAGTTTTATATTCCCAACTACAACTCCGCTTGAACACGCATGATTGGTAGGACATGCATCGAAGATCTCTCTCCGTAGACGAAGAAGACGAGACGATCACGTGGGCTACCTTCCATAGCACATTTTAATATGAGTTCATACCCCCTCCCGTTTGTCGGCTAAAGGAGAACGAGTACGTGCAACTTCGGCAAGACAACATAACAGTGAAGCAGTACTCCACCGAATTCAATCGGCTCGCCAAATTTGTAAGCTTCTACCTACCTGATACGGCGAGTCGTGCAAGACGTTTTGAAGGCATCCTGTGACTTGCATCCATGCATACGTGGTCGTTCCCTAATATCTGACTATGCACAAAGTTCTCAATCATGCCATTTCTCTTGAACCGTAGTATCCTTCTGTTACTGTCGGCGCTGTGCATACTTCCAATCACAAGCGTTCTAACAACGCGGGAGGAAATACCGCTCCAAAGCATCCAAATTATGATGGTCATCCAAGAGAGAATCCAAGGCAATGTTGTACCTATTACAACAGACAAGGGCACACTGAAAATGAATGTCGTCGAAGGATCGGGTCATGCCTCCGTTGTGGTGATTCAACCCATCATCTTAGTAACTTTTCGCACCCCTCTAAGCTTCGCCCTCAACATCTAAATCCTGCTCCAGCGCATCAAGCCAACCGAGCCGTGCCGCAATAAGAGCGTCGTCAAGCTCATGGCTGGGTGTACACTTTGACACAGGAATAGGTCCTCGCTTCGGACACCATTATGTCAGGTATATTGCTTTTCAATAATATACCTGCTCGCGTGCTATTTGATTCTGGTGCTATACATAGTTTTATATCCATGGATTTTACCGTGGAAAACAAGCTAGAAATGGCACCGTTATACCTAGACCTTAGTGTTAGCACCCCATCGGGCACAAAAATACCTGTTTGTTCAGTATGCCATGACGTTTATGTCTGTATTGGAGGAAGAAAACTGTCGCTCAATGTGTTAGTCCTAGATATTCGGGATTACGTCATCATCTTGGGGATGGATTGGCTTGGCGCTTGCTCGACAACTATCGAATGTGCAGAAAAATATGTCGTCGTTCGTTTACCTGGAGAGGCTAAATTTTGCTACACGATGTAATGCCCCGCTCCGCGTCAGCATTATGTATCAAGGTGAGTGGACAGAACTTCGTTCTCTGATTCTTGCACGCCTTAATAATAAATCTGAGTTTTTGCTTGCTTGTTTTCATAAGAGAATGATAGAACCTGCCTTGCATGCTAATAAACGAACTCACCTAGATTGTCTTTGAAACGAACATGTCTGCTTAACTAAGAGACCCTAAATCGCTTGTCTAAAAGTATGTGTTTGCATGAACATGTTCACTATCGCCTATGCTCCGAGAGAACTATATCGTGTGCCTGAATGTGTTCAAAGATAAGGCGGCTTGCCCCACAACAAAGAATATAGTCTGATGGTTCATCTCGTCTGCATCCTAAAGTTTTTTTGATAGTGTTTTCATGCATTCGCATCGGTCGGACAATGGCTATTGGTGGAGAGCTGAACTGCATGTGTCATGACTTCTACAGAGATAGTGGAAAGCAACCATGAGTCACAACTGCCAATAACATCAGATAAATGAGTCATTGGTTAGCTGGATCAACCGCTACCAATCCTGAGTTACTCGGGGACCGCACTGCATATAAGATAGTTCATTGTGTTGGCTTGGATAGAGGACCGCCCTAAATGTGCATTTGTATCTAGATGTGCATTTGTCCCTAGAGTCTCACGAGACACGCTGTGCACACCCTGAAACAGTACAATCGGCTTGTCTTGTCTTGCTTGCTTAATATCGAATATGAAACTCTGTTTCTAAAGATGTTTTATAAAGGAAGTAATATGACTCTGCTATCCAACTGTATGAAATGAACATAGGTAAAAATAGAAAGATCACTAGTAATGTAATATTTTATAACATGATTACTTAGTGTTGGTTTTAGTGAATGCTTGCTCCTATTCAGTTGTTTATTGTCACAAGTACTTATAAAAGTGTTGACCCACCAACAGTTTACTTGCTTGCAGGTACTGGATCGTCCGAGGGAGCGATAGGCGTGCCTCATCCCCAAGACCCAAAAATTCTGGTTTCGATTGCCTCGAGCTTTTATCGTATAAAGGGGCATAATGTATAGAACGATGCCTTGCTAAGAGAAACCTAAGTCCCTCGATTTGCCCCGAATACTCAGTTGGCTAAATGCATAAATGCATTGCAACAATGTCCCTCTGCTGCTTACTCGATTGATGCGATGATAGCCAAACTTAAACGATGTTATCTTATGCGGGCACAACCCCAGGCTCGTACGACATTACGTCCCGGTATTAAACGGCCATACGCGTCCCGCGGGAGTACCGAGGTGCGGTGATTCGCGTCCGGTCCCGCCGTGGGGGAAACGGTGGTTGGGAGGCCCTCGAGGCCGGGGTGTGACATAATGGTATCAGATCCAGGTTCGATTCTTGGCCCAATCCGTTGCTATGACTCTGAGATATGCTCGATATTGTATTGGAATAGAGCGTTCCATACAATAAGTCCATAGATATTCTCAAAGTGCAAATATTTTCTGGACTTGACTTGATTATTTCGATTGAGTACGGCGAAGGATGAGGACTATCGCTACTCAGGATATTGAGAAGTTTATCCTTATAGTTTCGAGGATGAAACTTTTTGTTGGTGGGTAAGTATGTAATGCCTCCGCGTCGGCATTATGTATCAAGGTGAGTGGGCAAAACTTTGTTCTCTGATTCTTGCATGCCTTAATAATAAATCTGAGTTTTTGCTTTCTTATTTTCATAAGAGAATGATAGAACCTGCCTTGCATGCTAATAAACGAACTCACCTAGCTTGTCTTTGAAACAAACATGTCTGCTTAACTAAGAGACCCTAAATCGCTTATCTAAAAGTATGTGTTTGCATGAACATGTTCACTATCGCCTATGCTTCGAGAAAACCATATCGTGTGCCTGAATGTATTCAAAGATAAGGCGGCTTGCCCCACAACAAAGAATATAGTCTGATGGTTCGTCTCGTATGTATCCTAAAGTTTATTTGATAGTATTTTCATGCATTCGCATCGGTCGTACAATGGCTATTGGTGGAGAGCTGAACTGTATGTGTCACAGCTGCTACAGAGATAGTGGAAAGCAACCATGAGTCACAACTGCCAATCGCATCAGATAAATGAGTCATTTGTTGGCTGGATCAACCGCTGCCGATCCTGAGTTACTCGGGGACCACACTGCATATAAGATAGTTCATTGTGTTGGCTTGGATAGAGGACCCCCCCTAGATGTACATTTGTGTCTAGATGTGCATTTGTCCCTAGAGTCTCACGAGACACGCTGCGTACACCCTGAAATAGAACAATAGGCTTGTCTTGTCTTGCTTGCTTAATATCGAATATGAAACTCTGTTTCTAAAGATGTTTTATAAAGGAAGTAATATGACTCTGCTATCCAACTGCAAGAAACGAACATAGGTAAAACTAGAAAGATCACTAGTAATATAATATTTTATAACATGATTACTTAGTGTTGGTTTTAGTGAATGCTTGCTTCTATTCAGTTGTTTATTCTCACCAGTACTTATAAAAGTGCTGACCCACCAATAGTTTACTTGCTTGCAGGTATTGGATCATCTGAAGGAGCGATAAACATGCCTCATCCCCAAGACCTAGAAATTCTGGTTTTGATTGTCTCGAGCTGCTATCGTATAAAGGGGCATAATGTATGGAACGATGCCTTGCTAAGAGAAACCCAAGTCCCTCGATTTGCCCCGAATACTCAGTTGGCTAAATGCATAAAAGCATTACAATAATGTCCCTCAGCTGCTTACTTGATTGATGCGATGATAGCCAAACTTAAATGATGTTGTCTTGTGCGGGCGCAACCCCAGGCTCGTACGGCATCACGTCCCGGTATCAAACGGCCATACACGTCCCGTGGGAGTGTCGAGGCACGGTGATTCACGTCCGGTCCCGCCACGGGGGAAACGGTGGTCGGGAGGCCCTCGGGGCCGGGGCGTGACACATGAGTGGTTCAACAACGGAAGCGTCGAAGACCTGCATGGTAATTTTTGCGATGTCAGCTCGACGGATACTACACTCTGGATGCGAGGGATACTTAGTGTTAGTTCAGGACACACAACAGGATTGTGCAAACAATGAGTCTTCTTTCTTTGTGGCAGAATTTTCTCATGTGTTTCCAAACGAACTACCTGGCATGCCACCCGACCGAGAAATCAAGTTCACCATCGATACCTTCCTAAATATCCAACCAATTTTCAAAGCTCTATACCGAATGGCCCTTGTAGAAATAAAGGAGTTAAAGTGCCAAATACAAGAACTACTTGACCGTGGGTATATTCGTCCGAGTGTGTTTCCTTAGGGTGCGTCTGTGTTGTTTGTAAAGAAGAAAGATGGAACGTTGCGGCTGTGCATAGACTACAGGGAACTAAATAAGGTCACCATCCGAAACAAGTATCTCCTGCCCAGGATCAATGACCTCTTTGATCAGCTGCATGGGGCATCAGTATTTTCAAAGATAGACCTTTTTCTCTGGCTACCACCAATTGAAGATCAAGCCAGAGGACATGCCGAAGTCAGCATTTTGCACCCGTTATGGCCACTATGAGTTTTTTGTCATGCCATTCGGACTAATGAATGCTCCTACCACATTCATAGATTTGATGAATCATGTGTTCCGACCATTCCTTGATAAGTTCGTTGTGGTAATTCATAAACGAAATCTTAGTGTACTCAAAAAATGAGGAAAAATACGCAGGACACCTGCGGATGGTGCTTCAAACTCTTTGAGACAATAGTTGTTCGTGAAGCTAAGTGAGAATTCCGGTTGGACATCATATCTTTTCTCGGGCACATCATTTCTGCGGAGGGAATCTCATTCGACCCAAAGAAAGTTAAAGCCATCATGGAGTGGAAGAGACCTGAGTCGGCCAGCGATATTCGGAGCTTCCTTGGTCTAGCGGGCTACTACAGAAGATTCGTTAAGGATATTTCAAGGATCACTTCACCTCTGACCCATCTCACTCAGAAGGGAGTAACGTTCGCGTGGTCGGACGATTGTGAAGCTTCATTTATAGAATTAAAGCAATAACTCGTCTCAGCACCGATTCTTACCCTCCTAGACGGGCCTGATAATTTCAAGATTTATAGAGACTCTTCAAGCAAGGGTTTGTGATGTGTCCTTATGCAGAAGGACAAGGTGATAGCCTTTGCGTTGAGGTAATTAAATTCTCACAAAAAGAACTATCCGACATACGACCTGGAACTGGCAGCGGTAGTGTTCGCGTTGAAGTTATGGCGGCATTACGTTTATGGCATACCGTGTAAAATTTTTACGTATTACAAAAGCCTCAAGTACCTCTATACTCAAAAGAATCTGAATTTATGACAGCGACGTTGGCTCAAACTCCTTAACAACTTTGAGTTGATGATCAGATATACATTGGGCAAGGGCAACGTTGTAGCTGATGCACTGAGTCGAGTGTTTATAGGGAGCTTAGCTATCGATGATGGGCTGCAAAGGAATCTGAAAAGTTTGGGCATTACACTCCAAATCAGATACAAAGGGGCACAATCAGCTCAGTTGTGCCTCGAACCAGACCTATTGGAGAAGGCCAAGTCCGCTCAGAAGGACGACATATTCCTAGAGAAGATGCGTAATCTTATCTCAACAGGAAAGATGGACGACTTTGCGGTGAGCACGTATGAAATAATGTGGGTGAAACAAAGATTATGTGTTCCTAATGATGCAAACCTCAGAAAAGAGATACTCACTGAAGCCCACTATACGAGTTATACTTCACATCTAGGAAGCGCGAAGATATATCGAGACCTCCGTATGATATTTTGGTGGCACGACATGAAGAGGGATGTGGCGATGTTTGTGTCGCAATGCATGGCCTGTAAGCGAGTAAAGGCCGAGCACCAGAAGTCGGGCGGGGAGACGCAGAACCTTGCTATACCGGAGTAGAAATGGGAACACATAATTATGGATTTTATTGTTGGTTTGCCAAAGACGCAATGGGAAAATAATGTGGCCTGGGTCATCGTCGATCGACTCACCAAGTCAGCTCATATTTTTTCTATCAAAGTTACTTGGAGTGTCGACCGTCTGGCACAGATCTACCTCGATGAGATCTTTCGACTCCATGGTGTGCCCGTATTTATTGTCTCTGACCGAGATGGATAATTTTTATCACGCTTCTGGGAGAGTCTTCAGTCAGCAATGGAGACGAAGTTGAAGTTCAGCTCCGCCTACCATCCTCAGACACATGGCCAGATCGAGAGGGTAAACCATATCCTTGAAGACATGCTACGGCTCTACGCCTTGGACTTAAAGTTAAGTTGGGACATGCATATACCATTAGCCAAATTTTTATACAATAATAGCTATCAATCTAGCATTCAAATGGCGCCGTATGAGGTATTGTATGGCTGAAAGTGTAGATCCCCTATCTGTTGGGTTTAAGTTGGAGATCAACAAATTCTTGGCCCGAAACTTGTAGAACAAACCGTCCAAAAGATCCGTTTGATCCGCGAATGATTGATGGTAGCAAAAAGCCGTCAGAAGAGTTACTCAGATGCGCATCGTCGACCTTTTGAGTTATTAGAAGGCGATAATGTATTTCTCAAAGTCTCTCCCATGTGAGGAGTCACCATATTTGGAGCATAAGGGAAGCTAAGCCCGAGATTCGTCGGTCTGTTCGAAATACTTAAGCGAGTCACCCTAGTCGCATATCAGATTGCCCTGCCACCATTATTATCTAAAGGGCATAATATCTTCCATGTTTTATAACTTAGGAAGTACATGTACGATCCGAGTCATGTGGTGGATCTTGATCAACTGGACTTGAAGGCAGACTTGACGTATGTCGAACACCCTGTACGAATCTTGGATCGAAAGGAGTAGCAGCTTTGAAATCGTTTGGTTTCTCTCGTTCGCATGCTTTGGAGAAATTATTCGGTCAAAGAGTCGACGTGGGAGCTTAAGTCTGAGATAGAGAATTTTTTTCTTTATTGTTTCATAGTGGTAGGTTCTATTCTTAAGTTTTATGGACAAAACTTCCTATTAGTTGGTTAGGATATGGTGCCCCGTTCTCCCTTTCCGTGGAGCGCGGCTAAGAAATACTTTCGGTATCGTTCGATCGGGATAGATTGAATCAAGATTTTTTTCTTGTTATGGATTAGCTTCTTCAGAATCGATTCCCATATTTAGTGGACCAAGTTCCATGGATGGACTAAGCGTCAGAGTCAAGAGGGACCTCACCTCTGCAAGCTTTCTTGCCTAGTTTTCGCTGTCGCATTGTTGCTTTCGTGCTTTCAAGTTGGTTTTTGGATTTGTGTTTTCTTGAACGGTTTTGATGGATTTTATTATTTTTGTTCGTTTAACTGCACTTTTATTTCGATCTTGGAAAAAGGAGAAGAGGTATTTATCGTCTGTTTGTGGCAATGTAGGTGATCGTGCAGTAGGCGTCCCACGAGCGGAGTCTTGAAGCACCTCTTTTCTTTTATCTCCCCACAAACTTGTGAGTGGCTATACTTCGATAAGTTGATCCTTCTTCTAAATCTTCACACCTATAAATCTTGCTCTCTTGATTTTTTCGATCAGATGATACCATAATAACTAAAAGATGTCAAGATAAAATAGAATAGACTTGGATTACTTGATGCTTGTCAATCAACTTGTAAACGATTACCTTGTTGTATAATAGTTCGCTTAGAATCTGTTTTTATCATGTTTCAATTCTAGTTAGAATATATACTTCTTCTATTATTGTGCTATGTATATAACACACCTTGCTATAAAATAAACTGAACATGGAGGCTATGCAAAACAGATCATGCCATGTTACTTGTCTCGTGCTTGTGTTGCCTTAAACTGCCTCGATTAATAACTTAGTTAGACTTCGTTTGGTCACTGACAACTTGTTCACAAGGTCTTAGTTCCTGTGGACAGTCGCTGGGGCAATGGCACCGATGTAACGCCAGCAACCGCACAGGGTTTTACGCTGAGTCGGATTGGATAAAACAAATGCTGGTTTTATTTGATTTGTTGGATTTTGGAAAGAAGTATTGATTGAGTTGGTTTTATGTGCAGATGGCTAGCGAAGTTTGATGGGAATCAGGTATTTATTCAGAACAGTACTGAGATAGCTGGATTAGAACGATAGTGCCGTCTTCCTTAGTCCGATCGGTCGGATGATTTGGAGGGCACGGCCTGCTCGCACGGTCATACCAGTTGAGTAGATCGCGCTTTACATCGGACCACGGGTTCAAGGGATTGGCCGTATCGGCAGGATAGGATGCTTAACGGGATCAAACATTGTTAGTAGGCTCTTTCCCTTCTCCTCTACTCCTTTATGCCTAATAATATGGAAAATACGTAAAGGCTAGAACACTTGGGCTGAAACTTGGGAATTACTATACTAAGGCGTGCATAGAGTGTACGTCGTTTGCTTGGTAGGATTGTGACTTGAATTGATTTGCACGTATGGCTAGTTGGAGCTAGAGTTGGATTATACACTTGAGGCAGTTGGTTGAATAATTGGGATTATGCTTGGACAGTTGAAATGATACATTGAGGCTTTGGGAATATCGAGAATTTGGGCGAGCGAGCGTGCATCCGTGCACGAGTACCACTTGGTCGCTTTATCTTGCAAATCGAGCAGTTATGGTTCGAAACCGAACAACTGCATCAACGAGGGTATTGTGCCACTGATGGGGCATTGTGCCACCCTTGCGGCATTGTGCCACTATTGGGGCATTGTGCCATGGGATTGCTTTGAGCATGGGTGTTGCACCAATTTGAAACACTGTGTTGAGAAGCGGCATTGTGCCTATGGGAATAACTTGATATTTGGTGTCTTAGGCTATATGTTGGAAGAATGGTTATGGATATTTCGGTTGGATATTTGGTTGAACGAGTCTAGGATCGCTGGTGGGGCGAGAATGTTCGATCCTCTCGTCATACCTACTTGGTGTCTGTATGTCACGGACAACCTGTGTTGCACAGGGTTTCGTTTCTTCGAACGGGATGGACTCCGGGGCATCGGGACCGTTCGGCCATGGAGGAGACATGGGTATCATATCTTGGGCGCGGTGCTGGTAGTCCGATACTACTAGGAGGGAGTAGCTGCCCAGCCCTGGATCGGGTAGGACTGCCATATTGATTTGGTCCGATCAATATCCTTTATGGCTTGGCCAGTGAATTCATATAGATAAGAGTTGGTTTGCTTTACTTTGGTTGGTTTGTGCTTCGTGTAGGCGCGACCACCTTGCCTCGGCAAAAGTGTGCACTTTGAGATGGGATTGTAACTTTTGGTTGAGGAAGGATATTGAGGCGAGATTGATGGTTCGATATGTTATCGTGCAAGCGATGGCTTGAGTAGGACGGGTTGCATGCTAGAATCCCTCGAGTTGGTTATGTATTGCTTGTCGTTTGGATTGAGTTGAATGCTTGCATGCTTAAACTGCTTTACAGCTTTCTTTAACATGTCATCCTTATGCCATGAAATGAATCTAGGATTCAACTAGAAAGATCACCATATAACTATTTGCATTCACTATTTACTTAGTGTTGGCCTAGACGAGTGGGTTACCCCGCTCATCAGTACGGCTGTGTACTGACCCACGTTTGTGGGCAATATTTCAGGTACGCAGGCGTAGTGGCACTGCTTGGATATACGGGACATGATGTATGAACTGTAAGTACCTTTGTGGGCTAGAGAAAAGAGCAAGAGTATTTTATTGCCTTCGTGGCATCGCCTTCGTGGCATTGCCTTCGTGGCATTTTATTTGGACCCTATCGAGAGCTTCGCTGCGTATTACTCTGATGTGTGCTTGGTACACAATACTTGACTCAAGTTGCAACTTGGTTGTTCCAATGATAACTTTGGTGTTTAACAATATCGCCTTGTACGAGCGCAACTCCAGGCTCGTACGGTATCACGTCCCGATGAGAACGATTGTCCCACGGGAGAGCTGCAACATGGTGATTCACGTTCAGCGGGGACTATTGAGCTTGCGGGAGATTGGGGCATGGCAAATTGGTATCAGAGCGCCTGGTTCATTTCCTCGGACTTGGTCTTTCGTTTCATCACAAACTCTAAATTGCTTCCGCGTGTCGTTTAGCTCTTGGCTCTACTCGGTGCCACATTGGATGTTTTATGCAATAAGTCTATAAATTGCTGGTTGTGGCTGCATGTTGTGCTTTGTTGCATTGCTTTTGTTGGTTTTTGTTAGATCGCTTAGCCTCGTTAGGCGTTGTTGCATTCGTGCAGCAAGTTGGGTGGCGTTGTTGCATTTGTGCAACAAGTTGAGAGCTTTCGTTGGGTTAGCTTGGCTTGTCATTCAGGGAGTTTCTGATTGCATCAGTGGATCAGTTTGTTGGCATTCGAGATTTGGTTATGCGGCATGTTGTGAGTAGAAGCATTCGATGAGAATGGATTATTGCACGAGTTGCTCGTGTAGCAAAATTGTTGAGCGGGTTTGAGTTTGGCTTAGGAATATCAGGATAAGTTTGCACGAGTTGCTCGTACAACAAATGTGAGGAACAATTGGGTATTGGGTTGGACTACTTGGAATACGATCGTTGCACGGGTTGCTCGTGTAGCGAAAGTATCAGACGGTTGGGAATAGCTGGAAGCATTGAGAATGGAACATAGCACAAGTTGCATAACAAGATTGATGGAAAGAGTCGGATAATTCAAGCATTGGCTGAGTTTTATGTCGGACTTGATTTGGAAAAGGAAGGATCACGCATGAGGGATGGTTCGAACGGATCTTGGATCAGTGCAAGAAATCGTAATGCGAGTAGCGACTTGATTCAGAGTGGTATATCGGATACCACATATTGAGCAAGGTATTGAAAATATTTTGGTTGGACATCTATGGGAATTGCCTGAACGGACTCGGGTAAAGGGAATACAAGTTGGTTGGTGCACGTCGGTTGAGTTGGGAAGAATGAAAATGAAGCAAGCGAATATTGAGTTGAGCATATCGAGAACGGACTCCGTGCAAATGGAAGTATCGTTGGACTTAAGAGATGGACGAGATTAAAACGAACAGTTGGGATACGCTTGAGCGAAATGATGGGTTAATCGGAGGATAGCGAGCACGGACTACGATTTTGGGCAACACATTTGAGGTGTTGGTTGAGTAATGAAACACAAACTTGGTTTGGAGGGGCAATGCGATGGATTCACACAAACTTGAAGGATTTTGGATATTGCTGCTCGAGAAGTCGACTTAGGTTTAACGAAATTGGAATTTTGGGCAAAATGATGCAACAAAGGGTAGACGGATTCTCCGGAAGACGTGGACGGATTGAGGCAACAACTGAAGGCAAAGATTATGGCGGACGAACTTTTAAAGATAGCTGGATGGGAGCACCAGGAGGGAGTAGTGCATAAAATGCTCGAATTCGGAAGTTCGCTCGGATGGAATGGTTGGATTTTGGCTCGGATTTGCAGATGAGATATAGCATGGTTCATAGTAACTGTCCATCGTGATGACTTACAATTATCGAGCGTAGCTTCGGGACAGCTGACCCTAGCGACTTGCCCGCCAGATACGAGATGAATATGGTAGACCCATAGAATGACCCTTGCGATGGCGCATTTGGGAATGCGTCGAGGGTGGATGCGAGTACTGAGTGTTGGATTTGAGAGACCCTTGGGATAGTCTTCAGCTGAAGATGCAGCCGAAAGATTGGAGCGATAGTGGAAATAGCCTAGTCAACTGATGAGATTCAGAGTCGCAGATTTTTATTGATGGCATCGCCTCTGACTCATCGTGCCCTGGAAGGGAATATCATTCATATGAATTAACGTCTGTGAAACTAGCTCATGAAGTTAAAGCAGCGGCTCGTTCAGATCAAATCTTTGCGAATACTAGAAGGGACAGGCGTACCTCAGATTTACAAGATGTATCAGAACTTAGTCTGGAAAGCGTGCTCGTTCGGAAGGCAAAGGTGATATCCTATGCTTCGAGGCAGTGGAAGCAGCACGAAGAACTATTCCATGCGTAACCTAAGAATTATGGCGAGTGTGTCCACGTTGAAATCGTGGCGACACTATCCCTTTGGCGTGGCGACGAGATCTTCGTGGATCACACGAACCTCAATATAGATGTTCACCCAGCAAGGTATTGAGATGGCAGGAAAATGTGTTGGACTGAGCTGATCTAAGCAAAGTTTGATATTTTGATAAGTTGCCTAGTTGGGGTAGTATCGGTTGAGATGATCGTTCGATGCACGAGATAATATTTGGAGATGTTGCTAGTATGAATTCAGAAATAGTTGGATTGATTGAGTTGGAACACGAACTGATTGAGTCAGTGGGAAATCATCATATTTGAGACTAGTGCTCAAGCGAATATATTGGAATGGAAATCATGATTTGGTTCAATTGGGAGTAAAGCAAATGGATACCTCGGACATAAAGATACCCTTGTAACTTGTTCAAACTTGCTATCGTAAGGCTCGGCTGAAATGCATGTATTTTAGGGACGCCTTAAATATGTGTACAAATCCAAAACTAAGCGATACGAGAAATTCGTATTGAGCTGCAAGGAGGATGTGGGAATTCGAGAATTTGTACGAGCATTCAGCAGAGCGAGATGCTGAGTCCGGATCGTGAGTATGAGAGTTGCATAGAGCAGATCTATGGAATTGGACAAGCGGCATATGATAGGAATGAGTACCAGCACGGTTCATGGACGAACCTGATTTCTAAGTGGTATATTATGTAACGCCCGCAACCGCACGGTGCGTTACGCTGAGTCGGATTGAATAAAATAAATGCTGGTTTCATTTGATTTGTTGAATTTTGGGAAGAAGTATTGATTGAGTTGGTTTCATGTGCAGATGGCTAGCGGAGTTCGATGGGAATCAGGTGTTCGTTCAGAACAGTACTGAAATAGCTGGATTGGAACGATAATGCCGTCTTCCTTAGTCCGATCGTCAGATGATTTGGAGAGCACGGCCTGCTCGCACGGTCATACCAGTTGAGTAGATGGCGCTTTGCATCGGACCATGGGTTCAAGGGATTGGCCGTATCGGCAGGATATGATGCTTAACGGGATCAAATATTGTGAGTGGGCTCTTTCCCTTCTCCTCTACTCCTTCATGCCTAATAATATGGAAAATAGTAAAGGCTTGAACACTTGGGCTAAAACTTGGGAATCACTACACTGAGGCGTGCATAGAGTGTACATCGTTTGCTTGGTAGGATTGTGACTTGAATTGATTTGCACGTATGGCTAGTTGGAGCTAGAGTTGGATTATACACTTGAGGCAGTTGGTTGAATAATTAGGATTATGCTTGGACAGTTGGAATGATACATTGAGGCTTTGGGAATATCGAGAATTTGGGCGAGCGAGCGTGCATCCGTGCACGAGTACCACTTGGTCACTTTGTCTTGCAAAGCGAACAGTTGTGGTTCGAAACCGAACAACTGCATCGGCGAGGGTATTGTGCCACTGATGGGGCATTGTGCCACCCTTGCGGCATTGTGCCACTGTTGGGGCATTGTGCCATGGGATTGCTTTGAGCATGGGTGTTGCACCAATTTGAAACACTGTGTTGAGAAGCGGCATTGTGCCTATGGGAATAACTTGATATTTGGTGCCTTGGGCTATATGTTAGAAGAATGGTTATGGATGTTTCGGTTGGATATTTGGTTGAACGAGTCTAGGATCGCTTGGTGGGGCGAGAATGTCCGATCCTTTCGTCATACCTACTTGGTGTCTGCATGTCACGGACAACCTGTGTTGCACAGGTTTTTGTTTCCTTGAACGGGATGGACTCCGGGGCACTAGGACCGTTCGGCCATGGAGGAGACATGGGTATCACGTCTTGGGCGCGGTGCTGGTAGTCCGATACTACCAGAAGGGAGTAGCTTCCCAGCCCTGGATCGGGTAGGAGTGCCCTATTGATTTGGTCCGATCAATGTCCTTTATGGCTTGGCTAGTGACTTCATATAGATAAGAGTTGGTTTGCTTTACTTTGATTGGTTTGTGCTTCGTGTAGGCGCGGCCACCTTGCCTCGGCAAGAGTGTGCACTTTGAGATGGGATTGTAACTTTTGGTTGAGGAAGGATATTGAGGCAAGATTGATGGTTCGATATGTTATCGTGCAAGCGATGGCTTGAGTAGGACGGGTTGCATGCTAGAATCCCTCGAGTTGGTTATGTATTGCTTGTCGTTTGGATTGAGTTGAATGCTTGCATGCTTTAACTGCTTTACAGCTTTCCTTAACATGTCATCCCTATGCCATGAAATGAATCTAGGATTTAACTAGACAGATCACCATATAACTATTTGTATTCACTATTTACTTAGTGTCGGCTTAGACGAGTGGGTTACCCCGCTCACCAGTACGGCTGTGTACTGACCCACGTTTGTGGGCAATATTTCAGGTACGCAGGCGTAGTGGCGTTGCTTGGATATACGGGACATGATGTATGAACTGTAAGTACCTTTGTGGGATAGAGAAAAGAGCAAGAGTATTTCATCGCCTTCGTGGCATTGCCTTCGTGGTATTTTATTTGGACCCTATCGAGAGCTTCGCTGCGTATTACTCTGATATGTGCTTGGTACACAATACTTGACTCAAGTTGCAACTTGGTTGTTCCAATGATAACTTTGGTGTTTAACAACATCGCCTTGTACGAGCGCAACTCCAGGCTCGTACGACATCACGTCCCGATGAGAACGATTGTCCCGCGGGAGAGCTGCAACGTGGTGATTCACGTTCAGCGGGGACTATTGAGCTTGCGGGAGATTGGGGCGTGACAACCGATCCGATCCAGACAGAACTCCCTGATAGTCGCCTGCTTCGGACGTGATGGCTTGTAACGCCCCTGTTCCATACGTTGTATGTCATTCCATCCCGAGACTATAACTCGTCCACTATGGCAATGTGCCAGTGACACCCCTCGTATATTTAAACTGTGCAAGATAACTATGTCTTTGTGTCAGGGAAGGTCATGGTAAGTGTTGTGCAGGTGGTTCAGACGGGCAGATAAAAGTCACGAGCAGTGGCATATTTATTTTAGTAAATTTCTATATCTATTGCTTGCTTGTAAATTAAACTAAGACAAGATATAAAGACCACATAATAACTGGCATGCTTCATATAAAAAATATATTGATTGGTATAGTTGGTTTAGCTCGCATTCACCAGTGTATTTTGATGTACTGACCCTCGTTGTAACAGGTTTCCCGTGCCAAGGGGATCCTGCAAGAAGCTAGAGCGACTTCCCAATCCAGTCCACCTACCGGCATGCCCTGATCGTGCCCTTGAAGCAACATTTTGAACTTCCAGAATCTCGTGCACATACCTTATGCAGCTTCGTGGAAAGACGATAACTTCTCTCGAAGGTGTCTATAGCTTAGTAAAATGATGTAATGTACCGGACGGCTATTTTATTTTGCATCCACTTTGTAAGCCCGTGCGGCAACCTTTTGTACTTGTTCAAGAGTTTTTAAAAGATGTTCATTATTAATAAAGAGAACTTTTTCTTGTTTCAATATTGTGTTCAATTATCTGCGTACTCTGAATATGTGCTCGTTATATAAAATACCTTGGCCTTGTGAGTTGTGCACCCTAGGCACGTACGTCATCATGTCCGGGGGACGATTATCGAGTCTATAAAATCAAGGCATGATAGTGCACATTAGCCACCTCAGACTATCATCATGACGTAAAAGGCTGACCCCATAGATATGGTCACGTTCGCACTAGTGGACGACAATATCCGAATACTTATATTGTACAATGCGTTCTATGTGATCTAAGCACGGTGGCCTTACGAGGGACTGATGTATAATATACAATATTCTATGTGTATACTATGGCTCGGTTAGCCCCGCTAAACAACTCATGATTTGAGGATTTCTTTATGCATCTGTTTTGAGATAACTCAGACTCCACAATAGTAAGTCGTACAAGTGATTGGACATTATAACTGGATTTGATTATGATTGTATTATTCTGTTAGTAGTCTAGGAACATGGACTATTAGTGTGATGGTTCAACCCTTGTCCTTGTTTGGTTGTAGGGTTGGGCTGTTATGCTAGGATAGACATGGACCAAAGCCATGATGCAGAATCTATATTATACCTATTTATTGTTTGGGTTTTGTTTTTTCATTTCGTGCTTCCTTTGTGGTACTTGCTATTTGGGGTCTAACCCCACTGGTTTTGCATGGCCAGGTTTTGAGCCAGTTTTTGAAGATCCAGCTTATTTTCTCCTTCTTGATGGCGCGCACCAGACGGATGGCCACTGAAGGGCACGAGTGGGTTTCTTCTTCCCTGCTCGTTATTGTATATTTTACTCTTTTGGGCATTTAGCCACCGTCACCTGTTAGCTAGCAAATCTGGATATTTAGTTCCCGTTACATGATTATAATTAATCAGACTGCAGCTGAACATGATCGTGTACTTTTGTTACTCTGCTAGCTTTTTTCTATTTTGCATAGCTGGTTTCTAGAATATTTTGGCAGGACATTTGGGATGCCTTACTTCATTATCATATATATATATATATATATATATATATATATATATATATATATATATATATATATATATATATATATATATGTTTACTACTTTTACTTGAGTGATTGAGACAATATATGTTCTTTGTAACCCTAGGTGACTTGATTGTAGTATGCACCCCCTTGTCTAGTTACATCCTTGATCGCCTTACGACGTATAGTACCTTGTACTGTGTAGCTGGCCATGTCCATCTCTGTATTCCGGTACTGGGGTGTGACAAGCTAGCCCGCCTGGTGGTCTCGAACTGCAAGTACCTGTGCTCAAAGTACGTTACCGATTGTCTCCTCCATGGTCGAATGGTCCCGGTGCCTCCAGCCTATCCCGTTCGAGAAAACTAAACCCAGCGCGCAACAGGTTGTCCGTGACCATGCAATGCTCCGATAAAGTAGGCACGACGAGGAATCGAGCCTTCTCGCCCCACCAAACTATACTCACCTCATTCTATCCGATTCACCCTTTCCATTATCAAATTATAGCTTAAGGCACCATTCTCAAATTATCTCTATTATGCACCATGTCGCTTCGACACAGTGCTCTGATTGGTGCAATACCCTTTCCTCTGAATTCTTCGGGACATAATGCCCCATCAGTGGTATAATGTCCTCTGATACAGTTGCTCGGCTTTGAACCACAACTGCATGCTTTTCTTGACAAAGCATTCCAACTTGATACTCGTGTGCAACGCACGCACGCTCGTCGAAGTATTATAATTACTCCAACCAAGATGATCCACTCAAGCCCCAACTACCCAAACTTAAGTCCAACTCAAAGCCACCTATTCTATTCATCCAAACGGCACACACTCTATGCACGCCATAGTGCAATGGTTCCAATGTTTCAGACCAAGTATTCAAACTATTACGTGTGTTCCATATTATTAGGCATGAAGGAGTCGAGCAGAAGGGACAAAGCCCACTCACCAAGTCTAAATTCGCTAGCACCCTGCCTTGCCATTATGGCCGATCCCTTGAATCCGTGGTTCGATGTGAAGCACGATCTACTCAATTGGTATGACCGTGCGAGCAGGCCATGCTCTCCAAATTATCCGACCCGATCGGACTAAGGAAGACGGCATTAGCGCTCCAAATTCTACTATCCTTGCACTGCTCTGAACAAACACCTGATTCCATAGCACGATGCCCATGCCTCAGCCTGATGCGAGGCGATACTCTAATCCCACTGAACTTCGCACACGATCTACACATGAAAACTAACTCGAATTATTACTTGTTCCCAAATCCAACCCTTAAAAATGTAACCAAACCTTTGTCTCTTTTAATCTGACTCAGCGTAATACACCGTGCAGGTGCGAGGCATTACATGGACTGTCGTGGAATATGGTTCAACCTTTGTCCTTGTTTGGTTGTAGGGTTGCACTATTGTTTACAATAGGCCATGGAACTAAGTTACATTATGTTATATTTATATTATATAACATATACTTGTTTGAGTGATGTGCCTTCTGTTAGTGGTCTAAGGACATGGACTGTCATGGCATGGTGGTTCAATCATTGTCCTTGTTTGGTTGTGGGGTTGCACTATTATGTTAGGATATGCTATGAACCGAAGCTATGATACATAAACTCTGGTTCGACTATAATCAAGAGACGTATTCTATCTCCGAGTAATACGACACTTCTTGTCCTTGTTTGGTGTAGGAGTAACGTATTACCTCGACGATGGCATCACGTGCCGTTAGTTTTTGGCCCATGCATCTACATGCTAGATCTTAGTTTTGTTTCTTCATTCGTGCTTCCTTGTGGTACTTGATATTTGGGGTCTAACCCCACTGATTTTGCATGCGTAGGTTTAGAGCCGAAATACGAGGATCTAACTTATCTTTCCACTAATGACTCGCACCAGACGGATGGCCGCTGAGAGACACGAGTGGGTTTCTTATTTCACTACTCGTCTTTGTACATTAAATTCTTTTGGGCGTTTAGCCACCGGAACTTGTTAGCCGGTAAGTCTGGATACTAGTTTTCTGCACGATTGTAATTAATCAGAGACTGCAGCTGATCTTAATTATGTAACTTTTGAAACTCTGCTAGCCTAACATCTTAACGGCTAGACTACTAGATCATTCTGATGGAGTGTTTGGGATGCCTTATCGCTTTATCTTATATGTTCTATGCTTACTGCTTCTTGCTTAAATGTTTGAGACATAGATATTTGGAGACTATATGAGACTTGATTGTAGCATTCACTCCCTTGTCTTTCTACAACTGTGATTATCTTATGATATTCTATACCTTGTATGGAGTAGCTGGTCATGTCCGTCTCTGTATTTCGGTACTAGAACGTGACAAGGTTTTAGTGGTGGCCCATGCAGGTCTGGTTTTCAGACTTGTGGGGTGTCATGATCATAGGAGTCTCAATCAAACTTGTTCCTCTTGAATTCCTGAATTCGTCTTCTTCGATACTCAGCTTGAACTATTGGATCAATTGCTTTCTTTGTCACGCCCCAATCCCAAAATACGTAGGACTAGGACACGTAAGCATGTCAGCCGTATGAATATGGCACTCCAATATATGGAAACCATAACACACGTACGCTGTAATATGAATAACAATTCACAAATGGTATAAACCATCATAAATCACAGGGTATAATCTAATCTCATCCACAGAAAATCATATATAAATAAATGACTAGTATCTATGAACTAGATCTCAATATGAAGTATCTCAAGATGACAGTCGGATGGAAACAAATCCACTGCCGAACTAGAATGAAGAATAAACAAGACAAATAATATAAATACAACCTCTATCAATCACGAGGCTCGAAGAGAAGACCTCTCGCAATATAAGTAGCCAGTCTGGATCTGCGCTCCTGTAAATACTCATGAACAATACACCTGGAAAGGGTCCAGGTCCTCAGAGGGACATAACAAGATACATAAAAGTATGCCCTAAAGTAAATACTGTAAAAACTCTAGGGTGACCTAGCCATCTAAGTGAAATGCAACTTGAGGACAACTTTGGTACGTATGGGTAGGCGTAGGCATAACGTCCAACGTCCTCTAGAGTGTGGTATCGATCTGTAACGTCCATCATTCCGAAGAATAAGGTATCTGTATATATATAACGTCCAACACTCTAAGGGACGTGGTATCTGCAATAATATATACATCTGTATCACTCCGAAGAGTACGGTATCTGCAATAAAGGAGGTGGGTGTCCCATACGCCTACTAGTCGTTCTCTCCGCCCAATAATCTATGCATGTTGTATCCACAACACGCTTTAGCTACTACGCCGAAGTGCAAGCATCAGCAACGTAACTCTGGCTCATAGTCTATCGTTAGAACAATAGCCCAACCTTACAACCAAACAAGGACAAGGATTGGACCATCATATCACGACAGTCTACGCTCCGCCTACTAATAACCGCTAAGTCTTCTAATCATGCATCACTATTAGCAGTTATACCCTATCCGTTGCACGATCTACACGTATATGTGGCCAACCACATACGCAAGTCCGTGCCCTACATGAGACTCACAACACGTGTAAGAAATGTGTCAAGTCCTGGGAGTCATACCAATAACTCCACAACTTTAGGTGGGTCTACTAGACACTAGGTCAGACACAAGTCCTAACGTCAGCGCCTCCGTTGACTGCACCCGAGTCTCTCTCGGACGCACACAATTATATAATATAAACATGCAATAATAATACAGAATTTAAACAGTACAATAAGACAAGGTATACTTGCCTGGCAAAGAGCTGCAGAGTATAATGTCCAGATGTCAAACACCAAGAGTCAGAAACTACGGTCTCAGAATGAACATCTCCGGATGCTGAAATAAACATCACCAACGTTCCCAGAATAAGCAAAATAGCTAGAAAGCACTCCCCTTTCGTCCAATTTGGACACAGGGGCAAAACAGTAATTTTGGGTCAAAGCGGGCTCCACATGTCGGCCACTTTGCACCAAAAAGTATATCAAGGGTAAAGGTCTCTAAATGGGACAAATCATAGGTCAAAAAACTCTAAATGTCAGTGCGAACTCAACGGTATGTCCAAATGTGGATTCTGGTGAGCCGAACACAATTTTGCCCAAAAAGTCAACCGTGGGGCCCGCCAATTGGCGACTTGGTCAACTGTCTCAGAATTGCATGAAAATTGGGTCACAGGACCAGCGAGATACCACGAGTCCAGTGGAGAAAAGTTTCGTTGCAATCTAATGAGGGTGCACAAAATGCGCACGACTTTCGCAAAAGTTGCGACACGGAGATTGTCCGCGGATACGGGCTGATTCCGACGCGCACACGTGTCCGAATCAGTTTTTGTAAACTCTCACATGTCCGGGTATGCTGCGCGCACCATTTGGTACACTTGGTGCACGGCGGAGCGGTCTCGTTTGGCGAGGTGTGCTCCGTTTCACAACTTTTGGAAATCTAAAAAAGTGTATTTCGGGGTTTTTCATCGAATTTAATTCTACCTACAGCAGTTAATAATCTAATGTTATTTAAAAGAAATTAAACTAAGTCAAGTGGTCTCCGCATACCAAAAAGAAAATTGTATTCGGATCTCTGTGGTGGAAGATACGAATCCGGGAACATAGGTGATCACCGCAGTTTTCTGCGATACCCAAAATTGGTCTTTTTTTGTCAACTTTGACGCTATTTTCGCCTAGAGTTACGCGTTGTTTGAGGTCTACTATCACACAGATATTGAAGAGGGTTAAGGGACGAGCGTATTGGTGAAGACGGGGTAGCGTTTGGTTCAGTGCGCGGGAACACATGTACCCTGCTGTTGAATTCTGCAGTGCACGGGGTGCGCGGTCGTCGGTCCGCCGGGGTTGGCTGGACGGGGCGTTCCTGGCTGCGGTGGCGGCGCTTGGTGGAAGCGGCGTGGGTGCTCTGGTGTCAGGGGAATTTAGGTTAGGGTTTGGGATGAAGAGGATGTGAATATATATATGAAAGAGAGGGAGCGGGTTCGTGTATGTGTTCGCAGGGGGGGGGAGCTCAACGCATGGGGTTGTTGCTTCTTATAAAGGGGTGGGCTTGCTAATGAAGGAAGGGGGCTTTGCTGTGCTAACAAAGCAGCGGGTGGCTGGGCTCACATTCACGCGGGTGTGTGGGTAGGAGTGGGTTGCGGGTAGGAGTGGTTTTAGGATCCAATAGTATATATAAGGGTTTTCTTTTCTAACTTTTTATTTTTCCATTTCTTTTCTTTTCTTTTTCTTTATATATATATATATATATATATATATATATATATATATATATATATATATATATATATATATATATATATACCCATAGAAAATCTAGAATTAAAGTAATGCATACTATTAAGCTAGCAACTGCTCAAAGGGTCTCCTACATGAAATAAATTCGAAAAAATTCCTAATGGTCCCATAAATCTTCCAAATGTACGAACATCTAAAATAAAAATTAAATAAAAATCTATTTCTCCTAATTAGCACATAATTACTATAATTAAATTAATAAATAATATAAAAAATAAATACGGATTTTAGGATCTGAGGTTTTACATCCTACCCAACTTATAAAAATTTCGTCCTTGAAATTAAAATTAAGTCGTGGTAGAAAGTCAAGGATGATATAAGATTTGCATTGTTTAAAATGCAAGGCTAAGTTTAAATGGGGGGCGATGTTGCGTGTTGCACATTCCGAAAACCATGGGAAAAATTCACATAAAAAAATAGGTTCCTTCATGTGTCATGTCCAATGGTGTGGACACCTTAGTGCACTTTTGCATAAAAAAGCGCCCAATAATTAAAAAATTGCACAAAGATGGAAATTGGATTAAATTAATCAAAATTAATGCGCAAGGTGTTCTTGGATTAGTTAGAAGTACATGGGATAATATTAGGTGGGACACAAAGGTCATGGACTTAGAGGGCTCAGGATAGAATATTATCCTTATTTAGATTGTCCGAAAGGGTCAAGACTGTGTCTCCAATTTCAATTGGAACGCACAAGGGTACAAAGTTGGAATTATAGAATCAAATACAAACGTCTGCGACGAATATTGTGCAACTAAAAATGTAGCACAAGGGATCTTAATTACAAGTCACGCAAAGGTTAGAATAGAAGGCGGACACGTCTAGGACAAGGGTGTGGAACTTGTAGGAAGGCAATGACTAGTGAAGTGCTCCAATTATCGAAGCAATGGTAAGGTGCTCTAAGTGATCTAATTATTGTAAAAATCTAAATAAAATACCGTGTCCTATTTCCAATTGGATACCAACTAGCCCTAGTTTCTCCATCTAACCAAGTAGGCTTAATTTTTGGGGTGAGGGAGTTTACAATCTACTCAACTTAAAAACAATTACATCCTCGAAATTTAAAATACGACATAATTTGTAAATTCCTTCACATTCGCATATGAGGCAAGTCAATCATAATCTCTTCCAAAATTAAAAATATATTCTAATCCATCGCAATCACTTTCAAAATTAAGGTAACCTCTGTTTAATCAAAATATTGTAACCACTTCTCAATTTTTAATAATCACATCCAAATTTAAGCTAAATCTATATGACATCTTCAAGTTTTAAATAGCCCACATCACTCTTCACATTACGATATCCAATTATCATAAACTCCTTTAGTAGAAACAATTTTAATCCAATATTATTCCTATTTTCCCTTATGAGTTTTGTATTCTTCAAAATTTTAAATTCAATTCACATCCTCACTATTTTCAATAGGTAATCCGACAATCAAAAATTAACTCTTAATTCAATCATCAAATTGTAATTTTTTTTTAAAATTCAATCCACCAATGTTCAAGTCTGAAATTCTATATTTATCCTCAAAATTCAAATTGATGATTTACCTTCCATATTCAAAATTTAAATCATGCACTTAAAGTATAATTATTTGGTCCGTCATCTCAAGATTTCAAAATTTATTACATACTCATCATCTAACTCCTTCTTCTACAATTCTTCACATTTAAAATGACTAAATCTCTCAATCTAATCCTACTTGATCACAATCTAAAAGAATTTAACCTCAATTTATCATTGCGACTTCTACCCAACTTAGAATTCACCCATCTATCATATAAGGCTATACACTTAAGGAAAATATTCCTCAACTTATTTAATCATGCTATTCGATCCTCAAAAGTTTGAACACCAAATTTTCATATATGATATGCCCTTAATCAATTATAAAAGAATAATGCTCAAGTATGTGATTGGCCTATGGGGTATATCTAGTACTCTCTGTGTATCAGACTTATACCAAGCATAAGGTTTCGTCTTTCCAAAATAAGGGAAGACGGATGACAATAATAAAGAGTTCAAGGGGGAAGTAAGAGAATAGAAGTATGTGGATCAAGGCGTTTAAGGAGTTCAAAGGAGATCGTCAAGGCAGTTGTGGATTGAAATCCTATTTGGTAATTTCTTATTCACATGCTCGTATCAATATAGTTACATAACTGATACGATATGTTCATGCATGCCTAGAGGACAAGCACATTCGTCTACTAGACACTACATATCTCAATCCACGTAAAGTAGTTATGCGAAGGGCGAACCAAGCGCACTAAGGTTAGCTAGACCTTAAAACACTGATTCTGAAATGTATTAGTATATGCATCCACTAATACATATGTTGTGAACAAGCTCGATAAAGGAATAAGCTTGCAAAACTAGGCTATAAAATAGCAGCATAAGTCAAGGTAGTATGTAAAATATAAATGTGCTAGATCATGATGAAATAAAATAATTCAAGTTCACAAACAAAACAAAATACAAAAATAAGACTCTACCATCTCTACAGTTGTAGTACTAACACCTTGTCTAAGCTGCTAGTCGACAAAAATAGGGGTATAGGCCTTTAAGTTCTACCATCAGAATAAATACTATTGTCTTATGCAAGCATATAGTTAATGCCATTCAATTATACTACAATAATATGTCAAGAGGACTATGTGATACTAGGTTGGGAGGCATAGTACCCAGATAATAAACTAATATTGTGACAGTCTTAAGGGAATTCTACCAAATAACCTTGTTCTTATAAATAAAGTATAAACTCTTATTGGGGTTGCGAGAAATTCATCCTATTGCATTATATAGGTAATGGTCACCTTAAGTTTTAATCATAGTGCTCATAGAACGAGTGTCAACAGTAAGAATGGGAGAGCTACTGGTTCTCAAGTGAGAAGAGGATATACCTATATTGGGTTATGGATACGAATTACACGATTTAAAACTAAGGGTAATCATCAAGTTACAATCTACGAGAACAACTCAAAACTATCAAATTCTAACTATTAAGCACAACCTTCCAAAGTTTAATATTGACGACTATAATCCTTGCAAACTACATATCCTTAACATAAGAGAATTCATCTGGCCTACAATCATAAGTGTCAGGTGGCACTAGTTGAAAGATGAAGTAGAGAAAACATAATTAGTCATCGCAAAAATGGCGAGCGCTAAGTTTTCAGAAGAACGAGATATGAACTTAAAATAGAGGGACTCTAGATGATGTCATGGTTTCTTAAGGGGAAGGTAATATGCTACTCTCTGTGTTCAAGGTATGATCGAAAAAATACTATATTCATTCCCCTCGGCTTCCTAGGGTACTGTCTGCTAATATCCAGACAAGAATCTAAAGGTATAGTTCTATAATACTATCTCACTATAAAAGTTAGGGTTGGCCCTAATATTCTACCTTGGATTTCTACTGGTTCATCAATACTAGGGTAAAACAGTATGGTCAACTTTCTAACTAACTCTAGTAGTATCCATACTACTCTCAAGTCATTCATGATTATATCAAGGGATAAGGGTAAACCAGTCTATAGACAAGGAGATGCTAGGTTTTACTGAATATTCTAAACTTAGTGACATGTCAGTACTCTAGTCGTATTCTTAGTAGGTGTGTTATCCTAATTATTATCTAACAACAGGGACTTCTATATTCTAGGAGAGGCTATGCTCAAGAACTATTAGGGAAGCACATGAATCAAGCAGGATACAATTATTTAGATAGAATAGATTGGAAGGAAGGTGAGTCATAGTCAAATATGGATAAGATTCTATACTCTAATCCTATTTGCAGGCTTGCTCGGTACAGTAACGTAACCGAGATAATATACTCTTGACCTGCATGGGCCACCACAAAAATATGTCATGCCCCAGTCCCAAAATACGCAAGACTAGGACACGTAAGCATACCAGCCGTATGAATATGGCACTCCAATATATGGAAACCATAACACACGCACACTGTAATATGAATAACAATTCACAAGTGGTATAAACCATCATAAATCACAGGGTATAATCTAATCTCATCCACAGAAAATTATATATAAATAAATGACTAGTATATATGAACTAGATCTCAATATGAAGTATCTCAAGCTGACAATCGGATGGAAACAAATCTACTGCCGAACTAGAATGAAGAATAAACAAGACAAATAATATAAATACAACCTCTAACAATCACGAGGCTCGAAGAGAAGACCTCTCGCAATATAAGTAGCCAGTCCGGATCTGCGCTCCTACAAATACTCATGAATAATACACCTGAAAAGGGTCCAGGTCCTCAGAGGGACATAACAAGATACATAAAAGCATACCATAAAGTAAATACTGTAAAAACTCCAGGGTGACCTAACCATCTAAGTGAAATGCAACTTGAGGACAACTTTGGTACGTATGGGTAGACGTAGGCATAACGTCCAACGTCCTCTAGAGTGTGGTATCTGTAACGTCCATCATTCTGAAGAACGAGGTATCTGTATATATATATAACGTCCAACACTCTAAGGAACGTGGTATCTGCAATAATATATACGTCTGTATCACTCCGAAGAGTGCGGTATCTGCAATAAAGGAGGTGGGTGTCCCATACGCCTACTAGTCGTCCTCCCCGCCCAATGATCTATACATGTTGTATCCACAATACGCTTTAGCTACTATGCCAAAATGCAAGCATTAGCGTCGTAACTCTGGCTCATAGTCTATCGTTAGAATAATAGCCCAACCTTACAACCAAACAAGGACAAGGATTGGACCATCATATCACGACAGTCTATGCTCCGCCTACTAATAACTGCTAAGTCTTCTAATCATGCATCACTATTAGCAGTTATACCCTATCCGTTGCACGATCTACACGTATATGTGGCCAACTACATACGCAAGTCCGTGCCCTACATGAGACTCACAACACGTGTAAGAAATGTGTCAAGTCCTGGGAGTCATACCAATAACTCTACAACTTTAGGTGGGTCTACTAGACACTAGGCCAGACACAAGTCCTAACGTCAACGCCTCCGTTGACTGCACCCGAGTCTCTCTCGGACGCGCATAATTATATAATATAAACATGCAATAATAATACATAATTTAAACAGTACAACAAGACAAGGTATACTTGCCTGGCAAGAGAGCTGCAGAGTATAATGTCCAGATGTCAAACACCAAGAGTCAGAAACTACGGCTCAGAATGAACGTCTCTGGATGCTGAAATAAACATCACCAACGTTCCCAGAATAAGCAAAATAGCTAGAAAGCACTCCCCTTTCGTCCAATTTGGACACAGGGGCAAAACGATAATTTTGGGTCAAAGTAGGCTCCACATGTGGGCCACTTTGTACCGAAAAGCGTGTCAAGGCTAAAGGTCTCTAATGGGACAAATCATAGGTCAAACAAACTCTAAATATCAGTACAAACTCATCGGTATGTCCAAATATGGATTTCGGTGGCCGAACACAATTTCGTCCAAAAAGTCAACCGTGGGGCCCGCCAATTGGCGACTTGGTCAACTATCTCAGAATTGCGTGAAAATTGGGTCACAGGACCAGCGCGATACCACGAGTCCAGTGGCGTAAGTTTCGTCGTAATCTGACGAGCATGCACAAAATGCGCACGTCTTTCGCAAAAGTTTCGACACGGAGATTGTCCGCGGATACGGGCTGATTTCGACGCGCACACATGTCCGAATCAGTTTCCGCGAACTCTCACGTATCCGGTTATGCTGCGCACACCATTTGGTACACTTGGTGCACGGTAGGGCAGTCCCGTTTGGCGGGACGTGCTCCGTTTCACAACTTTTGGAAATCTGAAAAAGTGTATTTTCGGGATTTTCCAACGAATTTAATTCTACCTACAGCAGTTAATAATCTAATGTTATTTAACAGAAATTAAACTAGGTCAAGTGGTCTCCGCATACCAAAAAGAAAAATTGGATTTGAATATCTGTGGTGGGAGATACGAATCCGGGAACATAGGTGATCACCGCAGTTTTCTGCGATACCCAGAATTGGTCTTTTTTTGCCAACTTTGACGCTATTTTTGTCTAGGGTTACGCGTTGTTCGAGGTCTACTATCACACATATATTGAAGAGGGTTAAGGGGCGAGCGTACCAGTAAAGATGGGGTGGCGTTTGGTTCAGCAAGGTGACGGAGAACTGCACGGGAACACAGGTACCATGCTGTTGAATTCTGCAGTGCGCGGGGTGCGCGATCGTCGGTCGGCCGGGGTTGGCTGGACGGGGCGTTCCTGGCTGCGGTGGCGGCACTTGGTGGCGGCGGCATGGGTGCTCTGGTGTCGGGGGAATTTAGGTTAGGGTTTGGGATGAAGATGATGTGAATATATATATGAAAGAGAGGGAGCGGGTTCGTGTATGTGTTCGCGGGGGGGGGGGGGGGGGGGCTCAACGCATGGGGTTGTTGCTTCTTATTAAGGGGTGAGCTTGCTAATGAAGGAAGGGGGCTTTGCTGTGCTAATAAAGCAGCGGGTGGCTGGGCTCACATTCCCGCGGGTGTGTGGGTAGGAGTGGGTTGCGGGTAGGAGTGGTTTTAGGATCCAATAGTATATATAATGGTTTTCTTTTCTAACTTTTTCTTTTTCCATTTCTTTTCTTTTCTTTTTCTTTTAAATATATATATATATATATATATATATATATATATATATATATATATATATATATATATATATATACCGATAGAAAATCTAGAATTAAATTAATGCATACCATTAAGCTAGCAACTGCTCAAAGGGTCTCTTACATGAAATAAATTTGGAAAAATTCCTAATGGCCCCATAAGTCTCCTAAATGCACGAACACCTAAAATAAAAATAAAATAAAAATCTATTTCTCCTAATTAGCACATAATTACTATAATTAAATTAATAAATAATAATAAAAAAGTAAATATGAATTTTTGGATCTGGGGTTTTACATTCTTATTCCTTCTCGTCATGTTCCTGATGTCTCGTGTCCATTTTCTTTAGGGCTTCCCCTTCTTCGGTTGCTGGAGCAGCAGAAGTGGCAGAACTGCCAGTAGAACACGGCTCTATTGGACCTCAGCGAGAGGCATTACCATCTCAGGATGAGATTCGAATTGAGTCAATGGTAGAGCAAGTAGAACCACATATACTATATATTTCAGTACCTCCGGTGGTACCAATAGTGCTAGTAGTGCTTGATACCCCGACATTATTGGAGATAATCGGGGGGATAATGGCTACCTAGCAACACCATATGGCAGTACAACAATATCAATAGTTTCAACAGCAGGAATAGAACATCTTGTTGAACCAGGGCCTACAGACAGCTCTAAAGGAGTGGAAGAATAGATTCGGGGGCTTCGGTCAGATTTTGCCGACTTAACCTGAGATACTTCGATGGCACGGAGGATGACATTATGACAGATGCTTGGCTACAGGACATCGAGACTATTCTAGCAGCAGCTAAGGTTTCGGTTGAGGAGCAGGTTGACCAGGTCTAATTGCAGCTTCAGGACCTTGCTCGAGATTGGTGGACATCGGTGGAGATGGGTTTGAGGCATCCTATTTTTTATGATAACTTTAGGATGAGGTTCAGGACTAAGTTATTTTGAGTTGTAGCTCAGTATGAGTTACAACAAAGGTTTATTTGTCTCAAGCAGGCCGAAAGAACAATGGATGGGTACTGCAGGCAAAGTAGATTTGCTCCGACGATGGTAGCTACGAAGCCATAGAAGGCAATGAGGTTCCAACAGAGTTTTCATTTAGAGATTTTGCAGCTGGTAGAGGGGCACGACTACCAGACTTTTGAGGCTATATTGATAGCGGCTGTAGTGCCTAAATTCCCCTATTCGGGGAGCACGGCTAAGAAATACTTTCGGTATTGTTCGATCGGGATAGATTGAATCAAGATTATTTCCTCGTTATGGATTGGCTTCTTCGGAATCAATTCACATATTCAGTGGACCATGTCCCAAGGACCGACTTAGCGACAGAGTCAAAAGGGAGGTCTCCGCTGCAAATTTTCTTGCCTAGTTTTTATTGTCACATTATTGCTTTCGTGCTTTCGAGTTGGTTTTTGAGCTTGCGTTTTCTTGAACGATTTCGATAGATTTTATTATTTTTGTTCGTTGAACTTTGCTTTCATTTCGAACTTAGAAAAAGGAGTAGAAGTATTGATTATCTGTTCGTGGCAATGTAGGTGATCGTGTAGACATCGCTTGTGCGGAGTCTTGAAGAACTTCCTTTCCTGTACCAACTTGTGAGTAGCTAACATCCCGATTAGCTAGCTCTTCTTCCAACTCTTCACACCTAATAATCTTGCTCTTTTGATTGTTCCGATCAAAAAATACCATAATAACTAAAATGATATCAAGATAAAATGGAATAGACTTGGAATAGTTTATGCTTGTCAATCAACTTGTGAAAGGTTACCTTGCTGCATGCTAATCCGCTTACAATATTCTTTTATCATGTATCAATACTAGATAGAACATATTATTCTGTCTATGTGCCAAGTGTAGAACACTTTAGTATGCGATCAACTGAATAAGAAGACTATGCCATTGTATTGTGCTAAGTAGTTTCGTTCATTCTGATGTTTTGAAATGCTGCATATGATAACTTAGTGTTTTATACGTCGTTTGGTCACGGACAACTTATGCACAAAATTTTAGGTTTTCGCGGATGGTACGCCAGGGCGCTAGGGTCAATTCGATCCGGATGGAACATAATGATAGTCGTCAGTACCGGACGGGATGGCGTGTAGCAGGGGATCGCTACCTTCGTTGCACACCATTTTCGTCCAGAGACTATAACTCGTCCAATATGGCTTAAAGCCAGTGACCCCTCCGTTCATATACAATCTGTTCAATCTAATATTGTCTTCTTGTCAGGAAAGAACATGGTAAGTCTTGTGCAGGTGAATACGTCTCGGCAGGTAAAAGTCACTGAACGGTGGCATGTTTATTTAAGTTCTTCTCTATCAATTGCATGCTTGTAACTTGAACTAAGGCAAGATAGAAAGACCACATAATAACTTGCATGCTTCACATAAATAACGTGTTGATTGGTATAGTTGGGTTAGCTCGCCCTCACCAGTATATTTTGATGTATTGACTCTCATTGCAACAGGTTCTCCACGCCAAGGCGATCCTTCAAGGAGTTAAGGCGACTTTCCAATCCAGTCCACCTAACGGCACACCCTGTTTGTGCCTTTTTGAAGCGTGTTCTACTTCCGGAGCTCGTACACATACCTTATGCAGCTCCTTTCAAGGCGATAGCTTCGCCCGAAGGTGTCTATAACATTTGAAGTTTTAGTAAAATAATGTAATATATTGGACGACTATCTCATTTTGCATCCGCTTTTGTAAGCCCGTGCGGTAATCTTTTTGTACTTGTTCAAGAGTTTATAAATAATGTTCATTATCAATAAAGATAACTTTTCCTTGTTTTAATATTGTGTTCAATTACCAGCATACTCTGAATATGTTCTCGTTAAATTAAATACCATGGCCTTGTGCATTGCATAACTTAGGCACGCACGCCATCACGCTCGAGGGATGACTATCGATTCCACGGAATCGTGGCATGATATATTGGTATCAGATCCAGGTTCAGTTTCTTGACCCTCGTGTCAAAAAAGTTCTCGTTAACGAATTTGTGTTCCCTATTCGAATTCTTGAACTCGTTCGGCCAAAATGAGATACGTTCCATACAGTGAGTCCGTAATATTCTATGAAACTGATGCAAATTACTTTTTTTTGAAGGAATGACTCAAGCGCAGGCATCAGCGCTTGCATAGGGAGAGGTACAAGCACCAGAAAGTAGTTCTGACACATCAGAAAGTTCTGGAAGCCAGCAAGAGATGAGGTGTCTTAAATTTCGTTGATAGGACTTTCTTAGACCTTAATTGTTGAAGGTTTTATCGTTGTGAAGATTATAATGAATATGTTATGACTGACCAGAGAGAGACGAGGTGTCTTAAATTTCGTGGACGAAATTTTTCTAACGAGGGTAGACTTGTCTTTACAATATTTCCAGAATAGGGATATTTTTATCATTTTGCATTATTATAAATATTGTGTATGTTTTATTTATTTATAATATGCATGTTATATATATTGTGACTAATATTATTATTGGTTAGTTGATTAGTCTATTCTAATTAGACATGACATTAGTGGACCAAACTAGACTTGACTTGACCCATTGATATAATTAATTAGTTAGTCATGGATGACTCATTAGTTTAGGAGAATGAGTTAGTATTGAGTTTAGACTATTTGACTTGAGTCATTAGTTAGTCATGACTAGATTAATTCTATTAAACCTATTTAGACCCAATAATAGAATATTTCTCCTATGGTTTAGCTAGATCCTATTCATGAAGGAATGAGAGGGGCACTTGTGTTAATTCAAACATTCCTCAACCTAACCCTAACCCTAACCCTAACCCTAACCCTAAGAGGAAGTCTATATAAGCCTCTTTATTCATGAGTAACCCTCATTTTTTTTTCTCATTATTTTATTCCCAAATTTAGAAGCAAACCCTTATCCCTTCCCTACCAAATCCACAATTTCCAAATCCTATCCCTCTTATTTCATTCCAAGGAGGCTAAGGAAGCTTGGCATTGTTAGAGGAAGCTTGAAGAGCAAGTTCTGTCTATTTGGTGGAATACATTAGGCATCCATCTCCCAATAGATAAATTTCTATTTTTTATTAATTTCATGGTTAATATGATGCATTAGACCTATAGGAACCCTCCCCATGGCTAAGGACTATCCATAGAAAGAAGAACTAGGTTCATAGGAGGCCTATGGTGAAAGTTACATTGAATTTTGTGGCCAAAATTGGGAAAATCCGAATTTGGACCACTGGGTATTTGTAAAATATTTTATAGGTGATTTTAGGTGTGATTCATGGTTTTAGAGGGCACACATGACCACAATTGGATACGTGTAGGCCGTATCATGACAATTTGGTGATACAGGTTGATTTGGGGGATTTTTTCTTCTACACGGGGGTTTAAACATGTCATATTTTGACACGGTCACATACTGATGTAGCTAGTACTTTGGTTTGGTTCTAATGATTGATTTTGGACTTGCTCGTATCCTTTGGGATACGTTTGGATCAAGCCTTGGTAGCGTATCGTAGATTTGGTGTAATACGTTACGATGCACGCCAAGTGTTTGTGAAATTACTAGGTTAGCTTCATGTACTTTAAATTTTATTAATCATATCTATTTTTATTATTAGTTAAAAATATAATTGATATATATATATATATATATATATATATATATATATATATATAGATTGTTAGTGAATTATATGTGTATGTGAGTACATGAGATGGAATGATGTTCACTGTCACAGTGAGTTCACTGTCTTGTGGTCATTCACTGTGATAGGGTTGCAATCGTGTATAACTGATATAGTAAGGGAGATTATACATGTATATGTGGAGGGAAGAAGTTATTGTCAGTTGGGTTATAAACTGTCAGGTTCAGTTAATGATTGATATATGTGGGAGATGATGTTCACTATTGAGTGTTGAAAGTTGAGAGTGGTCAGTGGATATGTGGACTAATATGGTATAGTGTAGACTGGTGTGGAGAGGTTATGTGCACTGTTGGGGTTGATTTTGTATGCTCACTGTTGGTGTATGGGTTGTCAACCCACAGTAGGGGGTAGGTCGGGTATTGGCCTGATGGTCAACAGCAGCAACAACAAACTATGGGGGGGGGCTGTGCACTTGTGTGCACAATAGATCAGTTGAAGGGGGGAGCCTACTGCTGTGAGAAAAGCACGTAGCAGCAGCTACATTCTGTAAGGAGGAGGAGCAGCAACATGGTAAGTTGGGGGTTGTTTGATGGTTAGTTAGTTGGTCTCATGTGTAAGTTAAGTTGTGAGGTTGTGACTGTTAGTTGTATATGGTTAATATGTTAGTTGGGAGCAAAGGGTGATGCCTGTTAAGTTGTACAATGGTAGTTGTTAGTTGATATATGATGTTAGTATAGATTATGTTAGAATGAGATGTAAGTACGAGGTAGTGTCAGTTCTATATATAATATTAGATAAGTTTGTGTTAGTTATTGTAAGATGTTATGGTTTGAATGCTAAGTTAGAGGGTTAGTTTATGATAGTATATTTAGATACTTAATTTAGTGTATATATTGATTTAGTGTATATATATATATATATATATATATATATATATATATATATATATATATATAGCTAGTTAGCTAAGTATTTAGCTAGTTTGGTATTACCTTGAGTTGGTGCACAAGGTAATAGTGAGGTATGTTGTATCATGGGGTTTTGGTATTTAATACCAAGAGGATAGCTATGGTTATATATACATATATACTAGGTATTGATACTTAATAGCTATGATACTCTAGCACCCTAATATAGCTAGTATGGCCTAGGTAAGTAAGGTATGGACCCAATGACCTAGACATTGACTCTTGCAACCTAGAAATAGCTAGTTTGACTAGTTGACATAGAGTTGACCTAGTTTGACTTAGAATTGGCCTAATGACCTAGAAATTGAATAGTTTACTTATTTATCATTTCAAAACCATGTGTTGATATAATATTTCATATATAGGTCTGTGAGGCACCGATATGGACACAGTTTGACATTCATTGCTCTGGACCACATGCGAGTATATTCTCTGATATTTTCTATTATTTGATAATTACTATATTTCAAGTATTTAGAAATGTTACATCTAATTCTTGACACTATGGTACGCAGACTGGTATATAGCTTGGATCTTCAGTCATGAGATGTTAAAATGGTTATCGTATTGACATCGTATAAGATATTGACATTAGACATCATACATGGTATTATCATTGGACATTGATCATGTATTGTAACGTGTCATGGTTGAATCCACTGTATTAGTTGGGACGGGGGAATGCTAGTAAGAAATGTGATCATATTCCTGTTATAAATTGTAAAACATTGTTAGTGTTAATCATACACCTCATATATGATTAGCCAGGCCATTTAGCTATCGTACAAGTTTTTAAGCCGATCATATATCGAAACTAGTATTTCAAACACTTAAAATAGTTGCAGTTCTTCATATTCAGCTTCATAGATTATATTGCCTTGAATATGATATTTTAGTCTATTTCTCTTTATTTCATATATGCACTGGTACACCTTATTGCTTACATTACCTGTTCTCTTTACTATTTGCCATTGCATCAGTTTATTATTTTCTCACTGTATATAGCATCCTCTATTTATTATTTTATAGTCCTTATCAATTAATTGGAACTGCTATTGGGTTATACTTTGCTCCAATCCTGACTGGATATATTTTTCAAAAGACGACTTAGAGGACTGATGTCCGACATATTACGGACCACAGGAGGAGTAGTTGCAGCCTTGGATCTTGTAGCTCTGGTATGATTGCCGGGAGGTCTAGCCGGAATCACTAGTTATATTAGTTAGTTTCTTTTAGCAGATTTTGGCATCGAATTTGTCTCCGGCATATATTGAGACTTGGATATTATTGTTTGAAGTTTAGATTCATATTATTGTTTAGACTTTATGGTTGTGTTTGGATTATTATTTTGATATCTTATCATGCTTTAGTTCTGAGATTGAGTATTTTATATTATATCGTTATATCATTGTCTCCTTATGGAGTTGGATATGTATGTGAGATTGTTAGTTAGATAGTCTTGACCTAGACATCGTTCTACCATCGTTGATGTGGCGTAGGCCGGATGTACCCACGTACTCGTACCCCTATATCGGGTGCGGGTCGTGACAACTGTGCATACTTCCATTCATAAGCGCACTAACAACACAGAGGAAACAACGCTACAAAGCGTCCAAATAACAGCACTCAACAGAGAGGGAATGCAGGGCCACATTGTACACACTGTAATAAGTTAGGGCACACTGTCAGCGACTGTCACTTGAAGAACGAGTTATGCTTCAATTGTAGTGGACACGACTACATAGCTAAGAACTGTCCGCACCCCTCCAAGCTCCATCCTCTACAACAAAATCCTGTTCTAGCGCCTCATCCAAATCGAGCCGCACCACAACTAGATCATCGTCAAGCTCAAGGCTGGGTATTCACTTTGACATGGAAAGAAGCCCTCGCTTCGGACACCGTTGTGTCATGTATATTACTTTTCAATAACACACCTGCTCGCGTGCTATTTGATTCTAGTGCTACGCATAGTTTTATATTCGCGAATTTTGCCGCAGAACACAAGTTAGTGATGACACGGTTATATCTAGACCTTAGTGTTAGTACCTCGTCGGACACAAAAATACATGTTCATTTATTATGTCAAGGTGATCATGTCTGTAATGGAGGAAGGAAACTTTCACTCGATGTGTTAGTCCTAGATATCCGGGATTACGACATCATATTGGGGATGGATTAGCTCGGTGTGTGTGTATGACTACCATCAAATATGCAGAGAAAAGAGTCATCTTTCATCTACATGAGAGGACGAATTTTGCTACTCGAGTGGTTCAACATCAGAGGCGTCGAAGACTTGCATGGTAATTTCTGCGATATCAGCTCGGTGGATGATACACTCTGGATGCGAATGATACTTAGCATCGGTTCGAGATACTTGGCGGGATAATGAAAACGTCGAGTCTTCTTCCACTGTGGCAAAATTTTCTGATGTATTTTCGAACGAACTACCTGGCATGCCACCCGACTGAGAAATCGAGTTCACCATTGACACATTCCCAAATACCCGACCGATTTCCAAGGCTCCGTACCGAATGGCCCCTGCAAAACTAAAGGAGTTAAAGAATCAACTACAGGAACTGCTTGACCGTGGGTACATCCGTCCGAGCGTGTCTCCTTGGGGCGTTCCTGTGCTGTTTCTGAAGAAAAAGGATGGGACATTGCGGCTCTGCATAGACTACCGGGAACTGAATAAGGTCATCATCCAGAACAAGTACCCATGCCTATGATCGTTGACCTCTTTGATCAACTGCAAGGTGCATCGGTGTTTTCAAAGATAGACCTTCGCTCTGGCTGCCACCAATTAAAGATCAAGCTGGAGGATGTACCAAAGTCCGCATTCCGTACCCGTTACGGCCATTACGAGTTTTCTGTCATATCGTCCGAACTGATGAAAGCTCCTGCTGCATTCATAGATTTGATGAACCATGTATTCCGTCCATTTATTGATAAGTTTGTGGTGGTATTCATAGACGATATCTTGGTGTACTAGAAGAATAAAAAAGAACACGCAGGACACCTGTGGATCGTGCTTCAAACTCTTCGAGACAATAAGTTGTACGCGAAGCTGAGCAAGTACGAATTCTGGTTACATACTGTATCTTTCCTCGGACATGTCATTTTTGCGGAAGGCATCTCAGTCGATCCGAAGAAAGTCAAAGCCAATGTGGAGTGGAAGCAACCTGAGTTGGCCAACGACATTCGAAGCTTTCTTGGTCTAGCGGGCTACTACAGAATATTCGTCAAGAATTTTTCAAAGATTGCATCACCTCTGACTCGTCTTACTTAGAAGGGAGTAACGTTTGCGTGGTCAGACGACTATGAAGCTTCATTCCAAGAATTAAAGCGATGCTTCATTTCAGTACTGATTCTTACACTCCCGGACGGGCCCAATAAATTTTAGATTTATAGCGATGCTTCAGGAAAGAGATTGGGATGTGTCTTTATGCAAAGGGACAAGGTGATAGCCTATGCGTCAAGACAATTAAATCCTCACGAGAAAAACTATCCAACACATGACCTAGAACTGGTAGCGATAGTGTTCGCGTTGAAATTATGGCGACACTACCTCTATGGCGTACCGTGCCAAATCTTCACCGATCATAAGAGCCTCAAGTACCTTTACACCCAAAAGGATCTGAATTTACGGCAATGACATTGTCTTGAACTCCTTAACAACTTTGACTTATTGATCAGATATAAACCGGGAAAGGGCAAGGTAGTAGCTGATGCACTGAGTCAAGTGTTTGCAGGGAGCTTAGCTATCGACAGCAGGCTGCAAAGAGATCTTGAGAGTTTGGGCATTACACTTCAAATTAGATACAAAGGGGCATAATCAGCTCAGTTGCGCCTCAAAACGGACATATTGGAGAAAGTCAAGCCCTCTCAGAAGGATGACATATTCCCGGAGAAGATACACAAGCTTATCTCAGCAGAAAAGACGACCGACTTTGCGGTGAGCGATGACAGAATGATGCAGGTGAAGAGGATATTATGTGTTCCTAACGATGCAAACCTCAAAAAAGAGATACTCGCTGAAGCCCACTATGCGAGTTACACTTCACACATAGGCAGTACGAAGATGTATCGAGACCTCCGTACGATATTTTGGTGGTACGACATGAAGAGGGACGTGGCGCTGTTTGTGTCGCAATGCATGGCCTGTCAGTGAGTAAAGGGTGAGCACCAAAAGCCTGGTGGGGAGATGCAGAACCTTGCTATACCGGAGTAGAAATAGGAACACATAATTATGGATTTTATTTTTGGTTTGCCAAAGATGCAAAAAAAAAAAAATGTCGTTTGGGTCATCCTCGATCGACTCACCAAGTCAGCTCACTTTCTTCCTATCAAAGTTACTTGGAGTGTCGACCGTATGGCACAGATCTACCTCGATGAGATCGTTCGACTCCATGGTGTGCCCGTATCTATTATCTCCGACCGAGATGTACGATTCTTATCACACTTCTAGGAGAGCCTTCAATCAACAATGGAGACGAAGTTAAAGTTCAGCTCCACCTACCATCCTCAGACTGAGGACCAGACAAAGCGGGTAAACCATATCCTCGAAGATATGCTACGACTTTGCACCTTAGACTTAAAGTCAAGTTGGGACATGTATCTACCGTTAGCCAAATTTGCATACAATAATAACAATCAATCCAGCATTCAAATGACGTCGTATGAGGCATTGTATGGGCGAAAGTGTAGATCCACTATTTGTTAGGATAAAGTTGGCGAACGAAAGTTTTTTGGCCCGGAACTCATAGAACAAACTGTCAAGAATATTCGTTTGATCCGTTAGCGGCTGAAGGTATCACAAAGCCGTCAAAAGAGTTACTCAGATGCGCACTGTCGACCTCTTGAGTTCTTAGACGACGATTATGTATTTTTCAAAGTCTCGCCCATACTAGGAGTCACCAGATTTGGAGCAAAAGGTAAGCTAAGTCCGAGATTCGTTGGCCCGTTCAAGATACTCAAGCGAGGTGCCCAGTCACATATGAGATTGCCCAGCAACCGTTATTATCAGCGATGCATAATATCTTTCATGTTTCACAACTTAGAAAGTACGTGTACGATCCGAGTTATGTGTGTATTTTGGTCAACTAGACTTGAAGGTGAACTGGTCATATGTCGAACAACCCGTACAGATGTAAACCCCCTAGATCAAAAATTTATTTTTATTAATTTAGATAAAGAGATTAGGGTAATTTTGGTCAATATTTAAATTTATTACATAGTATTAAATAATTGTGCAGTGTTTGTTAGTTAGGACACCTTACCCTTGTCCCGATATTTAGGACCCTACACTAGCCGTTACCCTGAAACAAGTTCCACACACTTGGCCTAGACATGCTAACCTATCATAATGAACCTTGAGCAAACCCCGGATACCGATTTTTGTGCCAGATTTTAGACGCACAAAAGTCGTTACAAACGTCCGTGCGCAATTAATTAAATTGCGTAATTACGTTCGCTGCCCGTTCCAATTGACATTGAGACCCAACCTCAACCAGTTTTGACCAACCCAGACCACGATGATAATGTACACTGAGCCTACTACACAAATGACCCTTGCCCGACCAAATTTAGACTCCCGATTTTTAATTAAATTAAATTAGAAACATCGTTACATTAATTACGAATTAATTAATGTGGCTACCCCACCTCAAATTAAATTGGACCCAACTCCAACCCAAGCCCACATCCACACCCACAATCCTCATACAAAACACCAAACACCGTCATCGACCAATGAGGAACACCAAACATGGTGTTTGTTTGCATTAAATCTCCAATCCTAGTTATTGTGCAAATACCAATTTATTCGGGGGCTAAATTGCAAAATTGCAATGTGGTGTCCCCCTCTCATTGGCCCAAACCATCATGGAGAAAAGCATGAAATGACAAACCGTAGGCATTGGTTTTTCCCCCCATTTTATATGTACTTGCACCCCCTTTTTGGGAACCCATCTTGGCCCTACATTCAAATTAGCCTATTCCTAGCCCTCCACCCATCATGATGAGCATCCCCACTCCCAAAAAAAAAAATGCACCCAGCCGGCCCTAATCCCTAGGCAGCCCCCCCTCACTCTCTCTCCTACATATAGTTGCTATTTACACATTAAATGAATCAAAAACCCAAACTTAAATATCAAAAACCCTAACTAACCCAACCAGGCCGATACTGCACCCCCCCTCCCCGAGCTCGACCACCACCACCAGAGGCCACCAACCACCGCCATACCCCACGACCACCGTCGCCAGTCCCCACCCCACCTTCCACCAGGAGCTCCGGCCCCCACGTCGCCGGAGCAGCCCGCACGACAGCCCGCACCAGTCGGGACCTTCCCAGCCCGAACCCTCGAGCCGACCACCCCGTGCTCGACCACCGCCACTAGCCTCCACCTCCGACCGCCAAACTTGGCTGATATCTCCCCCAGCCTGTCCTCCACCACCCCACAAAGTTTTGGCCGAAGTCGTCGACTCACCGGAGAGTAATCGAGGCCGCAGCATCGACTGTCCCGGTCCGGCTGCTGTTGCCCGCGACGTCCCTGAGCCTCGTCGGAGCGCCGCCCGGCCACCCCCGCCGGCGACGACTGACCCGCTCGTCCCCTTCGATCCGACGAACAACTAGGTATAATATTTTATGTAAATTTATTACAATTTGTACATAAAATTTCAGCTACAAGTTTAAATATGCATGTATGACGTATATTTACGTATTTTGAATACGTATTCTAATATATACTGTATATTAATTATTTAACAGTATATATATTCAAAATATCCCTGTAGAATTTTTATATATTTACATAATCTTTTAATGTATTTCATATTAATATGTATGAATGTAAGTATGTATTTATGTATGTATGTATGTACGTATGTATATACATATATAAATATATATGTATATATATGAGTATATGTATGTATGTATGTATATTGTACAGTAGATAAAACCAAATTAAATATAAAATTTCTGTGATTAAATATAGAAAATAATACTATGTAATATATATTTTCATATTAAATATGCATGTAATTATATATGTATGTATTATATATTTTTGTATGTATATATATACGTAGTGTATTTAGAATATTATATAAATTTAATATATATTCTGTATAAATATATATATTCTGTAAAAAGTATATTATATATAGTATATTAATTGTTGGTATATTATATAGGTATATTAAAGACATTATACGTATTATTCACCTATATGTATATGTATATATAAATATATATATATATATATATGTATACTTTGATATTTAGTATATTAGAGTATTAAATTAATATATGAATATATATATGAATATATATATACTTTGTGTATTAATATAATAAATATTAGTTATATATGAATATACTTTCTATTCTTGTACATATAAATATATGTATATACCTGTTGTATATATGAACGTATATATATAAATGCTTATATAAATATATGTAAATTAATATATATGGTATTATGTATTTTAATTATGTAAATATTATCAAGTATATAAATGCTATATATAGTATATGTTTCAAATATGTACTATATATACTAATTATATTTTAGCTATATATAATAATGTCTTTTATATATATATATCTGTATTTAAGTATAATATATACTATACTATATATTATTTAATGTAGATACATGCATAGGTGTTGTGTATGTATGCCTGCTCAATGTTAACATAGATAATTAAACATAGTGTAAACTAGTGATTTATATTCATTGTTATCTGTTCGTAGGCATCCGAGACGGTGCTACCTTGACTGCTGGTTCCGGAGCATTGCTTGTGCACACCAGAGTTCCAGGCAAGTATACCTTGCCTTGTTATTGCTGTCTAAATTCAGATATTTATCTAGTTGCTCATCTTGTTGTTTTAATATTAAACTGTGCGCGTCCGAGAATACTCGGGTGCAGTCAACGAAGGCGTTGACGTTAGGACTTGTGTCTGACTTAGTGTCTAGTGGACCCACCTAAAGCTGAGGAGTTATCAATATAACTTCCCAGGCCTTGACACGTATCTCAACACGTCACAGAGTGAGTTCATGTAGGGATGCGTGCTTCATGATCGACTGGCCATCAGCATGAGCAGCACGTGTGACGGCATTTAGTTTAGTTGTTTATTTTTGTAGCGACTTGCATCATAGTATGAGGTGTCCACGTCGCATTTGCGACTTGTACATTTACATTGGGCGGGGAAGACAATTAGTAGGCGTATGGGACAGACAACTGGTTGCCGTAGTTTAAGAGTAAACTGCGGGGCCGTGAGCCTCAGGGTTACCCGATTATGGGCCAGTGTTACCTGATTATGGGCCAGAGTTACCCGATTATGGGCATATATGCTTGTCGATACATCCGGCAGAGGTTACTAGCTGCGCGCTATCATGATCGGCGATGTAGTCAGCATATATTCCTGGCGTTCAGTTTACAGCTAATGCCAGGTACTTAGCCTCTGGCTCGACGCTATGCTTTATACCTTTCACCTACCCATACGTACCAGGGTTGTCTTCAAAGTGCATTTCACTTAGCTGGTTAGATTACCCCTTGAGTTTTACACAGTATTTACTTTATGGCATGCATTTCTGTATACTTGTTACGTCCCTCTGAGGACCTGGTTCTCTTCCAGATCCGGACGAGCACTTGTACCCTACCATCTATGGAGCAGGAGTAGAGACAGGATTCCTGATTGAGGACTACGAGGCATTTCCAGGGGAGTTCCCATGATCTGAGTACACAGCTTCATCGGTCTAGAGATTCATATCTAGCTAGTTGATACTCTAGTCTAGTTATCTTACTTCTTCCTGCACTGTATTTCCATTTCTGTATTTCAGTGGGTTTGTCCCCACCAGACATATTTCAGTTGTACTATGTCAGTCGACTATGTTTCTTATATTCCAGTCTTTCATTTCAGTATTTACTTGTTATCTGTGGATGAGATTAGTCATTGCCTGTTTATGATATTAGACTTGTTAGATTTAGGACAGCGTAGCACGCTTCGTCAGGATCCATTAAATTGGGATATCCTCGAAGACGTGTCAGCTGGCCAATGCCACGTGGCCTGGTCCCATATATTTTGGGACTGGGGCGTGACATGGTTTTAGTGGTGGCCCATGCAGGTCCAGTTAATCGCTTGTGGTATGGTATCATGCCCAGCGAGCCTGCAATAGGATAGAAGTTAATAGATCTCATCCACTTTTCGCCTTTGAACCTCCGCATTTGATTAAATTAAATATCTGCATCTTGCTTGTTATTCCGTACTCTTTTAATGAAGTTTTATCTCTTACAGCGAGATGAACCTTCGTAGCCGACGTGAGATACTTGGTACCATAGTGCCACCTGCAGCACCGAGGGAGGATACGACTCGGGGACCACCCAGAGAGCAGCCGCAGCCAGAGGCAGAGGTGATGCCCCAGGCCCAGATGATGCACTGGCATCAGGTCTCTCCCGACGAGGAGACACAGCAACCCGAGGGCCAGATGTCGCGGACGATCCCGAGACAGTACTTCGAGGGACAGACCTCGAGGGCGACACCGATACCGCAGCACGAGATGCCGACACCTGAGGAGACACCGAGGAGACAGCCGGAGGTACCGCTACCACCACCTCCACCATTTCCACCGCAGATGCCACCAGCGGGAGAACAGCCCCAGATGATGCAGTTCTTTCAAATGATGATGCAGGCCCAGATGCAGCAGACGGAGACCCTGAGACAGGGCCTGATGGCAGTACTGGAGAGGGCACCTGCCCAAGCACCAGCACCAGCACCAGCACCGGCACCTGTCCAGCGAACAGGCACTGTAAAAGGCTTCCGCCAGATGGAACCAAGAACCTTCGCGGGCAAGGAGACGGCTGAGGAGATCTCAGACTGGGTCTCCAACACTGAGATGCTGTTAGAGGGTTCGCAGCTACACCCCGATCTCTGGATGACCGCGGTGAGGGCCCAACTCACAGGCAACGCCCATCACTGGTGGGACTCTATGGAGCGCAGCATTGGCCGACAGCAGACCTGGGAGGAATTTCTAGAGCACTTCAACACGAAGTACTTCCCAGCTACAGTGAGGAACGCCCTGTACTCTCAGTTCCTGCACCTGGAGCAAGGGAACCTGACAGTGGACGCCTACGACGGAGAGTTCAGCAGACTCAGCCGATTCGGTGCAGCCCTGATCCCCAACGACCTGGAGAAGGCCAGGAGATTCCACCATGGCCTCTCTCAAGAGCTGCAGAGGTACACCACTACCCAGGCGAGGATCTCTTATGAAGAGGTCCTATCGGAGGCGAGGATCCAGGAGGCTATAGGAGGAGGAGGAGCGAGATGTTCCAGCACGAACGTACCAGCTAGAGCTCAGCCCGGAGCAGGAGGACCGATTCGCCATCCCGGAGTGCAACCACAACAGAAGGTTGTGCCATATCAGCAGAGGGAGCTGCTGACGTGTCACTTTTGCAGAAAGCAGGGACATGTCCATAAAGATTGCAGAAAAAGACTAGGACTGTGCCTGAGGTGCGGATCAACCCAACATCAAGCTCAGGAGTGTACCCAGTATAGAGATAGAACTCGACAAATGGTACAAACGCCAGCCCCACCAACCCTAGGTATGTTCGTAGCATACTTGATGAATTATAGCTTATTATGTGTTATTTTAATTTCGAGGACGAAATTCTTATAAGTTGGGTAGATTGTAAACCCCCTAGATCAAAAATTTATTTTTATTAATTTAGATAAAGAGATTAGGGTAATTTTGGTCCATATTTAAATTTATTACATAGTATTAAATAATTGTGCAGTGTTTGTTAGTTAGGACACCTTACCCTTGTCCTGATATTTAGGACCCTACATTAGCCGTTACCCTGAAACAAGTTCCACACACTTGGCCTAGACATGCTAACCTATCATAATGAACCTTGAGCAAACCCCGAATACCGATTTTTGTGCCAGATTTTAGACGCACAAAAGTCGTTACAAACGTCCGTGCGCAATTAATTAAATTGCGTAATTACGTTCGCTGCCCGTTCCAATTGACATTGAGACCCAACCTCAACCAGTTTTGACCAACCCAGACCACGATGATAATGTACACTGATCCTACTACACAAATGACCCTTGCCCGACCAAATTTAGACTCCCGATTTTTAATTAAATTAAATTAGAAACATCGTTACATTAATTACGAATTAATTAATGTGGCTACCCCACCTCAAATTAAATTGGACCCAACTCCAACCCAAGCCCACATCCACACCCACAATCCTCATACAAAACACCAAACACCGTCATCGACCAATGAGGAACACCAAACATGGTGTTTGTTTGCATTAAATCTCCAATCCTAGTTATTGTGCAAATACCAATTTATTCGGGGGCTAAATTGCAAAATTGCAATGTGGTGTCCCCCTCTCATTGGCCCAAACCATCATGGAGAAAAGCATGAAATGACAAACCGTAGGCATTGGTTTTTTCCCCCATTTTATATGTACTTGCACCCCCTTTTTGGGAACCCATCTTGGCCCTACATTCAAATTAGCCTATTCCTAGCCCTCCACCCATCATGATGAGCATCCCCACTCCCAAAAAAAAAAAATGCACCCAGCCGGCCCTAATCCCTAGGCAGCCCCCCCTCACTCTCTCTCCTACATATAGTTGCTATTTACACATTAAATGAATCAAAAACCCAAACTTAAATATCAAAAACCCTAACTAACCCAACCAGGCCGATACTGCAGCCCCCCTCCCCGAGCTCGACCACCACCACCAGAGGCCACCAACCACCGCCATACCCCACGACCACCGTCGCCAGTCCCCACCCCACCTTCCACCAGGAGCTCCGGCCCCCACGTCGCCGGAGCAGCCCGCACGACAGCCCGCACCAGTCGGGACCTTCCCAGCCCGAACCCTCGAGCCGACCACCCCGTGCTCGACCACCGCCACTAGCCTCCACCTCCGACCGCCAAACTTGGCTGACATCTCCCCCAGCCTGTCCTCCACCACCCCACAAAGTTTCGGCCGAAGTCGTCGACTCACCGGAGAGTAATCGAGGCCGCAGCATCGACTGTCCCGGTCCGGCTGCTGTTGCCCGCGACGTCCCTGAGCCTCGCCGGAGCGCCGCCCGGCCACCCCCGCCGGCGACGACTGACCCGCTCGTCCCCCTCGATCCGACGAACAACTAGGTATAATATTTTATGTAAATTTATTACAATTTGTACATGAAATTTCAGCTACAAGTTTAAATATGCATGTATGACGTATATTTACGTATTTTGAATACGTATTCTAATATATACTGTATATTAATTATTTAACAGTATATATATTCAAAATATCCCTGTAGAATTTTTATATATTTACATAATCTTTTAATGTATTTCATATTAATATGTATGAATGTAAGTATGTATTTATGTATGTATGTATGTACGTATGTATGTATATACATATATAAATATATATGTATATATGAGTATATGTACGTATGTATGTATATTGTACAGTAGATAAAACCAAATTAAATATAAAATTTCTGTGATTAAATATAGAAAATAATACTATGTAATATATATTTTCATATTAAATATGCATGTAATTATATATGTATGTATTATATATTTTTGTATGTATATATATACGTAGTGTATTTAGAATATTATATAAATTTAATATATATTCTGTATAAATATATATATTCTGTAAAAAGTATATTATATATAGTATATTAATTGTTGGTATATTATATAGGTATATTAAAGACATTATACGTATTATTCACCTATATGTATATGTATATATAAATATATATATATATATATATGTATACTTTGATATTTAGTATATTAGAGTATTAAATTAATATATGAATATATATATGAATATATATATACTTTGTGTATTAATATAATAAATATTAGTTATATATGAATATACTTTCTATTCTTGTACATATAAATATATGTATATACCTGTTGTATATATGAACGTATATATATAAATGCTTATATAAATATATGTAAATTAATATATATGGTATTATGTATTTTAATTATGTAAATATTATCAAGTATATAAATGCTATATATAGTATATGTTTCAAATATGTACTATATATACTAATTATATTTTAGCTATATATAATAATGTCTTTTATATATATATCTGTATTTAAGTATAATATATACTATACTATATATTATTTAATGTAGATACATGCATAGGTGTTGTGTATGTATGCCTGCTCAATGTTAACATAGATAATTAAACATAGTGTAAACTAGTGATTTATATTCATTGTTATCTGTTCGTAGGCATCCGAGACGGTGCTACCTTGACTGCTGGTTCCGGAGCATTGCTTGTGCACACCAGAGTTCCAGGCAAGTATACCTTGCCTTGTTATTGCTGTCTAAATTCAGATATTTATCTAGTTGCTCATCTTGTTGTTTTAATATTAAACTGTGCGCGTCCGAGAATACTCGGGTGCAGTCAACGAAGGCGTTGACGTTAGGACTTGTGTCTGACTTAGTGTCTAGTGGACCCACCTAAAGCTGAGGAGTTATCAATATAACTTCCCAGGCCTTGACACGTATCTCAACACGTCACAGAGTGAGTTCATGTAGGGATGCGTGCTTCATGATCGACTGGCCATCAGCATGAGCAGCACGTGTGACGGCATTTAGTTTAGTTGTTTATTTTTGTAGCGACTTGCATCATAGTATGAGGTGTCCACGTCGCATTTGCGACTTGTACATTTACATTGGGCGGGGAAGACAATTAGTAGGCGTATGGGACAGACAACTGGTTGCCGTAGTTTAAGAGTAAACTGCGGGGCCGTGAGCCTCAGGGTTACCCGATTATGGGCCAGTGTTACCTGATTGTGGGCCAGAGTTACCCGATTATGGGCATATATGCTTGTCGATACATCCGGCAGAGGTTACTAGCTGCGCGCTATCATGATCGGCGATGTAGTCAGCATATATTCCTGGCGTTCAGTTTACAGCTAATGCCAGGTACTTAGCCTCTGGCTCGACGCTATGCTTTATACCTTTCACCTACCCATACGTACCAGGGTTGTCTTCAAAGTGCATTTCACTTAGCTGGTTAGATTACCCCTTGAGTTTTACACAGTATTTACTTTATGGCATGCATTTCTGTATACTTGTTACGTCCCTCTGAGGACCTGGTTCTCTTCCAGATCCGGACGAGCACTTGTACCCTACCATCTATGGAGCAGGAGTAGAGACAGGATTCCTGATTGAGGACTACGAGGCATTTCCAGGGGAGTTCCCATGATCTGAGTACACAGCTTCATCGGTCTAGAGATTCATATCTAGCTAGTTGATACTCTAGTCTAGTTATCTTACTTCTTCCTGCACTGTATTTCCATTTCTGTATTTCAGTGGGTTTGTCCCCACCAGACATATTTCAGTTGTACTATGTCAGTCGACTATGTTTCTTATATTCCAGTCTTTCATTTCAGTATTTACTTGTTATCTGTGGATGAGATTAGTCATTGCCTGTTTATGATATTAGACTTGTTAGATTTAGGACAGCGTAGCACGCTTCGTCAGGATCCATTAAATTGGGATATCCTCGAAGACGTGTCAGCTGGCCAATGCCACGTGGCCTGGTCCCATATATTTTGGGACTGGGGCGTGACATGGTTTTAGTGGTGGCCCATGCAGGTCCAGTTAATCGCTTGTGGTATGGTATCATGCCCAGCGAGCCTGCAATAGGATAGAAGTTAATAGATCTCATCCACTTTTCGCCTTTGAACCTCCGCATTTGATTAAATTAAATATCTGCATCTTGCTTGTTATTCCGTACTCTTTTAATGAAGTTTTATCTCTTACAGCGAGATGAACCTTCGTAGCCGACGTGAGATACTTGGTACCATAGTGCCACCTGCAGCACCGAGGGAGGATACGACTCGGGGACCACCCAGAGAGCAGCCGCAGCCAGAGGCAGAGGTGATGCCCCAGGCCCAGATGATGCACTGGCATCAGGTCTCTCCCGACGAGGAGACACAGCAACCCGAGGGCCAGATGTCGCGGACGATCCCGAGACAGTACTTCGAGGGACAGACCTCGAGGGCGACACCGATACCGCAGCACGAGATGCCGACACCTGAGGAGACACCGAGGAGACAGCCGGAGGTACCGCTACCACCACCTCCACCATTTCCACCGCAGATGCCACCAGCGGGAGAACAGCCCCAGATGATGCAGTTCTTTCAAATGATGATGCAGGCCCAGATGCAGCAGACGGAGACCCTGAGACAGGGCCTGATGGCAGTACTGGAGAGGGCACCTGCCCAAGCACCAGCACCAGCACCAGCACCGGCACCTGTCCAGCGAACAGGCACTGTAAAAGGCTTCCGCCAGATGGAACCAAGAACCTTCGCGGGCAAGGAGACGGCTGAGGAGATCTCAGACTGGGTCTCCAACACTGAGATGCTGTTAGAGGGTTCGCAGCTACACCCCGATCTCTGGATGACCGCGGTGAGGGCCCAACTCACAGGCAACGCCCATCACTGGTGGGACTCTATGGAGCGCAGCATTGGCCGACAGCAGACCTGGGAGGAATTTCTAGAGCACTTCAACACGAAGTACTTCCCAGCTACAGTGAGAAACGCCCTGTACTCTCAGTTCCTGCACCTGGAGCAAGGGAACCTGACAGTGGACGCCTACGACGGAGAGTTCAGCAGACTCAGCCGATTCGGTGCAGCCCTGATCCCCAACGACCTGGAGAAGGCCAGGAGATTCCACCATGGCCTCTCTCAAGAGCTGCAGAGGTACACCACTACCCAGGCGAGGATCTCTTATGAAGAGGTCCTATCGGAGGCGAGGATCCAGGAGGCTATAGGAGGAGGAGGAGCGAGATGTTCCAGCACGAACGTACCAGCTAGAGCTCAGCCCGGAGCAGGAGGACCGATTCGCCATCCCGGAGTGCAACCACAACAGAAGGTTGTGCCATATCAGCAGAGGGAGCTGCTGACGTGTCACTTTTGCAGAAAGCAGGGACATGTCCATAAAGATTGCAGAAAAAGACTAGGACTGTGCCTGAGGTGCGGATCAACCCAACATCAAGCTCAGGAGTGTACCCAGTATAGAGATAGAACTCGACAAATGGTACAAACGCCAGCCCCACCAACCCTAGGTATGTTCGTAGCATACTTGATGAATTATAGCTTATTATGTGTTATTTTAATTTCGAGGACGAAATTCTTATAAGTTGGGTAGATTGTAAACCCCCTAGATCAAAAATTTATTTTTATTAATTTAGATAAAGAGATTAGGGTAATTTTGGTCCATATTTAAATTTATTACATAGTATTAAATAATTGTGCAGTGTTTGTTAGTTAGGACACCTTACCCTTGTCCTGATATTTAGGACCCTACATTAGCCGTTACCCTGAAACAAGTTCCACACACTTGGCCTAGACATGCTAACCTATCATAATGAACCTTGAGCAAACCCCGAATACCGATTTTTGTGCCAGATTTTAGACGCACAAAAGTCGTTACAAACGTCCGTGCGCAATTAATTAAATTGCGTAATTACGTTCGCTGCCCGTTCCAATTGACATTGAGACCCAACCTCAACCAGTTTTGACCAACCCAGACCACGATGATAATGTACACTGATCCTACTACACAAATGACCCTTGCCCGACCAAATTTAGACTCCCGATTTTTAATTAAATTAAATTAGAAACATCGTTACATTAATTACGAATTAATTAATGTGGCTACCCCACCTCAAATTAAATTGGACCCAACTCCAACCCAAGCCCACATCCACACCCACAATCCTCATACAAAACACCAAACACCGTCATCGACCAATGAGGAACACCAAACATGGTGTTTGTTTGCATTAAATCTCCAATCCTAGTTATTGTGCAAATACCAATTTATTCGGGGGCTAAATTGCAAAATTGCAATGTGGTGTCCCCCTCTCATTGGCCCAAACCATCATGGAGAAAAGCATGAAATGACAAACCGTAGGCATTGGTTTTTTCCCCCATTTTATATGTACTTGCACCCCCTTTTTGGGAACCCATCTTGGCCCTACATTCAAATTAGCCTATTCCTAGCCCTCCACCCATCATGATGAGCATCCCCACTCCCAAAAAAAAAAAATGCACCCAGCCGGCCCTAATCCCTAGGCAGCCCCCCCTCACTCTCTCTCCTACATATAGTTGCTATTTACACATTAAATGAATCAAAAACCCAAACTTAAATATCAAAAACCCTAACTAACCCAACCAGGCCGATACTGCAGCCCCCCTCCCCGAGCTCGACCACCACCACCAGAGGCCACCAACCACCGCCATACCCCACGACCACCGTCGCCAGTCCCCACCCCACCTTCCACCAGGAGCTCCGGCCCCCACGTCGCCGGAGCAGCCCGCACGACAGCCCGCACCAGTCGGGACCTTCCCAGCCCGAACCCTCGAGCCGACCACCCCGTGCTCGACCACCGCCACTAGCCTCCACCTCCGACCGCCAAACTTGGCTGACATCTCCCCCAGCCTGTCCTCCACCACCCCACAAAGTTTCGGCCGAAGTCGTCGACTCACCGGAGAGTAATCGAGGCCGCAGCATCGACTGTCCCGGTCCGGCTGCTGTTGCCCGCGACGTCCCTGAGCCTCGCCGGAGCGCCGCCCGGCCACCCCCGCCGGCGACGACTGACCCGCTCGTCCCCCTCGATCCGACGAACAACTAGGTATAATATTTTATGTAAATTTATTACAATTTGTACATGAAATTTCAGCTACAAGTTTAAATATGCATGTATGACGTATATTTACGTATTTTGAATACGTATTCTAATATATACTGTATATTAATTATTTAACAGTATATATATTCAAAATATCCCTGTAGAATTTTTATATATTTACATAATCTTTTAATGTATTTCATATTAATATGTATGAATGTAAGTATGTATTTATGTATGTATGTATGTACGTATGTATGTATATACATATATAAATATATATGTATATATGAGTATATGTACGTATGTATGTATATTGTACAGTAGATAAAACCAAATTAAATATAAAATTTCTGTGATTAAATATAGAAAATAATACTATGTAATATATATTTTCATATTAAATATGCATGTAATTATATATGTATGTATTATATATTTTTGTATGTATATATATACGTAGTGTATTTAGAATATTATATAAATTTAATATATATTCTGTATAAATATATATATTCTGTAAAAAGTATATTATATATAGTATATTAATTGTTGGT